>CM053593.1:377866775-377896309 GCA_028646575.1 Pseudocheirus occidentalis
ATATGATCACTGTCACAATATGTCCACTATGAAGATGTCCTGTATAATCACACCTACACAGCCTGTATTGAATTGGTTGTCCTTCCAGCAGGGGTGGGTGACAAGGGAGGAATCGAAAGAATCTAGAATATAAAGCTCTGCAATACCTGGAACTAGGAATCAAGATATAGAGGGGCTGGGACAGGGAGACCCTCCCTGCCCTACCAGAAAGTTAGAGAGCAGACCAGGGGAGGGGCTCCACAGTGGGATCGCTGTTTTGGGGATGGGGGTGGGGTAGGGGAAAGATGGGGAGAAAATTTGTAACTCAAAAATCTCGTGAAAATGAATGATGTAAACAAGAAAACAAATAAAATTTATTACATTAAAAAAAGAAAGAACGCTGCCATTCCAAAAGTAATGAAAAGTAAATGTGACAAGCTTATAAAGATCAAGCTAAACTTGAATAAAGAGTTTCAAGAAGACACCTTGAACCTAACTGTTGGTGAAAGTGGCAAGTTCACAGGTGTTCCACATTGTATGTTTTCAGACTTTTTCAATGTATGGCTCGATTCTGATGATTTTTCTCTCTAAACCGCCCCCTTTCTATTTGTCACATGGGATGTCTCTCAGGGACAGGGAGGAAGAGGGACACATGGGATACTATGGTGATGTGAGAAACAGAAAACATCTAAAAAATTTTATTTAAAAAAAAACAGAAAACAAAAATAAGCCATCCTTTGACACCATTACCCTTGAGGGGACAGACAATAACATGGTGAAAATCTCACAGATGACCCAACAACAAATACAAACATAGAAACCAAAACGACTTCATGACATCAATATACATGAATTGCGCCAAAAGGATGCAGCTTCATTTCAATTTATTTCACATCTGAAACATAATAAGCTGTCAAAGTGCTTCGTAATCCTTAAAGAGCTATGCAAATGCCAGCTATAGTCATTCATTCATAATTCTAATGTAACTGCATTGATAATACAACATAACATGATAATTAACAATAATCACTGATGCCCAATGCAGAAGCACCATTCTGCCCAACTCGGCTCTTGTCAGCTGCCTTAGCTAACACAATTAGAACTGAGCACATTCAACGGACCTAGGAAAAGTACCATCTATGCACAAGGCCTGAGTCAGAAAATGCAAAGGAAAAAGGCACAATGAGAGAGAGGTAACAAAAAGACTTTTACCTGACTAAGTTAGTACATGGTCCTGGCCACCGGCAGCTCTGGTACACCCTCTGAAACACTGTTTCTGACCCGTTCTGTACTTGACAGGAGACCGTCTTGGTCACGGTGTGATGGCACCAGTTCCTATGGGGAAGAAGAGACGTACGTGTCAAACACGCACTTTCCTGAGCCAACTGCTCTGAAGCCTGCTTCAGAATTGTGTAGTCCTGAAAGGCCATATTACGCAAAGGTCATCCAGTCCAACCCCTTTATCTTGGAGATGAAGAAACTGAGAACTAAGGAAGTTTAGATGACTTGTCCAGGGCTACCCTGGTAGTATCTGAAGTGGGATTTGAACCCAGGTCCTGATTCCAAAGGCAGCGCCTTCTACTAAACCATGAGTATTAAACGAGGTAACAGATGAAAAGCACAACTAGCTACAAAGTATCACAGGGACGGAGGCTAGTTTCATCGTCATGATCATCGTCAGATCACGGACTTAGAGGCGGAAGTGACCTTAGAAGTGGCCCAGTCAAACAACTTCATCTTACAGAAGAGGAATCCGAGTTCCACAGAAAGGATGCGCCTGGTCCAGGATCATACAGGCAAAGTCAGGATTCAAATCCAGTTCCCTAACTCCAATCCAGCGCTTCTTCTACTTCTCCCCTACTGCTTCCCCTCATCACCATTATTCCTATGATGACCACCACCAGGGAACAGCCGTGTGGAGGAGCATTTACTCCACAAGCTGGGATCTTTGGCAACTACCACTCAAAAGCCCCCTTCCCTATATGACAGCTAAAGAATACATCAAGGATATTCTGAGGAAAACCTCACATTTGGGAGAGCCCCATCCTCAGCAGAGCTCAGTGGGACTTACAAAACATCTGTCTCCTGCATTCCCACAAAAAAAGGACCAAAGGAACAGAGATTATTTTGTCTATTCCAAAGATAGGGAGAAAACTCAGAGCCAGTGAGTCACTTACAAACAGCTACACCAGAAATCAGAAAATAAATTCAAGCCCAGAACATTCTTGCACATTTAGGTGGCACAATGGGTAGAGTGAGTGCTGGATTTGTGGTCAGGGAGACCAGAGTTCAAATCCTGACTCAGATACCTGGCCATGTGATACTGGGCAATTCAGATAGCCTTTTTCAGGCTCGGTTTCCTCATCTGTAAAGTGGAGGTAATAAAAACAACTACCTCACAAGAGTGCTGTGAGGCTCAAACAAGATGTGAACTATTCAAAGCACTTTGCAAACCTTAAAGAACTACATAGGGGCAGCTGGGTGGTGCAGTGAATAGAGCACTGGCCCTGGAATCAGGAGGACCTGAGTTCAAATCTGGCCTCAGAAACTTGACACATTTCCTAGCTGTGTGACTTTGGGCAAGTCACTTAACCCCAACTGCCCTCCAGAAAGCAAAAAAAAAAAAAGAACTACATAAATGCTAATTATTATTAGATACTAGTTATGCTATTGTGTGTAATGCTAGTTATATATTGTAATTATTACATTTATAATTCTTATTGTTAAGATGCTAACACCAAAGATACAGAAAAACATGGCTCCCTACAGAAACAAGAATACGCTAAAGTTGTGATTGACACCAATGTCAGTATAAAATGTATCCCCTGTAACACAAGGTCTCAAACACATTCCAACTAATTCCAACCAGTAGTGTTTGTTGCTTTTTCAGAAAGAACAGTGGATGTGGTTAAATACTTTTCAGCATGAATTGCTCAACCTGCAGATAATGTCTGTATCTGGATTAATATAAACATTTAACATCAGTCTCTTTCCCTTATTGTCTGAGAGGTCCACACATCGCTGCTACACTCTGAGTAGCTTTTTAGTCAAGGCTTCTGGCAAGGAAATGAGCTGTGAGTTGGAAAAAAAATCTTGTAAATGCATCAAATCATTCTCTCCAGATATTTACTTGTTTAATGGGCTGAAAATGGCTTCCATAAATTAAGATCATGCCCCACCTCCAAAAAAAATTAAAAAGGTAAAAATGGATAAAGAAACCAAGGACACTCCACTCTTAAAATCTGAATTAGAAAACACATGAAATAACCTAATTTCATTCAGTTTCCTAGAACAGCCTAAACACACACACACACACACACACACACACACACACACACACACACACTTCTGATGTTTATTACTGTTTCACTTTAAAGGTTAATGTTATTGATTATGACTTTTATCAGTCATATAATTCTATTTACCATTCTTTTTTGTTGTTCCTTATTTTTTGATTAATTTATTTTTCATTTTCAACATTTGCTTTTATAAGATTTTGAGTTCTAAATCTTCCCCAAATTGGATATAGGCTATGCATGTGTGATCTTATTAAACATATTTCCACATTAGTCATGTCATAAAAGAAGAATTAGAACAAAAGGGAAAAGTCATGAGAAAGAAAAAATAAAAATCAACAACAAAAAAGAGAAAAGAGTCTGCTTTGAGCTGCGTTCAGACTCCACAGTTCTTTCTCTGGATGTGGATGGCATTTTCCATCATGAGTCTTTTGGAATTGACTTGGATCATCATATTACTGAGAAGAGCCAAGTGTATCAAAGTCGGTCATCACACAATGTTGCTGTTACTGTGTACAATGTTCTCCTGGTTCTGCTCACTTCACTCAGTATCAGTTCATATAAATCTTTCCAGGTTTTTCTGAGATCACCTGCTCGTCATTTCTTATAGGACAATAGTATTCAATTACATTCATATACCAAAACTTGTTCAGTCATTCCCCAATGGATGGGCATCCCCTCAATTTCCAATTCTTGTCACCAAGAGAAAGAATTGCTATAAATATCTTTGTACATGTGGGTATTTTTCCCTTTTTTACGGTCTCTTTGGGACATAGCTTTAGTAGTTACTTGCCATTCTTTAAAACCAAAAGACTACAATCCTTTGTTTTATCACTAGGGCACAGTGTGACAAGTATGATGCAGATAAAGGAATCTACAGGTAACACACATGATATTAGGGCTAGAATTACCTTTGAGATCATTTATGCCTTAACAGAAGAGAAGCCCAGAGAAGGACCAGTGAGCTGTCCATGACCAACACAATTTGTATGTAAGAGACTATCAAGACTTGACTCTAGATCTTCTGATGAATGAGAAGAGAGGTGACTGGCCCAATCAGGGCTGGGCCTTGGCAAAAGTATTGGTAAAGTTTGTCTTTGCCCTGGCACTGCCCGTTTGCCAGCCCTCCCTGCCTGCTCCATGCTCTCCTACATAGCCCACCTCCCAAAGCACTGAATCGCTCCCCCATCATCTGTCCCTCTGAGGACCACAGGTTAACATCATTTACCAGGAGCTATAAGATGTATAAGGTGTCATTTGAGAATCATGACACCAAGGGCTGGAAGGAAGCTCAGAGATCACTGAATCATCATGCTAGAACTAGAAGGTATCTCAGGGGTCACTGAGTCCAAGGTGAGGAAAACAAGGTAAAGATTGATGAAGGACTAGAACCTCACATCTAGCAGCTAGTTTTCAGGGTCCAGAGTTTCTGAAAGGCTGTCACTTTTTAAAATATAATTCAAAAGTGCTTCTCAGGAGGACTGGGCCCACTCATGTCTCCACAGACAAGGCAGCCATCAAGCCTTTATCTCCTTGCAGTGTCTCCAACACCAACTGTTTTTGTCTTAGACCATCTCTGACAGTTGGCTGGGAAAACCTCAGAATGATTTTAATTTTGCTTCTCTTATTACAAATGATTTTCATGTCATTTTTAATATGTTTTAAGTCTCGTTTGGGGAACTATTTGTTCATATCCTTTGACTTCTTATTTCCCTAGGTCTTGACAGAGAGAATTAAGTGAAATCTAGATCTTAGATATTAGGCCCTTATCAGAGATATTTCATGCAAAAAAAATTGTCCCTTCTTATCCTATTTGCATTAATTTTATTGGTGTAAAAACTTCTCAGTTTCATACGGGGGAAATTGTTTCTCTCTTTCTCCCCATCTCTACTTTCTACTCCCTGGGTAGAGCTATGAATGGTACTTTTATTTTCTTCCAGTTTTAAAACTATGTGATCTCATATTTAGGTCATATATTCACTTGGAACTTACTGCGGCGTATAGAATAAGATGCTGGTCTAAACCTAATCAATTGTCTTTCCAGTTTTCCAGAAGTTCCTGTCAAATAGGGAGCTGTTCCTCAAGTAAGTTATATTCATGGGTTTAAGATGGGGTTGCTTACTGGGCTTGACTGTTTCTGATGCTTTCTTATCTAGTTCTGTCTCACTGATTGATCTTTCTATTTTTTAACAAGCACCAAATAGTTTTGTTGGTTATTATTTTATAATATAATTAGAGCTTAAAATCTGAAAACAATATGTCCTGTTCATTTCTCCATTAGCTCCCTTGGGATTATAGACTTGTTGTTCCTTCAAATGAATTGTATTGTTATTTTTCTAACTGTATCAAGAAACCTCTTGATTGTTTAATTGTTATAGCACTAAATGTAGATAATATGATCATTTTTATTATATTGGCATGGTCCAACCACGAGCAATGACTATCCTTCCAATTATATTGTCTTAAGACAATTTCTTCCAAAGACTATGAAGAAAATATAAGTAGTATCCCTAGTCTGAAATTCTAGAGGAGGAGCTCCATGAATACAATTCTAATGAGACAAACAGAAATTACTAGAATGAGGAGGAAAAGAGAAGATGTCTAGAGACTAAAGTGGATTCTCATAGGGAACTTATTAAACAACCTAGATTCCTTAAAGATATTTCGGTGCAGAAGATAGAAAAAGGGAAGGTAAGAGATGATGACTTTAAGAGTGGCACGATCCTATAAAAATCAGGTCCATCAAATTGGGGAATGACTGAAGAAGCTGTGGTATATGCTTGTGATGGAATGCTATTGTGCCATAAGAAATGGTGAGCAGGATGCTTTCAGAAAAACCTGGAAATACTTATATGAACTGCTACAAAGTGAAATGAGCAGAACTAGGATAACATTGTATAAAGTAACAAAAATATTATACAATGACAGCTATAAATGACTTAGCTATTCTTAGCAGTAAAATGAATAAGTCGATTCTGAAAGACTTATAATGAAAAATTCTTTCCATCTCCAGAGAAAGAACTGATGGAAGTCTGGATGCAGATTGAAGCATACTTTTTAAAAACATTATTATTTTGGGGTTTTTTTGGTTTGCATTTTCTTTTGCAACATGGCTAATATGGAAATGTTTTCCATGAGACCACATGTATAATCTATATCAAATTACTTGCCTTCCCAAGGAGGAAAGAGAGGAGGGAGGGAAACAAAGAGGGGGGAAATCTGAAACCAAAAAAATGCAAATGAATGTTAAAATTTTGTTTACATGTGGTTGAGAAAAAGTAAAATATTTTTAAAAGATATCATCACCAGTACTACCACCGTAATTCTCTGAAAGAGTTAAAGCTGATGAGGAAATTCAAGGGTGACAAAAAAGATTTTGGGGGCTGTGTTGGGGAGAAGAATGGGCCATATGGCACAAGAGAAACAGCCCTGGATGTGGAGGCAGAGAACTCAAGCTCGAACCCCACTTCCATCACTTGTCTTTGTGAGTTTGAGTAAATGGCTTTACCTCTCCTGCCCTTAGTTTTCTCATCTGTAAAATAAGGGATTTAGGATGAGTCAGGTCTAGCTCTAAATCTATGATACTGAAATCATTGGGAATGAATGAGATAATGATCATTAACAAGAGAAAGAAGACAAAATTACTCAACTCTTCTGTTGCCTCTGTTCTCTCTACCAAAGGGAATAACCTTTGGGCCAGGAAGGATCAAACAAGGAATTCAGGTCATCAAATCTAGATAAACTACCTCCTAATTTAGTATTAAATGGCCCAATGGACACAATTCCTGGGCTTTTATCAGATCTGAATGAGAGGCAGTAGCACAGAATGGAAGGGATGTTGCATTACTAGTGACAGCCTAGTGAGAAAAAAGGATTGTGGGTTAGCAAGCCTGACTCTTCACACAACTTGGATCACTTTATGAAAGAAATGGCTTGTGAGTATTTAGAAAGGAAGAAGTGGTCACTGTGAACCAACAAGGCTTCATCCAGGATAGGTTATTATACAAGAACAACTCAATTTTCTGTTTTGATGTTACTTTATTGGTAGCTTAGGGGGGATGGCATAAACAGAGTATTCCAATATTTTAGTAAAGTTGTTGGGTCTTGTTTTTAAACAATCTGACAGGCTCTTCTGCACACAGATGGAGAGATATGGGACAGAGGACAGGACAGCTAGATAGATTCAGAATGAACCAGCCAAATCCAAATAATAATCATTAATGGGACAATATCAACTTTCAGGAAGGCCTCTGGTGAAACCCAATAGAGATGTGTCCTAATCTCTGTCTCAGCTAGTATTTTAACAGTGTAATAACAATAATAAGTGGCACAGCAGTGGCTTCTTCAGCTTAACCTTTTCTCTGCTCCAAACATGGCCGTGGCTTCTGCTCTCCCCCTCGGTACTACTGCCCAGCCCCTTTTCTGACTCTTCCTCCCCCTGCCACCTAATCGCCAGCTAGACCCTTCCATGCCCCCATCCAAACTTGCCCATCAATAACTCCAAGTCATAGAATCACCTAATTTTAGAGCTGGAACAGGCCTCATCAGCCATCTGAACCCAGACCCATGACTGAGAAGAATCCCAGCTGAAACATCCCCAACAAAAGTCATCCAGTCTCTTATGAATTAAGTCCAAAGAAAAGGAACTCTTCCATACAAGACATCCCAATGCACTTGTGAATAGTTCTAATTGTCAGGATTTTTTCTGACATCCAGATGGGCTTTCAGGAGACCCTGACCCTCCTGTAAAACACCCAACCTACTTCTCGATCTCTGGGCACCTTGCTCTTTGAGATGGAACCCAGATAGGCCCAGACTAAAGTAGGAAGAATAATGACAGCCTAGACCAACCTGTATTCTCAGTTCATTGGGCACTTCCTTATTAACTAATATTTTTCTGCTGAGTCCCAAAGATCATGTCACCCAGGCCCAGAAGCTTTCCCTGGCCAAGTCACAGTAGAGTCCATTCCCCAAATCTGGAAAAGATAAGTAGCTACTAGATGCAGAATCCAGATCCCAAAACAACTGTAACTCATGTTTAAATAGAATCTAAGGTTTTCAAAGTGCTTTCCTCACAACAACCCTATGAGGTCAGGACTGTGAGTATCATCTCCCACACACTTTATAGATGGAAAAGATGGGGTTGTAGTTAAAGCAACTTGTTCATGATCACTCAATTATGAAATGTCTAAGGTGGGACTCAAGACCAGTGTCCAGACTCCATTAAACTGCTCTGATTCTGAACAGACTAGCATCAAATAAGATGAAATTGAAGACGTCTAAATGTACAGCATAAAACATAAGCTACAAGACTCAATGCCTCAGGTTAGGATGGCTCAGACTGACAATAATTCACATGAAAGAAATGTAGGATTTAGTGAGTTCAAAAGGACTTCAGTTCAGTATGAGTCAAGTAGCTGGTGAGTTCTCCATGGCTGGAGGTCTCAAGAGCAGGCTAGATGATGGCTTGTCAGGAAAGTAATGGAAGGGATTCCTCAGGTCCACTCTGGATTAGCTGATCTCTGAGGTCCCTTCCAACAGTAAAATTCTGATCATCGAAGCCACAAGAGAAGATGTGATCACTAAAGTGGAGAACGTAAAGGAAGAAGAAAACAGAAATTCGACTTTTTGTGTGGAACAATATAATGGAACATTTGCTCAAGACTTTGTCTTTGGAATTAATTTTTGTTATTTTCTGAAAGATTCAGAGAAGACTTGGGGAGATTTATGTGAAGTGATCCAAAGCAAGATGGAACAGAAGACAAAATACCCAGTGACTACAATAATGTAAATGAAACGAACAACCACAAACAAAAACACACACACACAACTTGAATACTCTGCAATTACAAGGATCTATTTGTCCCAGAAGAGATGAAAAAAATGCATTTCCTTTCTTTCTTTGCTGAGGTAGGGAACCATAGGTGTGGGACACTGCATATATAGGCAGACTCCCTTAATAGGTTGATTAGTTTTACCAACTATTTTCTTCTCATCTTTTAAAAAACCTCTTTGTTACAAGGGCTGGCTTTCTTGGTGTGTAGAGAGGGATTGATCAGAAATGAGAGTGACATAAAACAAGCAAGAAAAAGAAAAGTTTTTTTAAACCTTTTCCTCATTTCCTTGCACATAACTCTACACACGTTTAGAATCTCTTTCAGCACTGGCATTAAAATCATCCAGTAAAGATGTTTGCTTCTCTTTGGGATGTCAGAGGTGTCTTAGGCAAGAACGGCACAAAATTTTTCTTTAAGTTCCTCTATAACAAGAAATATTAGCTTTTACAGGCTGATGACAATAGGTTGGGAGGTACCCATCATAAAGAGAACAGCTCCCCAGGAGCCCTCAACAGAGACTATAACAATAACCACCTCTCCCCCTCTTTCAGGCTCTGCTCATTCATCCAGGGCTAATTCCTGAGTCATCAGAACTCTCAGAAAGTCCCATATACCATTACCACTTACATATAATTCCAAGACTCACTTATACCCTCCAAACTTTTAAGAGGCACCTTCTCCAAGCAGACCTAGGACTCTTCTGTCATGTCATGTTGAGTCATTTCAGTTGTGCCCTACTCTTCGTGTCCCCATTTGGGGTTTTCTTATCAAAGATATGGGAGGAGTTTGCCATTTCCTTCTCCAGCTCACTTACAGATGAGGAAACTGAGGCAAACAGGGTTAAGTGACTTGCCCTGGCTCACACAGCTAATAAATATTAGTTGTGATTTGAATTTATGAAGATGAGTCTTACTAATTCCAAGCAAGTACTCTATCCGCTAAGCTACTTAGCTTCCCCCAGAATTCTTGTTTATCATTCATGGTCTCTAGTCTTCACATGAAAAGCTGCTGAGACATATCAGGACAAAGTAAATCATTCCTGCCAGACACCTCCTTTATCTTTCTTCATAGTTGACCAAGAAGCCACCACAGAACAGAAAAAAAATTTGTAAAGGTTTTTGCTCAACTGTTTCTTTTTACAATTATAGACATTAATGTCTTTCTAGAAATTTATATTTTGTATCTCCCAAATTTCTGTTATTGTACCTATTTCCTAATAATTGAGAAAATGACCAGGAAGCCAAAGGCAAAATATTTGCTCATGCCTTGGAAGTTTACCCACATCATAATAAAACATTTTTCAACACCTATCTGCTTGTGATCCTGGAATAGAGTGAATTAACAGACATGGAGAGTATCTTCGCCGAGGAAGCAATGCTGCTCTCAACAGAGGTACCAAGCAAGTAAAAAAGCATACACACAGATGTGTCTACACAAGTGCACACACAGACACCCCAACAAAAAGTCAAGGATCTGTAAGTAACGAAACAAACCAAATGGAGCCCAGGAAAAGCAAAGTGCCACTGTCTTGACTTTATATCAGTCTTCTTGGGATAATTTTCTCTAAAATTTGTCGTAGTTGGACCAAATTTTGACCACATCATTGCAAAGAAGGCCCTAATGGTCCCTCCTAAGAAAGCTGGAGTTTCTATGAGTTGTGTTCTCCCTAAAGCTTTTGTCTACATGACAACTGTAACTAATTATATTTTTGTTTTTAAAAAGATCTCGGGGTGGCTATTATACTTAGCTCTGATCAGCATTTAGAGTCCATTAAAAACCCAATAGTAGTGTTTTGCTAAGCAGATAGATTTTTTTCAGACTTTCCTCATAACATTTTTGAGCTGTTAATTCCTATGCAATATTTGAAAAGAATTTAAGTAAAAAGGTCACTTTTTGTAGGAAATTATGCCAATCTGAAAGTCTGCCACTACAAACATTTTCATAAAGTAAGTATTAGGATCTAAGTTGATTTGCTTTTAGCTGCACTGAAGTCTAGAGCTCAAAGTAAATGGATGATTTTCTATTCTACATGGGATTAACAATAGTTCTCCCTCTGTGTGAAGATGTCTAAATAAGCATATTTTTGAAATGCTATTTCCTGCCCTGAGGGTTTGTTCTCACTCTCAGCATATCTTTCTGGTACCTCCCATAATCCCAGGGAACTCCAAGGGTCTTTGCCACACGGTTGATCCATGGATAGATCATGGCATCTTGGAATTTGAGAGTACTCTGGTCCAAGTCATACCCATAAGAAATCCCAATTCTAATATGTCTGGTAAATGTCATCTATTCCCCATCTAAGTGCCACCAGGGAGGTAGAGTCCAGCATCTCCCAAATCTGTCCAATTTACTCTGGGCCAACACTCATCATCAAGAAATTGTTCTCAACCTCGAGCCCAAATTGACATCTTCACTGCTTCTATCTACTCCTTGTTCTACCTCTCTGAGACACAAAGAATAAATCCAATTCCTTCCCTACGTGACATCTCTTTCAATACACAAAGACAGACAGCATGTCCCTCTCTGCCACCTCTAATCTTCTTTTCTCTAGGCTGAAAGTGCCCACTTCCTCCAACCAATCCCCATATTCTATGATCTCAAAGCACTTCAACACCTGGGGTACCCTTTTCTATGCTGTTCAACTCCTAAATGTCTTCCCCATGTGGTTCAACCAGTAACATCAAATGTGTTCACAATTCTCTGTTTGGAAATACTGTTCCCCAAACAAGTTGAACTGAGAGTTCTAGAGTGTCACATTTTGTATATGTAAAGATTCCCATCTTAGAAAATCCAGGTCAGGGAGTATACCATTTAGCCAAGATATAACATGTTGCTGTAAGCACTTCAGATGGGATCCATTAAGTGTCTCATTAGTAAGAAATGTCTCAAACTTTTCCAAGTCATAGGATAGTGGTAGACAAAATTTTCCATGGGATCAGCCCTTCAGTCTACCAATTTGAGAAGAGCACAGAGGGAGAATATAACTGGGCTTCTTCAGCCTGACTAGGTATTTCCTTCTTATAGGAATAATAGGAGTAATACTTGTGGAGTTTCCTAAGGGAGTTACAGCTAAGAGACACCATGTCTATGTTTTGGGAAGGGATTAACAGTGAGCAGAAGGCAATACAGTAATTGGTCAGTAGCTTGCTGAGTAACCTGGAGTTTTTGTACTTTATAGGGATCAGAGAAGAGGAAGGCACCACAAGTCATGGCTTCCAATGTCTAAAATCTCTACCTAACGGTTGGTTGTTGTCTACTGTGCTTCAAGGGGACCAAAATAACATCACTACGTTGTGGGCAAGGTACAGTGTATCTGACTAGGGCTGATCAGACAAGTAAGTACAGGCTTGGAAGGCTCTACCACAGATCAGGCACAAATAGGCCATGAGAACATTTGGAGTAGAGATTCCCTAAATTTGCACATCTCATATTTTGAGATACAGCAATTTTGTTGTGCTCAGAGAGCACAGTGCCTTCTTCGATATGGGCACACCATGCAGAGTGGTCCTACACCAGTGTCTACTATGTCACACAATCTATTCCAAAATTCTTCAGAAAGACCTTGACAGTGCGATAGTGTCCTTGTATTGCTTCTTCTAACCACCATGTGAGTGCTTGCCTTGTGTGAGTTCTCCATAAAATAGTCTTTTAGACAAGTGTACATTTGGCATGCAAACAACATGGCTGGCCCATCAGAGCTGTGCTCTCTGCAGTAGAGTTTGAATGCTTGGCAGTAGTGACTGGTAGTGACTTATCTTGCCAGGTGATCTTCAGAATCTTCCTAAGACAATTCAGATGGAATTGATTCCATTTCCTGATGTGGTGCCGATATGCTGTCCAGGATTCACAGACATACAACAATGATTTCAGAACAATGTAAAGCCAAGCACAAGCAGCTTTCCAGAGGACTGCTGCTGTGACCAGTTTCAAGGTTCTGATTACACAGCATAGTGAACTCTCTATTTATTCAGTAACAAACTAAGACAAAAATTCACAGAAATCACAGTACAGCATTCACAATGTGAGGGCATAGCAACTTATCACTCAAGTGGCCACATAGTTTTCACCAAAGTAGTCACACAGTTTTAAACAAAAGGTAACATTCATTTAGTAACACAATCATTTAGTAAGTCCTTAATTCAATCATTCTTAACGAGGCAAACCTCCTTAATTGACACAAAGCACAAAGGTCAAAGTTCTCCACCCCTAGGTCATATTGTCTTAATCTCTTCAATCAAAAAGTCCTCTTTCTTCTTGATTAGAGAAGTCCTAACTCAATCATCTAAATATAAAGGTCAGAGTTCTCCACCCCTAGGCCACAATAAGTCATTATTTTCTCAGTTTGCATTAAATACCCAAAGAGAGGTCTTTTCATCTTTACTCTCAGGCTCTCAGCTTCCATGGTTCTTCTTCCATGGTCCCAGCTCCTACCCTAATATATCCAACTGCCACCTAGGTTCAAAGGTAGACAGCTTTCAGTTCTTTGTCCAGCTTCTTGTGCAGTTCTTGTTTCATATTAAAGCTCACAGGGTGTGGTCCACCTCAAGTCCTCCACAGTTTCTGTTCCTGGGAAGACAAAGCTTAACAAAGACACAGTTACATTCATAAACATTGCCAGTATCTTCATCAATTAGCTTTCTGCCAGAGAAATCAACATAGACCCAACAATAAGGTCTGAGACAAACTAACATCAAAACAAAGTATTGGCACCACAGCCATGCTTCCTCCCAGTTCTCCTTTCTTTTCATTCCTCAGTTCTCATTCCTGGCAGTTCCGGCTGGCTCTCAGAAGTTCTTGGAAGCTCTAGCTGGCCCTCAGAAGTTCTCCGCAGCTCTCAGAAGTTCTTCCACCACAAGTTCTGTTCACAAATCTCTCTTCTCATTTCTCAGTTTTTTTCAATCTTCTTCTCAGTTCTTCTCAGTCCTCAGTTCAGTTCTCAGTTCTCTTCTCAATTCTTAGCTCCTCAGCCTCCATGCTGCTTGCTCCCAGAAGTTTTGAGTCTCTAGTTTGGGCTTTTCTTTATATAAGGTATTAGCTCCTCCCTGTTCCAGCCCCTTCCTGTTACATCAGCAAGTCCACCCCACTGTGGGATTCACAAGTTCTGGGTCTTAATACCTGACACAAACATGAACTTGGAACAAGGTAATAAGTACCTGTTTGATTGCAAATACAAGAGGCAGGGAAGATCTTCAAATTACCATTACCATTACACACAATAACTATAGATCTTCAGTTTGGTGGGCAGTCTAATATGTCTTCTCTCCCATACTTTGCTTCAGAGCCTCCCAAACACTGAACTAGCTCTGGCAATGCATGAGCTGACCTCATCATTTATGTGGCCATCCCTAGAAAGTACACTGCCAAGGTAGGTGAACTTATCCACAACATTCAAAATTTCTCCATTTACTATAACCAATGGTTCCTTGTATAGATGACATGGTGCTGGCTGATGGAGAATCTCTGTTTTCTGGTTGTTAATTGTTAGGCCAAAATTAACACAAGCAGCAGAGAATCAATCCATACTTTGCTGCATCTCAGTGTCAGAGGCTGCATTGAGTGCATAATCACCTGTGAACAAAAAGTTACTCACCAACTCTCCCTCCACTTTAGTCTTGGCTTGTGTAGCCTTTTCAAGTTAAACACTTTACTATTAGTGTGGTAGCTGACCTTGATACGGTTTTCATTCTTGCTGAAAGGGTCCAATAACATCCCTGAAAAATCATGCTAAAAAGCATGGAAGCAAGCACACAGCTCTGCTTCACTCCACTGGTGACTGGGAAAGCATGAGAGCATTGTCCATTATCCATAATCTATGCAAGCATGTCATCATGAAACTGGCGTACAATGCTAATGAATTTCTCCGGGCAATCAAATTTTTCCACGATATTCCATAAGCCCTCATGACTGACAGTATCAAAGGCCTTGGTCAGACTAATAAACACTGTATACAGACCTCTGTTCTGCTTCTGGAATTTCTCCTGGAGTTGTCAGTCAGTAAATACCATGTCGACCATTCCTCCAGCCCTTTCTGGAGCCACACTGGCTGTCAGGTAGATGACCATCTTCCAGATGAAAGATCAGCCTACTAAGGAAGACTCTGGCAAGAATCTTGCCAGAAATGACTAAGAGAGAGAGAGACCCCTGTGACTGTCACAGGATAATCTGTGTCCTTTTCCTTTATAGAGACGGACAATGGAGGCACCCTTGATCTCCTAGGAGATAGCCTCCTCTTGCCATATAACCTGGAAGATTTTAGTCAGCTTCTGTATGAGCAGTAGACACCTTACCTTGCAAATCTCAGCTAGAATAGAATCAGCACCAGGCACTTTACCACAAAAAAGTTGCCTAATGGTATTCAAAACCTTTTCTTCAGTTGGAAGTTTGGCTAGAGAGGGACTGACTTCAACCTGAGGTATGCAGTTAATGACTTCAGCAGTGGTTGATGACCAATCTGTTGAGAACACTATGGAAATGTTCAGTTCTCATCTCTTCAGAATCTGTCTTTATCACTGGTCTGCATGGCTCCATCAGCACTAAGGAGGTCAGACTCACCCGTAGTGTGGTAGCAAGAGAGCTTTCCCAGTTGACTTTATGAAAGTCATGCACCCATAGAGAAGAAGGAAAGCAGATGACCTCCCAGAACATGCTTCCATCAGCAAGTCCACAGACCTCTCTTGCACAACTTGGAAAAGTACCAAGAAATGTCCTGCTAAAACTGTGATGGATAAAATACTTAGCAGGTAAGTAAAATGAACAATTTCATTAAAAACAATCTTTTTTAAAAAAAAAATAGGTCCTTCCTGGATTCAAGCCATTAAAGTCTAAATCCAACTGATGCTTAATTGGAAACATGAGTCTAAGGAGCCAACAACTCAAAGCAAGGCTGCAGCTATTTCTTGAAGGCTGCTTCTGCTCTCAATGACTGCTAACAGGAGGTCAAGCCAAATAATGGGACTAATTGTGGAATAGACACATCAGAGCCAAGAGAAGAGACAAACACAGAAGTTAAGGATAAACTGAGTAGCCTTGAAGGGATCCTGAGCTACAAGAGCCAGTCCAGTGCAGTCATCACTGGGACAGGCAAGCACATGGACTGGGATGAAAGGCAAAACTCTCTGTACAGGTACTCCTGCTGTGGTCTAGAGGTGCTGGAACCCCCAGAATCCAAGGGCAAGGTCCAGCCTTGAATGAACTTGACTCAAGCCTTCTTTCAGCCAGAGATAAAGTTAATTAGGACAGGATTGGGGTAGGCGAGATTTGAAGAATCCACACTATTGTGACACTCAGGCTAACGTCAGAGATTTTGCCACTGTGGGAAAGTTCAGGGAGAATTCTGGGGTGGGATTTGCAGAGCTGTTTCCCATCACTCCCACACTAAGTCGCATTTGAACTGGAAATCACAGTCTTTTTCTCATCTGTCCTACCCCTTCAAAAAAGGTTGTTTTACCGTTACTACTAAATTCATAGATACTCTCCTGTAGACCCCACTCTGAAATGAGGATACAATCTGCCGGAAGAGAGCCTTTAAGGAAGATGCACTATACTGAATGATAACTTTCCTGAACTGAAATAAATGCTTTTTTCCACTCAACAAACACAGTAAGTTAAATGAGATCTCATATTCCCTACATACTCAGTTGGCTGTGTGATGACAAAGATGTCATCAATACCACACATGAAAGTTGGCTTGTTTTCTATTTATGGCCTTGATGCATGGGAAGCTGATCCTCTAGTTCTGTGTGAGAAATAAAGGAAGGAATTCTGTTTCCACAGGACTGATAACAGGATGTAAGTCAGAGGTGACTAGGCTTCTGATTAAGTAAAAGGTCAGAAGCTTGTACACATGCTTAACCAGCCTTTAATATTACCCAACATAGCCCCAGGGCAGAGCAAGCTAACTTAA
Organism: Pseudocheirus occidentalis; assembly: GCA_028646575.1. NCBI lineage: Eukaryota > Metazoa > Chordata > Mammalia > Diprotodontia > Pseudocheiridae > Pseudocheirus > Pseudocheirus occidentalis. The sequence goes on from CM053593.1 coordinate 377,883,791, forward strand.
ATGTACATGTGATGCATGATGAGGGAGGGAGAATATATCTGGGAGGAGAACATGAAGAGAGCAGTTCAGGAGGTTGCATCTAGCCAATGGAGAGCAAGGGGAAAATTTGAATTGGGTACAGGACATAAATAGCTTTGCAGTTGTCTGAGCAAGTATGCTCCTTTAGGGAGTTACCCATTCACAAGTAATATAAAATAGAATGAGAACTTTCCTGGCTCCACAACAAGTATTTTCTTTCTAGAATAAGCATGCTTCTCACATCTGCATCAGGAGCCGGGGACACAGGGAGGAAAGGTAGGTTCAAGGTTCCAAGGACCCCAGCAGAAAATGCACAGGGTGCCTACGGAGGAATATCATGAAGGCTTCAGCAAAAGGACTTTGAGGAGCTATGCATTTGTCCCCTTTGCCACAGGAACTCTAAGCTTGACCCAGTTCTCCCCTGGTGGAAAAGTATGGCACATGTTGGGGAAAGATAAGGTTTTGTGCCAACTGTTCCACTTCTAAAAGCTAAGTCTGGCTAACTAACTGATAACCCACAATGATGGGAAGGAAGTACACTAATGGGGTGACTTGTGGGCCTTCCCACTGGAAAAGACCATCACAACCCTGAGGGGACACAACAGTCACCCTTCTGGGGACCCAGCTTTCCCTGGGGGTTTGGAGAGTCATTCCAGAGCCTGTGCTATAGAAATTAAAACAACTCTGACATTTCACAACACACCCTCATCAAACTGGTGGAGCGGAAAGGATGGTTTATGAGTCAGAAGACAAAGGCTCAAATTCTAAGTCATTTTCTTTGTGACTTTAGACAGGTCACTTAACTTCCTGGACCACGGTTTTCTTATTTGTAAAGTGAAGTCCTTGGATGTTGTTTGTTCTTTGTTTTTCTGAAGAGGACCAATGACATCTCAGGTGACATCTTGGCTAAGATAAATGTGAAGGGCCCTTTCAGCTCTGAAATGATACTATGCAAAAAGACCACCCCAGGGGACAATCCACTCAATTTTTAAACTCCTACACTGGGGCTGTTACCCTGATTGATGAGTAATTAATCACAGACTCACAGTGCCCACTATATCAAGACAGCTCTAAGCTATGCTTCACTTTCCATCCAGGCCTCCACCCCCTCCATCTTTCCCTTTGTTGTGCCACTGAACCCTTAGGAGGGCACAAGACCTACTGAGACCCTCCCTACCTTGGGGGATTTAATTCACTGGACTTTGGAACTCTAGCCCCAGGGCCAAGATATCCTGAATAATTAATAAGTGAAATAGCTTACTGTAGACAGTGTTTCACTTCCATCCAGGCATGCCAGCCTGAAGACTTCCAAACCACAATACATATCTTTCTCTAGTCATTCCTTCCCTAAGTGTTTCCTTCCCCAACTAGAAAGTAAATTCCTTGAAAGCAGAACATCTCCCCTTTGTATTTATATCCTAGTACTTCAGTAAGTCTTAATCAACTTAAATCAACTTAAGCTGATCTTTTTAATTAGGTAAAAGAGTCCATTCTTTGCCTCTTTTCTTACCTAGCCTTACTCACTGATTGTACATTGCCCCAGTCAAACTGAGATCAGGAAAAGATCTCAGCTTAAAAAGGCCAAAGGCTCCCACTTCATCCTGGGCCATCTCCAGTCATCCTGGCCACTGGACCCTGATGGCTCCAGAGGAGAAAGTGAGGCTGGTGACTGTGCAGTTCTGCCTCACTTAAATACAACTCACTTGCATATTTTGGTGATAAGGAATAGAGCGGTTCCTATTGTCCTGAAAGAATTCACTTGGACAGTCTCCAAGTTAAAGAAAGGAATTTATTGAGGTGATGCACCCAAGGGAATCTGCCCCCATGTAAGAGAGACAGAGCATAGGCTGCAGGCCCTGCTCCACGCAGGAGACAGAGCATGGGCCCTGTCTCCCAGGGGAGGCAAAGGCAGTTAGTCAGGTTAAAGGTATGGTTTGCATACAATTTTCTGGAACAGGGAGAAAGGGGACAAGAGAAAGGGAGGAGCAAGCAGGAACCCAATATGCCTGGGGTATCAGGTAGTCCTGAGGTGCCTTTGTCATACAGATAAGAGAATAGGAGAGGGGAGAGGGAGAGTTTTCAGTACAATTGGCAGTGCTTTGTGAAATCACACAGGTAAGTCCGTGGTGGGGCATAGTCTTCCCTGATTGCTTTTCTGGCTGGTCACATCCTGCATCCATCCTACTCATTCCATCTGCCTCAAGCACTTGATTTACTGCATCATCAAGGGCATCACCTCCCTGATGCGTTGGTTCTCTTCAAGAACAAGGACAAACAACAACCAAGGGATTAAGTGACTTGTCCAGTCAGCACAAATCAGAAGCAAGATTTGAATCCATATCTTCTTGACTCCTAGAGCAGGTCTGGAGATCATCTTAATTCCTTTCAGCTTAGCACAAAAGTGCTTAATAAATGCTATTCATTCATATGTGCTTGTATTAATTCTTTTTTTAAATTAAATTTTATTTTCAAACAGAAGATCTGCTTTCCCTAGTTCCCATATCATTACCTTCCTCCCCACTGAGAAAGAAAGAAAAAGAAAATTCCTATACAAACATCTATAGTCAAGCAAAACAAATTCCTTCTGCATTCATTCCTTTTGAATGGGTCAGTGATGACTTGGAAGGAGATCTCTAGTCTAGTGCCCCAAGGAGGTCTGTCCCAGGCCCTAGTATCCTAAATATTTTCATTATTATCTTGGAGCCCATTCAAGGTTTGGTTCAAATTTCACTCCCCTTCCTTTCCATCTTTATATTCCTTTACAAAGGTCTTTCCTCTTCCTAACAGGGAGCACATCCTTCCCACCCACCCTCCATGTTACCATATATTTCTTTGGAACAGATCCTGACTGTGATTGTGATGCATTCCCTTCAGTAAGAAGTACACTCCATAAGGACAATGATTGCCTCCCTTTCCTATTTTTATGCCCAGTTCTCTGTGCAGGGCCAAGGGACAAGTTTAGGGAAAAGATAATCAATTTAGTTTGGGGGATGTTTTGAAGAACTAGTGGGTGAGGCATTCAGATGGAGATGTCCTGTTTGATTCTAGGGACCCCTGGAGAAGTAGAACTGGAACCTCTAAGGAAAGTCAGAGATAGTAAAAAAAGATGGGGGGGCAGAGTCAAGACGGTGGTATAGAAGCAAGAAAACGTCATGGCTCTCCCCATAACCACCTCAAATACCTATAAAATATGACTCTAAACGAATTTTAGAGCTACAAAACCCACAGAGTGACAGAGAGAAATAAATCTCCCACTGAAGGCAGCCTGGCAGGAGGACAGGAAGGGTGCATTGCAGCACAATGGAAGCCAAGCCCAGCCCCGCATGGGCCCCTGGTTTTAACCCCAGGGTGGCCCGGACCAGCCTCGGCTAGAGCATTCAGGAGAGTGGATCACCAGCAGCTATGGCAGTTTCCAGAATTACCAACCCATAAATGCCAAAGACAAAGTAAAAGGTCAGTGGAACCCTGCTAAATATAGGGGGGACAGATTGGCCTTTGACCCCAGCACAAGAAGTGGCAGAGATGTGGAGGCCCTGAAGCTGCCTCCATGTGGCTGCTTCAGAGCTCCTGGCCTGCAGATTGTAGGGGGCCCAAGCAAACATTCAGAGGCTAAGTGTTCTTGCCTTAATCTGCCTGGATTGGGATCACAGTCTTGGGTGGTAGTCCTGAGGTGTGTGACTAGTGAGTCTAAGCTGGTGAGGGCTGTAAAGATGCCCTCCTAATACCTCCTGCAGCTGCAAAAACCCCAGCAATTTGGGACAAAGCTGTCCCCTCTGGAAGCAGAGTTCTACTGTAGCAAAGAGCTCAAAAGTCAAGACTGGTAGGAGAGAACAGATTGGGGGAGGGTGTATTCAGTGGGATCACTATTTTCGGGTGCTGGGTAGGGGAAAAACAGGGAGAAAATTTGTAACTCAAAATCTTCTGGAAATGAATGATGTAAAGTAAAAATAAACACAATTTTTTAAAAATTTAATTAAATTAAAATTAAAAAGATCTGGGATCACATGCATGGCAGTGATTGTTTAAGTCACAGACAGTCAAGAACAGGACTCTGGGGAACATCTTAGATGGTCAAGAAAGCAAGGTGTCAGTGAAAGAGACAGGACAATTACTAAGAGGGTTGCTGAAGCCAGCAAAGGAGGGGACATACAGAAAGGAGACAGGATTGATGATGTCAAATGCTGCACAAAGAGCAAGAAGAATGAAGACTAGGCTAAAAGGCCATTAGACTGACTATTTGGGACATCTGTAGAAACTGTGTTTCAGTAAATTAGGGTCAGAAAGATTTAATCATTGGTAGATGGGAAGGGGTTAGTGGAAAATGATTATGGAGCATGTGCTTTGTTATGTATTAAGTAGAGAAAAGGTCAACATCAATGTGTCATTTAATGAGTAGGGAAGTAAAAAAAAAAAGAAAGGAAGATAAGTCATGTCCCACAGTCACAGATGAAGAGAGAGAATCATGGTAAAAGTCATGGAACATAAGAGATGTTGCAGAAAACCGACGTGTCATCTCAGCAAATATGGGATGTCAGAAACACACTAGAACCTACTCTTTCTTGGTGAGGGCCCCCCTGGCAACTGGCTTGAAAAAGACCTACAGAATTCTTCAAGGGATCTTTGCCTTGAGCACAAACCTTGGATATAATTACACAATGGTGGCCATGAAAGGCCTTTTATGAGGCAATGTGGCATATCTTTTTGTTTCTTTGTTTGTTTGTTTTTTTCACTGAGGTTCATCCAGTTTTTAAAGAATATTCTATTCTTCCAGGTAACCTGGTAACTAAAAAAGTTTATCTTTTTTGTCTTCTCTTAGAAGAGGGGTCCCTAACCTGTACCAGATTTCAGGGAATCTATAAACTTGTATGGGAAAAATAATTACACCTTCATTTTCACAAACCTTTGGTTTCCTTTTGTAATACCATGCACTTTATTTTAAATATTTTAAAACATTATTCTGAGGAGGGGCCCAAGGTTTTACCAGACTGCCAAAGGAATCCAGTACACATTGTTAAAAGAAGGCTAAGAAAACCTACCTTAGAGTAAGATAATCTTGAACATAGATAGGAGTCAACTGATTGTTGCAGCAACATGAGCACTGTGTGCCCTGTGTAGACACCCTGCTCTCTGGAGCTGTGCCACACTTTATATTATTGGGGCCACACCAACGTGGCTTCTCAAACAATTTTAAAAGTTCTAGCAATAAATAGCCACAGCTAAATAAACAGATATTTTTATTAGTATGCTTGCCCTGAATTACCCACCCAAAGTAAGATGTTCTTTTAACTTGGGGCACATTTCAATTGACTGGAAGCTCCTTGAGGGCAGGGACTGTTTCAGTTTTGTCCAGTGCCAGGCAGAGAGCAGGCATGAGCGAATGGCTTACTAGTGCTTGTTGTATTAAGACAGTGCTCTCCTTCAACCAACAAATACTTTTCTTCAGAAAAGAAGTATAAACAGAAACCTGATTCGACAATTATCTAATGTCTTCCCTGTCAGGGCCATCAGTAGTTCTTCAGTCTTCAGTCATATTTGCATGTGTGTGTCTACTTTTCCTCACTTACAATAGGCCTTGCTAAGACAGTTCTTGTGAAGAGCTGGTCTCCATGTGCTCCACTTTATCCTGTGCTGCTTATCTTGAGGACTAGCTTAACTAGGGCACCTGCAGAGCAAGAACCATGTGACGTCCAGCAGAGTCCCATATAGCCTTTGATCCCTCAAGGGATGGGCAAACTCAGTGGCCTGGTCAAAGTCAAGCCTCAGCACTCTGGGAAGGATTCTTCGAATGATCTCTCTGAAAAGCATCAAGAGAAATGAGCATCTTTCCACAAACATGACATCTGGAGCCATTCAGTATCTCTTTAGCCTTGACTCTGAAAACAGAGTTCAAACAACCTCCTCAGAACATGAGGCACATGGGGGGTTTTGTTCTCAGTAAGTGTATTGTTTCCTGCAAACAATTAGCCAGGGAAGCATTTCCAAGACTTGTTACCTTTCTCCCATATTGCTGCAATCAATGGGGGCCACTGGTTTCCACTGTTCACTTGGGGGAAAAAAATCAACAATAAAAATCCATGGAATGTAATTTTGCTGAATATGACAGACTGTGTGGAATTTGGTACTTGATACCCATGCAGTGGGGAACTCAGACGCAATTACAAGCAAGCATGTCTTTTGGTGAACAGAAAGCCTCATGGGATTAAATCCATTTCAAAGGAAAGGAGGATCTGGGGCTAAACATTTCTGCCCAGCTGGAAAGCTGTCGCTAGTCATCTCCTGCTTTCAGATTTCCCCAAGCAGTTTCTGCTTTATTATCTCATGAATTTCCCCATTCCATTAGAGAGCACAGGGTGATTAAAAGATGCAGGGACAGGACCAAAGAAAAGCTATTTTTGCCTGATGCTCTTAAACCACCATTTTCTCTGTTGTCATTGGTTTCTAACTTTGCCTTCTCTGCCCGTGTCAAACTTTGCCTTTTCCTAAAATACACATGCTTTAAAAGTAAATCATGGTTTTTGGCTCTCTACATCATATGACCATTCTGAAAAGTGCAATTTTGGGGGGAAACCATAAGAGTAGAAGCACAGGAATGGGAAGTGAGACAAAGAAATGGCTTAATAACCCTAAATAGCCCTAAAAGGGCTAACTTCCCACCCTTACTTACTTAAGTACCTTGCTAAGGTATCTAAGTTAATTGATTTAAGTACTTCACAAAGTAAAAAAAACTTAAGACCTTGGGAAGAACATGGCCAGGTCTCTTCAATTCTTTAGATGTTAAACTCTTTAAGGAAGTTGAAAGGCCTTGCAGAGAGGAAATATTGGGCTTGCAGTCAAGAAGACCCAGGTTCGAATCTGAACACCACAGTTGGACAAGGCACTTAACCTCTCAGTGTACCAGCAATTCTATCAAGCTATATAAAAAGGGTTCTGATCTGTCCCAGGGGAGGGTTTTCACAATGGAATTTGAAATCACAAATCCAGACCAAAAAAGGGCAGGCTGCTTTTTTTCCTGTGTTCCGCATCTCTGTAATCTAGTCTAGTCTAGTCCAGTCTAGGCTCTGACTAGAATCTAAGTTTCTTGAGAACAGGAACTGGATCTTGTACCTGTCTGAATCTCTTACTCTCATTCCCACCCTAGCTTCCGCAGGGCTCTGCCCCCCTGGACCTGACTGCCAGGGAGATGCTTTTACTGCCACAGCACACAGTGCACTGCAGCATTAAACCACTGTGTTCACTTGCTACATAATGCCCCCCAAGTTAACCCCCACAAATGTTCTTAGCAGATAAAGAGATTTACCATTGGGTCTATTTTTTAAATCAACAAACATTAGTTGTACTAAAAAGGGACCACCCCATTTACCATCCTGGGTCAATCTCCAATTGGCCAGGCCATCACCCCTATTCTGACCTCCCTTGACTTCCTTCAAAATCTTTATGTTGACCTTGACCCTTGTGTTTCCTGACCCTTTTTCCCAATACTCCTTAAAATGGAATTTCAACTGGCCCTTCACTGTTCTAGGCCAATATTTTTTACTCTTCTTACCTGATTCCCTGTTCTACTTCCTTCACCTACTCCAGTCTTTTCTCTTCAAGACACTCACACCAACAATCCTGCTCTTACCGGTCAGTAGAGACCCTTTCCCAGCGAGCCACCAATAAGCAGCTCCCTCTTTTTTCTTACTCTATACTTCACCTCCACATCATCCCCCACTCCTGCCTCTTTTGCTGCACTTGCAAAGGACAACTCTTCTCCTTGACCTCAACACCCCATCGCATCCTATCCCATCCCCTCCCGCCTCCTCCATTAGCTTTCCTTCTTGATTACCTCATCTCTCTCCTCAACTTCAAGGGTTTTTCCTGTCCCTGGTACAAACACATCCTTCTAACAAAACAAAACAAAAAACTTTGCCTCAATCCAATCACCCTTTCCCTCCTTCTTATTCCTTATCTCTTCCTCCCTCCCATTCATTGCCAAACTCTAGAAAAAGTTTCCTATCTGTGTGGCCTCCACTTCTTCTCCAACCCATTGCTTTCTGGCTTTCATCACTCGATTGAAACCACCTTCTCCAAAGTTACCCACGATATCTTAATTGCCGATCTAATGACCTTTTCTAGCTCAGCGTTTTCACCTCCTAGCAGCATATGGGCACTATTAGTCATCCTCTTCTCCTGTCTACACATCTTCTTTCTTGGTTTTCCTGATGTAGCTCTCCCCTAGTTCTCCTACTGCCTTCTCCGGTCACTCCTTCCCAATCTCCTTTCTAAGATCATCATCCTATACTTTCCCCGATATGTGAACTTTATCCTGGGCAAATCCCTCTTCTTTCTAAATTGACATCAGCTCCCACATGGGAAGACATTCCCCACTCTTATCCATTAACTCCAGTGTCCTTCCTAAACTCCCATCTTGCATTACCAAATAGACCACTTTGGGCATCTCGAAATCAACACGTCCAAAATAAAACTCATCTTTCCCCCTAAATCCTCCCTTCTCCTAATCTCCCTATTTCTGTTGAGGTCATGCTAAGGACATGCTAATTTGTAACTTTGAAATCCTTCTGAACTCTTCTCTTTCCCTTACCCTACATAGCCAATTAGTTGTCATATTTTGGAACTTCTTCATCCACAATCTGTCTCCCTAAGTTACCGTCTTTAGTCTGGACAACCAAAATAGTCTGCTAAGTACCACTGACTTAAACCTCCCTGACTCAATCCTCTGCCCGCTTTGGTCCATCTTCCAAAATCACACATCTAACCAGGAAACTCTCCTAACCAAGAAACCCCAGAGGGTCCCTCTTGCCTCAGCTAAGTCTTAGAGCTTTTCACAGTCTGGCCCAGTCTGCCTCTGGGGGCTTATTTCACAGCGCTCTCCTTCACAAACTCAATGCTCTAGTCCGACTAGGCTTCTTGCCCATCTCTAATATTCTATCTGCCGTGTTTAAAATGTTCTTTCTCCCGCCCTCTGCCTGTTAAGAGTCCCCAGTTTCCTTCCAAGCCCAACTCAAGTGGCACCTCATACAGGAAGCCTGTCTTGAACATACATACCATTACCCCCACCCACCCCCACCTCCACTTGCTAGTGCTCCCTCCCTGTAAATTACTTGATAGATATTTTGTATTTAATTTTTTGTGCATGTATACAGTCCTTGAGGGCAAAGACTGTCTAATTTTTGTCTTTTTATTCCCAGAATCTAGCACAGTACCTGGCTCTGTCAACAGGCAATCACAACATCACAAGACTTATGTGAAAACTAGGTTTATTACAAGAGAGATGAATGTGCATGCGGAACCCAAAGAGTTCACAGTCCTTACAGAAGTTTGCATATTTATGACAGCATGCAAAAGGAGGTGGAGAAAACAGGAAGGGGGTAGCATGGGAGGGGAAAGGTGCAGTAAAGATGGGAAAAGGACAAAAACCGCTCTGGAAGGGAAGTAGTAAGGTGAGAGCAAAAGCCACCTTCTTTTCCCTGGGGAGCCATTAGACCACGACCATAGGAGGCTCTGCTTATCTGTAAAGGACCCCAGCTGCACCAGCATTGTTTCCAGCCTGGCACAGACTGACTGACACCTGTCTTGTCTCCCAAGGGAATCCAGCTTGGGGTACAAACAACAAATATGTCAGCTTGGGAGCCAGGGTTCATCCTTGACACATTCAGGACTACCTACATGTTCTGGGGCCAGTGTTTCTGGAAAATAGGATGACTCAAAAGGTAAGTTCAGGTAACCAATTCACAGCCATTAACAGATGCTTCTTCAATGACTCCATGAATAATGAGGGGCCAGTGTACATGACTTAAAGGCATTTTAGGAAGCCTTTCCATACAGTCTTTTTGAAGATGGATCTCTATTTAATATCGGAAATAATATCGCAGCCATGTAGCTGCTTAAGGATTCCTATCTCTTAGACTCAGTAAGAACTCCAACATAATAGAATTTAACCGGATGGGGCATTTTGAAATGCACATGTAAAAGCCTTGTTTATTAGTGAATTCAAGGAATGATCCTGGAGAGCTAAATCACCAGTTTGTAGAAAGCAGCCTGTGCACCAATGAAGCAAACACTCGGTCATCTTCTTAAGCTTAATTTTTGTTGCATTTTGGAGCCCAAATATAGAAACACAGGTTTGAAATTATGCAAGTAAATGCATAATTATATTTATGCATATAATTATATATACAAATACCTCATTATACAAGTGCTTACTCAGCATACTTTTAAATAAAGTGCAGGTAATGTGTAAAGCAAAGAAAAGCGGCAAGCTGCGGTGTCCACCAAGTATTCTAAAGAGAGAATGGGCATCTTCCAAAACAGCGGAGCCTAACCCTCCCAGTACAGCCCATCCCTACTGCATGTTCTCCACAGCTTAGAGACATCTCTCTCCTACCTGGCTTAACATGTCCTATGACAAACATCCTGAGCTCCATTTGGGGAGGGGCTGGCCCACCACTTCACTATCACGTCAATGTATGTTCTATACACTTTCTAAGAAAAGGTTGAATTCTTTTTTCAACAAATTTCTTAGTGAATGGCAATCCTCTCATCTTCCTAGGGTTCTATTCTAGCTCAAGCACCCACTTTGTCTAGCAATCAAATCCTATTAGTAGCCAGCCTGTGACCTTTATATTCCATATAACTAGTAGTGAAGGACTAAACCCAGAGAAAGTCAACTGCCTGTTCATCAAGGATCCTGTAAGGTATTGGACTCAGATAATTAAGCAGAGGAATTATCTCAACTAGCCCAGGCCCAAAAGAAAAGGTGAAAAGCACGCCTTTTCAGATATCTCTGCACTCTCTTTTCAAAGCTTCTCTTCTTTTAGGAGTAGGAACAAGGGCGTAGGGAAAAGAGGTTAGTCAGGATTGGGGGTTGGGGAGGAAAAGAAGTGGTTCTTGGGCCTTGCCCTAAACGCAGGAATTCCCTCGTTATTCCTCTGACTTGAGGCCTATACAAATCAATCAACTTATATAGCAATTTTTACTTGTCAAGATCTGAAAAATTTTCTTCATCTTCTGCCATTCAAAAGCACCACATTTAAAACTAGCTATATGAAAGTTATTACCAAAACCCCTCCTCCTACTGAATTTTGGCTTTAGAACTTGGGTTAAATCTAACGTGCTTTGGAAACACTGAAACCTCCCTGAACTAAACATTGGCCCTCACCCCTGGACCAAAATACAGATTTGTCCAACTGCAACCTGATTTTCCAAAACTGCCATGAGCCCATGGCTTTGTAGGAGTCTGTCAGAGAACAGGAAAGGGGGTGTTGGGTCACATGTTGTTTCAAACTAATGAGAATTATTATACATAATACATAATTATTATGCATAATAGAGAATTATTATACATAATGACTTCCAAAAGATAGTATCAGGGAAACTAACTCCTTGCTGGTCTGTTAAACTTCGTCTGCTCCCTCTCAGAATCCACCTTCAGAGGAAGAGAAATAGGAAGACCCTTCAGCACAAGCCAGGGCCACAGGGAAGGCACATCCTCTAAAGCAGTGGAGCCTCAGAACGACAGCACTTCCACAACACTCTGACAACTAAAGCTCCAGCCCCCAAGCTGGAGAGTTAAGTTGACTTGCAGTGTGTTGAAAGATGAGAAACAGTCAGAGGGAAAGAGCTAGAGAGGGTATGAGGAGACCGGGGTGCTAGCCCTACCATCCTGACCTCAGGTAACAGCATCTCTAATGCCCAGCTTCCTCATCTGTCTTGTTCAGATACCACCTTGTCTTTTACACACACACACACACACACACACACACACACACACACACACACATACACAGGCAGTGGTGTGTGCGTGAGCTATTGTTGGAGGGTGAAGTGAGAGAAATTATGTGAAAGGGTTTTTTGCAGGTTAAAGGCAATATAAGCAATTATGTAAGAAAATATTAGGGGTAAGTAGGTGGGACAGCAGGTAGAGTGCCAGGCTTTTAGTCAAGAAAACCTGAGTTCAAACACAGCCTCAGACATTTACTAGCTCTGTGACTCTGGGCAAGTCACTTCACCTTGTCTGCCTCAGTTTCCTCACCTGTAAAACAAGCTGAAGAAGGAAACGGCAAACCACTCATCTCTTTGCCAAGAAAATCCCAAATGGGGTCAAGTAAAGTCAGGCACAACTTCAGACAACTAGTCTGAAGCCCAATCCTCCTACCTCTGAGGCCACTGCCCAAGTCCCTGTCCCTCAGCATTGCATAGAAGCAATGCCTTGGGCAGAATATGTACTCAATCCACACTTGGTCATCTGATGTCTCTGTGGGTCATTTAGAACATTTTGAGCTTTAAAAAAAAAACAGTATCTATGTTGGGGGAGGAGGGACTAGGGGCTATGCTCGCTTAATTGACGCAAGATGTTAGTGAAATTGCAAGTATACCTTATAAGGAAATATTATGTATAATAAAAGATGATTGGGTTAGAAGGGGCGGGGGAGGGGCACCTCGCTAAGTTTAGCTGTGCCTTTTAAGGGAATGTTGTGGATGTTGTTATGTGATTGGGCTAGG
>CM053593.1:377896809-377952104 GCA_028646575.1 Pseudocheirus occidentalis
GACTTGGGAACTCAGGAATTTGGCTATAATATTTCTAGGAGTTTTCTTTTTGGGATCTTTTTCAAGAGGTGATCAGTGAATTCTTTCAATTTCTATTTTACCCTCTGGTTCTAGAATATCAGGGCAATTTTGCTTGATAATTTCTTGAAAGATGGTGTCTAGACTCTTTTTTTGATCATGGCTTTCAGGTAGACCAATAATTTTTAAATAATCTCTCCTGGATCTATTTTCCAGGTCAGTGGTTTTTCCAATGAGATATTTCACATTGCCTTCTATTTTTTCATTTCTTTGAATCTGCTTTATAGTATCTTGATTTCTCACAAAGTTATTAGCTTCCAATTGCTCCAGTCTAATTTTGAAGGAGTTATTCTCTTCAGTGACTTTTTGAAATTCCTTTTCCATTAAAGCATACTTCTCCTTATTGGCTTCTTGGGCCTCTTATGCCATTTGAGTTAGTCTATTTTTTAAGGTGTTATTTTCTTCAGTGTATTTTTGGGTCTCCTTTAGCAGGTTCTTGATTCACTTTTCATGATTTACTTGCATTATTCTCATTTCTTTTCCCAATTTTTCCTTCACTTCTCTTACTTGATTTTCAAAATCCTTCTTGAACTCTTCTATGGCCTGTAACTAATTCATATTTTTCTTGGAAGCTTTTGATGCAGGAGTTCTAACTTTGCTGTCTTCTTCTTGCTTTATGCCTTGATCCTTTTTGTCCCCCCAAAAGGATTCTGTTGTCTGTTTGTGCTTCCTGTGCTTGCTCATATTGGCAGCCAGTTACTTGACTTTTGAGCTCTTTGCCATGGCAGAACTCTGCTTTCAGGATGGAGAGAGCTATGTCCCAAATCACTGGGGTTTTTGCAGCTGCCTGAACTGTGAGATGGGTGCCCTCTCTACAGCCCCCACATGCTCTGGCTCACTGGTCACACACCCCAGGACCACCACCCACAACTACAATCTGGATCCAAGCAGGTCAAAGCAAAAGTGATTACCCTCTGAATGGTTGCTTGGTCCCCCTACAATCTGCAGGCCAGGAGCACTGGAAGCAGCCATGTGGGAGCAGCTAGAGCTACCGCACCTCCTCTGTTTCTCTCTCTAATGGCAGCAGCCGTACTATGCTCCCTCTGTTCCTAACAAAGTTCCACACTGACCTTCCACTTTATCTTTGGCATTTGTGGATTGAGATGCCTGGAAACTGCTACAGCTGCTGGTGATTTACTCTTGTGAAGTCTGCTCCAGCTGTGGCTGTCCTGGGCCACCCTGGGGCTAAAACTGTGTTCAGTCAGGACTGTGCTTGGCTCCCAGCATGCTGCAATGGACCCTTCCTGCTGGCCTGCTGGGCTTCCTTCAGTGGGCGATTTGTTTCTCTCTGTCACTTTGTGGGTTCTGTAGCTCCAAAGTCTGTTTAGAATCATTTTTTACATGTATTGGAGGAGGAGGAAGCTGGAGCCTTGCAGAGATCCTGTTTCTACTGCACTGTCTTGGCTCTGCCCCCTCATTTGTTTCTCACGATAATTTTAATACATTATAACCAACCCTCCTCCACCCAATAATGTCAGTTGCCTCTAAAATATCTGTAAACTAGTAGCTCAAGATGCACAATGGATAGTTGCTTTCTTTTTAAAATTAAAATTTTAAATTTAAAAATACAAATTTAAAATTTTTAAGATTTCTTTTAAAAATAACTTTAAAAATTTAAAAATATCTGATTTTTTTTCTTTTTTCTTATATTCATTTCTAAATATATTCTTTACTTACTCAGTGAGCATTCTCTTATAATAAAGATTTTAAAAATATATAGTACCACAAAGCTAACCAAGAATATATACTATATCTGATAGTATATGTAGTACTATTCTACCATAGTCTCCTGCCTCTCTAATAAATTCATACATTTTCTCAAATCTTCTCTGGGGCCAGGCTCCACCTTTATAATTACATAGTATTTAGCTTTATGAGTCTTTCTATTTCCAGTGGTTATAGTCACTGTATATATTATTTTCTTGGTTCTTCATACTTCACTACCAATTTATATGTCTTCCCATGTTTCTCTGAATTCATGTTCCTTGTTCATAATAATTTTCCTTTGAATTCATTGCCACAGTTTGTTAAGCTATTCTCTAATTAACGGACACATTTACATTGTTTCTAGTTTCTTACTAGTATAAAAATGCTGAAATGAGTGTTTTGGTATGTACAAGTTGTTTCTGTCTGCCTTTGATCTTGGAGAATATATAACTAGAAGTGAGAGCTCTGCGTCAGAGGGTATGGACATTTTAGTCATTTTTTAAAAGCACAATGACAAGTCTCTTTCCCGAATGCTTAGACCAATTTATAGCTACATTAGTAATGTTTTCGTAAGCCTGTCTTTCTATAGCCCTTCTAATGTGGATTGTTTTTATCTTTTATCATCTTTGCCAGTTTTCTGGGTATAAAGTGAAACCTCATAGCTGCTTTTATTTGAATTCCTCTTTTTATTAGTGATTTAGACAAACTTTCATATGTTTGTTAACAGTCTGCTGTTTTTTGGAGAAGTGTTTGCTTATGTCCTTTACTTATCCGTTGGGAAATGATTGTCACCCATATATTCATGATAGTTGTATATGTATTTCTTCCTTCAATATTAAAACTTTATCAAACACACTTGCTACCAAAATCTTCTCCATTTGATAGTTTTCCTTTGCTGTGCTAGATACATTTTTTCCCTAAAAAACTTTCTGTTTCATGGAAAATAGAAACTGAAATGATTACTTTTGTATTTTGTGATCTTCTCTATCCCTTGTTTGGTTAAGAATTCTCCCCCTAGCTGTAGCTGTGAAAAGTACCTGATCTTGTTCCCTTCTTTTTTTCTTTATTTTCTGGTGTGACTGTTTACATTTAATTAAGGAATTTATTTGGAACTTCTTTTGATATATGTGCAAGTTGTTTGTTCCCCTCCTCCCTACCCCCCTCTCCCCTCCCACCCCCCCGCTGCAACAGCTTCCCAATTTTCCTAGTGTTTTTTTTTAAGTTTTAAACTCTTCAAGTCAACACTGAGTTCTTGAGTTCAATTATTTCTGATTTTTTTTTTTTTTGCTTATCTAGTCTGTTCTACTGGTCTGCTTTGCTATTTTTAAGCAGCACCAAACGGTTTTAAAAATGACTGTTTTCTTTCAATGATTTCCCTTGAGATTCTAGACCTTTGTTCCTCCAAATGAATGGTTTTTATTGTTTGCCAGATCTATAAACTGCTAGTATGATTGGTTTAGCACTAAATCTGTGAATTAATTTTTTTGCGTCGTTTTTACATATTGATGAGTGATCCAGACATGAGAAGTGAATGTATCCCTCTGATTATTCAATGTATTCTTTGTTTCTTTGGATTATTTTGTACTTGGATCTGTAGAAGTCTTCATTAAATCTGGCTTCCAGATATTTTATTCATTTTATAGTTATTTTGAATGAGATTTCACTTTCTATGGTTTCTTCCTAAATTTATCTTAATGCATAGAAATGCTAGCGATATATACATATATGTGTATACATATATACACGTGTACATACATGTGTGTATATACATATATACATATGTACATACATGTGTGTATATCTATATATAGGTATCCTACTACTTTACTGAAAGTATTATTGTCTCGATTAGTTTTCTTGCTGATTTTTCAAGGATAAGTGAACCATCATGTCATCTAAAAATAGGGATTATTTTGTCTCTCTTAAAGTGCCTACTGTGTGCAAAGCTCTGTTTTAAGAACTGAAGATAAAAATAGGAATGCAAGACAGTCCCTGCTCTCAAGGGGCTCACATCCTAATGGGGAAACAATATATAGTTCAAATGATACTGTAAAGACAGAGCATCCTTGCTTTATATTTATTGGGATAGCTTTTAGTGTTTCCCCTTTCAGATAATGTTATTTTAAAATTTAAGATATATAATTTTTTGTCAAATTGAAAAATGGCCTTTCTAGGCTAATACACCTCCGTTTTAGTCATAAATTAATATTTCACCTTTTAAAGATTTTTTTCTGCATCAATTTATCTAATCGTGTGCTTTGGTTTATTTTGTTTTAAATATGATTACATTAATTGCTTTCCTAATGTTTTAACCCTCTTTGCATTCCTGACGTAAATATCCAACCTATTTATCACTTTTTGGATGTATTTTTATGGCATTTTGATTAGGTTTTTATTTCAAGTTTTTGTATCAACATTTATTAATGATATTGGCATATAGTTCCTTTTCTCTGCTTTGTCCCTGCTCCATGGTTTAAGTATTAGGAACATATTTGTTTCAAAAAAATGAATTCAATAGAATGTTTTCTTTCTCAAAATTTGAGAATAATTTGCATAGCAGAGTTATTAAATATTATTTGAGTGCTAGGTAGAATTCACCTGCTAACTCTTCTGAACTAGAGTGTCTTCCCTATTTCATGGTTCCTTTATGGCTTTTGAGTTTGGGTTGTTTAACATCTCTAATAGATATTTTATATTTTTGTGGTTGGTAATCACTCATTTCCTTTAAATTATTGATGTTACTAACATATAAATACAAGTATATATGCATACACATATCTGTATATGTACATGTGTGTAGATTACCCCATATAATGTTCTGATAATTCTTTTTATTCTTTCTCTGCTTATTATTATTTAACTTCATTTTTTCTTAGAGCAGCAGTTCTCAACCTGTGGGTTACGTTCAATTTGTAACAATGAAAATGCATCCTGCATATCAGATAGATTCATAACCTCAGCTAAATTACAGTTATGAAGTAGCAATGAAAATAATTTTATGGTTGGGGATCACCACAACATGAGGAACTGTATTAAAGGGTAGCAGCATTAGGAAGGTTGAGAACCACTGTCTTAGAGTAATTTGTTTTCTCTCACTCTTTAATCAGGTCGGCTATAAGTTTATTGTTTTTTTAAAGGTTCAGTGAATTTGATTCTAGTTTTTTTTTTTTATCATTTTATAGTCTTTTATTTTACCTTTTATCTGTAATTGTCAGGATTTCCCACTTTGTAATTATTTTGTATTTGTTGATTTTTCAAGTTTCTAATCATATTCAATTCTCTGTTTTCTATTTGAAAATTAAGGTGATATAAAAAACAGATGCTACCACTGGAACTAAAATTATGTTTTCAGAGAGATGATATTTCCTTTGAGGATTACTATAATTTCATCCCAGAAACTTTGATGTATTCTGTTATTTTTCTCTTTCACACAGTTATTATTTCTATGATTTTTTTTCTTTAACCCACTTATTTATGATGCCATTATTAAGTCTCTGTTTAGAGCTTTATCATTTGTATTTCTTGTTTATTGATTTTATATGTTGTGGTCTGTAAAGTGTGTGTCTAGTATTTCTGACATTTTTATTTATTTGTAATTTGTCTGTGATCTGGCATGATTAGCTTTTGAAAAGATACTATATAGTGCTTATAAACATGTATATTCTTTAATATTCCCATTCAGAAGGGCCACCAGTCTTTCAGATCTAACGTTTCAAACATTTTTTGTTTAGTTCTGTGTTTTCATTTTCCTTTTTTTAAAAAAAAGATTTATGCCACTGTGTATGTCTTTTTGATAATTCTGTTGAATTCTACGAATTGAAAGTACAATGATGGCAAAGCACACGTGTAAAAAACATTTATGACCAAAGGGCACTTCCTATTCCTGGTCCTGGAAATCTTTTTCTCCTTTTGTGGTTTGGGTTGCTTAAGGTCTCTAATAGATATTTTATATTTTTTGTGGTAAGTAGTCATTTATTTCCTTTAAATTATTGATGTTACTAACGTAAATTTTTGATTTTACTAACATATAAATACAGGTATATATGTATACATATATCTGTATATGTACATGTGTATAGATACACATATAATGTTCCGATAATTCTTCTTATTTTTTTCTCTGATTATGTAACTTCATGTTTTTCTTAGAGTAATTTGTTTTCTCCTCTCACATCTTAATCAGGTCCCTTTGTACTATAATCAGTGAAATGATTCTCTGCTGGACTGCAGGGTTGATGCCTCTCTAAAGTCTATAGCTAACATTTCTCTCTAACATGAGGGAGTCACATTCTCTGAAGCCACTGCTGTCCTCAAATGATCATTTTCACATCTGTGTACAGACACTTCCTCTGCTGTTAGCCATGACTGCTTTGGCAGCCATGACTTCATGGTCACCGGGACACTCCTCTCTCAGAACACTCATTCATTCTTCTAAGATCAGAAAGAATAAAGCATGAAAGAAATGCAGCCAACTAGATGAAAACACCTCTTCACCTAGTGCTGATACTCAGGCATCATGGCCAGAAACTGACTCCTCCGAGTTTGCACATGGATTGCCCACAGTTTGAGACCTGGCCCCCATTGACTGACTCATTATGTATGCAACAAGTTATTAGGCTTTCTTTTCTTATCCATTCTGTCACTAACTTTCTCTTATTTTATTGGATGACTACATAGTTGCTTTCTAAAAAAGAAATTAAGTCATTTCCTTGCTTTACAATATCCTAGCATCAGTAGGAAAGTTTCTCTGTGCTCTGGAAGCCCATCTTCACAGTGCACAAGATCAGTTCCACTCAACGAATAGTCTTGGGACAGGCTCCTTGGCTGCCCTGCCATGGCCTGTGGCGACCGGCCCGTTCAGGGCTCCTGTCTCTACTTTGCTCTCTCCTGGCATTTGGGTTCTCTTGGGAAGCCTTAAGTCTCCACAATCACTAATACGGGCTTTTGAAGTCTGAGCTATGGCTGATCAATAGCACATTTCTACATTTAAAGTATTATTTCTAGAGAACTGACTGCTCCTGCTCATGTTTAACCTAGCATCTGTTTGGCTCTGAAGAGATATGGGAACGTTCCTCTGTCCTTCCATTGCCAAGCTGAGGAATGATGGGTATAGAATAACACAGATTGTCAGACTTGAGCAGCGTGTCAGTCAGCTGTACTGAACAGCATTGTCCTGTCCCTTGTTTTTATTCTTTGTTATAAGGAATGACTCTTTAGGTAAAGGGAACAGAGAAAAACTGGAAAACGAAGATAACATAAAAATCAAATATAACAAAGAAGCTTTCAAAAAAGCGTCCTTTGTTGTCATCCACGTATGTGAACATGAGTTTGCATAATTGTACATTGGATGAGGCTTCATTGTCCATGTAAACAGACATAGACTATTATTTATTATTATTATTATTAGACTATTATTATTCACATCTTGTGAAGGGACCAAATCTCACTTTAAAAAGTCAGTTTATCCACCTTCAGGATTGCCCAGTGGATGGGGGACAGGGGTCCTACAGGTCCCTTTGTACTATAATCAGTCTTTACCTTCAGTTTTATTTAGCTTTACCACCCAGTCTTGGTGCTGGGTGCAATGAGGAGAATTCTGGATCTCCAGAGAAGTGTGCTACCTTGGTTCCAGCCTGTCAGTGCCTCTAAATGGGAAATGTTGTCGGGGCATGGCAGAGCTGGCCCCCTCCACAGCCTTCTGCCTGCTGCCTTTGTCATTCTGGGAGAATGGGAGGGGGGCAACAGTCATGGGGCTGCATTTATAGAATTCTTGTCTACAAGGCAATGCAGTTGTTTTAAATTAGCATGCAAATAGACATTAGTGTAGTACATCTGTTGTTAATCCAGCATCCTGGTGGAAGGGAGATGCCAACACATCATTTATTAAGCATGCTGATCCTATCATCTCTCTCTCTGTCTCTCTCTCTGTCTCTCTGTCTTTCTCTCTGTCTCTCTCTCTCTGTCTCTCTGTGTCTCTCTCTGTCTCTGTTTCTCTCTGTTTCTCTCTCTCTCTTTCTCTCTCTTCTCTCTCCCTCCTTACCTCTCTCCCTTTCTTTGTCTCTGTCTCTCCCCATCACCCCTCCTATGTCTTTGTCTCACTCTGTCTCTCTTCCGTGTCTCTGTCTCCCCCCCTCTCTGTCTGTCTGTCTCTCCTGCTTTTGTCTTCTGTCTGAATCTGTAATGGATTCCAGGATGTCTTTTATTTTGCTAGAGACCACATTTCCTCTTCTTGCCTAATGAATCAGGCCATAATGGGTTCCAGGATGTAATCTATGCTATTTTGGAATCAGACTCCATGCTATTAATTCTGAAGCCTTTGGGCCATGTCCAAGGAGGCCACTACCTTGAACTGGCTTTCTGGTTGCCCTTCAGTAATCAGACAGACAGTGGAAACAGGAGGCAAAGTCCAAGGTCAAGGGCCTCTGATAGGAAAAGGAAAAAAGTTCAGACCTCTGGATTCTAAATTGAGTAAGGCTTAGCAAGGTATTGAGAAGGGAACAGGAATAGAGACAGTCAGAGTAGGGGTGGTCTAGAAGTGATCTTATTAGAGAATCTCTGACTTAGCCATCCTGGAAAGGCTCTCTGCATATAGAGTGAGTCTTGTCAGGTGACCATAAGTGCAGGACACAGGTATAAACCAGCAGCAGTAGTGATGAAAATAAGGAAATCAAAAGTATTTGGTGACATTCAAATCAAACTACCAGAGGGTAACTTTATAGAGTTAAAATTCATCTGGAGTAACAACAGTCTAGCATCTCAAAGGAAATAATGGAAAAATGTGGGAAAGAAGGAAGTGTAGCAGTAATACTGTATCTCAAACTACACTACAAAGTAGGAATCCTTGAACCAATTTAGTATTGGTTAAGCCAGTGGTTCTCAACCTTCCTAATGCCATGACCCTTTCATACTCATGTGTGGGTGTATCTGCATGTGGGCAGATGAAGAGAGGAGCAGTGTCTTGGTTCCTAAGACCATCAGAAATATGTGTTTTCCCATAGTCTTAGGCAACACATTCAGCCCTCAAAGGGGTTGCGACCCACAGGTTGAGAACTGCTGGGTTAAGCAATAGAGTGGAACAGATTAGGTATATAATTAATAGAAGCAAACACGTGCACTAGGCTTGTGATGAATGAACCTGAAATTCCCAGCTTTGGGGGTAAGAACTCTAGATTCAGCCAAAACTATTCTGAAAGCTGGAAAACAGTCTGGCAGAAACTAGTAGGCCAACATCTCACACCCACATGCCAAGATAAGTTCTTACCAAGTACATGAATTGGAGACAAAGGGTAACGTTCTAAACAAGTTAGAGAAGCATAAAGGAAATTATCTGTTAGATTCATGGAGAAGAGAAGGGTTTGTGACTAATTAAGAGATAAAGGATATAATGGTCAATGTTGATTATATAACATTAAAAAAGATTTTGTGCAAAGAAAACCAATGCAACTAAAATTAGGGGAGAAGCTGATAAATGGGGGGAAATCTTTTCACCAAGTTTCTCTAATCTCATTTGTAAGATATGTGGGAACTGATTAAAAGTAAAAGCCATTTCCCAATTGATAAATGGTCAAAGAATATAAACAGGCACTTTTCATAAGAAATCAAGCTATCAATTGCAATATGAAAGCATGTTCTATCACTCATAAGAGAAATGTGAATTAAATCAGTTCCAAGGTTCTGCCTCACATCTATCAGACTGTAAACTGATAAAAATGAAAAATGACAAATATTGGAGAGACTATGGAAAAATAATACATTAATGTGCTATTGGTGGAACTGTGAACTAATTTGGTGACTCTGCAAAATAATTTGGATCTATGCCCTGAAAGTTATTAAACTGTGCATACCCTTCAACTCAATGATACCAATGGTCAGTCTGTCACTAAACTTTTATTAAGTGCCTACTGGCAACTAGGTAGTGCGAAAGACCGACTACAGGTCCTAGAGTCAGGAAGACATGAGTTCAAGTGTGGGCTCAGACACTTACTAGCTGTGTGAATGGGGCAAGTCACTTGACCCTGTTTGCCTCAGTTTCCTCATCTGTCAAATGAACTAGAGAAGGAAGTGGCAGATACCTCCAGTATCTCTGCCAAGAAAACCCCAAAAGAGGTCACAAGGAATCAGACATGGCTGGACCAAGTGAACAACAGCAACAACAAAAAGGATCCACTATGTGTTATGATGGGGGACAAAAAGAAAGGGAAAAGAGAGTCCCTGCCCTCAAGCAGCTCACAGTCTGATGGGGAAGATAACATGCATATGACTATGTATAAACACTCTTCCTATAGGGTTTTTCAGTATTCAGTGGTGAACAGAAGGAAGAATTACAAGTTTTAGCTAGTGGCAATAGAGATAGTATAATCTTTTCTGTGTTTAGTGTCTTTATTTGTGGGGTGGGGACGGGGGACCTCAGAAAGACAGTGATATCCAAGGTCCCGCTCAAATGCTAGCATAGCACAGAGCCTCTTTCCTCGCTCTACTGGGCAGGGATCCTTCCTCTATATGAATGCTTGTTGTCCTTCCACATTTTGTGTGATAGTAATTGCACTTGTGGACTTGGAGGTCAAGCCCAGTTTGATTATAGGGCAGGAATTATTTCACCCTTTTCTTTGTCTCCCCAATATTTAATAAGCATTTCTTGATTGGTTGAGGGAAGAAATGTTATTATATATGTTGGTATCCCAAGTATCTAGAACAAGACTGTTCCTGGACTAGATATTCAATGAACATTTGTGGCATTGAATTTCTTTATTATAGAACACATTAATGTGTAATCTCAGATACTCTGTAGGTCAAGTTGTGGGCTCATAGTTTCAAATCAGAAAGGGGTCTCAGATGTAGTCTGGTCACATTCAGTGAAATTTAATTGAATAGAAATCCCCTAAGGCAATGATCCTATACGATTGAGCTACTGTGGCCTCCAATGAAGCCCTCCAGCAACCTTCATTATGGTGCAGGGGTTTGTGAAAGGAGCTAGAAGGAAGCCCAAGCTGTGTCATGTCCCCAAAAGCTGGGAAGCTTCAGGTTTGAGTCCAGCGATGGACTGCTTTGTGTATCATCACTGGGACTAGCCTTAAGTAAGGGCCATCTACCATGAAGTGCCATCTACCAAGATGGGGAGGATTTTGAGTCACAGTGTGGAAGGAACAAGGACTGATACAGTCAGAATCTTTTACCTTTTGAAGCTGAACAGTGAACAGTTCTTGGGGTTAATCAGAACCCAAGATGAATTGTTGCTTTGGATATGGGGCTTTAGAAAAAAGACACAAAAGGAGTGTGGACTTTTTTGGTAACGTGTTCCTTTTGGCATTGCACATTCCAGTTTAGTTCAGCCAGCCCTTACTAAGCACCTACTATGTGCCAGGCAATGTGTTAAGGGCTGGGGATACAATAAGAAAAAAATAAAGCAGTTCCTGTCCTCAAAGAGCTTAAATTCGTGTGTGTGTTTGTGTGTGTGTGTGTATGTGTGCCAACACTACATATAAAGTTCAGTCAATATAAAATACGTACAAATTAATTTTGGTGGAGAGTGGAAATCTGACCTATTGCCAGCAAAATAAGTTTCTGAGGTTGATATTTTAGTAGGAAACAATTTGTCCACCAGGCTTGAGGTTAGGAAGATCTGAGTTCAAATCTTGGCTGAGATACTTACTAGCTGTGTAATCCTGGTCAAGTTTGCCTCAGTTTTCTCATCTGTAAAATGAACTAGAGAAGGAAATGGCAAAGCACCCCAGTGGCTTTGCCAGAAAAACAACAACCCCAAAGCAAAAAAACCAGCAACACTCAAAGGGAGTCAGTCACAGACTTGGTCACAACTGAAACAAATCAACAACAACAATATTCAAAACTTATAAATCATTAAGATCTCAGCTCATATATAAAACTATAAATTCAAAATTATTTACAATTTGTTAAAATTCACCATTTATTAAATACCTGTGTGCTAGATACACAGGAGATGCAAAACATGTAAACTTAAAAAAGATATGAACAAAACTAATTATGCCGTCTTCCCCTCAAGGAACATTCTGGTTGGGGGAGGGGAGCTACAGTGTGTACCTAGACAAGACATGGAAGGATTTGATACACAGGCAAAGGAGAAATCCAGAGAAATCCCAGAACAATTTGAGGAGGAAAAAGATACTTTAAGCTGGGTAAAGTCAGGAAAATCAGCCCAGAGGTGTAGTCATCAAAGAAGAACCTCAAAGGAAGAGGATTATAAAAAGCAGAGGAGGGAGAGAATCCATCCATTCCAGGTCTGGGCAACAAAGTACATGAATATTTGGAGGAAGGAGATGGGATGTTGAGTTTGAGAACCTCTGATGGTTCACTTTGGCTTTCACATGGTACAAGTGAAGGGGAATTGTAGGAAATGGGGCAGTGGGGGAGAGGCAAAGGGAAGGCTGGAAATACAGAGTGGAGTCATTTTGTGGTATACTTTAAGGGAACTGGGAGTGGCATTGTTCAAGTCCCTCAGGAAGATTATTTTGGGAGCTGTGTGAAGAATGGATTGGAGAGTTCTTGGAGAGACTAGAGGCAAGAAGACCAATTAGGAAGCTACCTCAGTATTTCAGGTGAAAGTCCATGAAGTCCTGAACTAAGTTGTAGATAGTATGAGTTGGAGAGATGGATGTGAGAGATGTTGCAGGAGAAGGATGAGTAGGACTTGGCAACTAGGAAAAAGAATGAAAAAATGATTCTGAAGTTTTGTACCTTGAGTAATTGGGAAGATAAGTGCCGTTGATAAATAGACTGGAAAGTCATTTTAGGAGAGATAATGAGCACATGCAATCACCAGTATTTGGGTGATAGCAACACTTAACATTTACAGAGTATATATAAATCATCAGGAACTAATTAGCTGGAGCAGTCAGAAAGGCAGAAGAGCAGAGAGCTAAGGAAAGAGAGAAAGCAGCCAACAATTTGAATCCTACAGAGCTGTGAAGGAGAATGGGAGACTGAGAAAAGGTCATTGGGTTAACAATTTAGAGGGTCATTGCTACCCTTCTGAGAGATGATTCAATAGAGTTGTAGTATCACGAGTGAGGTGACAGTGAGCGAAAGAGTGAACAGGTGGTGGAGAACCTGAGGCTGGAAGTGCAGGGAACTTCTCTATTTTTGTGAGTTTAGTAGCACTGACCTGAAAGTTTGGTTAAAAGAGGCAAATGGGCTAGGTGATACATAAATTCATACCGTTTACTCACTTAAAGCTAGCTAAAGCTAGCAAACATGTCAGTACAAGGAGCCTGAATGTAAATTCTGACTGACTGATGAAAGAATGAGCAGGCTTAAATGTTTTAGAACAATCCCAACTCAGGGTCGCTGTGTCACTCAAATTTATGATCTCCATATATGTTTAACCGTATTATGAGAAAGGAATTTTCTTAATTGAATAGGTGGTAAATACAATAAGAGAGCTGACAGAGTGTCAGTTGGAATTACGATCCAGGATATCTGTGTTTTCTTTACCACTGATATGCCATAATATAGCATACATCCATAAAATATTAAGATAATAAAAGTTCCCATTATTTAGGGTCCTGTCTGCTTAAGTGCCTTGTCCTTGATCGTCATTATCATAAGAATGCTCTTGGCTCCTTCTGGCCTTGTTCACACAGAAAGAGGCATTTTCTGAGGTTACTCAGGCTGAGGGGCTTCTTCTGATTAGTTCATGCTCTGGCCCTTAATGAGGTTCAAATGATATTAATTGATTATCAGTAGCAAAAGGAAGAAAGGGAGCAGAGACTGAAGGATGATTGTTTGAGAGGATGGCGGTGTCAGGGAAAACCTGAAATGTGTTTATAGCCACTAGATAAGAAAAAGTGAAGAGGGTTTTTTGGGGAGTGATTAATGGGGCAAGCTTGTAAAGGAGATGGGAGAGGATGGAAACCAGCCTTGGCAAGAAGAAAGAGTTACCTCATCCTCTGATGTTGGAACAAAGGAAAGGACTGCAGAGACAGAGAGAGGTTTAGAGGCATGGAAGGTGGTAGATAAGGGAATTGATGACAGACACTCTTAGTCTTCTCAGTAAAGTAGGAGGTGAAGTAATCTGCTGGAAAAGAAGGGGTAAGATAGAGGCTGGAGGAGAGCAGATGATTTGGAATAGCTGCTCTCTGCATGGTGGAATTAAAAGAGATGAACAAAAAATTTTCTGAGTGGCCATGAAGGATCAGTTGAAGTACTTTTCTTTGCATGGATTTGTTTTTCAGATCTGTGTTTTCATTGGTATGGGGAGCTGCCTAGGAGAAAACTTCCTTAGCAATGTAAATGAATCCTCGCTCTGCAGCTTACAGTCTGAAAGAACTGCCTTGGGCACTGAGAAGTAAAGTTGCTTTTCCAGGGACATGTGGTCATCATGTGTCAGAGATGAGACTTGAAATCAGGTCTTTTAGTCCCATGTTCTTTCCACAGCTCCATGCTGCTCCCTCTTCATTTGTCTTCTTAGTAGTTGTGCTAATTATGGTTTAATGCTGTAATTTGTTCCTCCATTTCCCAATCATGGACATATAGGTTACTGACTTTTTTCTATTACAAATAAATATACCAAAAGAGGTTATATACAGAGAGGTTCCTCTCCCCTATTCAATAATAGTCTTTTTTCTTTCATAGACCCATTTGATTTTCCAGTGAAGCTTATGGGATCCCTTCTCAGGATAATGTTTTTAAATTGTAAAATTATGTAGGAAGACAAAAGAAACCAATTATATCAAAATAATTATCAAATTGTGCTTTTAAAAAAAAGTTCATGAACCCCGAGTTAAGAACCTTTGCCTTAGGGTGAAATCCCAGAGGTGAGATCATTGATTCAGTGGATTCACATAGTTTGGCTGTTCTTCTTGTATAATGCCATCGAGCTTCCAACAAAACTGGCAAAACACTGCTCCACCAACAGTGTAATACTGTGTCTCTTCCCCTTATTTTACCCCTGGTTCTTCCCCCGTTCTACTTTGCCAGAATGAAATTTTGTCATCTTAAAGTAATTTTGCCAAAGCATAGAACATGATTTGTCAAAGGTATTCTTATCTACCTTCCTCTGATTATTAGAATGTTTGAGTAGTTTTTTCAAGGGGTTATTGACAATTTGTGTTCTTTTGAGAACTACCTTTGACTACTGGAAGAAAGGATCTTAGTCATGCAAATTTTTTCACTTCCTTATATATTTTGACCATCAGATTTTTCTCAGAAATATTTATGACACTGATTTTCCCTCAATCTATTTTTTTGCCTTTAGCTATTCAAAATCCTACAAACCCATGTAATATTAAAAAAATTTTAATATTATCAAATGCATATATTTTATTTTCTATAATTCTAGTTTTTTAATACAATTTTCCTATTCTACTTAATTGCAGGAGAAGTCATTTCATTTTCTTTTAAATATTTAATTTTAAAAAATTACTTATATAAATATTTTATAGCAATCCATCTGGATTCTATTTTAATATATAGTATGATAGGTTGCTACAATCACATTTGTTACCATCACTGATTTTCCAAGACTTTTTATTAACTAATGGATGTCTTCTTCCTTGTTTTGTGACCTTTAAATTGAACAAATACTAGTCTGCTATGCTCCAATAAACTTTTTCCCATTTAAAAAAATCTAGCATGAGGTAATTTTGATACTTCCTATTTAAGAGCATAAATTCAGATCATTCAGTTCAAGTCTCTTTTCTTCTTTTTTCATTCCTTTTCATAATTCCCTTTAACATTCTTATGTATCTTCTCCTCTAGGCATATTTTGTCTTCATTTAATCTATTGGTATTAAATTGACCATTGCCATTTGATTTGATTGGCTTTAAGTTATATTTATAAGTTAGCAAGGGCGGTATTTTCCATCTTTATTATGTTGGCTCAACCTTGTCCTTTACATTGGAAATCTATCCTATTAGTTAATTTTTTCCTTTTTTTTTTCAAGTGCAGCTCATAGGATGCCAGATCTATAGCTGGAAGGACTCCTCTTGGCCTAGTCCTATCCCTAGCCCTCCTTTTGTAAATAAGGAAACTGAGGCCCAGGGAGGTTAAAAGACTTGCTCAAAGTGACACACAGAGGAAGGATCAGATTGGGTTTGACCCCAGGCCTTCTGATTCCAGAACCTGTATTGTTCCTACCATTCCAATGTGAAATGATTATCTTTTTTAAAGGTATTATGACTACATCTTGAGGCCCTTGAAATCCCACGTGGATAGTGTTGCTTGTACTAGAGGCCAGCTTTATCGATGTGAACCAGCAGGTGGTGATAAAAACGTGAACTGTGCCAGTTCACTTCCATGTGTGTCTGGCCCTTGACAAGTCTCAGGAGCCTGTTACTTCTGGCCAAATGCTCTGCATCCACAGCCTTGAGCTACCAGCTGACTGCCCACTGAGATGGAGAACTCTATCTAGCCTTCTGGCATGGCCCCTACCCCGGGCCCTGGGTGTTACGTTTGGAATCTGGGGGGAAGGGCAGAGCTTCATTCTCAAAAATAACTCATGACTCTTGACTCAATTGCCCTCAGTCTTGTTATCTGTCTGTTATATATTCAGGATATTCATATCCTGAAGGGACAAACATAAAAAGCCTTTTTCTAGGTATTTCACTATGAAAGGTAGAAGAGATAAAAGATGGTAAGTTGAGGGGATGGCAGAGACAGTGGTGATTTCTTAAGGTTGTGGTATCCTGACCATATTGGTAGGTAACAGAGATGAGGCTAGAAAGGAGAAATTTAAAATGAGAGAGACAGAGACACAGACAGAGAGAGAAATGAGAGAAAGGACATCCAGATTTTGTTTTAAGAGAGAGGGTGGGATAAGAACAGAGCTGGAAAACTATAGTACCGTGATCTTGGCTTCAATTCTTGGAAAAATTTATATAAACATTAAGTGGTATGAATTTGCCTCTGAGTATTGTTTTGACTGCAGCCCATACATTTTTAATATACTGTATTTATGTCATTAGTATTGTGAATATAAACTTATTGTCTTTGTAATTTCTTCCTTAATCCAGATGTTACTCAACTAGTTATTGTAGTATATAAATAAAGCCTATATCTGCGTAAAGCCCATTGATTATTATTCTTATAGTATTAAGATCTATAACCTTTGTATTTGCAGTTTCTGTCTTTTTTTAATGTATCTGTAGTTCATAGGATTGTAGAATTATTTAAATCAAACTTTGAAGGGACTTTAGAAGTCATGTAGTATAACCCCTCATTTTATCTTGTTCTTGAAAATAGAGTCAATGTGAATATTTGAATTATGATTGAAAATATATATGACTTTCTTAATTATCTTTTTGATTGATTTATTATATTGTTATGTCAGTACAATCTTTACATCTCCCATTATTGTGTATACTCTGTTCTTTTTGTAAGCCACTTAGTTTATTTTACGAAAATTTAAGCATTTCTTGCCAAAAAAAAAAAATCAAAATTACAGATTTTGATTGGAACATCCACTGCACCATCCCTAATGCAGAATGTCTAATGGGGTAGCATGTCACCTCTTCATAGAACGTTAGAACTGGAACAAACCTTGGTAATTGGCTAGTCCACCACTTCCATTTTACACAAACTGAAGTTGGGAAGTTTTAAGGTGAAATGCATGAAGGAATATCTTCCATGTTGTCAAATACTGGAGCTCCCAAAATATACAGGAAATTCTTTTTGGCAGTGTAGTGTGGTGAGAGGGAATGCTAGACTTGGAACCAGTAGACACTTGATGGAATAATATTGATATTCTTGCATTGTCTATAGGACCTTAAGTATGACACAATTTCCTGATTTATGCGTCTTAATACTTTCCAATTTGAATTCATATATCGGACATCACTGTGACTCCAGATTTTCCAAGCATTGTCCAAGAAGGGTAAAAAAAATTCAAAGTAATACTATTTATAATAGTAAAACTTGGAAACAAACTTTGCCAATTTTAGTCTGAAGCTATACTTCTTGTCTGAATTTACATTTCTCTGATTAATAGTAATTTTGAATGTCTTTTTCCAAATGAATGTTTGATAATTTACAGTTCTCTTAAAAACGTTTTTGGGGAAATTGTTCTGAAAATTATTTTGAAAATTATTGTTCATATCCTTTGCCAATATGTTCTCATTCATTTAATTCTATTAAACTCTACATTTAATTCTAATTTTATTAAACATGGTTAATTCTATTCAATATCAATATTATAAGTTTGTGTCAATTCCTTATAGATTTTTATTTTTTTTTTAATTTTTTTTTAATTTTTTAATTTTTTGCTTTTTGGAGGGCAGTTGGGGTTAAGTGACTTGCCCAAGGTCACACGGCTAGTTTTTTGTGTTAAGGGTCTGAGGCCGGATTTGAACTCAGGTACTCCTGACTCCAGGGCCGGTGCTCTATTCACTGCGCCACCTAGCCACCCCTTCCTTATAGATTTTTAATGTTAGACTTTTATCCAGGATGTTTAAGCCAAAATTTTCCAGTCTGCAGCTTTTTTTTCTTATTCCAGCGTATTAGTTTTAGTTGTGTACTTTTAATTTTTATATCATGAAAATGTAAGCCACAGCCTTATAGGATCAAAGATGTGGAACTTGAAAGGGATCTCAAAGGGACCGTCTAGTCTAATCCCTCCATTTTACAGAGCAGCAAACTGAAGATTAGAGAGAGATTGAATGGCTTACCCAAAGTCATGTAACTAGTAAATGTTAGAAGTGGAATTTGAACCTAAGTCCTCCTCTGTCTACAAACCCATTGCCCATTTTGCTGTACGTTGCTGCTTTTCATCTTATTGTCTTAAGTCCACGTATATCTGATGGCATTAAAATGTGCTTCTTTTCAGTAAACATTGTTGGAGTTATTAGTCTATTTAAAAACTTTTTTATTAGAAGGGAATTCACCCTACCTCCTCCCAGTGTTTGATAGTTTGCATTTCTTTTAAACAAAATTATGAAAATTATTTTGAAAATTATTGTTCATATACTTTGACAATATATTCCCATTCATCTACTTCTATTAAATGCTTCATTTAAATTCTAATTTTATTAAATATATCTAATCTACTCAATATTAATATTATAAATTTGTTCTAATTCCCTATAGATTTTTAATATTAGACTTCTATCAGAGATGTTTAAATCAATTTTTTCCCCTAGTTTACATCTTTTTTTCTTATTCCAGCTGCATTGGTTTTAGTTATATATAGATATTTAGTTAGATACACTGGTATCCCAGAAATTTGAGTACTTTGTCAGTTCCTAGCAGGAAGCCTTGCATGTAGTGCTTAATACATACTGAATTCTCTCCATATATTTAAAAAAATTATTTGTATGATTTGGTCTTTGACTATTTGACACCATTGAAGTCATAATTTATTCTTCATCTGTCCTCTAATGATTGTAATTGTTATTGTGATATGAACTAAAAAGGTATGTTCAAGAGTCTTGCCCTTTTCCATTTGTTTATGACTTTTTGATACTCTGGCATCTAAATAATTTTTGTAAAAACTCATGTGAACTTGAATAATGAATATGCTTTCTAAGACTCACATTCTATAATCTCCATTCAGCTATCAAATCCAATTTTTAAAGTAATTTGTTCATATAATTTCTATCTTGTTTATCTCTAAGTAACACTTATCAAACTCTAAAAGAGAAATGTTAAAGACACCTACAATTAGTGCCTCACTATATATCATGACATACTGGGCTTGGAATTGGGAGATCTGGGTTCAAATCAACTGGTGTTAGATGTTGGTTTTTCTGTCATTGATGGTAAATATGCCATTGTGGGAGGAACATTGATAAAAATTTCTTTTTCTATTTTATGTCTTTTTGTTTTCTCCCTGCCAGTTTCATCCATGACTGAATGCTCTTGGGACAATGCTGAGTAGTTGGGTCTCATGCCAAGATTTCCATAGACTAGCTCTTGCTTTCTATTTCTTTTTGCTGTTTTATGACGTGACACCGTCCTTAATTGAGGACTATCTTCCTCCATAATGTTTTACAGATGAGTTTATATGTTAAACTAGAGTTGCCCTTGGCTATCATTCCTTATTGCCTGGTAAAAAGAACAAAGGTTTGCTGAGTAAGGCATTTTCTGATTTCTTTGGACGTCTTTGATGTGTAGTCTATTTTATCGCAATTAAACTTTTGCAAGTAATGGTGATAATCAAGGTCAATATCTTTCATTTTTCTGTTTCCCCATTTTTTGCATCAGGGGCTTATTTGAATAGGTCAAATTAAAATTTTTTCGTACTATCTTTTAGTAGTTAGCCTTTCTTCTGATTTGATGTTAATCTTTATCTTTGTTGTAACTAGTCAGTGGTCTGTACACAGACAGCTGATTGATATGACTTCCATATTAGATATATGTCTGCTAAGATATACAGAACTTCTTTCTTTTTTCATGATGTTCAGGGCTGGCCAAATCTAACACTTTCCAACTCTCTTCTGGAAGAAAATATTTATGATATATAGATGTGAGGCTTCTGAGCACAAGCCTTTGGCCTCTTTTATTTTGCAAACCTTAGCCATATTTTCCAATGTATTTTTCACAGCCTTCCTTTGGTCCTCAGATAGCAGACTCATGCCATCATTGGAACCAGTGTGGTAGAATCTGCCTGATCTTTCATTCTCCTGATATAACTGTGAGAGAACCAGGGTCACCTCCATAATAAGATGATGAGGCGCTGAAGAAACCTTTATGGAGAAAGTCCAGTGACCTTTTCACTAAATCCTCCATTCCTCAAGGAAAAGCTAAAGCAATTTTAAAGCTTAAATCAGAGAGGGGGTAGTAGTATCCATCATAGTTCCCACGTCATCTCTCAGTGGCAATGAGGATCCATCGGACGACTGAGATTCAGATAGTAATAGTTCCTATTTATCTAAGGCTTTCTATCTTACAGTATACTTCCCTTACAACAACCCTATAGGGAGGTAATGCACATTGAGCTATCTCAGTTTTACAGATGACGAAACAGAGGCTTAGCATGGTGCAGAGGCAGTTAATTGGCACAGTGCACAGAGAGCTAGATAGAGAGCTCACAGCATTTCATTCCTAGTTTAGCACTAATCTTTCTATTACATGGCTTTTCCCTGGGCAACATGCTGCCCCTGTGCCTCATTTCATTTTAACTAAATGTTTCAGCCTCCTGCAACAAACTTATTTCCTGAGTTACTTAATAAGAAGCAACATTGACAAAGTTAGGTTTTGTTTCTTCTCTCATCTAGTTCCACCCAAGTACTGAAGAACCATGGACACTCAGGGACTGGAGGAGTCAAGTACCTGGATAACTCACAAACTAAGTAATCAGTCCCTGAATGATAGAATTTTTTTTTAAATTTTGACTGCATTTATTTACTTTTAGTTTATGATGTTCAGTTACACAATCTCGAGTTCCAAATTTTCTTCCCCCTCCCCCCCTCACTGGTGGCATACAGTCTGATATAGGTTCTACAAATACCTTTACACTAAACATTAGTCAAATTGTAAAGAAGAATTATAACCAATGGAGTGGACAGTGAGGAAGAGGAAACAAAACAGAACTAAAAACAGAACAAGTAGTTGGCTTCAATCTGCATTCAGACTCTGTGGTTCTTTCTCTGGATGAGGATAGCCCTTTCTGTCATGAGTCTTTTGGAGTTGTCTTACAGAGTTGCGTTGCTGAGAGGAGCCCAGTCTATCAAAATTAGTCATCATAGATACAATGTATTTATAATTGTGTACATTGTTCTCCTGGTTCTGCTCTCCTCACTCAGCGTCAGTTCATATAAGTCTTTCCAGGTTTTTCTGAAGTCTGCCTGCTCCTCATTTCTTATAGCACAGTACTATTCCATTGCATTCATATACCACAACTTGTTTAGCCATTCTGTGATTGATGGGCATCCCCTTGATTTCCAGTTCTTTTCCACCACAAAAAGAGCTGCTATAAATATTTTTGTACATACGGATCCTTTTCCTTCTTGTATGATCTTTTTGGTATACAGCCCTAAAAAAGGTATTGCTGGGTCAAAGGGTATGCACATTTTTATAGCCCTTTGGGCATAGTTCAGAATTGCTCTCTAGAATAGTGGGATCAGTTCACAACTCCGCCAACAATGCATTAATGTTCCAATTTTCCAACATCTTTTCCATCATTTATCATTTTCCTGTTTTGTCATGTTAGCCAGTCTGACCGGTGAGATGTGATACTTCAGAGTTGTTTTGATTTTCATTTTTCTAATCAATAGTGCTTCAGATAGAATTAATTATTTTAAAATATTTTAAGATCTCTATTTAATAACCTTTTGCTCATCTAGAAAGTGTCTTGGGTTGTTGCAAGAATTGTTTGGGGACTTTAAATCTCTTAACAAAAAAGCACTGGGCTTGGAGTCAAGAGCTACCCAGGACTGAATCTTACGTCCAACGCTTTGTGTCGATCTTTGGGAGATGCCATAATATCTCTTTGATTGTCCTCCTAAGTCTTTGAGTTTTAAAAAGCTCTGACCTTGATAGCTGTGTTTTTGTACTTACAAGCAAGCCATGTAGCCACTCGGAGTCTTGGTTTCCTCGTCTGTAAAATAGGGACAGTTATACCTGTAGCGCCCACCTCTGAGGGTTGTGAAGAACAAATGGGATGTTTTATGAAGTGCCTGTAGAAAGCACCAGCCATTATTATAATTGTCCTTTGAAGTCAGCAGTGACCCATTCAGGGCTAAGGGAAATACCCAGGCCTGCCTCTTCATCTCTTTTTATCAGGGACCCTGTAAATCCCAGACTGCTGTGTTGCTTTAAAAGGAAGCAGAACCACAAAATCTAATTATAGAAACCCCAGAGCAAGAATGGACTTTAATGTTCTTCCAGTTCAGCCTCACCCCCACATTTTAGAAATGTAATCCCTGAGATCTTGTCATTGTGGTGAAGTGACTTGCCTAGGGTAACGCAGTTAAATGGAAACTTCAGAACTGGAACCCAGACCTTGGGCCTACAATTCCATTGCTCATTCCTCTAAATCAGTGGTTCTCAACCTGTGAGTCGTGACCCCTTTAGGGGGGTCAAATAACCCTTTCACAGGGGCCACAGGGGTCACCTAAGACCATTGGAAAACACATATTTCTGATGGTCTTAGGAACCAAGACTGCTCCTCTATCTGTCTCCAGGCAGGTCCACCCACATGCAGATATGCCCACAAAGGAGTATTTAAGGGTCATGACATTAGGAAGGTCGAGAACCACTGCTCTAAATCAATGGTCTCCAAACCTTTTGATCATGTGCCCTATTTATTTATTTGATTGGTTGGTTTTTTTGGAGGAGGGAAGGCAGGGCAATTGGGGTTAAGTGACTTGCCCAAGGTCACATGGCTAGTAAGTATTAAGTATCTGAGACCAGATTTGAACTCAGCATGTCTCCCATTTAGAAAAAAAACAAGTTTGAGCACATACTTCAGTATCTATGTGTTTTTAAAATAAATTGCACATATATACTACTGCTCATGTATGAGTAGGCATAAATTAGGTAAAATAGAAATGAAAATTATAAGACAGAGATTAAATAGTCCCAAAGGCAGTAGAGAGACTACAGAATTTTCTGCAATAGGAGAGTCACCTGAGTACATTCGCTCTTCAGGAGAAATCTCTTTGGCAGCCACATGGAGATGAGTTGGAGCAGGCAAAGAGATAGAGACGTGAAATACAGCTTGAAGGCTCCCCCGTGGTCTGGCAAAAGGTAACGAGGATCTGAACTAGGCCCTGGCTGGGGCAAGGAAGGGAACCAATGAGACAAAGATGTTGTAGCTGTAGAAACAGGAAGAGCTGATAGCTATTGAATAAAGTGATGCAGGAGTGTGAGGAGTCAGAAATGGCACTGAGATGGTGAAACTGGGTGACGAGAAAGATGGTGGTACCATTGGAAGTGATAGGGAAAGTGGGAAGAAGGAACAACTTGAGGAAAAGATAATGTCAGGAGAGGTCTTTGATGAAGATCACAACCCATCTACGAATCACTCTGTCCCACTCAAAATAAAAGGGTGAGGGGTGTCTGTGATAGTCACCAGGTGATATAGAGTTGGGGAGACAGGCAGTGGCAGCTGCACAGCAGTTAGGGGATGACTACCCTGAGGGGCCGGTGTCTGGCCAAGAAGGATAGAAGTTGAGAGTTTGCCATCACAGTAACAGGGAAGACTGAGGCATTATCAGGAGTTAGGAGTAGGTGTGGTTGTGTTAGAGACAAGCCTTGTGACTGACTGTCTGGGGAATAGTGACTTGTAACCCGCCTTCCCACCCTCTCATTGGTTAATTTCAGACCCCTTTGGGTCAGATCACAGCCCCCACTTTAGAGATCTCTGCTCTGATCCATAATGCCCAAACCTATCCTTACTGAAGAGTTCTTGTAGTCATGCTCCATCTTATTCTTCCTACCAAATGGTATTCTGTTCTCAGCTAACATCCAGACCCCAACTCCAGCTCTGGCTCTCTCCTGTACTGGCTTGGGACACAAACTCTTCCATTGACTTCAGACTTGCCCTATGACTAGAGCATGGTTAGCATTGTTAATAACTGGCTATACTACCTTACTTAGCCATCCTGCTCCTGTTACCCTGAAGTCAGTATGGCCTTCTTTCTGTCTTCCCTGATTCCACACTTTCAACTGCCCTTTGACTTGGTCAAAATGGAGTGATTTTATGGCTTTTCACTTGGCTCAGGGGTCCTCACATTAGAGCTAGTCTTTGTTGTTTGAGGGTGGGAGAGGACAGATAGCTTAGGGACTGGGAGTCAGAAGACCTGGTCTTTCGTCTTACCTCTGTTACTAACTACATGGCCTAGGACTAGTCTCTTCCCTACTCTGTGCCTCAGTTTCTCCCTCTGAAGAAATGGAAGGGATTGGGCTAGATAGTCTCTAGGATTCTGCCATTTTCTGCTAGTTTGTGCACATGTCCCTGGCCTCTAGCTGTCTTCTAGTAGGAAGTGGGGGGCACTACCCTATCAAAGCTGCATGTTGATCCCTGCTCTGTTGCATGCAGTTCCTTAAAGGTGACACAAAGTAAGGACAGTGGAAGTTACAGAGAAGACAGTACAAGACAAAGCACATCCTCTCTTCCTCTTTAATCTGCTGCCTCCAGATGTATTTGCTTAATAAAATGAATGTGGTTTGATTTATTTAGCTTGACTTTGTAGTACTCGGCATAAGATACCGAGGATTCCTCAGGCTGAAAATGAGACCATCTCAGTTTGGCCTCCCCAGGGAATGGAATCAGTACTTGTAACATGCTGCCCAGAAAGAGCCAGGGTTCGTTTTCATTGCAGAGGGATAAAGCTGTAATAACACGCCCGGATTTCTCAATTGTTTCTAAAATCATCTCCTGGCAAAAGCCATCTGAAGGAGCTGCTGTGATGGGAAGTTAATTGAACTGATGCTAGTCGGGACCGAAGGAAAATTGTATCAGGAGTTCTCTTGAGGAGATATTACATTATCTATCAAGGGAGGACGTAAATCTGTCAAGGGAGCTTTCCCCCGAAAGAAGATCAACTGACCACAGATCGTAACCTGCCACATGAATTCAGATTATGCAGCATTTCCCACCAGGAACATCCTGGAGATGAGTCAGATGTAGAGGTCTTGGCAATGTGGGAAAGATGAATCTTCTTTAAGTGTGCTGGCTTGTTTTCCATTCCTTTCCATAAGGAATCAAAACTTCTTGTTCATATATACTTGGATCCAAAGAGTCAACAATCAATCCATTAGTAGATTTTTAGATAACACCCACTGGACTCTGTCCTCTACCAGGTTAGAAAACCTTGGAAATAGCTTCAGCTCTGTTTTGGTTGAACAGAAAGAGCGCTGGGTTAGGAGTCAAACAATCTGGATTCAAATCCTAGCTTTGTTACTGTGTGACCCTGGGCTTGGCATTTGCATGGACACGTAATTGGTCAAATTGATGTCTTTTTACTAGATAATCTCCAGGAATCATTCCAGCTTCAAGAGCTATGATCTTATAAAACTCCCCTCTTGGTTATTTCATATCTATTTTGTTACCAAACCCTTTGAAACATCTCTCCGATTTCTTCCCTTTCTCTCCATCACCCTTTCTCACCATCACTTCTACACCTGTGTCTTCCTGATCATCCCATGCCTTCCTACACAAGACTCCACCAGCCTGTTATTCTAGTCTTCCTTTGCTGAGCTACTTTGCATAACATTGCTTAGGGAAGCTCTGAGTCTGTTGTTGCTTCCAACATGTAACTGCTTTACTCAGGGACCCAAAGTGGCTTCCCATGGCTAAGGGCATCAAGTTTTACTCCCTCTGCCTGCCTTTCAAGGCCTACCTTACGGATGCTCTTTTCCTACAGTGTGTCCCCAGCACAGACATCTAGTGAAGAAAGTCTCATTAGTTTCTTTTCAATACCTCAGCAGGATTTCCCTAATCCTGTCCCCCAGCCTCCTTTGCTTCCTCCATTTAGCCATGACTGATTGATGGATGAACCACAACAGTCAATACTTTGTTTAATTTGCTAGGGCTTTACAAAGTTTTCTATATACATCATCTCCATGGAATTGTAACATACTAGAGCTTAAGCAGGAATTGACCTCAGAGGTCGACTAGTCCAAACACCTTGTTTTATAGATGGGGAAACTGAGAAAGAGAAGTCAAGTGACTGGCCCAAGGCCAGTAGTCCAAGTTCAGCAGCCTTTCTCCCGCCTGGCCTCACTCCGTCCTGCCTGGCACCACCCCTCCCTACCTCTAAACCACTCCTATCCCCCCTCATTTTATAGATGAAGAAGCTGAAGGTCAGTGACCTGTGGAATCCAGGCTGTCTTGACCCTAAGACAGATTCCTTCTTTTTGTTGAGCCCGACTACCTTGATCAGGTTTTCTGTAAGAAAGATTCCCCATATGCTAAGGGAATATTCCATTCAACAGATTCACCAGACATTTATTAAGTGCCCGCTATATGCAAGACATTGTGTCCGGAGACACAGGAAGAGAACACAAATCTGCTTCTGCCCTCCAGAAGGTTAGCCTTATTAACTAGATGGAGGAACCAGAAAATGCATCTGCCTGTGATAAGGAGAGGAGGCTTTTGCATTGTCCTCAAGGCTTGTCTCAGGAGCAGGAAGAGGTCACAGGTCACAGATTGGTACCCTGTTCCTGCATAATTTAAACCCAGGATTCTGTGAAAGTGGACGGTTTCCACAACCAGCGTATTATACTCCCTCTGGTTGGTTTGTCTCTCCTTCCTTTCTGCAACCAGACTGCATGTTCACAGTGGCCAAAGACCACGCTTTCTTTCTCTTGCATCCTCTATGGGGCCCAGTGCACATCTGGGCCCAGAGTTGGCAAGTGGGACACATTTGTGTGACGGATACGTGATGTGATGTTGACATGCAGGTAAAGAGGCAGACATCTCAGCACCTGCCACGTACCAAGCACTGGGCATTTTGTGTCTCTGGGAATACAAAGTCAAATGTGGACCAGTCCCTTCCCAGCAGGAGCTCACAAGCTGGGTGGGGGAGGGGGACGGATGATAGGCGTCTATCTAAGTACATACAAAATGGATATAAGGTGGCTTGGGGGAGGTGGAATCAGTAAAGGCTTCATGGAGATGATGACACCTCAGTTGAGGTTTGAAGGAAATCCTGGATTCCAGGAGGTGAAGATGAAGAGGGAAGGCATTCTAGGCCTTGGAGACAGCCTGGGCAAA
The DNA here is from genome assembly GCA_028646575.1 of Pseudocheirus occidentalis. Taxonomy (NCBI): domain Eukaryota; kingdom Metazoa; phylum Chordata; class Mammalia; order Diprotodontia; family Pseudocheiridae; genus Pseudocheirus; species Pseudocheirus occidentalis. The sequence goes on from CM053593.1 coordinate 377,924,223, forward strand.
GGCATGAAGGTGAGAGAGAGAGAGTCTTTGGTGAGGAGTCGTCTTGAGGCTGTTTAGTGGGGAGAGCCTGGAGTGGCAGTGCCCTCCACAGTGACAGGGAACCTAGGGATCAGGGAGCATTTGGGAGAAGGAGAATGTGCCATTTGGGGCAGGTTGAGTATGACCTGAGTCATGCCAGCCAATCCAGCAAATGCTGTGTCAGTAACAGACATGGCACTGTTTGAATTTCCCTAGCCTGGATGGGCTGTTTCTGTTTCTGTCAATATAAGTGCCCATGTCTGTGTCAGTCCTCCTGTCTTCCAGACTAAGGGCAGCAGCAGGTTGGCCTTTTAGGTGCACGTCCTCTGGTCCTTCAGAAAAGGTGTGATTTGGTTGGGCCGGTGGAGGGGGTGGGGCGGGAAGGGTTGTTCCTGCTCTGGTGTAGATTCTAACCCTTTCACACCTTAGGCTGGGGAAGCTTTCTAGTGATGAAACTTTCTAAGTTCATTTTGCCTGGCTCTCATCAAACATGGCAGCTTGTGTGTCTGGACCCAGCAGTTCAGTGGAATGAGTGCTGGCTTTGGAGCCAGAGGGCCTGGGCCCAAATTTATCCTCTGAGACGTTCTTATCTGTCACATAACTTCCATGATTCCCTCCTCTGTAAAATGAGGGGAGTGACCTAACTAGCCTCAGAGTTCCCTTCCAGCTCTAGGGTTAGAATTCCTACAAGCCTTTCTTAACCTGTCAGGTCCTTCTCTAGATTCTACTCTCCTGGCAAGAACCCAGGGTCACTTCCATACCATAATGAGCCGTGCATTGCACGACGACTTTGTTGGACAAAGTTCCCTGTTCACAAGGGCAGCTTCCATCTTCCCTCTGGTTGCGGTATGTCATGAGAGTAAGAAGGGGCGATGCATACATGTTCTTGAGGCCCTTTTACCTCAAATTATGCTAATGGGAGAAAAGGAAAAAAATCAGCCTGCAATCACTTTTCCCACCAGCTCACTAGTAACCAAATCCCTCCATGGGAGCGACTCACGCAGAATAATCATTGCATCTAACTAGTTCATCTTTCGTCTTGCAAACAAAAATACTCCTAACGGTGTCATATCAACCACTGCAGAGTTTGGTACCACATTGATCCCCTTGGGGCTGTGAGATGGAGCAGCTTCTCGGACCAATAAAGAAATCTGATTATAGGGTCACAGAATCTCTGAGCTAGAAAGGACCTCAGAGACCATCTCATCCAACCTATCTATAAAATAATCCCTTCCTGCAAACATCTGACATGTCGTTATCCAACCTTTGGTCCAAATACTGCAATTGCTGTCATTTTGTAACAGATTGGGGTTTCAGGGAAACAGAGTTGGGAAGCAGAAATATGAGAACAGAATCATAAGGTGTAGAAATAGACTTTCCTATAGGCCTTGTATATGGACCTTCCTATAAGCACCTACCCTCCCTGCCTTCCCCACCCCCAATTTAAAAGGGAATGGGATGGCTTTCCTGCCAAAAATGTTAACTTTGTCACTATCATTCTACATAGGGTCATAGATTAGAACTGAATGGGGGGCGGCTAGGTGGTTCAGTGAATAGAGCACTGGCCCTGGAGTCAGGAGTACCTGAGTTCAAATCTGGCATCAGACACTTAATACACACACAAAAAAAACCTAGCTGTGTGACCTTGGGCAAATCACTTAACCCCAACTGCCCTCCAAAAAAAAAGCAAAAAAAAGAAGCAAAAAAAAAAAAAAAGAACTGAATGGGGTCTCAGAGGCCATCTAATTCAGTGTCTTTCCTTTGTGGTCCAATGTCTTTTATGCACTTAAAAACAGTCCACTAAGTCAAAGGGATGCCCATCAGTTGGGGAATGGCTAAACAAGCTGTGGTATATGATTGCAATGGAATATTATTGTGCTAAGAAATGACCAGTAGAATGATTTCAGAAAAACCTGGAAAGACTTAGATGACGATGCAAAGTGAAGTGAGCAGAACCAGGAGAACACTCTACACAGCACCAGCAACGTTATTCAGTGAAGAACTGTGAATGACTTTGCTACTTTCAGCAATACAATGATCCAAGACAATCCCAAGAGACTGATGAAGCGCGGCCTGGAGCACAGACTGAAGCTGCTTTTCATCTTCTTGTTTTCTTTCATTCGTGTCTTCTTGTACAGAATGACTAACATGGGAATGTTTCACGTAATTGCATATATGTGACCTATATTTGATTGCTTACCATCTCAGGGAGGGAAAGATAGAATTGGGAACTAAAAACTTTAAATAAAAATGTTTAAAAAATTGGAAAAAAACAGTCTTTTAAGAAGGGGTCCCTGGGTTTCTCTGCTCAGGGGATCCAGGACACCAAAAAGGTAAAGACCCTCCATCCAACCCCCTTATTTTACAGATGAAGAAATTGCAAGTTAAAGGAAATAGAATGACTTGCCCAAAGTCATACGTGCACAAAGTGCGTTGTGGCCCCAGATCTGCCGTGAGTTCCACAGTCCTTCAATAAAAAGATGTTGATCTTAGCCATGACAAAAGGCTTGTGCTACTCAGCCCGTTGAATGACCGAATGCCCCCTGTGCCTCTGGAGGCTTCACTAGATTGTTTGAGCATGGAAGAGACAGGCTTGCTTTGGGGGATGGAGCCATTGTTAAATTCAAAGTATAAAGTTTCAAGAAAGGTTTAAATGGGTTCTTGAATGAGAGATCTCTCAGAGTTGAGTTGGGAATTGAGCTGATGTCACCTATTAAAAATTCACAGCGCTTGGCCTTTAGTAGTCCCTCATTCTTGTTTCCTATTTTGTCCTGCCCAGTGATGAGGCTGGACCTTGTTCTTTCTCCTCACACCACTGGATACACTACTCCCAGGTCCAGCCCACAGATGGATATTCGACCCTCGGCCTAACTTCTAGAGAGGCCTGGGGGAGTTTCCAGGACAGGGACCAACCTACTGAAAAGAAAGTTCAGTATGAAATGTGGCGTCCTAATTGCTGTTCTGAACCTTCACTCCCCCTTTCTCTCCAGATCCCTGTAACAGCTGTAATCCTCCTTTACTATATTAATAAATTTGTGTTGATTGATTGTATCATTCAGCACGAAGACTTCATCTTTTGCCTCTGAAAAATTGAACACGATCTACCATTCCCCCCTCCCCACACCTCACCCCCGGCCTACACATACACACTCACCAAAGTCTATATATTACTCTACTAAGGAGATGGAGCTCTGGGGTTTTCTTAGAGTGAAGAAGATCTGAGTGGCTATAATTTAAAATATTAATTTGGTGCCAGCAATGGTCTGGGACTAGTGGTGATGGGCCAACTTCAGGATGAGGCTAGCAACAGTATGACTGCCACTTCATACTCTCAGGTATGGCAAGATCTGGATGAGGGTCTCATTGCAGAGGATTTGTTGACATTGGTCAGCTAATGTGGGAGAACCATGGGATACAGGATCAGAACAACTCCTGTTTATGATGCAAACAGGAACTGTCAAGGGCGTGGTCCAAGTCAGACTGGGACAAGGGGAATCATTGAGTGAGAGAGAGGCAGAGCACAAAAACTGTTGAGTCAGATAGCTGAAAATCCTAGGATAAGGGTTAGGAGCAAAGGCAGGACCCTGCAAGGTGAGTGAGCAGTTCAGGTGGCATCTTTCTGGGCAGCATATACTAAATAAGATGTCTGTGTGTAGGGACTGAATGACCCTGCCTTAGCACAGGTGAACTCTCTGGTTTTCAAAAGTCTTGGTCTCATGTGGGGCCCAGGGGGCTTCTAGAGAGCCCCTGTCAACCCCATTCTCTCAAGCCTCCTGTTGTAGATAGAGGAGTCAGAGAGGAGTCAGGCTGTGGCTTTAGGGAGAGGGCCAGAAACTCCCCAGCCTCTGGAGGAGTAACTCCCTTCTTTATGTTTGAGATCTTCTCTATATTCATCCCCACACCAGTGCCCCCAACATTTCCCAGCACTGATTCCACTCCCCATGTAAAGGATTCATTTCATTTTCCCATTATGTACAGTGTTTCCCTTTCTTATGATTTTCTACTTGCCAACAGAATGGCCATGCTCCTTGGGGTTCCCACTGCCACAGTCAGAGGCATTCTAGAGTTCAGGGAGGCCAGATGAAGTAGTGGGGACAAAATTACTTGATTCGGAGTCAGAGAAAAAACATTTGGTTCACAAAGGATCAAAGGCCTAATCGCAGGTATGCTGTGTACTCTCTGTATGATCTTGAGCAAGTCTCTTCACACCTCTGGGCCTCTCTCTCCTCCTCTTTAAATGGTGGAGTGGGATGCTTGACCTCTCTAAGGTTTCCTTCCTTAAAGGATGTTACTCCACAACCCTATAAAGAGAAGAAAAGGAGATGGATGGTTGACTCAACCTTGCCATAACTTCTCCACCTTCCCCATGCCAACCAGTGCCCCATAAAGAATGAATCCTCAACACCAAAGGGACTTTTCTTTAGTGGGCAGATTGCTACCTTGAATAAAGAGGGTTCACTGGATGTAGGTGCTATACCTAAAGCCTAATATTTGTTGCCATCTTGCCTCTGAAAAGGCTGAAGATACTTTGATGGAGCTGAGATCTCATCAGTATCCTCCCTCCAATGACGTCCCTCTGTCTCCCACTCATGCTCTCTTATCTTTGATGGAATTCTTGCCCCCATCCCTGTCCACATGCTCCTGCAAAACCTCTACAGGTTGTTCCCCCAGGATGTTGAGCTCCTTCCTCTAGTTGTCTTGATATTGTGAAGATGCCATTGGAGCATCTGGGCTATCCATCAATTGTGTCTCACTGTCCCCACAAGACTAGTTTATGTCTTACATCTCTCAAATGACCAGACACTTCTCTGGCCTAATTCTTGGTTGGCATTCTGTTATGGCCTATTTAATGCCCTCCAATTCACCCCTCCTTTGCCTTTTGGTTGGCACTCAATTTGATTTCCTCCAAGGCTGTGGTGGCTTATGACTTGTGGACATTCTTTAGTTAAGTCAGATGTAAGGAATCTACTTTGAATTAGGGAAAACTTCAAGGAGGCAGGGGCCTAACTTTCTGGTTCTAGTGACTTCTTGTTGATGTAGCTTGGTCACCAGGCTTGTATGGGCTGCTTGGGCAGTTGCTCTAACTGCCAGGGTTAATAAACAGGTTAAATGTCTATGTGGTATATACTTCAACAGACTATGCTATAGTGAGGAGTCTAAATTTATTTTTAAAAGGTAGTTTGTGCTTTTTAAAAAAATTGGTTATCCAGAAAAACACTTTTTCAGGCCCAGTCTTTTCCCTCTTTTCTGTCCAGCTCTTCCTCTATGATTCTATTGGTTTGGTATTAATGGAGTTGGACTGAGGACTGTATATCATTATTAGTCTTACCTAGCAATCTTTCCATTTTTAGGTAGATGTTCATCTGGAGAGAAAACTCTTTTGTCTTCTTTAAGACCATGAGGCTCAGAGGAAAATGTAGGAGGGAAGCAGCTGCGCCACTTGTGGGTGGACCAGGGTGGGCTTGGAAGGAAACCTTTCCCTCTGTCTAGTCAACCTTAGGAAGCTGGTTTTTTTTTAGATCCTTGAGACTTTCCAGTAGCCTGTTTCCCACAGATGATATAGAAAATCAGGCTTAATAGGAGGGAAGAGTCTCAAATGGCAGCAGACCATGATTGGTTTTCCTGTTATCTCCAATCGTTGTGTTTGGTGAGCTGTTTATTATCATTGTCAACACCAAGAATAAAACCAAAGGACAAAGCAGCCGGGATTTTAAAATTTAAAAATTCTTTGATGTGTTTTTAAACAGATTATTTTTAAATATCACTTGTATACACGGACCACCAAGTGAGAAATTTGTTCTGTTTTCAGTCGTGTTCCAAGGGGAAAGGAAAGGCTTAATGGCACGATAGAATGAGATTCATTAAAACAAAGACTTGATTATCGAGGCCCATGCGTCGACCATCTACCTGGAGGGGTTTTATTTTTATTCTTGTTAAAAATTCAATGTGGCATTCATCTACACAGGACTCTTAAATATCATGTAGGAATCTGCCAACTGAAACAAGCCTGGAGAATTAAGTGAGAAAATATATTAGTGTCCTTTAGTGCTTTTGGCTTGAAGACAGACATACATGGCGCCCAACCCTCTTTTCATCTCACATAACTATTGCATTTAGCTTGAACTGGCTCTGTGATTTTGTAACTCAGAACAGAAAGCGTTTTATACCAGATCTCCCTACTGGGTGATTCTCTCTTCCTGGTATACAGTAAGCACTTAATAAATGCTTGTTGGTTGGCTTCTTTTCCAACTATGTGATACACTTCGTACATAATCATATATTGTATGATTCCACAGGCTCCCCATGAGGGAAAGGAGACCCAGATTTCATCTAACTTTTGTGTCTCTCCCTTGAACATTAGTTTATGCACAGCAAACACTTGGTATTTTTTTTTTTTAATGAACTACTCTCAATAAGGGACAGGCCTTGGAAATAATAGGTAGAATTTCTTTTGGTCCATCTTAATTTGTGAGGTGAGCATGGAAATAATTGGTTTGGGATTTTTCCTTCATTGCTCTTGCTTCGAGGTAAGAAGAGAGTCAGCAAACCCATCATGGGCAGGAATCAACTCTCAGGAAGGAGGCCTGGTCTAGAAGGGAGTCGATGACTTCCACCACCCCAGGATGTCAAATATCTTTGGATGTCTCTGAACATACTTTTCCCAGCTGCCTCCACTAGTTATCATCTTTTTTCTCTACTTTTCATCTATAAGCTCTAAAATGGACAGATGATGCCAGCTACTTTGGTTTTATAACTACCCATTGTCTCCTTTTTAGTCTTTCAAATCTGGCCTCTGTTCTCTCAGAGATCAAAGTCATGCAGTGTAGCAGAAGGAAGTAGGACTCATGTCTTGGGTTCATGTCTTGGCCCTACTCCTTGTTAATTGTGTGACCTTGGGTAAGTCATAGCCTCAGTTTCTATGACTAATTTTGCATAGCCTGTAAAGCGAGAGCATTAGAACTTGATTTGTTCACAGAAAAATATTAATCATTGAGAATAGAACTGAAGGAGCTTTAAAGACCATCTTGTCTAGCATTTCTTAAACTTTTTCCACTTGCAACCCATTTTCCCCTAAGAAATTTTTATGTGACTATGGGCATATGGGTATATAAATCAAACATTTACTGATAATAAATCATAAAGAAATTTATTTTACAACAATTCTTTGGTGTGCATATAATCTTAGCATTTATTAAAGACAGTCATCTTGAATGTGAGCTGAGATGTTTATTGGCATGGTGCGCTGCGGCATGGTGTGGCACGGCAGCCCGTCCAGTGCCAAGTACGCATGTTGTATGTTCAGAACCAAGGCTACAGTGAAGTCATGTCATGCAGCATGGGCAAGCACTGCCAGAAACACCTCAGATTCATTACGTGTTTGACTTTAAATTAAGTTTTGGTCATTGCGTGATCAGAAATCTTTTACTGTTGCCAAATTTTTCACAACTCCCCCCACATTCAGTTATGCCACCCCATGTGGGGTCCTGACTCACAGTTTAAGAAGCATTGATTCTAGTCCAGCTTCTTTCAGATTCCCCCAATGAGAAGACTGAGCAAAGTAAGGGACTTATTTTTTGAAGGTGGCATAGGTAGGCAGGGTGCAGAGCCTGAATTCAAACCTTGACCCTGCCAGTGGTTTTCCTCCTGCACTGAGAGGGTCCTTTCTCATTCTGAAGTCCTGTGTCTAACCCAAAAGCTTCTTCTCGGCCATGATGGTCATTCAGGCCAATCTAATAAGTTCTTATTGAGCATGTTCCATAAGCATATCACTGCCAAGCACAAAGCTTAATACAGCTATGAATGGCTTTTATGGAGTCCACCCTCAAGGTCTTAGTCATCTACTGGGGGGAATATGGGCCAGAATGAAATCCTACCTCATTTCAGACCGTGGATCACGGTCCTTCTTCACCCAGTGAGCACCCAGCCACAGAATCAGAGAGCCAATCCAGTCAAAATGCAAAGAGGTTTTAATCTGTAAACAGAACTGACTAAAAAACTCATCCATATATTCAGCGAGCATTTTTTCAGTGCCTGATGTGTATTTATCTTTCACTTTAAATTTTGCGATACACTTTCTTCACGAAGCAGGTAGTAAAAAGATGGTTTCCGTTTTACCATCACCTCCCCATCCTCTCCTTGTGAGCTTGATTTTTTTAACATGCATGGAGGATTTGACATATCTTTGCATTGTGTTTTATCTGACTAGAACTGGTTCACCATTCCAGCCCATTAAGATCTTTTTTTTTAATGCGGAATCTCAGATTTGATAAATAGGCCACTTGTGCCTTTGTCCCAATCACTATTAAAAATGAGGAACAGAAACCCTTGGCTCTCCACTAGAGAGCTTCCTTCCAAGTAGCCTGATCTATTCATCAACACTTTTTGTTCCTATTTCTTCCACCACTTACTAATTCATGGAGCTTTCCTGTCACCACATTTTTCTATCTTCTCTAAAATGATGTCATCAAAGCCTTTGTCCCTGACCTCTATCCCAAGTTCCAGATCTCTATTCCTGACTGCCTGGTCCACATCCAGCTTGGATACGCTCAGACTCACCATTTCCAATGAAGCTCATCGTTTGCTCTCTAAATTAGCCCTACCTCTCCATGTCCATATCAACATCAGCCTGAAACAAATCTTACAGTCCTTTTGGATACATCTTTTTATCATCCCAGTTCTCCAGTCAGATTGGGTTAGGGTCCCTTCAGCCTCCTGATAAGACAGCAATCAGAAGAAGAGGAAGAGGTTGGTGAGCTAGGCTTGAAGCCCTTAGAGCAGTGGTTCTCAGCCTGTGGGTCGCAACCCCTTTGGGGGTCAAGCGACCCTTTCACAGGGGTCACAGGGATCATCTAAGACCATCAGAAAACACGTATTTCTGAGGGTATTAGGAATGGAGACACTGCTCCTCTATCCGTCTCCAGGCAGGTCCGCCTACATGCAGATACACCCACATACAAGTATTAAAGGGTCAGGGCATTAGGAAGGTTGAGAACCACTGCCTTAGAGACTGAGTCGGCCCCTTTCCAGGCACCTTCGAAGTTTCCTGACAGGAAACAATGAAGGGGCCTTTACTTCTGAATGAGGCTGGGCAGGCAGAACAAGAACAGATCACGGACAATAGCTTGTCTCTCCTCAAGGTTGGCATCCCTGTCTCAGCACGTTGCTCACTTGTGGCCTCTCTTCCAGCTCCCCTGACACCATTTCTGCTCCTCCTAACGTCTGTCGGCCCCTGGTGGTGTCTGTCCTGTAGTCTCTGTGTCCGCTCTGCTTGGCTTCCTGCCTTAAACTCTGACTCTCTGGCCTTGGTCCCTTGCTTGGCTTCTGGTAACCCACTTCACTTGTCTGACTGTGGAGCTTGCCTTATCTCTGTGCTGTTTAGCCTTTGTGACCTGGAGGACAGATGTGAGACTGAACAGCTCAGAGGCAGCTGGCCACCAACATGGCCGTTGTTCCATCCGCTGCTTTCAGTTGTGTGCTTGGAATGTCTCTGGAATTTGCCCCTTTCCATTCCGTTCCTGCCCCCTTGCTCCAGGCCTCCATCTCTGGCATAGCTGGGTCATTGCAGGAGCCTCCTGGCTGTTCTTTCCCTTTCAGATCCCTCCTTCATACAAGAATAATCATTCCTGTACAGTGCTTTCCTCATGTTTTCACCCAATTCCTAAGTCGAGGATGCTTCCCTGTTGCCCATGGTATGCTGGGCCCAACATTCTAGGCTTTCTGGAACTTGGCTCTGCCTCAGCTGGTCCTCAGAGTGTCCTTTGGCCCTTTCCCTGGACCACCTCTCTTTCCTCTTCCCACATCTGAGTCTTTGTTCATGTTTTCTCCGCTTCTTCTCATTGGATTATAGAATTGGAGCTGGGAGGGACATCAGCTGCCATTTGGTTCAACCTTTCTCTTTTACAGGTGAGGAAACTGAGACCCAAGAAGTCTGAGTGACTTGTTCACCCAGGCACTGAATATCAGAAATGAGATTTGAACCCAGAGCCTCTGACTCTACAGCCAATGCTTTCCCCACTCTACCACGCTGACTCACTCCTCTCTTCTTAGTGGAAGTCCAAGACTCTTCTAGGAAGCCCTTCCCCTCAGTATTTCAGCACACACTCATGATACAATAGTAATGAAAAATAATGGACACTCATAAAACATTTTAAGGCTTAGAAAACCCCTTAGGAATATAACACAGCATTTGATTCTCATAACTTCTGAAGGGGTAAGGACCCCAGGCCCCATTTTACAGCTGAGGAAACTGAGGATCAGAGTCTGCCCAGGGCCACCACACTATGAAGTCTCCTGGAGGTGCTTTGAACCCATGCCCCCTTGGCTTGACAGTCAGCGTGGCGCACTTTGCCTGCTATCAGTGCCTATAGACGGACTTCTGGCCGCGAGCTTTCTTTCATCTAGCGCTAAAGGGGAAACAAGAAAAGGCACTGGTGCCCAGTGTGCTGATCCTGGTCTCCCTGACTCAGAGGTTTCCTCTGGTTTCCAGGGTCAAACATTTGACAAATGGCCCCTTTTCTCAGATATCTTCACAATGCAAAATCTCAGTTTTTACAGGATTATTATCTATAAGTGAGTGCCTCCGCCCTGAGCTTCTTAGCACATTCAAAGCCCTTGAAAGGCCCTTCACTGCATATTGAAGAAAGTTCACTCTCTTTCACCTTCAGGCAGATCCCCACCTACTTTTCCTGTCTTATCCCCCTCCCCCTTCATATTCCCTCGTCAATCATATTCCAGGGTCGATCAGTCAGTCAGCTAATCGACAGGCATTTATTAAGTGCCTATGCTAAGTATGGCAGATAGAAGGACAAAAGTGAAACAGACCCTGCCCTCCAAGATCTTACATTCAGGTCTGATTTCCTGACTGCATGATTTCCCACCTCCTTGCCTTTGCTCCTCCCTTTTCCTGACTCTGGTCCGTCTTCACCCCACATCCCAGTGATTTCTCAAGGCCCACCTTATGAGCTACCTCTGATCTAGCCAAGAATCTCCTGCCTCTGGGTTCTCTCGACCCTTTGTACCTCTCAGGTGCTTTCACGCTCCATTTTGTATCGTATTCTGTTTGATTATATGTGTGTGTGTGTCTGTCTGCCCCCTCTCTTTACTGTATAAGCTCCTTGTGGTCAGGGATTACTTCTTCGTATTTGTATTTCCCTTTTCCCAGAACAGGCAGCGTTCTGCACAAAGTCAAGACACAGTAAACATTTGTTGAATTGACTGGAATTGAGATAAAGCAAAGAGACTGTGTTTCCAAGAGCCTGGTGACTGCTAAGGATGAAACATGTGGGCTGGATCCCCTCCAGCCCGCAGCTGGCCTCAGACTCCCCACAGAGGCGAGTTTTATGAGATGCAGGGCCCTGCGCAGATGGAGAACTGATCTTAATCTCTAGCCCGCCATCCCAAACAGCCAGTCAGACCTAGCCTGACAGCAACAAAAGAAGGATGGCCTGACCCACGAGCCCTGGTGGTACAATCCTGACACTCTGTTCATGGTGTGGAAAGCAGCCATCATTCATTCCTGAGAGAGGGACACCCTCAGCCTCTCAGAAAGAGGCTTCAACATGGCCTATCTGGGCAAGGTAGGCCTAAGCAGGCCCGGGCCAGCAGAGAAGGTGTTGGGCTTCGGGACCCCACACAGAGCATCCTAAGCCATTTGAATTGCCCCTGGGGTGGCATTCGGTGTGACATGGTGTCTCCCTCTGAACCAGAGCCCCCTGCAACTGGGACTTCTGGACGTCTTTGCCTGTGGTGATTTTGCCAACACATGGATATCCAGCCATTCAGAATTCAAATGTCACTTTACTGAAGCATGTGAAAATCTCAAGATATAAACTCTAGACAAAAAGGCAAATATAATCTGTCTCATTACTGACTTGAGACTGTCACGGATTAATAGAGAAATCTAGCCTTATGACTGAAGGCAAGTTTAGGGATAGGCAACAGGGACAGCCACTTAGAGCATAACATACAGAAACATGAGAGCATTGTTTCAGATTCATTTTATACATTTATGCATTTGATATGCACATGCATATATAGTATGTATATGTATGTATGTGGGTGTATTATGTATGTGTGAAGAGAAACAGAAGGAAGGAGATAGAAAGAGAGAAGGGGGGAGAGAGAGACAAGCAGAGAAGAAGAGGGAGAAGGAGAGAGAGAGAGAGAGAGAGAGAGAGAGAGAGAGAGAGAGAGAGAGAGAGAGAGAGAGAAGACCACCCAGATTCAAGTCCTGCCCGGACACAATCCATTGTTGTGTGACCCTAGGCAGGTCACTATCATTCTATCAGTGCCCCAGGCAGCTAGCCTTGCTTAGAGAAGTTGCCAAGTTGCATTGGTAAAGGGAGTCTCCTCATCTGGGAGTTCCCTAGATAAATGAAATCTCAAGTCCAGTCTCTTTATATCTCCCAGCTTTCTAAACTCCTGAGTTACAGAGCAAGTGTTGATTTTATAATCACAGGTCTGCTTTTTACTGCCTTTTTAAAAATCCCCCCAAATGCATTTTGTACTAAGTTATTGTATGCGTTACTGAAGGCCAGAGCTTGTGTTGGATGCTGGCGCAGGAGGAGGCAGATTCTACACACCTTCCCTGGGGGGCAGATAGGCTCGTCCCATTGGGGGCCTGAGATGACCATTGTGTAATAGTAGATGGAGAGCTGGCCTCAAAGAAGGACCTGCTCCAGGCCCACCTCTGACCCACCTGGGTTATGTGATGCTGGACAATCAATGCCGTATGAAACACTCCACAACTCCAAGTTGTATGACACTTGTTGATCTGCCCAGCTAGAAGGCATTTCCTCACCCGCCAATTCCTTACACCAATAGCCAAAGAAAAAGCAAAGTTGTGCAGCTCACAAACTGTTGAGCTAACAGTAGTTCTGCTTCTCAGATACCCCTAAAGAACATGACCCTTAAATCCATGGCCCACTGAGTTCAGTATTTGTTGTCAACATTGGGGCAGAAGAATTAGCAAACAAAACATCAGGGTCCTCCAAGGTGGGCACTGTAGACAGGGCCCCAGACAACGTGCCTTCTAACCTCACCAATGTGCAAGTCCCGCTTGAGGACATAGGAGTACATCAGAGGGGCAGTGAAAGATCAGTGTCTCCTTTTTATCCTGCATAGACCTTGTTTGTATGCAGGCATTTGCTTGTTACCTCTGTCATGAGATTGTAAGCTCTTTGAGGAGTCCCCATTTCTGAGACATTCCCAATTGTCTTTGACCCTCCTTGCAGAGTTTGAGACCTGTGCACACGCAGAGCAGGTGGGAGACTGTGGGAAAGGGTAGTGGCTCATGGGCAGCCTGGATTGGAGGTTTCCTCCTCTCTCCTGTTTGTCTTGAGATTTAAGTGCTTCCTTCCTGGTCATGTGGGGATGGGCACACATGGCTGCTGCTGGCAGGTGACCATGAGTAGCTGGCCACTGAGAAGGTGAGTGGCCACTGACACTGGAATTTAGAATGTTGCATTGCTATGGCTTCTCTGGCCAGTCTGAGAGAAGCTTCCCACTTGCCATTTGGGACATGTCAGGGAAAGTGGTGGTCAGTCTAGGATTTCTAGCCCACTGAGGGCTGCTCATACCAGTTTCCTACCTATGGAAGGTACCAGAATGGAAGCAACCATTTGGATCAAACCAGGAGGTAGAACAGCCAGTCAGGAACTTGGATGTGGAGAGCATTTAGGCCCAGGGAAGAGTCCGAGGGGCCTCCTCAAGTCTCCTCAGCAAGACAGGAGGTCCTGGTGTTCTGCCCTCCCTCTCTCCCTCCTCTCCACTTCTCTTATCTTCACCCTCTCTCTGTTCAGGGCTAGGATCTCTAGATGATTCCTGGCCCCTGATACTTTTCCCTTCCCATGAGCTGTGTGCACAGATGGAGGTTTGGGGACATAATCAAATAGAATATCCATCCAGGTGCACTGAGGCTATGTAGTTCTGATATCCCCAAACACTGGTTACCTGAGTCATGAATGTGAGAGTCAACAGAGTAAGAAGTTTCCCAGAGGTGGAGTGAGGGTTAGACCCATAGGTTCAGTAGACCCACTAGATCAGTTTGTCATCCCCTTGCATAAATTTAGAGCCCTGTTATGAAAGTGTCCCTTTGTCTACTTCTCTGAAACCAGGGAGGCTTGGGCTAATGCATGTGGGTCTGCACAGAGGAAATCTTGCATGTGTCAAAGAGACCTTGACAGGACCACTGGACTAGGGACTTGAGCAGAGTGCCACCTTGTGGGCAGAATGATCAACTACATTGTTTTGCTGGTTAATGGTGACATGACTGGGGGTCCGTGGGTAGGCATACAGAGGTCAGGGCATAAACTAGTGTAGACTTGTGCAGCTGCTGTAGCATTCCGGATCACGTGGGATACCCAGCAAGCACACATGGCTTACCCCTGTGTCACGATTACACATAGCATTGAAACCTTCGGGATTTACAAAGCTCGCTCACCTGATCTGTGCAAGAGCCCCATGAATTAAGTGTTGTTGATAGAATGACACCTATTTTCCAGATGAGGAAGCTAAGGCTGACTAGCCACGCACGTCACAGGCCTTATAAGTGTCTGAGGCAAGATTCACACTCTGGGCTTCCTAACACTAATCCCGATTCTCTGGCCACTTTACTATCCAGTCTCTTCATGTTGAGAATTGTGATTGCCAGAAGGGAGGAACACATCCATCCTTCACTGGAGAAAAACTTAAGATCTTGATGTCTGCCACTATGTGCTGGTCCCGTGCTTGGCAAGTGATTCTCTTGGGAAATGGATCCTTTCCCACTGGAAACCTACAAGCCTGTGAACATCGCCACTAGAAAGCCACACAGTTCCCCAGCAGCTGGGCTCTGGTGGGTTCATGAGGTGACCTGGGGCTTGCAAAGAAGTCAGGGAATCATTCACTCTTCCTGGGCAATGTGTGCATCCCTCCATGGCCCAGATCTTGGTTGTCTAAAGGACTGGAAGGGAGGAAATGAAAGGATTATGTATTATGTTTGCGTGTGTGTGTGTGTGTGTGTGTGTGTGTGTGTGTGTTGGACACTTTGACTGCCTTTCAGAAATTGCCTTGTGCCTCAAATAGCATTGAGAACTGCAAGCCTCAGAATTGGCCCTTAGCTTCTGACCTTCGGTGTAGTTTATAATCCAGCACTGTAACTGAATGAGCATCTGTCCTTTGTGGTGGCCAGGAGACCCTTCCCAACTAAGCCACAGGTCTGAGGGATTAGGGCCCGAGAGTCTGGAGTGAGGAGGAATGGCCACAAGTCAGAAGTAGCCAGGTCCCCCCTGTGCTGCTCTTCACCAGGTCTTCCTGTCTTCATCTTTGCTTGTATCTTTCAAAGTTTCCTCCATTTCTCCATTAGCACTTGAAGTTCCTATCTCATGCCCACGTGGCTCATTTCTTCTTCCTTTAATTTATCAGACCCAGTGTCTCCATTTATATAAGAAATCTTGTCTTGGCAAAAGAAGAAACTAGAATGGAATGTGGGGAAGTAAAGAAAGAGGATGTGGTAGGGGAAGTCAGAAGAGGAGATAACTGAGGAGAGGAGAGAGAGAAAGAGAGAGGGAGGGAGAGAGAGAAGAAGGAGGAGGAGGAGGAGATGAAGATGACAAAGAAGACAGAAAAAGAAGATGACAAAGATGAAGAAGACAAAAAAGAAGACAGAAGAGGAGGAGGAGGAGGAGGAGGAGGAGGAGGAGGAGGAGGAGGAAGAAGAAGAAGAAGAAGAAGAAGAAGAAGAAGAAGAAGAAGAAATTGCAAAAGGAAAAGCAGGAAAGAGGAGAGAGACATAGGAGGAGCCCTCATTCATGGAGCAGGACATTATATAATTTATTTGACCAAAACCCATTTAGGTTGGGATGCAAGGAGGAGGAGGAAGAGAGAGTATGTTGAGGCTTAGAGTTTATATGTCTTGCCCAAGATCTCCCAGATACTTGAGTGGCAGAGTGAAGATTCAAGCCTTGGTCTCCAACTTCAGATCCATTGCTTTCTCCACTGGTCATTTAGCAGCCCATATATATAAGAGAAGAGGTATATCTGTAGCTGCTTATTATTGGAAGCAGCATGGAGCCAAAGATATAGAGGAAGAAGCCCTGGGTTTGAATTCTCACTCTGTGGCCTGGAGCAAGGCTCTTCACCATGCTGGGGCTCATTGCCTTGATCTCTAAGAGGAAGGGCTATAATGGCCCTGGGGTCTCTGTCAACCAAATCTATGATCTAATGGCATTTTGTGCTTCCTGCTAAATATATTTCTTCAAAGGTGCTCATAGAAACATGGAATCAGAAATTGTCAGAGCAGGAAGGGCCACCCCAGTCCAGGCTTCCCTTTTTCCCAGTCACAGAACTGGACAGCAGAGGTTCTCTGGCTCAGCCTTTCCCTATCTGAAACCCCACAGATAACACTCTGAAGAAGGGGCCGTGTGAGTTGATAAGCATTTGTTACCCACCATACTGAGTGACAGTGCTGCTCCTAAGGTAGCCTCTTTGATTGCCGGCTAGACCCAGTTTTTACGAAGTCTTTCACCCTAGTGTTCCTGGTTCTGTCATGTGGAGCCAAGCAGAGTACATCAGATCCCTCTTTCATGTATGAACCTTTCTCAGACTCTTTAGGACTGCTGTCGAGAGCCCCCCACATTTTCTCTAGCTCCACATCTCCCCCTGCAATGACTTTGTTATCATTGGTGTACACCAGGTGTGGCCTCATGGCCGCAGGTTCTCAGCCCTGACTACGCTTATCTGTGCACATGTTCTACGTTCTATCATCCTAGTTCTATCAAGTTAAGTTCCTGGAACACAGGGACTGTTTTTGTCCTTGCCGTCTTAATGTTCTAGCACATCACCTTGCAATTGTTGACACTTACATGTTTATTTTGTTGGACTGAGAAAGATGAGCAAAAAAGAGCTGGGAAAAGTTCCTGGGCATTTCTGGAGAAGGCATTGTTCCATTCATTGTGACCATGTTAATCTAGTCATTCAACCGGGGCCAAATCCACCCAGACCTAAGGGTGACCCTACTTGACTTTGTACAAGTTGAGGATACAGTTAGGAGAATAAACATAAAAATGGAGGCTGTCACTTGGTCCCGCTCCATGTCAATGTCCCCTTCTTTCTAGACGGACCTATTCAGACAAACCTGTCCCATCAACTTCTCCCTTGAAGATGGTGCTGACTCTAAAAAAGAGCAAGATAACTGGTCAGAACTTGGAGGACTGGTCACTGCTGGGTTCAGAAGGTTGAGTGTTTTCTTTCTTCCTTCCCCCAATAAAATGGCTCTCCCTTCCCTTTAAGGACTAGACGGTGACGCACATATTGCAGGCATATGTTTTCTGGGCAGAAAGCTGCATAACAATAAACCAATGCTGAAAACCACATTAGAATGGGGGCTGGGAGGGGAGGGGAATCACTTTGCTAAATGTTTTATTTTATTCTTTTGACTTGGAGAGGAGTGTGTTCTGGCTGCTAATCAAAGACCTGGTGTGTTCCTCTGCAGCAGAATTATAAATGTTTCCAGGCCAGGTCTCTGCCTCTCACAGTCCTCTTTGGACAGTGGCTTGGAGGAATCAGAGAATGGCCCTAAGTGATTCCCTTAGCCATTAGAGAAATTGCTCTGCATATCCCTCTGAGGCATCATTTCAATCATGCTAGGCTGATTGTGAAGCCTGTGTGGTTTTGTAGCATGTCGATTGTGGAGCCCTGGGGAGGAAAGTAGCACAATTAAAGAGGTTTAACGAATAAGGATTCTTTAATAAACCACCCGGTGCCTCCCAAGAAAGCTCTTTTATTGAGACATGTTGGAATGCTGTGTTCCTGTCCAAGCTGATGGATTTAGGTTATTTGTGCGTTCATCTGGACCCAATTCCCTTCAAGAAACAGTTGACTAGCAATTGAGGCAGCCTTTGGACAAGCGTTGTTGCTTTAAGTTGGCCAGACCTTCCACAAAAGGAGGAGAGTGGGAGGAGAAGGATCTGAGCAGATAGGGATTTACAGGATTAAGGAGAGAGCTGGTTGTGCCTCCTTTGTCCTTCCTAGAATGTTTGGAGTTCCTTTACTGGCCTGATGCCTTGGTCAGCCATGGGCCTAAGTCAGAGCAGTTGTTCATGCCCAGCTTGATGACGGCCTCTGGGCCGGAACACTTCCTCTTCCGCTTGCTCCCTGGTTCAAATGCCTGCAGAAAAGGACACAAAGGCCCTTCTGAGGAGGGTGGGGTTCAGTGTTTCACGATTCATGCTGAAATGGAAAGTGACAGTTGATGTGGCTTCCCGTTGCACACTCCTTGGGCTGGCTCGGGCCTTGAGGATTTTCTCACTCTGCTCCCTGTTAATAGTCCTTAGCGTTTGGCAGTTGGGCTCACTCCTTGGGAGGAACTCATCTGTCTTTCACTTACAGAAGCTGTGCTTGATTGTAAACCAGAGTCGCTGCTGTCACAGTGTTGTGGCAAATTCTATTGAAGCGCTCTGCTGGTTCCTTCTCCGCTGCACTCCCATTATACAGACGAGCTGAGGTAAAATAGTAGACGACTTGCCCGGAGTCACATAGCCTAGTAAAGTGTTTGAGGCCAAATTCGAACTCAGGTCTTCCTGACTAAAGCCTGGTGTTCTATCCGCTGCACTGCTTACTTACCAACCATATTAAACACATGGGAAGCGACCAAGACATAAAAAGAGAGGGGAGGAAATTTGCCAAGAAAACCCCAAGGACAAAAGTCCATTATGGGCAGGCCAAGTAGACTTGGGCACAGCTGAATGACTGAACAGCTCTCAGATGATTCATAGATGAATACTTCCAGCCCGAGCCTCTTTCAAAAGCTGGAATCTCGCATAGCTGTCTTTGTTAGGCACTTCAGCCAGATGGCCCATAGACACCTCAGACTGCAAGCAAAGCTTGTGGCCTTTCCTCCCCAACCTTCCGCTTCCAGCTTTGCCATTTCTGTCAGGGTCACCAGCCTCCTTCTCTCTCCCCAGCCTTGATGTCTCACTGCCCATTGCCGTCTCTAGTTTGTATCATGAAATCCATCCCAGGACTTGGCATTTCTGCCTTGACAACATCTCTCCTGTACATTCCCATCTCTCTCCTTCCCCAGCCACCAGCCCAACCCCGGCCCTCAACACCATTACTGAAATGGCCTCCAGTTTGGCCTCCTTTACCTCAAGGTTTTCCCCTCCTGGATCCATTCTTCTCTCAGCAGAGGTCTGACCTTGCCACTCCCATATTCACCCCTATAGGATCAATTATAGGTCCTCTGTTTAAGACTCTCCACAACCTGGTTCCAGATGCCTTTTCTATTATGCATCACTTCCCTTCATGTATACTTTGGTACAAGACCTGCTATCTCCCATCTCTGTGCCTTTGAGCAGGTTGTCCCCCATGCCTGGAATGCACTCCCTTCTCTAAGGAAGATCCCCAGTTTCCTTCAAAGCTTGGCTCAACATCCCCTTCCGTGTGTGTGTGCACGTGTGTGTGTGCATAAACATATAAATATACATATATATAAATTGTATGTAAGGTGCAGTGTTCCACAGTGGGCAGAGAGCTGTCCTCCAAGCCACCAAGAGCTGGATTCCAGTTTGACATCTCACACATGCTGGCAGAGTCACTTCACCTCACGCTCCAAGATTACCAGCCACAGAGAATGTGCTGCCCTGCATTGGGTGAAGGCATTTCCTCCCCTCAGGGCTCCCTCTGCCAATGAGATCACAACTACATTCCCCATCCCTGCCCTCACTGTGCCAATATTCTTTCCCCTAGAGAATATAACTTCTTTTAGGGCAGAAGTCATTTCCTTTCTGCCTGTGTCTCCCCAGCATCTAACACGGGGTCTGGCACCTGGGAGGCATTTAGAAATATTTGTCCAATTGAACAGGAGTTCACTTTGGGGAAGGTCTGGTAAAAGAGAATTGTTTTTACTGTCCTTCTCTGATTTCGTTTACTGTCTTTTTCCTTTTGGTCTACTGAAAACATGGATGACAAAAAATAGTTTTTAAAAAAAAATTCAGAAAGTTCATACCATTTCAGTCGAGGAATTGTTCCACCACATCTCATTCCCTTCCCCATCTCCTACCCTGGACCCGTCGTTTTTTGCCCAGATACTTCAGTTTGTTCTTTTAATTTATTTTATTTGATAATCCAGAGATAAAGTAGCCACAATATGGCAGGTAGTCCAAGGATGTTAACATGTCTGCCTGTAGTCTGGATGAATGTAAATGCAGCAACCAGTGTCTCTTCATCCTCAAAAATTCATAAAACTGCTGTTTCCTCCAGCTCTGTCTGTGAGTTGCTTGGTCTATTGCACACAGTGTCCAAATACTTCCCCTTGGTGTTGTGAAGCTGCTCTTGCTCTCTCTTTTTTTCTTTACTGACAGGACAGTCAGCTTTGCTGGCGTATTGCCTGCATCTGCTAAGTGACAGAGAGCCCAGGGTCTTACCTCGCTCTAATACTGGCTGTGTATTTATTACCTGCCCTAATTCCCCATGTAATTCTTATTTAACTAAAGTTTTACTATTACATATGCAAGTGTGCATGCACTAGAAACCCACCCAACTTCTCCAGATGCTGCCCAGCTGCTTCTTTTTGGTGGTTTTCACTGGAGTCAGGGGGGGACTAGGGAGCTTATTAGGAGCTGCTTTACCCTCCCCATCTTCAACTGGAAGGTTTCCAGAGGAGGCCAGTCATAGCTGTGTGAGACAATACAAGAGACATCATGGAGGGAGTGTTTACTCTGCTTGACCACCACATGAATGCCAGAGCCTAAGACCATGAGAAGAGCACATCACAAAAGAGTGGAACATGGGCAACCCAGTGAGTGAATGGTGGGGCTGCTCCTGACAGAGGTCTTTGAGAAGAGGCTGGATTGTGGATTCCCCTTTATCAGATTGTGGAGAAGATGTCTATTCTAGGCAAAGCCAGGCCTAGATAGCTCTCAAGGGCTCTCCCCAACTCCTGGGATTCCAGGATCCCAGTCTGAACCTGGCACATAACACAGCGTGTCTGTCTCTCTATAGAACGGAAGCTCACTGAGGTCAGAGACTGTTTCGTTGGTTGATTTGTGTTCGTAGCAACTTGCATGATGTCTTGCTGATTGAATGTCGATGGGTTCCTCATCTGTCACCCCATCCGTCACCCCACTGGCAGTGCCTTTCCATTGCACTCAGTTCTCTTTGACATTGTACGGTTTGTGTCTGTAGATGTCATTCCTTTCTATAATAACTATAAAAGCAGGGACTCGGCTGTTTTGTGATCCAGGTCACCTAGAATCTCTGTGCTGCTCTGTGTGACTGCCTTTTCTCTGCTCTTTATCCTGCTCACCTTCTCGTTGGCCTTTGTTACTGGCAGCCTCTTGCTCCCCTTGGATGCTCACTCCTTACCCGACTTTCCCGGCACTGCTTCAGCTTGGTCTTCCTCCTGCCTGTCTGACTTCTCTCCATCTCTTCAGTCTTGAGCATGGCTATAGTTTGTTTCTTTTCTCTTTTAAAAATATGCTTTTCCTGGGTGATTCCATCTGCTTCTATGGCTTCATGTATTATCAGTTCTACCCACGTTCATATGTCCCAGGTGAACGTAAACCCTGCATTGTCAGCTGCCTGGGCATCTTTGCCTTGATGCCTGTGCCACTCACTATTATCCATTTTTGTCACCTTTCCTACCAGGCATCACTCCTCCCTCCCCAGTCAGTGCAGTGCTACACGTTTATACTCTTCTGTTCTTTTGCCTCATCCTCGCTCATGCCTTGCCAGACCCCAGCTCTGGACTACTCCAGCAATCTTCCTCCTAAGCTCCTACTCATATGTTAAATGGAGCTGGAGGGAGTCCCACTGCCATGTTCACTAGGTCTACTACAAATGTGTGTTATCCGGTCTTAATTGGGTGCTCACTGCGTTAAGACAAACATTTTATTCCTCCCCCACTGGTTTGCTTCCCCATTCTCCACAATGGCTCTTTTCAGCCTTTTCTTCTCATTTCCCACAGCATCCCCTTCCCCCACCTTCTCGACAGAGGACCTCACCTGATACTTTATGGAGAACATTTGGCTCTTCTGCCAAGAATTCCTCCTTCTTCTTTTTTAAATTTTTTAAAAAAAAATTTTATTTAGTATTTTATTTTTCCCTGGTTACATATAAAAGCAATTGTAACATTCATTTTGAAAACTTTGAGTTCCAAATTCTCTCCCTCACTCCACATCACCCTTTATTGAGAAGGCAAGCAATTTGATACAGGTTATACACATGCAATCATGCAAAACGTATTTCCATATTAGTCATAGGAAACTCCCGCTTCCCATCTTCTTCTCACCTTCTCCTCACCTCACAAAGCCAGACTTCACCTTCTGTTATTACCTCTCTCTATCTGCTCTTCTCACCACGAAGGCCAATAACACCACTTGCAGGCTTGCTCCCATTACTCCCTGTCTTTTTTACCTGCTTCTCCCTCACTATCATTCCTCCCCTTCTCATTTTCAGGTTCTCCTTATCTCCTGATTCCTTTCTTGACCACAAAGATTCCCACACTTTCCTGATCTTCACCATGTCCACCTGCCATCCCTTCCTTCACCAAACTCCCTGAGACTGTCCTCCGTACTTAGGGTCACCGGCTCTTCTTTTCCTCTCCTCTTAACCTTCTGTTTCCAAACTTCACCACTCAGCAGAAATGGTTCTTTCTAAATCCCATGACCTTTCCACAGTCTGCATTTTTCTTGACCACCTTCTCTTCTTGGAAACTTTGCTGTCTGGCTTTTCTTGAAGAGTCTCCCTTTTCATTCTTTTACTCCTTTGACCACTCTTTGACCTCCTTTGCTGGCTCATCATTCATGTCCTTCTCACGAAGTCTAAGAGAGGGCTTTGTCTTGTGCACTTTCCTCTACATTTTCTCACTTGGTAATCTCATCAGCCCCCAGATGGGGTTTGGCTCTTCTCAATGTAGATGATTTGCAGATTTACCCAGCTAGCCTGAGTCTTTCTTCTCCATCACCAATTGCCTAGTAGACTCTTCAAACAGGATGTCCCATAAACATCTCAAATTAAATATATTTATATTCGAACTGTCATTTATGATGCAGATGGAAGGCAAAGCTGGGCAGGAATTTGAGAGAGCTAAGGGGGAGGTAAGGATTGGGATGAGGGACTAGAGAGTGGTAGCAGAGGAAGGGAGCCTGGTTTTTGTTGAGATAACCATTGTGCTATCACTAAGATTAGGGGAGGAAAAAGTAGTGGGTCTTCTAGTCTAGGGTTGGAATGTATGCCTTTAGATTTGAGCTCCTCCCTCCCCAAGTCTTGCGAATGTCAGAGGATGGCGTCCTAAGTTATCTTTAGAAACTCTAAGGTAGAAAGGAGTTTAGGCCTTATGGCAAGAAACATGGTACCTGGAGCTCTTGTCCAGATGCCATAGGTACTGCTGTCAGAGGCTCTGGTTCTGGGCTTGGTCCTGGAAGTGAGAGGTGGGATCTTTGAGGCTTCAGTGCTCGCTCAGGTCTGGTCCAGCCGTGGAAGCCACTCCCTGTCTCATCCCTGCGCCATGGGCTTTGTTGCAATGAGGCTCATTCAGGGCAGAGAAACGAGCCTCTGGAGGGTAGCAGTTTGGGATTGGGGGTCAGGAAGAGGCCAGGGAAAGTGCTCCTTATCTCCAAAGATAGGCCAGCTCTCCTGATGATGGCTCATTTGTGGCACACCTCGTAATCACTCTTCTGGTCTCCTTGGCATGCTGTCAGTATCTGCTTGTAGAGTTGGGAAACTTAATATTCTTTACTTTTTTCTTAAAGCTGCCAGACTGAATGCATGTGATCAATAGGAGGAAACCTGGCAATAAACACCTGCTCATGCCTCATAAAATTCCTAATAAGGCCTTATCACTGTGGAAAAGTCTAAGCATAGAGCGTCTGGATTTCTGAAACTTTTCCAGGATCAGAGGGGAACAGGAACTGAGAAAGGCTGCAGGTCACACAGAGGCTGCAGCATTGGGCCTGCCTTTTACAGTCCGAGTGCTTCAGGTCTGCAGAATCGCCTGTGGGTTTATTTTTCCCTAAGAGCAAGACTGTTCTCAAGCTTCCTGAGCCTGAGAGGTCTGGCCCCTGGTAACTTGTTAGTCTTGTTCCAAGTACCTTTTGTCATTTCAGCCTGATCTGACTCTTAGCAGAGACTTGATCGGTTTGTGTTTCCTTCTCCAGAATCTTTATCTTCCCCCACGAACCCTCTCCTCCTTACAGCGTCCCTGTTGATGTGGAGGGTGATACCATCCTGCCGGTTACCCAGCTCAAACCTAGGCGTCAGCCTCACCCTGTGTTCCCCCATGCACCCCCACGTCTGGTCCCAGTTGGGGAGTTCCTTCTACCCTCACGGTGACTCTGGTCTACGCCTCCTTCTCTCGTCTCATGGAGCCACCAGGACCCTCTCACCTCCTCCAGCTCAGCCCCGTGTGTCGTGTTGGCCAGGGATGTTTGCGTGTTCCCTTAGGCCGAGCACTCCTAACGGGCAGGGACTGACTTTTGTCTGTCTCTGTATCCGGCGCTTGGCATGCAGTTGGGACTTAATAAGTACTTGATGTTTGACTGACGTGGACATTGTACCTCTGCCTTTCTGTCAATGTTTAGAATAGGCTCCATGTACTTTGGCAGAGAAATGCCCATCTAGGTAGGACGTACAGGATATTGCACATGACTCTAACTGGTCTCCATCCTTTGGGTAAGTCATTTAATAATGACATCACGCCCATGTGTACATGAAAATGCCTGTGTGTGTGTCACCTTAATTCCCAGAGTTCTGGGTGAACATTTACCATCAAGCTCTTCTCACCCACAGTCATATACACAATCCTTCCTCTTCCTTTTCACCGTTCATTTAAAAAACAACATATTTCCTTACACTTTGAACATGCTGGTTCCTTTTCATAGCTTTCCAGCTCCCTCCTCTCGCACTGGACTGGGAGTCAAGCTGCAGGGCTCACAAGCTGTGTCTTGCCTTAATCACACCGTCGTTTGGACACATTCTTTCTCCACACTCTCTGGGTCTTGGTTTTCTCATTTGCAAAATCAGGCATGTGGCCTAGAGACAATCCCTAAGCTTTTCTGTAATTCTATAATACTAAAACTGTCTTACCAACTCTCCCTAAAACTACAGCCATGACCTGTTGCTTATTTAGTCAAATGGTAATAATATTCATTTGGAGAAGGCATGTTTTGAATATATGACAAATCATGGTGTTTTTACTTCGAGAAAAATAGTAACATGACTTTTTTAATTTGGAAAATTTATTTAAATTAGTCTGAACTATTTGAGAGTACATTGAAATAAAATATTGAAGACGATTTGATTGTTGAGGTAGTTCATAGCCCCACTGTCTAGTTCTTTTTTTTTTTTTGGAGGGGGGAAGGTAGGGCAATTGGGGTTAAGTGGCTTGCCCAAGGTCACATGGCTAGTTTTTGTGTTAAGTGTCCGAGACCAGATTTGAACTCAGGTCCTCCTGACTCCAGGGCCGGTGCTCTATTCACTGTGCCACCTAGCCGCCCAAAGAACTAGGAGCAATCTTTGGAACAAGAACACATTTCACAGCAGAATCAACATACCAGTCACATATAAAGCTATAATAAGTATATTATGACTTCTTTTTTGAGTGTGTCACTTTTTTTTTAAAAACAATTAATGCTCAAGGATCTTCTAAAAGCCAGCCAGCACTTCTGGTGTTACACTGTATGTATCTTTCTAGCACGATGAGAAACTCACAAGATGGTGTGGATTGATTTCATATTAAAAAAAAAGCAATAATATTATTAACACTAGAGAGGAAAGAAATTGTGCCTTTTGTTTGCTCATTTCCAGGCCAGTTTTCTGTCCATTCCCCCCGTGGGCATCCATATCACCTATATCCAACAGAGACAATCATGATGTCCCAATCCCCCAAGACATATAGTATGTCAGGTATGAACTTCAGTGTGCGTGGGAAAAACAAGAGAAGCGTAAGACCTAGAAGAACCATAGCGAGTTGGTTATGGAGGGGGAAGAGATAGTGGGTGCAAGCAGGTTGGCCTCAATCCCAGGGACCTGAGTTCTTTCTTATTCTCCTTCTGGGAGGCAAGGCAAGAAGAAAATCAAGGTGCCCAGAGGAGTGCTTCCCATGATGCTGGGCCTATACGCACTTTGGCAAGGCCACTTTGGCAAGACGTGTGGTCTGGCCCCTTGCTCTAAAGGACATGTATCACCAGGTCCGTGGGAAGTGCCCCAGTCCAGCCCCAGCCACGGTATCACAGGGTGTGTGGGGGAGGGGCTTAATTTTTAAGCCCTTCATGTAGTGGGGTGGGGGCTGAGGAAAAAAACACCCTTGCATTGCAAGCCAACAAATGAAAACTGGTATGGGCCACAGTCCCTTTGGCTAGGAACATTCCTTGCTTAGCTTTGAACTGGCAGAAGGGCTTTGGCTCAACCCTGTGCTTGCTCAGCGCTGTTCTTTGGGAAGATCGGCTCCTCTGTCATCTTATGGTGATGGAGATAAAAGGAGAAAGCTCCTTGAGGTCTAAGGGTCTGTGCTTTCAGAAGGTCCACTTCTGCATCCTTGCTGAGGAGGAAAGACTTGGAAGTCTTTACTGAGATTATCTCTTGCCTTTCAAATTTGATAGATTGTACCAAGGTATTCTCTGATGAATGCCATTACCCCCCCATCCCCAACGAACTCATATTACGTGGTTGCTTTGGGCTTTCTGCCAGATCCCCTCAGTATCTGGGGGCTTGTCCAACTCCCATATGTTTCTTGCAGGTTAGGTGGGGGTCAGTTTCTGAAGCTATGTCAGAGAATATAGCTTTGTTATGACTTTTAGACTATGTCGGGCCTTATTTCTGCTATTATATATGAGTATGTTATTAAGCATGAACAATAGAAGGGACTTCTGCAAACAATTTAATATCTGACTGTTCAATCCAAGTAGAGGTAATATCCACCCCACCCCAACCCCTTCTCCAGGGATGTTTCCCTACCTAGGTTATAACTTCTAGAGGACAAGAGATGGTATCTCATTCATCTTTGTAAACCTAGCCTTCAGCTCCGCCAGCAGCACCACCAAAGTGCATAGCAGAATTTTTTGCACATAGTAGGTGTTCAGCAAATTTTTGTTGCCTCTTATTGTCTGGGTGTGACCCTTATATAGGGTCACAAAGGACTTTACTTTTCTGGACCACAGCTGGGAAACGCAGGGGTGGGACTAGATGACCCCTAAGTTTTTAACCTTAAACTCTACAATACTCTGAAGGAAAGAATGAGTAAATGACTAAGTGAATGGAATACGTAGATATCTGTCTGGAATTAATTGGATCTAATCCTGCTTAGAAGGAGGTACGTAAGTTAAATGAACGTACGAGTCACCTTCTAAATGTATTTATTCTTCATTCCCATCCATAGTGGTGGTTTTTATGGCCTGCATGTAAACTGCCCTTTGGACAGCCCCACTTAAATTACAGAGCAGAAAGCACAGATGCTCAGAAAACGTCCTGGATCAGGGCAGCCGATGCGGCATCTTCCTTGAGCCACCCACCTGCTCATTGTGGGACATTGGGCCAGTCCCATCTCCAGCTGGGTCTAAGATGTCAGAATGACCCCGAAGGCCCCTCGGGCCCCATCCGGCTCCAGGACTCTGTGAGCTCTCTGTCTGCCGGGGCTTGGCACAGAGCCTGGCTCGATGCAGGCTAAGTCACCAGACATGACTGTGTCATTAACATCTAGCAGATCATACAGCTCTGATGGACTGGTTCAGCAACGATGGCTTCTCTGACAAGTGCTGGAGAGGATGTGGAAAAATTGGAACTCTCATGCATTGTTGGTGGAGCTGTGAACTGATGCAACCATTCTGGAGGACAATCTGGAACTATGCCCAAAGGGCTATAAATAATTGACCCTTTGACCCAGTAATACCA
>CM053593.1:377952604-377983553 GCA_028646575.1 Pseudocheirus occidentalis
GTACAATGTGAAGGAGTTTGCAGATTCTATACATGATTGTATGCCACCATGGTGGGGTGGGGGGTGAGGAGGAAGGGGAGAAAAATCTGAAACTCAAGTGACTCTGGAACTGAATCTTGTAACCTAAAAGTAAACAAACAAGTCAATAAAATTGAAAAACAAAACAAAACAAACAAAAAAAAATCAATGATGGCTTCTCTCTTACCCCAGACTGTCCTAGCTGGTAGTGAGAGGAGTCCAGCAACATTGCCACTGAGAGAATATTAAGTGATTCCTGGCTTACTCACTGGATTTCTCTTTGTTCTGTCCCCCCAAAACCATCTACATTGTTGGGGGACCGGATTGGATGTGAAGCCTACCAGGAAGGGGGTAAGCAGTTCTTTGTCCTCCCTCCATGACAGGGATTATCTTTTTTTTGTTTGTTTGTTTTTTGCTTTTTGGAGGGGGAAGGCGGGGCAATTAGGGTCAAGTGACTTGCCCAAGGTCACATGGCTAGTAAGTATTAAGTGTCTGACGTCGGGTTTGAGCTCAGGTCCTCCTGACTCCAGGGCTGACACTCTATTCACTGCACTACCTCACCTCCCCTACAGGGATTATCTTTGTTGGTAAGAGGCAGGTAGGGCAGCCTGTGGACCTGTCATCATTGCAGGATGACAAAGACAGAACTTAGACGTGTGTGGATCCACAGGTCAAAATAAGTGGGGGTGGAGGAGAGAGAAAGGGAGAGAGAATGAGACTTGTCTATTAATCAACAGACATTGTTTAAGTGCCTACTGTGTGCCGGGCATTGTGGTGGATGCTGGGATAGAGACAAAGATAATGGGGAAACAGTCCCTGTCCTCAGAGGGACACCCATCTGGAAGGATTCAGCGTATTCACAGGCAGATAAATGTAAAAAATGCATGTATATTAATAAAATACATAGTGCTGAGGTGGTTTGGCTTTTTTGATTTGTTTGTTTGGTTGTTAGAGGGAGAAAGTTCATTAACGAGGAGAATAAGGAAAGGCCTCTCAAAGGAAATCAGAGTTGAGCTGAGCCTTGAAGGGAGTCTTGGGTTCTAGGAGGCAGAACTGAGGAGAGGAGACAGCATTCCAGGAATAGAGCACAGCCTATACAAAGGCACTGAGGTGGGAAATGGAAGGGAGATGAAGGAAGAACAACAAGGAGGCCAATTTGGCTTGACCATAACATGTTCAAAGGGGCATGATGTGTAAACAGCCTTATAGGTAAGGCTGCAGCCAGATTGTGAAGTGCTTTGAATCTCAAATAGAGGAGCTTGTATTTTATGCTCAAGGCAGTAGGAAGCTGCTGTGGCACACTCCAACCTGTGCTTTGACTGTTGCATTAAGGGTGAAGTGGAAAGGAGAGAAATTGGAGTGGAGAATGCTCATGTGACTTGCCCCAAGTGAGTGTCAGTGGCAGGGGCTGGACTTGGAGCCAGGGCTTCAGGGAGTTTGTCACTTGGAAGAGGAGCTCAGTGTAGCTTATTTGGACCCTGAGGATAAAACTTGGAACATGGTGGAAGTAATAGCAATGCAGAGTTTTGCTTGATTTTAAGCAATTAGAGCTGTCCAAAACCAAAGTGGTGTCTCTGGTGAGTTGGTAGAGGGAGAAAGAAAGGAAAAGGTCTACAGTGAAATCTAGTTTGTTATCTGTGAAGCAGGTATCCCATGGGGCACCATGGAGAAGTGAAATGGCTTTAGACAGGGAACTGGGGTGTGGGGATTGGGCTGGGAGAATGGCAATAAGGGAACGGTCAGCAGAGGATGTAGAAGAGGGTTTGAACTAGAGTAACTAGGCATACAGAGTCACTAGGATGGTGTGGGTATGATGGTGGTAGAAGTATGTTAATCATTGATGAGTGGGGCCAGGCAGGTTATTGTTGTCTAGATCTGAAAAGTGCAAGGGCAGAGACCAATCAGGCCCTGAGGAAATACCGATGGCTGCAGATGGTGCCTGCCTAGAGCCTGAGGGGAGGGCGCCAGCAAGGCAAACCTTTATGAGTCTTAGAATTGATGCTCCATTGAAGGATGGAGGCCAAGAAATGGTAGCACTGGGTAGTAAGAAAGTAAGGAGTAACTTGTTTCTGTGGATGTCTACCCTTGGCACGGTGTAGTTCACAGACAAAGCTCTCTACAATCAACCCATCAAATAGCATTCATCAAACTCTTACTATATGTCAGGAACTAGGCTAAAGGCTGAGAATACAAAGAAAGGGGAAAAGTTGCTGTTTTCAAGGAGCTCACAGTCTAATAGCAAGAGCCGGCTCCTGCAATCTCAGGGTGTGGAACATGAGAACTTTTCATTTGTCAGTGATCTCCTATGGCTTCCAAGGTGTCAGTAGGGCATTAAACTTGGAAATGCCAGGGAGTTCTCAGACTCTTTAACGATCCATCTGCCTTTTGGGAACGTACCTTAATGTCACTGGGTATGCCTTCATTTAGGTCTTGTTTCTAGTCACAGACAGGTTTTCTGGTGAACTTGACCATGATCCTGAGGTTAGGTGACTGCAGATTTTCTTTGTAAAATAAACTCATTTTGGAAGCTCTGCTGTGGCCTTTGGAAGTCCTTGGTCTTGTGGCCTGAGATGTGAAGTTTCCTTACATGCCAACATGTAAGGAAATTATCACTTGGAAGAGGAGTTCAGTGTAGCTTATTTGGACCCTGAGGATAAAACTTGGAACATGGCGGAAGCAATAGCAATGCAGAGTTTTGCTTGATTTTAAGCAATTAGAGCTGTCCAAAACCAAGATGGTGTCCCTGGTGAGTTGGTAGAGGGAGCAAGAAAGAAAAAGGTCTACAAAGAAATCTAGTTTGGACACAGGGCAGTTTCTTGATGAGACTGTAGTTTCAATTACAATCACATGTGCTGGGACTTGCCCTTTCCTCTGGAGAAAGAGACAGCAGTGGCTTTGTAACTGAGTCTCTCAATGGACTAAAACTCTGTCATTGACCGAGAACAACAGACACCCCAGAGTGAGACTAAGATAAATTGTTCTTTCTCAGTCAACACACAGAAAATTAGGAAGTCGGTGGCCTGTGAAAAACAAATGGAATTTGTTTTCTACAATTTGCTGGTGCCTTTACTCCAGTCTCCCAACCTCCATCTGGAATTGTTTTTTTCTTGTCTATTCTGGCTTTGGATCAGTCAGTCTTATGCTTCTCAGAGAGTCGCCTAGCCTTGCCCTTCTGGTTCAGAATCCCTAATGGCACTGATGGCCCAAGGCCCTGACTTAGAAGATAAAGCAGCCCTGAGATTCACAGGGCTGGCCCCATGTTCATTGAGGATTTGTGTATTTGAGGTTTTGGCCTCTAGGTTGGGATAATTAGGCAGCTTGGTGGTGCTGTGGTTAGCTCTGTAGACAGGGAGGCAGAAAGATCTGAATTCAGATCTTGCCTCTGGCACTCACTGTCCCTGTGACTGAGCAAGTCATCAGACCTCCCTCCTTAGTTTCTCAAATGATAAGATGGGGATAATCTTTGCACCTACCTCAAGGGGCTACATAAATGCTATTTATTTATTTATTTGTTGGTTTGTTAGATTTCTTCATTTAATTCAACCGTAATAAAGTTAGATTTCAACAGTTTTATATGGAATTAACAAGAAAGACAAAATTAGAAGTTCCCTTCCAGCTTGAAAGTTTTTATTTCTTAAAAATAAGGTCTAAGTCCTTCTCTTTCCCTCCTCGAGTTTCCTTGTATTTACTACCCCAATAGAAGTAAACACCCTGAGGACAGGGGTCGGTTCATCTTTGTCTTTGTATCTTCCTTGCCTCAAATAGTGCCAGGGACACAGTACTTAAGTTTGAGTTGATTGATATTCTTCTATACTTTCTTCTCTTCTAGCCTAGGTACTAGTAAGGGTGAGTGGGCCAGACAATCAAGTCATATTCACCCCATTTGGGGAACAGTCAGTTTTTGGAAAGCTCAGTTTTATCCAAAACAGTACAAGAAACTTTTCTTCCTGCAAAGTATGTTTATTTCACTAGGCGTCCTTGATAACCTCTGATGATTTGGCTCTGTGTTCAGGCTTCCCTCTCTGGAGATGTTCATGATGGAGCAAAGAAGGCATTTTTTCATGAGGGCATTCCAGGCAAGAGCAGGAAGGAAGTGAAGCACAGGATGGGCTTAGACAGGTGGGACAGCTGGTGGGAGAGTCTAGATTAGATGTCATTGGGCATACGAGGGGAGATACTGGTGGATGATCCAAGGAGGGAAGGTTGGGGCCAGGCAATGGAAGGCTTAGAATGTTGCACCAAAGTATTTGTGCTTTGTTTAATTTGTGTGAAGCAGGTAGAAGGCTTTGAGTGAGGGGACAAAAGGAGGGGAAATTAGTTTTAAAGAATCCTTTAGGAAAATTCGTGACAATGGCAAGGCTAGATGGAAGGTGGGAGAAACTAAAATCTGGGACACTGATGTGGAACTGTTGTAGCAGGGAAGCCCCAAGGGCCTGAACCAGGGCTGTACTTCAGCACATGTTCAAGAAGCACCGAGTGAGTGAGGCTGCTTCTCTTCAGGATCTCTAGAGACAGACACACCACCTCTTCCCTGGCCTGTCACTTCAAGTCTCTAACAGCCCTGAATGCCAGGAAAATGGCTTTCCTCCTTTTGTTTCAATTTGGTTTCACTTCCTCTCATCCTGTAAGCAGAAAAGCTTCTTTGCTACCCCTCCCATCTTTGAAAACGATCCTGTTAACTGCTCCTGGAGGACCCATGGCTTCCCAAACAGCCAGCCCAGGGCTCTGAATGTCATGGTTATCATCGGTAAGTCTTATTGACACTGGACAGGGCTGAGGATTCCATCCTCTGTTCCAGGCCACTGGCATTCACAGCCCTTTCCCAGTGTCCAAATTCCATCCCTGGAAAGGAGACTTTGCAGAGAAGAATAAATCACTATCTCCACATGGAGCCCCAAGATTCCTTGGTCACTCAGCCTGACTATACTTACTGCCCCCGAGACCTTGGCTTTGGGCTTGGAATCTTGTTAAAGGAATTCTTTCCCAGTGAAATACTGATCACCAAGGAGATACCAAATTTACAGCTTGTTTCAGATGGGAAGAGCCCTTTCTGTTATGGTTGGTGTCATCTTTCAGCATGAAACAAGGCACTCTCCAGGCTCTCCTGGACCATATAGACATTTATGATTTTCTTCTGGAAGAGGAAAAAGGGCTAAGTTATCTTCAAACAATAATTTAAGATTAACAACATGAAACTGGAGAGCCAGCCCAAGAAAAGTAGTTGAAATTACTGAACCTTTAAAGATAAAACATATGTAGAGTTCATCTCTCAAGTGTTCTCAGTCATCCAGACTGCTGCTGAGACGAGCTCACTTGTTTCTCTTGTGATGAAATCCTGTGCATTCCTGGAAAATTGGAAAACCCTTCCCTTGAACAAATTGTAAGATGCCTTCTCTTCACTGGACATCTACACAAGTTTTGGTATCAATCAGTCCTCTCTGTGTAGAGGAGATGAAGTACTTTAACCCAAACCCCTTTCCCTTTTCCCTTCCACCTGGGAGTCATTTAATTGCTGAGGACATCCCCAAATCATTAAAATGTCTGACACTTTTGTTGGGCTGAACAACGTGTAGCATGTTTGTGGTTTAGTGGGAAAAGCCCTGGCTCCTGAATCAGGTTCGACTCCTTCTAATGCTCACTTGCCCCTCCCTCTGATAGTGTTCAGCTTCTTCCTCTCTAAAGTGAGAGACTTGGACTCGGTGGAACCCTGATGTCCCTTCCAGCTCCAAATCTGTGATCTGAAAAGAGAGAAAGTCGCCTGTCTGGAATTCAGTTCACTGGCAACTCCTCCTAGCTAGAACATTCATAGCCAAGAACTAAGCAATGAGCCAGAAAGGTCCCCGAGCAGACAAAATAGGTTCCCCAAAGTTCATATGAAAGATGGAGCACAGTCAGCATTCTGGTAGGTAAACCTGTCGGGTCCCCACTCAGGGACATTTAAAAAAAATCTATGACGCGGACAAAGATGAATGGACATGAAGCCCTTCCATGTCGTAACAGCTAGTGTTTGTGCAGGGTTTGGGGAGTGCATTTGATCTGTATGACCACCTTGGGGGGTTAAATGCCATTATCTTCATTTTACAGATGAGGAAATTAAGTGACTTCTCCAGAGTCACACTGCTAGTAAGGGTCTGAGGCTAGATTTGAACTCAGTTCTCTTTACTGTACCATGCAACTGCCTTTTTTTAGTTGATTTGTTCATTTAATATTTACTGAGCACTTCATTTGTGTTCAATGTTCACTAAAGACCAGGATTTACGTAGACCACGGATTTAAAGTATGTAACCCAAGTCCCTGCTTGTAAGGAGCAGAGAGCTAAGAAACATAACGCAGGTAGCCGGAACACCAGCGACCACTTGGAAAGTACATGTGAGAACAAAGGCCTACATTAGTTCTGAGGTTGTGGATGGAAGCAGCTGATCCGAGAGGCTGCAGGAGGGGAGGCTCCTTCCAATGGGAGAAGTCCAAAGGGAGCTTCCTGGGGAAAGTCACTCTGAGGGAAGCCCAGAGAGGAATTTGTTTATTCACCAATCACGGGCCCAACCCAACACTTCATGACACAGTACAAAGATCCAGGCCCAGGAAGGAAAGGGGCCTGGTTATCTAGAATGTCAGCTCCTGGGTGGCGAGTCATTGTTTGTGTGTCTTCTGTATCCCCACACTTAGCACGGAGCTAGGAACAGAGTAGGGGCTTCACAAATGGTTGTTGATTATGGAAGGACCTCAGGACCATGAGTGGAAAGGAGGAGACTTCTCTGGGTCCATCCTCAGCAGTCTAAGGTGACCTCTCCATATTGTTTGCTTCCAAGTCTGCCAGCCCAGGTGATAGGAGTTCAAATCCCACCTCTGACACGGGGTGCGGGGTGGGGAGGGGTACGGGGTGGGGAGGGAAGAACGGAGCAAATCCCCAAAAGAGGATTGTGAGCTCTGTGGGGGTGGGGACTGACTCTGGCCTGTTTTTGTATCACCAGTGTCTGGCACACAGTAGGTGCTTAATGAATGTTTATTCAGAGACTTGAATAGACTTGGAAACCAACAACATAGTGGATTGTACTAGAGAGCTTGCCTTAGACTGCTGAGTTTGCACCTAGAGAAGTCTCCTCCTTTCCACTCATGGTCCTGAGGTCCTTCCATAATCAACAACCATTTGTGAAGCCCCTACTCTGTTCCTAGCCCCGTGCTAAGTGTGGGGATACAGAAGACATACAAACAATGGCTTGCCATTTAGAAGCTGACGTTCTAGATAACAGAGTTTCTTAACTCCCTAAGTCCCAAATTCGTCTCCACCCTCCTGTTTTAGACACTTTCTCCCTCCTGATTGGGATATCCCCAAACACTGATTCTGGGGAATTTTAATCTCTTCCTCACTTGGCCCTTCTTTCTTTTCTTAACTGGTCTCCTTGAAAGTAATGTCCCTAGCCAGCTTTTCAGCTTGACTCTGACCTTGATGATGAGATTGCTTCTTCTACCTGTGCAGCTTTTCATCTCTCTGGCCCAGCCTACCAAAGCTTCTCTGGGGTGAGGTCCCCAACCTCCTCATAGTTTAGCTTTTCTTTCCAGATTAAAGTTCTCTCTTGGCTTTCATCCTCCACTCATCAGTGATACTATGCTAATTGATGTGTCCTTGGACCAGTGGGCTTTTAATACCCTCCTTTCTTCTCCCATAGACACCAAGCATTCTTTACCTACATTCCAAATACTGTTCCTCTCCCTCTATGTGTGAGCCCCAAAGACTCCTTTAAAAATGATTATATACAAGAACTGCATGAGCTTGCAGCAATATCAACACACTCCTCTGCTCTCCCATCTTCCCCAGTGATCAGACAGGACTTAGACACTCCAGAGTACACTGACCAGATCTCTGTATGAAGAACATTAATCAAGCATGGTGAAAAGGGCTGATGAAAAGAGAATCTACTTTAGGTAGGAAGATCTCTTACTAGGAGATGACAGCAGGCACACAGACCAGATAGGAAGGCCTGTTCTCCAGTGGCAACCAGGGGACTAGAAGGAGGGGCAGGGGTATCTTGCAGCTCTCAGCAAGTGGGCAATAGAACCTGAAAACTGGTAGATTCTTTGCTCTCCTGTTTCTAAGAATAATCCCAAGATTTTGATGTGAATAATTAGATAAATGGTGACAAAAACAAGGAAGTCAGAAGGAGGAAGGGGTTTAGGTAAAATGATAATGTTTGCTTACAAGCATGTTGAGTTTGAGGGGCCAATGAGAGAGCTTTCTGGTAGGAAACTGAAGATGAAGGCCTAGTATTCCCAAGATGATTCAGGGCTGAGAAAGATTTTGAAGTTGCCTGGCACATGGTAGGCACTTCAGAAATGCTTGTTTGTTTGATTGATCTCTGGAGAAGTAATGTTTGAAATCATGGGAGTAGATGAGATCACCGAGAACAGATTATAGAAAGAAAGAGAGGTGAAGGCCAAATTCCTGACCTTGGAGACATCAACTTTAGATGCTTAAAGTGTGGAAAAGGAGTCAACAAATGGGGTGGGGTGGAATTAGAGAAGGAAGAGAAAGCCCAAAGAGTGGGGGGGGTCCCCAAAGCCAAACAAAGGGAAAGGATCAAGAAGAAGAAAGAGTCCAAAAGTGGGATTAGAGAGGATGAGAACTGAAAAAAGGCCGTAGAAGTTGGCTCTAGGGAGTCACCAGTGACCTTGGAGAGAGAAGCTTCAGTGAGTCCTGAGGATGGAAACAGGATCGTAAGGGCTTTAGTAATAAGGAGTGAATGAGTCAATGGTCAGCTAGATTGGACTTCAGACTTCGTGAGGTGGGTCCTAGGTATGGCTTCACACTCAGTAATGTGCAGCTTTCCTGGGGTGTCTAGGATTCTTTCATAAAAAAGGAGATGATTTCATTTCTTCCAGGGATAGCCTAGAATATGAGAAACTTTCTGTGCAATGATTCATACAGCCTCCCCACAAAAAGGTATTTGGGGAAGCTTCCAAAAAGCATACATCTTGCACTGGCTGCTGTGCCAAGGTCACTGACCCTCATCACACTCTCTGGCCTGAGCAAAATGGATTCCGGCTGCAACGAGGCTGAGGATTGTGCCCCAAATGATTCACAAAATGAAAGGGCTGGAGGAGACTTGAAACTTGGATCATCCTTTCTTTCAGGACTGTACCTTAATTACCCCCAGACAGATGGGAGTCTGTCCCATTCTGAAATCATAAGAGAAGGCTGTTTGTGATCCTCCTTTGGTAACATCTTCTAGTACTTAACGATTTTTATATTCCAGACACACTCTTATCTCCCTCAAGTCCTTCTTGCTGTACCTTAAACCCTTTTCTTTTCATTCTGACCTGAGCAGAGATGGAAAACAGCTGGCCATGGCCTGTAGTGTAGAAAGCGTTCCTAAAGCTGAGCAGTTATTCAATCCTCCTCGTTGATGGTTGGAAGAATATTTATAAGCACATTGATGGCACAGCTTACATCCCTGCCTAAGATTCTGACCTTTGCCTTCTTCCTGGGGCTGGGAGATGGAATACTCCTAACTCTCCAGGACAGCATTGAGATAGGAGGAAAACAGGGCCCAGGGTTTGCTTCCAGGTGCCTTTTTGGGCAGTGTGTAGTGGGCAGTGCTGGCAGCCCAGGTCATCAGGAAGGAAGATGTCATGACACATAGCAACCTAGTTTCCCATATGCAAATAAAGTAACACTATGCAAATAATTCACTGGTAATGTAGTCTGAATTAGCAGAATAAATCAGTTCCATTTGCACAGCTAATTATCCATTGCCATGCTCAAATATACAATGTTCTTTAGTGGCAAAGGCAGGGAAGGGAAACAAGAACAGCTCTTTGGAAGGGAAATGTGGACTCTGGGTAGTCAGGTTGCAAGATTATTTGAGGGTCCTCCCTGCATGGGCCAGCAGGAAGTATTCTTCTCTTCCTTGGTAGTGAGCACCCACCCAAAATTCAGTTAAAGGACACAGTTGTTTGTATGTCAGATTGGAATGTCTGATCCATCAATAAGTATTTATTAAATGCCTGCTGTATGCTAAGCACCAGGGCTTGCAAGACCAAGAATTAGACAGTCCTTGCTCTCAAGAACATTGTTTTCTGTTGGGGAAAACAAGCACATATAAAAGTTTATACCAAATAAATACAGAATAAATAAACAATGACTATGAGAGTTCAGGAGCAAGGGCACTTGTTGCTGGGGGATCTGGGAAGGTTTCTTGTGAAAGGTGATGCTTCTGCTAGACTCTGAGGAAAGGAAGGACTTTATGAGGTCAGGAGGGAGGGTGTTGCAGGTGGGTATAAGGAACAGACAGTGCAAAGGCAATATGGAAGAGGGAATACAGGGTGTGAAGAGCATAGAAAAAGCCAGTTTGGGCTTCAGCGTGTTGAAGGGGGCACTTAATGAGTCCACTTAATGAGATGAGGGGGGGTGAGACTGCAAAGGGCTTCAAAAGCCAAGAAGAGTTTGCATTTTCATCTTAGGGGCAATAGGGAGCCACTGGAGTTGATTGAGGAGGGAGCATGGTCAGATCTGCACTTAAGCAAAGTCCTTTTGGCAATTGTGTAGAGGAGGATTTGGAGAAGAGAGAGTCTTTCTGGCACTTAAGGCCAGAAAGAAGGTAGGGGCCTCTGGCAGTAGAGAAGAGGGCCACTGCCTAAGACTTGTCTAAGCAGCTGCTTTCAAGAGAGTTTTGTAGGAAACCTCCTCATCCCAGATTCATGATTGGCTGCCAGCTAGCTGGGCCCCCATGGGACGGCATAAAGAGCAGACAGCCCAGTCACAAAGCTGTTGTTCAGTTGATTTCCAGTTGTATCTGACTCTTTGTGACCTTATTTGGGATTTTCTTGGCAAAGACACTCAAGTGGTTTGCCATTTCCTTCTCCAGATCATTTTACAGATGAGGTAACTGAGGCAAACATGGTTAAGGGTCACACAACTAAAAAGTATCTGCACTCAGAAAGATGAGATTTCTTAACTCCAGACCTGGCACGTTATGCACTATGATGCTACCTAGCTGCCCTTGAGTCAGGAAGACCTAGGTTCACATTCTCAGCTTCAGACAGTAGTGTCTCTGTCTTTTTCTGTAAATGAGGGGATTGGACCCAGCAACCCCTAAGGTCCTTTCTAGTCTATGATCAATGACCCTTTCAGTGACTTTGGGAGGTCTCTAAAGCCCAGTGAATGAGTATTTCTTAGGGAGCTACCCTATGGCCAGTCCCAAGCTGTTTGAATATTTTCTGTATCCCATGGGTTCCCCGAGGTTATACCAATTTGGAGAATTCCTTTCCTATCTACTGTCAAATCCTAGAGATGCTAGTTTGGACACCATTATACTCCTTCCAGTGTGGGAGGGTAATAATTGGGTAATATAAGTAAATGGTGACCCCTTGAGGGAAATGCCTTTGGGAAGTATCAGTTCTTAGCCTCTAGGTGACTCCAAGTCCTGCTCTGGAATGTGTTTAATTTAGAGAAGCCAAAGTGGGAGGGAAGTTGAAGGTGGAGGGGCTGGGGACTGGTATGCAGAGAGAGGAAGAAGGGGCCCATGCCTGAGATTTATAAGGAGGAGAGGTGATGAGAAAAGGGAGGAAAGACCCAAAGGATTATAATGCCACGAGAGGAGGAAGCCTGGACTCCTCCAAAGCTTTGGTGAAATCAGCTCTTAGGGGAAAAGTGCTAAAGACGAGAGTCAGATGTTGAGACCCAGTTGTTCTCATGAACTTGAATGGAGGATGTATGGTTACCTCCATTAGGCAGAAAGGAGATTTTCCATCTTTCCATCTGTTCATAACAT
This sequence comes from Pseudocheirus occidentalis, assembly GCA_028646575.1. Classification (NCBI taxonomy): domain Eukaryota; kingdom Metazoa; phylum Chordata; class Mammalia; order Diprotodontia; family Pseudocheiridae; genus Pseudocheirus; species Pseudocheirus occidentalis. The sequence continues at coordinate 377,964,391 of CM053593.1, forward strand.
GGATTCTAACCTGATTTCAGCTGTTGTGGAGCACCTCGATCTGTGCTCTGTTTCACGGTTGTCCACCAGCGATCCAAGGGCCACATCCTTAAGAAGACTCAACGTGTCTTGTTTACCCTACACTTGGCTTAGGAGCAGTAGCACAGGATTCCAGTCTGAGGACCTGGATTCCAACCAGATTGACCTCCTTTATGCTCCCCACCCAAACCAGCAGTCATCTTCCACCTCTGCTGTGGTCCAGATGGTTCCACATACGTAGAATGTACTGGCACCCCACTTCTGTCTCCCAGAAACTTGATGTCCACGTAGCCCACGGCTTAGTAACAGTGTTTACGAAATGGAGTTTTTTTTGGTTCTTTGTTAAAAAGAATAAGAAACAGCTTTATCTAAGACTCAGCTGAGGCACCACAAATTAGAGGAAGCCTTCTGAGGATCCTGCCCCGCCCCCTTGTTAATATTCTCCATCTTCTCAGTTTATCTTAAGTCACTTCAGTAGAGCATAAGCTCCTTTAGGGCATGGGTTACTCTCCTCCCCCCACCCCTTTTACTCTTTGAATTCCTCTCCCACTCCACTCCCAACACAGTGCCTTGCACATAGCTGGCATTTACTAAATGCATTGTGAATTTAACCACATTGAGTCACAGAGCTATATGGGCCTTAGTCATTCATCCACCTCATTATACAGGTGGAGGAAAAACCGAGGCCAAGAGAAGTCATAAGATCCCAGGATTTAGAATTGGGGAAGACCTTAATATATCCCAAACCCATTTTATGGATGAGTTCACTGAGGCCCAGAGAGGCTGATTGACCTTCCTGAGGCCCTAGTAAGTGGAATAGAAAGGTTCAAGCTTGTCCAAGGTCCACACAGCTGTCACCGGGAGAGCTGCCTGTAGAAGCCAGGCCTCCTGAATCTAATCCATTCTTCACCCAGTCACCAAAAGAAGCTTCCTAAAGCGCAGGTCTAAGCATATCACATCCTTGGTCAAGAAAATTCAGTGGCTCTAATGAATACCTTTGCCTCAAGGATACAACATGGAGCCATCAACACGGCATTTAAAACCTTTCACGTGTCAGTGTCTCCCTCCCTGCCTGCCCTTCCAAGCTAAGTCCGTATCACCCCAGCGATTTCATGTTCTCTCACCTTGCCCTGACTACTTGGCATCCCAAGATACCTGTTCTGACTTTAACAGCAATGTGCTCCACCTTTGCTCATCTCGCTAGATCCCTGACTTTCTGTTTAATCTAATACCTGTTAACAACTTCCGTACTAGTGCTTGACTCTCCTGGGCTCTGAGTCTGCCTGGTGGGCCTTGCACCATCTCTATGAACAAATGTGGTCTGACAGTGCTGTTTTGCCCTACCATAGGCACCTGTTCAGCTTCGAAATATAAGCTATCTTCCTCCATTAGAATGTAAGCTCCCTGAAGGCAGGGACTGGTTGGGTTGTGAGCTCATTGAGAGCAAGAATTGTGTCTTGCTTTTTTCTCTGTAGCCTCAGAGCTTAGCATGGTCCTTAGCACACAGTAGGTACTTAAGAAATGTGTATTTGTTCATTCATTCATACCTTTGAATCCTGTGGGATTTTTATCTGTATCTTCCTTTAAATTCTCCAACATGTTAGAGACCTACATCCACATCCTTCAGTTCTCCATGGTTACCATACCAGTGCAACCCTTGGGCTGTCTATGCTGTATCACCTAATTTTTCTTACATAACCAGCCCACTTCCTTTTCCAGACATACATTTCCAGATGATGTACTTTCTAGCCCCTCTTGCATGCAAATCAACAGTGGTAATGTGGTACAACCTACTTACACCTACCACAAATTTACATGCTTCTTTTGGATCACTTGCAATTTTGATTCTTGGGGGATTATGGCTTTCTATGAAGCAAAGTCAATTAAAATCTTTAGAAAAACGAGTTGTTGTATCAGCTTAATGTTCTTGAAAGTTCAGTATAATTTCCTAAACATAAATAGCTCACTTTCTTCCCCCTCTTCAGTTCTGGCCCCTATCTGGTCACTGTCTGCTGTGGGGCCTGTCCGAGGTACTGGAGTACAACTGAAGGTGCCATCCCAGCCACCTATCTCTGGCCACCTGGGTCACAGACATCCTATCCTTTCTGTATTTAGTCTGACATCTTTTGAGCAGTTGTGGGTCTCATTGAAGAATAGTTCATGTGTTGATCTGGGTGATGGTGTCAGTACAGTCCATGAACAGAAGTATCTGAAAAGCTTCACCATCTGTGGGTGCTGGGGCTCAATACTTTCACTAAAGCGTTCTGGCTCCACAGAAGAACTTGATGAGCCAGTCAATGCTGGAAGCAATATAGGTCCTTTTATTTGGTGCATGAACTGGAGACACCTCAGGGAGCAAATAGGAGTCAGAGAGGAGGAAGGGCATGGCAGCAAAGGAAAGAGGGACCAGGGCAGCCCATTGACACCTCGAGAGTGGTCCTGGGGAGAGGAAGGGAGGCTTATAAACCAGAAGTTTTTCCAGAATACACCAGGAGGGATTAACTTTGGACTCTGTGCAAGGCATCCTTCATGCTAGTGGCAAACACCTTTGTTCCAATAGCATCATGTGACGAGCATATGTTTCCCTAGGTATTGATAGGTAGAAGATTGCTGAATCTTAAAGCTATTTCTGTGGTTACAAATGTACTTATTGAGTAACTTTGTATAATCTTGAAGCTCGAACTAGGAAGCACCTAGTTGGAGGAATAAGCCATTAAGGTTATACTTTACTTAAATGATTTCTTACGATCAACAAATGAATGCTGCTGAGGCAGTCATGTGACTGTGAAGATGCAGTCTACAGTCAAAAAGAATTTGCCGAAATCTGCCTGTTTCCGTCGCGTGTTTTCCTAAAGCATGTGCTTGGAAGTTGTATAGATCATTCTCACAAAGCTTTTATAGAGATGGGGAATTAGGATCATGGATTGGTAGCTGCTGAGATTTTTAATGCCTATTTTGTGATCTTTTTTGCTAATCACGTGGTGTCTTCCCCTCTTTCAGACATCCTGAAATTTAATTTCTCAGTGCTTTTAAAACGCAGTGATTTCCAGCACCAGACGGAGTGCATATTTGGCCCAACTTTCCTTCTCAACTTGTTTTCCTTCATTTCTTCTTGCTCATGTAGCACAGTTGGGATTGTGAGAATTCAAAGCTAATTTTCCATTGTCGTCGGTGATAAAAGTCATTGTTGTTGTTTGTCTTTTGTTCTTGAAGAGGACTGTGACTTCAGGAAGGAGATGTCATGACTTGCAAGTGATTTGGGTGTAAGTGAGGGACGTCACCAGCCTCACTTTCTCCTCCAGAGCCATCTGGGTCCAGTGGCCTGATACAGATCGGGAGGACTGGAGATGGCCCAGATGCAGTGGGAAACCTTGGCCTTTTTAAGTTAGGGTCTTTCCTAGGTTTCAGTTTGACTGAGGCCACGTCCAATCAGTGCTTAAGGCTATCACTATAAGATGCTGACAATTATCCCTCCCCCTCCTAATTCAAAGTGTTAGAAATGGAGGGAGGGGATCTTAAAAGTGATGATGTCCAACTACTCCTCTCCCACTTTTCAGATGAGGAGACTGCAGCACAGACAAGTTCCCAGGGTCAAACAGCTAGTAAGTGTCGGAACTGGGATTTGAACCCAGTTCTCAGCTCCGTGTCTAATGCCCTATCTCCTAGACCATATCCCCTCTTGTTTTTCTCCCTCCAGTTTAACTAGGAATATTCTTGGGATCGTCTGGCCTAGTTGAGTCTTTGGCCCAGCTTTCTACGGATTCGATTTCCCCTCAGTCTCTCTTAACTGTTTTCTGTGTTGATATGAGCAATCTTCTACCATCCTCTACAATAGCATTCTGAAAATTAGTTTCTCCTCCAGATCAGCATTGCCCTTAACTCTCACGTGTCTCCACTTGGCAGAGGGATCGAGTATTTGCTGCACATTAGTCAGTTGTGGTCTCATTGGCTGCCTCACTGTCGCATCTGCTTCATGTTGGTTAAACTTCTGAGGGGAATGGTGATAATCGTGATAAATATCTCATCCATTACCCATTTGTTGTCAGCATCAGTAACTTGTTTGAGTAACGCCTCCTTACTTCATGATCTCCTTTGATTAGACATTCCCTTCACCAGTACAGACTGTAACCTGTCATAATTGTCCACAGTGTCTTTCTCATCTTTAGCCTTCTAATTTAGGCTTGACTTTGACCTTTGCTGAAATCACCTTCAACAGTTGATTCAGAAGTGACTTGCCTATCAGAAACCAGTTGTTTTCAGCCTTTTGTTGTTCAGTCATTTCAGTCGTCTCTGACTCTTGGTGACCCCATTTGGGGTTCTCTTGACAAGATATTGGTTGGCCATTTCCTTCTTCAGCTTACTTGACAGATGAGGAAACTGAGGCAAACAGGGGGAAGTGACTTGCCCAGGGTCACACAGCTTGTAAGTGTCTGGGGGCCAGATTTGAACTCGAAAAGGTATGTCTTCCTGATTTCAGGCCCAGGACTCTCTCCATTGCATTATCTAGCTGCCCTTTAAGATGCGGTAAATGTTTTGTGATGATGCCTTGAGAGATCTGAGTAGTTTGCTGACATTTGAACACTCTAATTTCTTAATCTTGGACCATTTCCCCCCAACATATTATTCTCTAGCCTCCTCAGTGCCACTTTTGCGTTGAAGTAAACAGTTATCAGTGTCAGCACTGACTTGGTTTAAAGGGTGGCGTGGAGGTCATCATAGAGTTTCTCTTTATCTTACTGCTTAGTAAGATATTTGGGATGCGAGTCTCAGATCTTCATCATGGTAGTCTTTGTGTAAACACAGTAAAGTGAGATAGCCAAATGTTCCAGATGATAAGATTTCTTATGGTTGTTTTGTGCCACTGAAGAAAATAATGGCACTGATACCTTGAAAAAGATGAGATTCTTGGGGCAGCTGGATGGTGCAGTGAATAGAACACCGGCCTTGGAGTCAGGAGGATCTGAGTTCAAATCCGACTTCAGACACTTAACACAAAACTATAGCCATGTGACCTTGGGCAAGTCACAACCCCAATTGCCCTACCTTCCTTCCTCCATAAAGCAATCATAAAAAAAAAAAAAACGAGATTCTTAATGGACTTCAAGCTCAATGTGTCTTAAGAGTGTGGTAGCCAAGAGTGAACGCTGTCATATCCTCTGGCAGGGCAGGGGGTGGTGGGGAAGGTGTGAAGGCAATCTCCAGAGCTGAGGGAGAGAAAGAGGGGAGTTCAAGTCAGGATCCAAGTAAGCATAAACCAAGAACCAGGTGGGTCAGAAGCCAAGGTTTCTCAGGAACATCCAAAGGAAAGTTGGGTCAGGCAGGGAATTGCAGCCAAGGAATTCTGCACAGATCAAAAGGCTACCAGGAAATAGAAGGGACAAATCTTTGTCCTTTGCAGTGTGCCTCCCCAAAGCTTTATTCATGTATTATGGCAACATGCAAGATTCCACAATCCCCAGCCTGGGAACCCAGCCACAAGCCAATCGAAGGCTGTAGACTTGGACGTTGTCTTCCCCCTGGGATTCTTTTCTGTTTCTGTCTCCCATATATTATGCCATTCCTAAGTGATGAGGTAAAGCCTATGGCTCTGCCGCCAGTTCCTGGTGAGAGTAGAGAGAGTGGAGAGACTATTGGATTTGGAATTTGAAAGACCTGGGTTCAAATCCTGCCTCTGACAGTAATCATGTGATCACAAATGCCTCTAAGTCTCAGTTTTTCTGTGGGACCTATTTCACAGGGTTGTGTTAAGAGTATCCAATGAGGTGATATATGTAAAGCACTTATAAGCTTTAGGGCATTCTAGAAATGCCATCTATTCTCATTATTATGGGAAAGGTCTCTGAAACTAGAACAAGACTAGTCACCTTAACGTTGGTTCTTCACAGCATGAAATGGTGGTCAGGTCCTTTAGTGTGTGTGCCCTTGGAAGCCCATTGGGATTGTTACGAGTTGGCCTGGATTGTGTCCACTTCCTGCAGGTCATTATTGACCCAAGGAACTCTACTACATGGAGTGTGCATGACTCAAACAGAATGAGGAGAGAAGCCAGAGTTCACATGACAGAATGTGCTCCAGTGGCCAGGTGAATCATGTCATCATAACAAATGCTGTGGTGTGCAGCAGGCTCCTCAGCAATCCTGAGAACAGGAAGTGTCATTCCAGAGGGATGCTTCTTTGTGTTTTCTCTGAGGGAGAAGGGGAATGTCCAAAAGGAGCAAAGGTAAAACAATCATGGCATTAGTTTCTCATGAACACTTTGGGGGATTCAGTTGAGAAATGAGGCATGTGCTGAAGCCCAGAATTCAAATGGCAGCCCATATTTCCCAAGAAAGGCTTGTTGATGACTGGTAAGTTCATAATAGAAAAGAGCATACAGGCATGAGCACTGGGCTGAGAGGACCCTGGGCCCCCTAGGTGGCATCCCCAGCCTTGGAGACTTTTAGAATTGGGTCCAATTCCAGGATCCAGCCTATGTTTATATGATGATTCTCGGGCATAGCCAAAGATAGCCTTTCTCAGCAAGTGTTGTTCGAGGGAGCAGAGAGACATCCTTCGTGTCAATAACACCGTGAGCTCAATCATGAAGGTGGGAAAGCTTTGGACACGTTCAGGGCCTGGACACCAGGTATCCACTAGTGAGAAACAGTGGTAGAAAGAGAAGTTGGAGCCAATGGGCCTTGAACAGCAGGATCAAGAACTGGATTTGACTTGAGCTTTGAGCAGTAGAAGGGCTAGAAACCCATGTTTTTCCATCCAGCCACACTTTCCTCCTTCGCCCTAACTGTCCCTGGTTCTGGAATGTTTCCACGTCTTAGAATCCCTGTCCCCTCAGGACTCGTCTCCAGCATACCTTTTGCCTGAGGCTTCTCCTGCCCCCTCCATTCCCTCCACCATGGGTTACCTTTTATCCATGTACATGTGCAGCTTGTCTTTCCTGTTAGAATGAGAGCTGCTTGATGGAGAATGGCTCACCTTCTTTTCTTTGTGCCCCAGGGCCAAGCACAGTGCTTGACACATAATAGATGTTCCTTAACTGATTGTCCATTGGGAACAGAGTCAGATCTGGGTTCAGATTTATGCTGTCTTTGGTCAAATGGCTTCAGATACACTACATAAAATCCAACTCACAGAGGAAAGAGCCTGGAAAACCCCAAAGCTCCCCTATCTGTGTGAGCCGCTCTTTTAGCTCAGACACTGGTTTGGAAGGTTGTCCCTTCTCCAAAGAACAAACTCAGATTACACTTCAATAAATGTTTTGGCAGAGACCAATGAAAACCTTTAATTTTCCATTGCCCCAGCTATAGAGGATGATGGGATTTCATTCTTCGAGGCTGTACATAAGCAGCATAGCCCAGCTTGGCAGGAAGCTGCGGCCCCGGTGCAGTGAAGTGAGCCCCCTTCTCCTCCTCCAGTGACACCTCTCATCACTTTGGCATCTGCCTGGAAAGTGACTGTGGGGAGCTGGCATCGGGGCCCTCCTGCATGGCTCATTTTCTGGCAGAAAGGGACTAGCTTCTATTATTAGCAGATCTCCTGCCACTTAGGGATTAGCAGTTTAGAGGAAAGACAGTACAAAGAGGCGACTGCTTTGGGACAAGTAGGGCTCTTTCAAGGCTGATGAGAGTCATTCTTAGGGCATCTCTCAGGTACCTGGGAGGATTTTATTATCATAGGCAATTCATAAACAAATAGCTCCAAACCACAGGTCTCTGGTGATGGGTGTGCTTAGAAAAAACAGAGGGAGAATTAGATGTCAGATCTGGCTTGGCTTGTGATAAATCAAGAGAAGAAACAATGAAGTCACCAAGTCCAACCTCCTCTGAGGCTCAGAGATCTGCCCTGACTCCTCCAGTGTCCCACAGTGCCTACATCTGAGATAGGATTCACACTCAGGTCCTCAAAGCTCTGTCTCCAGTACTCTGGACCTTACATAGGCCACATGTCCCCAGGTCAAGGTTCCCTTAGAAGGAGGTAGTTGTCAGCTTTGGGAAACCATCCTGACTGGTTGGCTTCATCTTTGCCCTGGACACATGGAGCAAGTGCCGTTTTGATTCTGATACTAGAAAGCTAAATCAAGAGCCCGAAGCTCTGCTGTAATTTGGGCTCGTGGCTAGTCAAGTTCAACATAATCTGAAAGGGGATGTTCCAACTCAGGAAGCCCGTTCTGGAGGCCAAGGCACCTTTGTCTCCATTAAGGCACAATTCAGAACATGTTTCTGCTTTTATCTGCTTGTAACTGCCCAGTAACCCTGTAGGGTGGCTGAGGGTTGCCTTTGAAAGTTGTTATAAAGCACCTTGAGATGGGGAGGGAGAGACGGGCTATAGAGAGGGAGAGCTTGCCCAGCATGTTCTTGTCTGCCATCTTGCCTGGCTCAGGCTTTAAGCCAGATTCCTTCCTTCTGCCACACTCAGCAGGTGGGTTCATTCATCCCCAGGCCCACTGGGGCCTTGTCTTGTTTCAGGCCCTCCGGGCTTGGCAGGGAGAGAGGGGAAGTTCACTAACTGCTGCACCTTCTTCACTCTGCCCCCATTTTGATGTCATGATTATATCAATTTCATTGTCACAGAATCCTATATGTTTTTCAAAGTCTAAGAATCCCAGAATTTCAGGGTTGGAATACTACATACAGTGTCTGATTTGGGAATGTGCTGGTTAGTTTTACTCTGTTTCTTTTTTGGCATAACAGATAGTGTTCTGGAAGGGGGTAAAGGGATGGATAGACTTCATTTAGTCACTCAGTAAGCACTCATTGAGGGCCTACTGTGTGCCAGATACCATGCTAATCACAGGATGCAAAGAGGTAACACACAGACCCTGCTCTCAGGAGCTCACAGTTTAATTGGGGAGATGAGAAGCATGTAACTCTGTACAGGCAAGCTTTGGATAGGATAAACTGGAAATAATGAACAGAGAAAAGGCCCTGGGATTGAGGAGGCTGCCTCTAGAAAGCAGAATTTTCATTGGGACTTAAAGCAGACCAGGGAGGTCAGTGGTCAGAGCAGAGGGAGGGAGCATGGGGCACAGCCAGAGATGCCAGAGCCAGTGGTTAGAGGGTCTTGTTTGTGGCATAGCCAGAGTCACCGGATGGAAGAGTAAATGTTGGGGAGTAGGGTAGGAGAAGACTGGGAAGGTAGGAGGGGGCTGGGTTATGATGGGCTTTGAATGCCAAACAAAGGTGTTGCTAAGGGAGCCGCTGAAGTTTACTAAGTAGGGGTCCCGGGGGTGACATGGTCTTTCCTGAACTTTAGGAAGATCACTTGGCAGCCAAATGCAGTCTCAACTGGGGCGGGGAGAGACCTGAGACAGGTAGATCTGACCCCCACTTCCCCCCGCCCCTTCCCTTCCCTTCCCTAGCAGCTACAGGAGATGAAGGTAATGGAAAGGGCAAAACCTTGACTTTAAGTTGGGCAAAATAACAGAAGCACATGGTGAGTCTGGTGTTTGGGAGGGCAGGGCAGGGACCTATCAGTGGCACAGCCTTGAACTGCATCAAGGGCCCAGGGGACTTAGACTTAGCAAACTATTTACCTTCTTGGCACTGGGATGGGCACCTCTGCCAACTTGGTACCACCTCCTCCTGGATTGAACAGAGGCTGCTTCCAGCCTGAGGCATTTCTGGGGCCATTCCCCTGAAAGGTGGAGGCCACTCATTCATCCCACAGGCCTCTGCCGTCAGAGCTCTTCCCTGGGTCTGGGATTCTGCAGTTCCCTGGAGTGATGAGGTCTGGGACATCTGAATGTCTCAGGACAGTTTGATGGAGCTGATTGACAGCAGCGTTTGGGCCCTCCTGCTCCTTGGGTGGAGTGCAGAGATCCTGTCCATAGTTCCATCTGATTCAGTTAATTGGTCATTTATTAAACACTTACTGTAGCTGTAGGTAGAGCACAGTAATGGGCTTAAAACATGATTGAAATGAATGAGAGAGTCCCCCACAGTGCCACAATTCCAAGGAAATGTGGCATGGGAGCTATTTTGGAGCGTCCCTGGGAGGGAAGAGGCTTGCTTGTTCACCAGGGGATCCTGCCTAGTGCTGACTCTGAGCTTGGTGCAGTGGTTGGAAACAGGCTTGGGGCTCCTGGATAGAGGCATTCTCCTCAGCTGGAGTCAATAAACCTCTATTATCTCACAAAAATGGACAAGTACAAGCCAGAAGACCACCGACTGAATGTGCCGGAGTGGCAGCAGTAAAGTAGAAGCCTTGGGACCCTCATTAAAAGGGGATTCAGGAAAAAATGATTGACCTTCTAGGAACCTAAGTGTGAAACCCATAGGCATTCCCCTTCATGTGTCTGAGCAAATCAGCCCTCCCACATCTGTCCCTCTAGTGGAATAGAGATTAAAACCAGGCCCATTATTAGAGAGTATACTCCACCCTAAAAGACACAAAAGGATTTGGAGGATTTTTTCTTTTCCTTGCCAAAAAAGACTTCAGACCTATTTGCTGCCCATGTGGTCTGCAAGTTCAGGGACTAAAGAAATAAAAAAGATCCCGAGCTGCTTGGCCCAGGGGAGGGAGGGGTCCTCCTGTCTCACTGTTTGGGACTTTGGCATGTGGCTGAGGGTAGGTGCCTTGCCTAGAGCTCCCGCTGTGGCTTCAGGAGATGGTTTACAAATACGGGAAGGTGTTGTTGGGGCTGTTTACTCCTGGGGAGAGCCAAGTACCTACAAGTTCAAGGCAGATTCCATGGAACGTCCCATCCTCCGTCTCTCCAGCCGAAGGCGCTGCCATGAGGGATGCTGGACTGTTGGCTCTCAGAGGCAGCAGGAGGAAAAACAGATCCATTTTGTTGGCATTGCTGAGAGAAGCTAGAAAAGGCCTTTGTTGTTAAAGAGGGGCAGCAGAGCAGTGGGCCTGGGGAGAAGCCCCATTGCCTCCCTCCCTCTCTTCCCCAGGCCATGGCTGCTGCAGGACTTTCACTCAGATTGAAATGGAGTCTGAAAGTTGGTAAAGGGCTTTACACCCATTATCTCTCTTGAGCTCACAGACCTGGGAGATCAGAAATACAATGAGATTCTTCTTTTACAGATGAGGAAAGTGAGATACTGAGTTTAAGGCTTAAGTAATTTTCCCACATTCATACAGCTAATGATTTTCTTAACTGAAAGATCTGTCACTCTTCTGCTCAATGAACCCCCGTGGCTCCCTGTTACCTCCAGAAGCAAATGAAAACTCCTCCATTGACATTTAAAGACCGTTATCACTTACTTTATCTGGCCCACCCTACCTTTCTAGCCTTATTACCGGATTACACGGTCCCCCTTCAGCAAAAATGGCCCTACTATTCCTCAGAATCGACATGCTGTCTCCCATTTCCCTGGCTTTGCTATTTAAAAGAATGAAGAATCCTTTGGCATGCACGCACATTCCCCCAGGCCTGAAATGTACTCCTTCCTTCCTTTTTTTAGCTCCTAGAATCCCTAATTTGCTTCAAGGCTCAGCTCAAACCATAGCTTTCTACAGGAAGCCTTTCCAACTGGCCAGGTTTTAGCGCCTTCCTCCTCTAATTCATACGGTCCCTATTTGGTGTATGTTTTCACATGTATATGTTGGTGGCCTTGGGCTGGATGACCCCTGAGCTCCTTTCTGGCACATACACTGTCCCTTGCAAGTTCTAAAATTTTACCCTATCCTTCCCTCTCCAGCCCAGTCCTAGGTTGTCCTGCCTTTGCCTCTTCTGCGTGCTGTGCTACCCGACTTTCTCTATACATTATTCTAGTCCCCAGTCACTACTCTGTTCTCTGTTCTCTAGTCTCTTGCATGTTGTTGATCATATTCTATTCTCTATTCTGTCTTCCTCATATTGTCTCCTGCATGTTCTGTAGTCGAGGGGATGAAGAGTCAATAGCAAGTACTGGTCCAGCCTCAACAGTTTCCCCAAATATCCCTTTCCTTCTTTTACAGTCCTCACCCATCAAAAACCTAACTCCCCTTATTGAAACCTATCCATCCTATATATACCCAGTTCTCTCACGGCTGCTATATTGACCGCTGGCTTATTCAACGAGCCATTGGCTGCTAACGTTTTCAGTGGGTGTTGAGAGTTTAATGTCTTCCTTACTCATGGGTAGCCTCGTTACATTTTAACAGGGCCCTTTCCAAAGGATAGCCATGGGGATACTGTGGAATACTGGCTTTCTGGAGTGCCTCAAATCATAGGCTCACTAAGCTCATACAGGCTGAGTGAGCTGAGTGTGAGCTTTTGGGGGAGTACGTCTCTTCTTGTACCTCCCTGCCTGGCCTTCATTTTAGACTCAGAAAGAGGGATATGGAAGACTGCTCTCCTGCTCCCTTCCTCCCCAAGGAGCAGCCATGCAGCCGTCCAGTGGAAGGCCGGGTGCCTCAGAAGGCGATGAGACAGACTGTGAAGGCTGCCAGCTCTGCTGCGTCGCCACAATCCAAGTACCGTTTTGGCTCACAGGCCCTGCCTCCCCTTCTTTCTGCCTTCATGCTAATGTCTCATTTTACACACTTGCTGTTTCCTGCTGTGTGTCTTGGCATCACTTCCTGGGCTCAGGGCCACATTGTGCTCAGATGGCCCTGGTAAAATATTAAGCTTGGACAGTACATCTTCTTGGATGTGCCTCCCAAGCAAGTGAGATCTGGGTGCACGATGGCCAGGCCATCTGAGAAGCAGCAGACTGTGCTGGTAACCAATCCATTTATCTCCTCCTGCCTCACTGCAGTCCTGAGAATTGTACACAGAATCAGCCTCAGGCCTAGGCAGATGGAGACCAAGTATCACCTGCCCACAAGAGCAGGGTCAAAATAACTGGGAAGAGGCAAAGCCTTGTCCAATCAGACCTGGGGACTTGGAAGGCCTGAGTTCAAATCCAGCCTCAGATATTTACTAGTTGGGTGACCCTGAAGACACAATAACCTCCTCGAGCCTCAGTTCCCTTCTCTGTAAAATTAGGGATCTGGACTCAGTCAAAGCTGGAATAGCCCTTGAATCCTTCTGCCCTTTGGCAGACACCACTGGACTTCACTGGAAGACACCAGAAGTCACCATGGGAAAATGACCGGAGTCCAGAGAAGGGACTTTCCGGTAATCATAGTGCTGATTAATAATTGTTATTATCATTAAAACTTGAAACAACTCACATCAACCACCTCATTTACGGTCCCTGGTCAGTTTGAACAAGGGGTTCATCTGTCCCCGTTCTACCCATGGGGAATCTGTTCTTACTCCCCATGATGCTGGAGTGACCAAGCCTTGGTGCTAGATCTCCAGAGAGATGCCTTTGACTCCACTGGCCACTGTCCTGGGCTGTTGCTTTAGAACTCCCCTGTAACATCTAGGGCACTGTCGATAGTTCTTCCTTTCCTCTCTTCTTTCTTGGCTGTTCCTGCTCTTCCTGTCTCCTAAACTGTGGAGAAATCCCAAGGCTTAGGCCTTGTCCCTTTCCCTTTTATGTCTCTATGTTCCTATAGTCTCAAAGTTCACTTATATTCAAAGATGATCCCCAGAGATATTATTCTGGCCCTGACCTTGCTCCTGCTCCATCTCTCCCTGCCTGTGGGAGACGTATGCTTGGATATTGCGCTTGTATCTATAATCTAAGAACTGTATCACTCACATCCCCTGCCCTGACTTACTGACCCTGGCTCTAATTCCTTTCCTAAGTCACTTCTTGAAGTCCTTCTCTGTCTTCATCCTCCTTGACCTCTCTGCAGTATCTGACACTAAGACTAACCTCCCTTCCCCCCATTAGCTCCTTGTTACATAATTCTCATTCTTCATCTCTGGTTATTCCTCCTCTGTCTCTTTTGCTGGTCCCTTATCCTTCTCTCTTCTTTCAAATGTGTGGTTTTCAAGTTTCTGTCCTTGCCCCTTTGATCTATTGTTTCCCCTGGGAATCTCAGCCACCTCCATTGCTTCAATTATCCTTGTGTTCAGATGGTTTCCATCTTCTTCCCACTGTTCTTGTCTCATATTTCCAATAACGAGCTAGAAATCTCTCAAACCAAACTCAGTGTCTTCCCTCAAACCTTCCTTCCCCAATTCCTCTATTAAAAAAATATCTTTTACCATTCTCTCATCCCCTCAGGCTCATAACTTTAGAATCAGCACCAATGGCTCATCCTTCTCCCTCAGTTGGCCAATTTCGACTTTTCCAATGACCCTCACATCCAGCCTCATCACTTCACTCTTACTGTACTTGCCATAATTCAGGTCCTCATCGTGCATTCTCACCTAGGTTACTGTAATAGCCTCATCAATGGGTCTTCCTGACTGCGGTCAATTTTCCAGTCTAACTGCCACATCACTGCCCAAGCAGACTTCTTAATTCACCATCAGCTTGAAGTCACTGCCATATAAAAACATCCATGAATCCCCATTACAAACAATAAAGATCAAACTCCTGGTATTGGTGTCCCGGGCAAGCAGTAAGAATTTATTAAGTGTTTACTACATACAGGATACTTGGCCAGGCTCTGGGGGTACAGAAACATAATGAAATTCTGCCCCTCCCAGTGAGGGATTAAAATTCTGCTGAATGATAGAATCTGGGAAGATCAATGAAATCTACCTTCCTGATGTCGTCCCACCTCCACCCTTCCTGTAGTCTTCTCTCCCTGGGCCTTTAGTTAGGCCATTCTCTTTTCTTCTTTGCTTCTCTGAATCATCCCTATCCTAGAAGGCTCAGTTCATACTTTTATAGGACTATAGATGTGGAAGTAGAAGGCACCCCAGAGGCCATTAGGTCAATTCCCTCATTTTTCAGAAGAGAAAACTAAGTCCCAGAGAGTGGAAATCCCCAGATTCTCAGAAGTAGGATTTGAATCCAGGTCTTAGGGCCCCAGGACCAATGGTCTTCTCTCTTGTCTAGATTAGGAAATTGAAGGCTTTGCACAGTCTCCAGCCAAACAGTTGAGTCCAGTTGCTGTCACTCAGACTTTTTAGACCTCAGTCTCCTTGTCTGCAGAAGAGGGAGGACAATACTAACTCCATCCAACTTAGAGACTTTTCAAAGATGAGATAATCACATCAAAGATGATGCCAGAACAATTTTACAATGTTTTACTGGAAAGTGTTAGGCCAATGTGAGATATTATTGTCATTTTCACACTCAGAATTTTCCTTTGGGAAAGTCTTTCTGAGGACAGTAGAATTTAGGGCCTATCCTCCAAGCAACACAAAGTTGTTCTTCAGCACCTTTTTCAGAGATATGCTCCTGATAACATTTTATTTGGGGGCATATATAATCCTTGTAATTCAGAGAATTTCCCCCTTTACCTTTCTCTCCTCCCGCCTTCCCTCCAATAAGCAAACATATGGCTCCATTTAGGAGCCATTTTGGTTCACACTAGACAATGTGGGATGATAAAATGCAGCTGTGTCATTTAAAACTCTCCATTGCAGTCCCTGGTCTTGAGCCAAGTCATTTCATCACGATGATGCCACTGGGCTCAAGAGGAAACCTCAGGGAGGATGACCTCGAACTCATGATTTCTCTGGAGTCACAGAGTACTAAGTTTGGGGTCCTTCTGACATCATTCCTCCTCCCCCGCCCCTGGTGATGGCGCCTCTGTTTGGAGAGCTGCCCATTCCGTTGTCCCACCGGGCAAAGTCTGCATTCATCTTGGCATACTCAAGACATGTACCTCTTTTCTCTTCCTCCAACACATAACTATAGAATGGAAACTCCAAGAGGGCCAGGACTCTTCTTGGTTTTGTCTTTGTATCTCCAGGGCCTGGCAGAGAGTCAGCCCTTACTCAATGCTTGTTAATTGCTTAATTGATTGAGTCTATTCTGCCCCCAGCTCATTTGGTTCTTTCCCCAGAATATCTCCTTTCCTTTCCATTGCTACTCCTACCATACTAGGCCTGGGCCTTGTCACCTCATAACTGGATGACCACAGGGGTCTCCAATCTGGTCTCCTTTGTCTTCAGCCTCTTCCCCTCTTCAGTTCAACCAATATACAGTTGTTATAGCAATTTCCACAAAGCACAGCCCTGTCAGGTCTGAAATCCTTGGGCAAGCACAAGGGGTGTCTGTTGGCCTCATCTCCCACTCCACCCCACCACGCACACACACAGCACTCTGTCCAGGCCAGCCTTGCTTGTTCTCCCTTGCAGAAGCTAGGATGACAAAAGAAGCAGCTTTCCTTTTCATAGTTCAGTCTATAAGGAAGAAAAGTTGGATTTGCTCGCTTATATAATGCTTGGCCACAGTTCTCTGAGTTCTGATTTAATACCAGGGAGAATTCTGTCTCCTTTCTGTCCTGTGAGAATTGTACTGGAGGAGAGGAAGAATGTTGGAGTGAAAAAAATACCCAAACCCTAAGTGGCATCGGGCTGAGACCAGATGTGAATTCAGATTCTGACTCAGGCTTTTTTTACTAGCTGGGTGGGCAAGGCCACTTCCACTGCAGGGTCAGCTTCCTTATCTTTCAAGTGAGAGTAATATAAAAGCATCTACTTCTTAACTTTGTGATTAAAGAACATGGAAATCCCTGAAGCACTCTGTATATGCTAGTTATTATTATCAGAATTTGGTTGAAATTCTGCTGCTAGCAGGATGGTCAGGAGTGCGTTACTTAGTTTATCTAAAAAACAAGGATTATAATCTCTAACACTGTACGTGTATTTGGTCCTTGCTCTTTCTGAGCACTTCCTGGGTGTGAAGCCCTGGGCTGACTGAGGGGGAGGACAAGAGAGAGCAATGACCCACCTGGCCAGTGTCCTTGAGCAGGCCTTCCACCCTTCTGTCTCTAGGTTTGTTCATTCACTCCACAAGTAATGGTCAAAGGCCACAGAAACAGTTGTGAAAGGTCCCCTTTGTAGCTGCATTGCAGTTTTGTTCACATGAAGGCATTCTGGGAAGTCACAGTCTCTTTGTCTGTGACCAGCTGGAACTGGTGAGGAACAGAAGGGATGGCCAGGCTGGTTGTCTCTCGGACTGCATGGCTCGGATGCCACAAATGACCTGCTCTTCTTTTCCTTTTCCAAAATCCCGTTGACCACGTTGGGTTTGTTTCAGAGGCGTTTGGGGAGGAGACGGGCTTGGGCGATGTTTTTCCTTCTTAAGATGATTTAAGTAGAGAAAAGAAAGGAGAGAAGGGTTATTCTTGTTGGTGAATAGAACTCTACTCAAACCTCTTCCTTGATATGTAGATGGCACAGAGGCAATTGCTTGATAAATGACTGTTGGGGAAGGACAGAGAAAAATTTGATTTTAGCGATTTAGTTGTGACTGGGATAACAGAGCACTTTAGCTTTAAGATAACTGCTAAGAATTCAGGGGCTTGATTATAGGAACCAGCATCAATAATCAGGTAGGGTGCTGAACTTGAAGTTGGTAAGCTCTGGGTTCAAATTCTGCCTTTGATGCTTGCTCCCCATGTGTTTCTGGGCAAGTCACTTCACTTCTGTGAACTTCAGTCTCCCTCTCTGTAGGAATCTGGATTTAATGGCCTTGAATGTCTACTACAGCTAGCTCTAAATCTAATATCCTAGAACTCCTGTTTGGAAGAGAATTTACTCAAAATCAGGGGACCTTGGAATGGCACCCGTGAATTTAAAAGAGAGATAGAGAAGGAAGGAAGGAAGGATTCTCCAGTCTTCCCCAGGTTACCAGAGAGGTCCAGGACACAATACTTGCCAAAGACTTGTATTTGTATTAGGAAACCTTGTGAGCTCATTGGAGAATGGCAGAGGTGGGAAGGGGTTTCTTAGGGCATCTCCTCCAGTGGGAAGCTGTGAGAGAATCCCCTCTAAGATCCCCTGTGGGTGGTCCTCCAGCTTCCATATGAGGAGCAGCACCCCCTGCTCCCCACCCTCCCCAGGCAGCTCACCTCCAGCCCTCTCTCCTCCCCAGGCAGATCCAGCCTAAGCCCTCTTCCCTCAATGGCAGGCCCATGAGTCTCTGAAGTCTGCCACCATCCCCTGTTTCCATGGTAAAGAGACTCTTTTCTAGCTTAGATGTCCTTATTGTTGGGGATAACTTGAGGTCAGAGTAGAATTAAGTGAACTGTAGAAAGTTTTAAAGATTGTGCTGATCTTTCAGTGAAAAAATATATGCAGTAATTAAGCATGAAAAGTGCTGACTCCAGAGTCAGAGGGCTCAGGTTCAAACCCTGCTTCTGATGCTTGCTGTCTGTGTGACCTTGGACAAGTCACTTCCCTTCTCTGGACCTTAGTTCCCTTAGCTGTAAATGAGGAAGTTGGACTAGCTGACCGTCCTACTGTGCATGATTAATATGACAAAGGAAAACCACTAAGCATGTTTCTATATGTTCTTACCCCCTCCGCTGGAATGTCAGGTCCTGGGGAGCTGGGACTGTTTCCTTCTTGGTCCATGTGTCCCCAGCACCAGCTTCATGCCTGACAAGGAGTCATCCTTGTCTGTAAACCTTGGAGATATCTGTGGGCAGATGGATTGACAAGGCCTCTGCTGTCACTCACAGCTCCCTCCAGTTAGAATGTCAGTTGGCTGTCAGCAGTGAGAAGAGATCTAAAAACCAGGCCTGAATCACATTTTTCATCTGGGGTGCCCTCAGTTTGTTCAGCAGGATCCCTTCTTCTTCATCATCTCTTTCATTTAAAGAACAAGGGGAAGCTGTTCCAAGAGGATCCGGTTGGCACCTATTAGAATTGAGGCTGCTCTGACACAAGGGGCCTCCTCAGTGTCCAGCTCCTTGTAGCGCCTCCTCCACAGGCTGCCCGGACCCTGGCAGCCCCAAGGGGGCTCTCCCTTCCTGGCAGACCTTGCCAGCTCTCCTTTGCCCCCCATGTTGTCCCTGTTCTCTTCCCCCTCAGATAACCTAGCATTTATTTAGCTGCTCCTCAGCCCTTCCCCCACAATGGATGCTCATTGGGGAAGAGGGAGTGGGCTTTTCTCACCTTGGTCTTTCCACCCCCCCCCCACCTCCTGCCCAGGCCCAGCACAGAGCCACACGCCAAGGGTTTAATATGTGTGTGTTGAATTGGATTAAGCAGAAATAAAAATAAGCTAAAACATGAGTCAGGCACTGACTGTTACTTTTTAATTTTATTTTTGCCTTTGGAATCTCCCATTATTTTTAAATAGGTTTTATTGATACTGATTGAGCTCCTCCCACTCTATCCCACCACTATGCAAGCTTTTATTCAGCTCAGCATCTCCTATGTTCAAATTGTGCTGGGCTGGAAATCCAAA
>CM053593.1:377983653-378006742 GCA_028646575.1 Pseudocheirus occidentalis
TCTTTGCTCCCTTCTGACCCACGCGCCTCATCATCTTCCTGTGTGCTGTCTCTGGGTCTTCTGTCTGGTTCTAATGTTTGCAGTTAGCTCGTAGGTATTTCCTGCCCCAAGGAACAACATTTATGGGTACCATTAATTTATTTAAAAGCCCCAGTGTTTTCTGTGACCAGGGTAGTTTGGGAAGCCGTGGTACAGGACCATCTGCCAGTTACCTCAGTGTAAACTGAACTGTTAGCAGCTGTGGAGACACTGAGTAATGGCAGGATGAGAGTCAGGTGTGGTTAATCAGAGACTGTGGAGGAGGTGGGAGGGAGGGTGTGTAGAGCAGAGTTTAGCAGGAGCTGACACTATGGATTGGTTGGGGTGGGCAGAGGAGCATTGTACAAGAGAGAGGGGCAGGCTAGTGAGAGGGGCTGGAGTGGGACCCAATGGCAGAGCAAGCTAGCCATGTGAGAAGGGTGGCTTGACCTTTATAGCACAGCTGGTCTGGGACCCAACTTTTCTTTTCATTGGTTTGCTTTGCTTTTTGAAAACATGGCACAGAGTTGATGGATATTCCTTGGGAATAGAAAGGAAATTACTGCCAAGTCTAAAAACCCTCCCAGCACCTCCCACCACACACACCTCTGAAAACAAGCGGGCAGCACAGAGTGTGGGAGATGCTGCAGGGCAGCCCTGCTTGGAGCCAAGGCCAGAGGGAGGCACTCAGCACAACACTGCCCTGGCTCCAGAGACAGCCCCACAAGCTTCCAGCTGCTGAGCTGCATGACAAACAGAATCCAAGATATCGGGGTCGCGTGTACAGCGCCAAGGAGACTCCTGATGGGCCTGCTCCAGGGACGGTGGTAGTTATTTCGACCTGCGTCTTACCTCTGCAAGTAGATTGTAAACTCCTAATGAGAGAGAGCCGACACCTGAGTTGTAGTCATCTTGACAGCATGTTCTCTGTACCCCCAAGTCAGAAAAGTACAGAATGTCAGCCCAAGGTAAAAAAAAAGCAAACCAGAATATTGATAAGAAAGGAGAGAGAATAAGCATCTGGAGAGAAGAGCCGTGCAGGCCAGGCAGATGCACCAACTGTGTACTGGCACTTCATGAGTCACTGGAGACAATCTCTGACTTCCAGTGGCTTGGATGGGATTGGAGGGGAGGGGTGGTAGAAAGAACTCAGGACTGAGTCAAAGAGTCCAAGATTTTAAATCTCATCTGAATCTACTGTGACTTTTTCAGTTGTGTCATCTCTCAGACCCATTTCCACTTCTGCAGAATGGCCCAGATGGCCTCTGAGGACCTTCCAGTTCTCAGTCTAGGATCGTATGGACTTCTGAACGTGCCCAATGGGACTTGCAGTGCAGTGCGACAGCAGGGGCATCAGCTCCTGGCCTCTTTGCCTGGTGGCCTGGACTCATACGGCTGAACTAGTATCTTTGTCTTCCAACCCTGGCATCGTCCATTTGCGAAAGTTCTTGCTTTGGCACTGTAATAATAAGAGGCCTGAAGGTGTGACCATTTGTTCATACGCTCATTTAACAAATCTTTCCGAAATGTCTGCTATGTGCCCAGTCTAGTGTTAGATGCTGGGAGGCTAAGTACATACTAAAAGGAGACCCGGTTCCTACGTGAATCCCAATTGGAGACAGTCCACAATTCCGTAGAAACCATGGTGGCTGCCGTGAGTGTGAGCTTAGGATAATCAGGGTCGATTTCTTGAAGGTGGAGGAATTTGAACTTAAAGAATGCCCCCAAATCTTTTTCTGGTTCTGACTTTAACATCAAAACAAAACAAAAGAGAGAGAAGCCACATGTAAGATGACATTTTTTATGTCTAAGCTCAGCTGGGAGCACATATGGGGTAGGCTCGCACAGTCTATTTTTTTTAAGAGTTAATAATGTAAATACTGGCAAGATGGCCAATGACAGTGCCATGGTAACAAAGTAACAAACCAGAGAAACCCAAAGGTGACCTTCAGAATGCCCAGAAGCTGTTTTAAACCCAACTAGCTCCGATCTGGGCTCTCACGGGCATCTTCTCAATAACTAGGGACTTTCTGAGACTGTAGACCAATGTCTTGACTGTCTGTTCTATGGGAGATGGTCTTGGAAGCTTCAGGCCAGTCCCTCCATCGGTATTGTGTGTGCACACACATTGATTTGTATAGCTGACATCCACAAATTCTTAAAATATATCCACGGGCAAAGATCTTGCCTAAGTTAGCTTCTATAGCATCTGTGGTCCAGAAACACAGGAAATGCTCTCTGGGGGGCCGGGGGGAGAGAGAGAGAGAGAGGGAGAGAGAGAGAGAGAGAGAGAGAGAGAGAGAGAGAGAGAGAGAGAGAGAGAGAGAGAAAGGGGAGAAAGGGGAGAAAGTGTGTACATGTGTGTGTAAGTATGTGTGCTTTGGGCAGAGGAAGCATGACTTTTTAAAAATTAAATAAAATCATTGTCAGTCTATAAAAGAATGTCATCTAGGCTACTAAAAAAGTCTTTGCAAATTCAGCAAGTTGTTTGCCTGGGCAGGTGGCACAGTGGATTCCAAGCTGGATTGTGTTTTACCTTTTGGCTCAGAATCTATGCACATACCTCATATCCCAGTTAAGACCCATCATGTATGAGGAACCTATAAAACCTACAGCTTGTTTTAACAGTCAATTCCCTTTCTCACTGGCCAAGCCCTATGGGCTTGTGCCAGAGCAAACTGGATATAGACTTAGAGAAAGTTTTCTAGAAATAGGCTCCTGATAAAGAACCAATGATGTTTGCATATCTCTTTGATCTGACCTCTGCATTTCCCTCCCCCTGAGGATCTGTAGCTACAACCACACTGGCATACCCAGAATGGCTGCTGGCACAGGCTCTTAGATCTGCTTTACTAGGAAAGATAGCTGTTCAAGGGGTCAACAATCTTTTTAATTACATTCATTAGCTCAGGGAGAAAATCAACACACTGAACTTCAAAGAGAATCCAAACAAAGAAAACAGAGAAAATACAAGCAGAGAAATAAAGAACAGACAAGGCTTCTAACTGTCTGAGAAATTAGCACAGACCAACAGACAGATCCAACGGTCTGACCAAGGCAGTACATACATGGTTACCAGAGAGAGAAGCACCAACATCTGGGTTTTTCAAAGCTGGGGGGCTCCTCAGTGGCTACCCAGAGTCTCATCTGGTCAGATCACAAGAATACTCTTCCAACGAGTGAGCCCCAAAGCCAAATGCTGACCTCAGAGTATATATCCCCTTCTTCAGGGTCAAAGGGCATCACAACCCTCATGACTCATTGCCTAATTAGAAATTAACAAAATGTGTGAACACCTTCTTATAAGCAAGCTACCCTTAACAGTAGGCTTATTAATGGATGGGGAACATCATATATCCCATTAATATTATGAGATCTTGGACATTTTTTGTTGCCTTTCAGTTATTCTGGGACCCACTTTTTGCAGTCACCAAAGTGTGTGTGTGATTTTGAACAAATCACTTCTCTATTTAGCCAAAAAATAGAGAGATGGGGGCTAGACTGGAGTACACTGGGTGGGTTCATAACTGGTTGGAGGGCTAGACCCAAGAATGGTGCTGAATGGTTGATGCAGACTCAGAATCCCCCTGTGGACTGCCCCTGAGAGCTGTGTGGAGCCCTCCGCTGCTCAGTGTCTGCTTCACCCGTCACCCTCTGAGCCCCAGCCTCCCCTTTATAAAACGGGGCTCACACCACTGTGCAGTCCTTACCTCCCAAGTTAGAGTGAAGAAAGACTGTTTGCCTCCCTGTGCCGTGTAAGTTTGAGCTGTTACTATTGACCGACACCCCATCATCCTCATTCTCCTGAAGCACTGCGCCCTGTAGCAAGTGTTCAGAAAAATCCTTCCCTTAACAGAACTGCAGTCGTTATTGCCTGGTACACAGAGGCTGAGCACGAGGCATTCCTTGAGGGAGGTCGTCCGTGGGGACAGGTTTTGTCATAAGGAAATCAGCAAAGTGAAGGGCCAGGTCCAGAGCTCAACATGTCTGTTTTCCTAAAATATATTGGGGGCAGGGGAGAGGGGCTGGCATCCCTTAGGTCAGGATAGTCAGCCTTCTCCCCCTCCTTGGGCAGTTGACTGCACAAATGCGTCTCTAGCATCTGGCCTTTCGGTTTGTTTGAATGGCTGGAACTGGAGAACCTGTGACCTAGTTCACTGAAGGACATTTCAGCTAGGAAGACGAGATGGGAGAAAATGGAAATGGAGGCATAGCTGACTGAGGGCCGGGCTGTCCCCATCGCTTGCACTAGGGAGGCAGCAGAATGGGGACTCAGCAGGTGCCGCAGATTTCTTTGTAGCCTGAGCTGAGTCTAGCTAAGTAATTTATTATCTTTTGAAAATAGAAAACAGTCAGATTGGGGTGGGGCACAAAGTTAGCTGGAAGAAGGGCATACATATTAAGGAGAATGATAAATACTGGGGAAGTCAGTGAGGTCTGGAGGCCAAGGGGGCAGGTTAGAATATTCTAAGAGAGGTAACGTATTAACTGGTAATTGTTAATGGTAAACAAGGGGAGTGTTGTTCTGCTT
Source organism: Pseudocheirus occidentalis (assembly GCA_028646575.1). Taxonomy (NCBI): domain Eukaryota; kingdom Metazoa; phylum Chordata; class Mammalia; order Diprotodontia; family Pseudocheiridae; genus Pseudocheirus; species Pseudocheirus occidentalis. Next base: position 377,988,203 of record CM053593.1, read on the forward strand.
AGAGGCAACAAAGTTTCCTGAGGAGAACATTCTCAGTTCTTCAGAGCCGGAGGTGTCTCTTAGGCCTTTGCTACATGATGCCAAACGCTGTCTACAAGTCCAGCAATGATGGCCTAGAGCCCAGCTCCACGGAAGGGACGTGCTCGAGGAAATTTGGGCACATCCTGCTCAGCATCCCTAAGTTCCCTGCAGAATTTATCTCAGCCCTTTTCTGTATTTAAGCATAACCACGTACCACGGCTTTGGGAAGGATGGGGCATCTTTAGCTCCAACCCTAACTGACTCTGCTGTTCAGTCATTTTAAGTTATATTTGACTCTTCATGACTCCACTTGGGACTTTCTTGGCAGAGTTACTCCAGCTCATATTACAGATGAAGAAACTGAGGCAAACAGGGTGAAGTGACTTGCCCAGGGTCACACAACTAGTAAGTGTCTGAGGCTGGAATTGAACTCAGAAAGATGCATCTTCCTGACTCTAGGCTGGGTGCTCTATCTGTGTATCACTTAGCTGCCCAACAACCACATAACATCACGTTGGGCTGGCCCCGAGGCCTGTTCCTAGAGCATATAATTATTATCCCCACTTTTTACCTTCCCAATTCTCTTAGGAACTTTTTGGAGGCAGAGACTCTGCTATATGTTGCGCCCTGGGTCCTGCCCAGTGTTAATAAGTGCATTGAGAATGGAGGTGTACACCAAACAAGGAGTCTTTCTCCATGTGCTCTCCTTGGCTGTAAGGGCAGGTTGGAGTGGACAGCAGAGGCAATGGGGTGATTATTCAGCTGACACTCCACAGGAAGCATGATCCTGAGCTCAGGCACCGGATGTACTTCCTTGCCAATGAGTTCTCAGCAGCCTCTATGTAGACCCAGCCCTCGCCTTGGAGGCTGTTCTTTTATGCTGTCCAGATTTCCACCTCCTTCCACCTTGGAGGTGCCAGTGAGTACACACAGATCTGTGGTATTATCCATTCTTGATTCAGAGGAAGCTTGAGTTCTTGGCTCCCAGGGAAGGTAAGTGGGCTGTAAGAATCTGGCTGCCTCTAACCAAAAAAGAAATTTGGAAAGGGCTTTCTGGAAAGACAGGGACTATCCTAATATGATTCTGAAAAGACAGAACCAAGCACCCCTTTTCAACCATCTTGACCCTGTAATTGGAGAGATCAGGATGGAACCATTCATCCATTCAACAAGTCTTTCTGAGCACCTACTATGTGTCCAAGCAGGTGCTAAATGTGAACTGAGAGGAAACATGATTCCTGCCCTCCTTTTAGATTCAGGGCATAGAGTGTTTGTTGCACTGCAAGGCAGGTCGTGGTTGGTTCCAGACTATAAGAACTGCCGCATCCCACAGAAGGGGGAGATCCTTGTGGTCTGGCAGAAGGAGGGAGAACTTCTTGGAGAAGGTAGGGCTTGAGCTGGACTCTTACAAATAGCTAAGACTTGGCCAGGTAGAAGGATGAGTAAGGCCTTTCCTGCTATTCAATTTGAAAAGAGGCAGGAATGAACAAGATCACTAAAGTCCTTTCCAAATAAAAAAAAATCAGCCATTCATAGGTATTTATTTAAAATCAACTGTCAGGCTTTCTGCTAGGCAGTGGGAAATCCAAAGAGAAAAGCCAAGCAGCCACACATGCCCCCAAGGAGCTGACATTCTATTGACAAAAATACATATTACAGCATGTTAGTAAATATAAAATAAAAAATCAATGGAATAAATACGAAGTAATTTGAAGGAATATCAGCAGTGAGGGAGACTGGGAGAGACTTCACATACAATTTAAGGGACAGCTAGGCGCTACCACAGTGGATAGAGCACTGGGCCTGGAGTCAGGAAGACTTATCTTCTGAATTCAAATCCAGCTTCAGGCACTTCGCTGTTGGACCCTGGGTAAGAGCTATTTGCCTCTTCCTTATTTTCCCTTCTGTACAATGAACTGGTTTCAAGAGTTGTTGAGTGTTGAGCATGATGCTCTCAGAAAAACATGGAAAGACTTACATGAACTGATGCAAAGTGAAATGAACAGAACCAAGAGAACATTGTACACAGTATCAGCAACATTGTATCATATCAACTGTGAACGACTTAGCTATTTTCAGCAATATAATGATCCAAGACAATTCTGTAGGACTTATGATGAAAGATGCTATCTCCAGAGAAAGAACTGGTAGGGCCTGAGTGCAAATCAAAGATACTTTTCCTTTACTTTCTTTATTTTTCTTGGGTTTTTTGTTTGTGTTTTCTTTCACGGAATGACTTAACATGGAAATGTGATTTGCGTGACCATACATGTATAACTTATATCAAATTGCTTGCCTTTTTAACGTGGGGGAAAAGGAGAGAGGGAAAGAATTTGGAACTCAAAATCTGAAGAAAAAAAGAATGTTAAAATTGTTTTTACATGTAATTGAGAAAAAATAAAATATTAAATAATATAAAAATAAATAAAATAAGCTGGAGAAGGAAATCGCAAACCACTCCGATGTCTTTGCCAAAAAAAAAAACAAACCCAAATGGGGTCATGAAGAGCCGAAAAGGACTGAACAACAACAACAAAGAATGTAGAACTTAAACTGGGCTTGGAAGGAAATGAGGTCTTCTAAGGTGTTGGCAAGGAGGGGGTGCATTAAGTGTGCTTGTCATCAGGAACAACTTTCTGCCAATCGTGGTGTGAAGCTCTGCCACACTGTGCCAGGAAGGCTATGACATCATCTACTCTGGAGATTTTAAAGAAAATAGCTTGAAAACAGCTGCTGCCCAGTGGCAAAGGGACAGGCTCGCTGACCTCTTATGCTCCCTTCAAGCCCAGATCTTCCATTATGCTATTACTGGTGGAATAAATCTGAAACTGAAAGAAGTTTGGAAGTCATTTCCCCCAAAATAGCTCATTGCCTCAAAATCATGAGAATAATACATGATTTAATCTTCATTCGCCACCTTTTTTCTGGTGGGACTGAAGGTACCTTGATCTCTGGGCCATCCTAGAGGCACAGCCAAGTAGACCTGGCAGCACTTCTGCCTCATTGTACAGATTTGGAAAGCCAAGGAATGGATTCTCGAGATAAGGAGGGAGCTAGAAAGAGAGCCCCTACTTGCCCTTCATTAGTTCAAGTCATATGACTGAGAAAACTACATCCCGTAGCATAGAAAGAACTGGTGGATGTAGTCACTGGGTCACTGCTGTTATCTCTGGAAGACTCAAGAAGGAAGAGAAGCATCTAGAAGGTGTAGTAGATGGAGACAGGGCTGGAGTTGGGAAGACTTGAATTCAAATCAGTCCTCAGGCTGTATTAACCTCTGTATTCAGAGGGGAACCAGAATAGCAAAGGGTTTCAAGATCATGTCATAGGAGGATCTATTGAAGAGGGTGAGGACATTGGAGTGGGGAGAGAGAAGAGCAAAGCTGCTTTTAAGTATTGGTAGGTATTTGACGTGGAAAGTGACTTGGCAAGCTCTGCCCCAGAAGGCACAAGGAGTAATGGCTATTTATGTAAAGAAATGTTTTCTATCAATCAGAGACCCTCCGAGCATGAATAGGCTGCTTCCAGAGCTACTAGGTTCTCTCTCACAAAGATTTTCAAGCAAAGGTTGCATGCCATTTAGGGAGGATGTTCTAAGCAGGCTTCCTGCTTATGTATAGTTTCAAGTAGTTGGCCTCAGAGGTCCCCTAATTCTGTGGCAAGAGATGCTAATGGTAAGGATGATCTGGGGAGGAAGAAGGTAGATGTCTAAGTCTGGGGGTCTGGGGGGGGGAGGCGAGCAGGGTGAGCCTTATAAGTATGTGGGCAGGTACCTGTCTGGGGTGGTCGAAGGAATGTTTCCCAAACCCCAAATCGTTGACCTCCACCAGCTGTCAGAGATTTACCTTAAATGCATCTTCCTTTTGGGTCCTTCCTAGCATATAAAAAAATTCAAGTAGGGCATGATTTCCAGCTGAAAGTTCTGTAGGGATTCATCTAGTTCAACCTCCTGAAGGCCCCAAATGGGGAAGCGTTTTGCTTGAGTTCATACACACCTAAGGATCAGAGACAATTTCTGAGTCCGAATCTAGCACTTGGTTTGCTGTATTCCCTTTAGAAAGGTATGTTCTTAGGAAGAGTAACATATTCCACTAATTCTCATGAGGATATTGATTTTTATCAGCTCTTTTTTCCTCCTCGATGGGAAAGACTTACAGTGAGAAGACTGAACAACTAGGGAAGGGGGCAGCTTAAAGGAGAGGAAGGGGGGAGCAGGGTGCCCAAGAAAGACTCCTCCCACAGAACACATGCAAAGAGGCCTGGATTGGTGTTCAGTCTGCCACATATTAGCACTGGCTCTCTCTCTCTCTCTCTCTCTCTCTCCATACACACACACACACACACACACACACAAGTTAGACTAGTCATGTAGCTACTTTTGTCTTCAGTTTCTGAATCTGGAAAATGAAGGCGTAGGAGGCACCTAGTTACCCTTAATGAATCAAAGTCACCTATTCTGGGTGAATTATGTCTGTGGCCACTAGATCTCCTGGCTGTAACTGAGCTACTGCCAGTGGCATTTGAAGGATCATGGATGTTGGCATTGGCACCGCAGGATAGGGGTAGAGGAGGAGTGGAACAAACATCCTGATTTTCAAAAACAGGAACAGAAGAGAGTCTGGAAAGTATAGGTCAGTGAGCTTGACTTTGATTCCTGGGAAATGTCTAGGATAGATCATTGAAGAGATGATCAGAAGAGGAAGCAAAGATTACAAAGAGTTGGCAAGAATAGATCTTGCGAAATTCGGCTGATCTCCCTTTGGGACAAGGTTACAAGTTGAGGGGATGCTATAAATATAGTTTACATAGATTTTATGAATGAATCAACAAAGAAAGAAGTTTGAGGATCCATTAAATGCTAATGTGCCACGCCGTGTGTTAGGGATTAGATTTACAGACAAAAATAACAGTCCCCGCTCTCAAAGAGTTCTTTCTTTCCTTCTTTCTTTCTTTCTTTCTTTCTTTCTTTCTTTCTTTCTTTCTTTCTTTCTTTCTTTCTTTCTTTCTGGTCTTATTGAGATATTTTTACATTTAATTTTTTTCTTAATTATATGTAAACAAATAATTTTAACATAAATTTAACATTAATTTTTAAATTTTTGAGTTCCAAATTCTCCCTTCCCACCCCCACAATTTGCTATGATTATACATGTGTAGTCATACAAAATATTTCATATTAACCATGTTATAAAAGAAAATGTAGACCAAAAAAATCCCAAGAATAACGAAGTTTTTTATTTCTTTTTGGAATGGGAAGGGCAGGGCAATTGGGCTTAAGTGACTTGCCCAAGGTCACATGGCTAGTAAGTATTAAGTGTCTGAGGCCAGATTTGAACTCATATCCTCCCGACTCTGGGGCTAGTGCTCTATTCACTGTGCCACCTGGCTGCCCCTGAAGTTTTTTTTTAAGTATGTTTCAATCTGTATTCTGATACCATCTGTCTTTTCTCTCGAGGCAGATCAATTTTCATCATAAGCCTTTCAAATTTGTCTTGGATCATTGTATTACTGAGAATAATGGCTGACATTCACAGTCGATCGTCATACAATATTATTGTCACTATGAACAATGTTCTCCTGGTTCTGTTCACTTCGTTTTGCATCAGTTCATATAAGTCTTTCCTGCATTTTTCTGAGCATCCTGCTCATCATTTCTTATAGTACAATAGTATGCCATCACAATCATATGCCACTCTGATAGGGGTGAGGCAGTACTTTGCAATTGTTTTAACTTGCATTTCTGTAATCAATTGTGATTTAGAGCATTTTTTCATATAACTGTTGACAGCTTGTATTTCTTCTGAAGCTGCCTGTTCGTATCCTTTGACCACTTGTGAACTGGGGAATGACTTGTAGTCTTACAAATCTGACTCAGTTTTCTATGTATTTGAGAAATAAGGTCTTTATCAGGGAAACTTTGTATAAAATCCCCTGCACCCCAGCCTGGTTTCCCTTTTCCCTTCTGATCTGGAAGACAGAGGTGTGTTTTCTCTTTGGTCCCAAAGGGGAAAACTGGGAGCAGTAAGCGCAAGTTACAAAGAAACCAATACCCAGCCCTCATTTTTTGCATAGAAATGAGACTGTGATGGTGACAATTGTACTTCACCCTGTAGATAAATATATTTAGCACTAATGGAAAATTGCTAGCTAGCCTCTTGTTCTCTTCCCCTCAAATGTAGCTCATATCAAAAACAGGCCTATAATTTCATGTAATTTCAGTGCCTGCTTTCTCCAGTTAAAGAGCTTTCATTTTAGGGGAATGGCCTTTATTTGGGATATAGGAAAAAATCTAAACATTACAATAAAAAAGCACGTCTTCCATCCACCCCATGCCGTCAGCTTGATGGTGATCTGGAGACCTGGTGTTGCACATTCTTCTTGTTTCGTTACTGAACAGTCGTGGATATCAGCATGACCTGTTTGGATGGACACAGGTCTATGTGTTTACATGGAGAATGATAGGCTAGGGTCCAAGAGGTCATGACCTGGCTCTCCCTGGCACAAACAGAGAGTTATGGATGGGCAAAGGAAGCCATGGCCTTGAGTGGAGCATTCAGAGTATGAGAAAGGATGCCCTCTGAGACTGTGTTAGGGGTCTCAGCAGCCTTGGAGACTTCTTTTAGCTCTAGATTCAGGATCCTATGGCCCCGTCAATCATTAAACCACATAGGAGACTCTTCCTTGCGTCCTCTGTGGACCAACCTCTTGATGTGAGGTGTGTGCCAAAGGAAGGGGATGGGGGAGGGGCTCACACACCCATCCAGCCTTGCTTCATGACTCACCTGCACTTTCCTGGGCATGTTTCACAGGTGCTGCCCTTTCTCCTGTGTAGTTCCTCATTTGTAAAGTTTTTCAGTCTGTTCATGCCTACTACATACTGCTCCATTGCTCTTTGAGGGATTCTCAGCCTTGGTTCTTCAGGCTGGAGTATTTCATGATTCCCATCCCTGGAAGGGCCTTGGTGTGAAATGATGGGCCTTGGTTTTATCTAAAAGCTTGGGCTCATTGAAGGCATCATGCAATTTCCCAAAGGCATTCAGGCAGCTCACCTCCTGTTTGAAGCAGAGCTGGCTCCCCGGCCATTGAGGTGGCTATCCAGAAGGTGTGCATGGGTAAACCCTGCTACCTACCCTTTGTCAGTCCAGATGCAAATCACAGACTTGTTTTCTGTGGGAGCACAGGCCAGCAGTTAGGAGTAGAAATCACACATAGAGATACGGTGTAAGGAAGAACTGCCTGACAGCTGTCTGGAATGAAGCGTCCCACTTTGGGATTCAGGAGATCTCCCTCCCAAGGAAGAGGTTCCCAAATGGACACTAAAGGATCACTTGTAGAATGGATTTCTCTTTAAGAACAGGTTAGACCAGTATAGTAAATAATATATGTTAGAGGCAGCTATATGTATGTCTGTATATGCATGTGTATGTGTATGTGTGTAATATATGTAACATGTATATCTATATGCCATTGCTACTGTGTTTGAGTGTGTGCTTAGGGCTAGTTAAGGCAGCTCCATACAGCACTGGGCTTGGAGTCAGGAAGACCTGAGTTCAAATCTGGCCTCAGACACTTACTAGCTGACTAGCTTACTAGTCACTTCACCTTCATCTGCCTCAGTTTATGTCTCTAAAAGAAGGATGATAATAGTGCCTCCCTCTCACAGTTGGTTGTGAGGATCCAGGTGCTCAGCACGGTGTCTGCCCCAGAGTAGGTGCTTCACAAATGCCTGTTTCCTTACTTCGTATGTCTACTTTGCTGTGTAAACTGGGGGCTTGGGAACCAGACCCGTGATGTCATTAGTGGAACGTCCTGATGAGGAAATTCCCTCCACAAACATAGATTGAAGATGCTTTGCAACTTATAGGCTTCCTGGGTTGGCTTGGGAGCTCAGATCTTAAGTGACTTCCTGAGTGTCACACAGCCAGAGTGTCAGAGACAGGACTTCAGCCTGGGTCTTCAGGATACCAAGCAACCACTTAGTCCGGTCTTCTAAGCTGCCTGTCACACAAAGCTCTTACATTTTGGAAAGTCATCTCCCCAAAAAGGGTAACCATAAGATTTCTACTCCCTGCTGTAAAGTGGGTACACACAGTCCAAGGAGAGCAGCACATGGGGCTCTTCTCTGTCCCTCAAATGCCAGAGTTTTCATTTCCACCATCTTCCCGTTCCCTGCTTCCCTTCACCAGCTTAGTGTTGAAAAGGTGTCCTTCCAATGGAGAGGCTCTGGACAAGCAAGTGTTTCCTGGAAAGGCAGTGTTTTGGTGACTGAGGCTGTGGCATTCTTCCATTAGGGATGGACAGTCAAAGGTCAGTGCCTCCTGCCCATGCTCAGTAGACATGATATATGATGGGGGAGGGAGCCACGCAAGCCTTGCAGGGAGCCAAGGTGAAGGGGAGGTCAGAAGCATCGAGCCACAGTCAAAACCAAGAGAATTAGAGAGAAAGAGAGATCAGAGCAAAGGGTCACCCAAAACAGAGGTCAGAAGGGATAAGCAGAGAGGAATAGGTCTGAGAAGGCCCAGAGCCAAAGATGTACTGGGTGAAAAAAGCCAGAGGAGACAATTCGGACAGAAGAGTTCAGATCTGCCAGAGAAGCTCAGCCTGCCTGTGCTCTGGGTAGCGTCTTCCTAACTGTTCCGCCTCTTGCTCCACAGAGGCATTGACCTGTCCAAACTTAGAATCCGCACCCAGAGGGACCAGGTTTTCTCTTCTGTCAGGCCACTAGCCTTTTCTGTAGAACACCAATTAACTGGTCATAAGAAAAAGCCAGAAGGAACTAATCCAAGAAAGCAAAGGCATACAGGCTGGGGCTCCCCTCCTTCTGATGTCTGAACCCCCTTTATTGTGTGTGCTTTTGGGGTCCAAGACCAGATCAACACTGACAAGCAATTCTTGGTTCAGCCTGATTTTGCCACCTACTGAGAAGGATCCTATTATCCTGAAGGGTGGTAAGGACATTGCTAGAATTTCTTAAAACAAAATCAACTTGAATTCACTTTAATTCAAAACAATAGATCTGATGAAAGCCCATTTGAACTGAGGCCCGGTTCAAATTCCTTCTCCTATGGAATGGTCCAGTTAGTGATGAGCTTTTCCTACAATCCCACCCCCGCTTTCCTGTGGTATGTGATCCGGATCTCTCTGGTGTGATTATCTTGGACCATCTTGTGTTATTAGTTGTGTGTCCTGGTTCCTTGTCTAGACTGAGAGGTCTTTGATGAGAGGGACCTGGTCTTGTCCTCCACCCAACTCTGCTTTTCCCTTGATAGTGGCATGATCCCACACTCATGTTTGCTGGACATTGGGCTCGGTGCTGAGTGAGATGTGAAGACTAATGCATAGGGGAACACTGGGAAGGAACATCTGTGACACCAGAACAGGTGGACACAAGTAGTGTGTCAGGGCTAAGAACTTTGGGAGACCAGACCCTAGGCAATGAATTTTGTGGAGGTCAAGGGCTGAAAGTAAAATAAAATAGAAGAAGAAGGAGGAAGGGGTAGGAAGGAAGGAAGGAAAGAAGGAAGGAAGGAAGGAAGGAAAAAGGAAAGAAAGAAAGAAAGAAAGAAAGAAAGAAAGAAAGAAAGAAAGAAAGAAAGAAAGAAAGAAAGAAAGAAAGAAAGAAAGGAAGAAAGTTCAAACCAAATGAGTCATTTATAAAGTCCTTCCTGTGTGCCAGACACTGTGCTGGGCATGGGGAGTGCCAAGACACATATGGAGCAGGCTTTGCCCTCCAAGAGTCAGCCTTTCCTTGGCCCACAGATGCTGCCTTTGCCTGCCTCACCACCCTACATCTGGTGCTTCTACCTTCTATGCTCAGGCAGACAGTGGGTCTCCCCAAACAGCATGGAAGCTCTCAGAGCTGTGACTTGGTGGGGTCAGAGGACCCGGGTTCCAAGCTGCCTTGGGTGATTCCTGCTTGTGTGATCATCAGCAAGGCCTTGCCCCTCTCTGACCTTAGTCACCTCATCAGTCACACGAGGAGGTTAGACCAGGGGTTCTCTAGGTCTATAGTGGTGGTGACAAGCAGAGTCACACTGATGATGATGATGGAGATTACTGCACCAAGTGTGGGTTTGATCCTCACAACAACCTTGTAATGTGGGTGTTGTTATTGTTCCATTTTACAGATGAGGAAACTGAGGAACACAACTCTACTGGTCCTGTGATTCTCTCCCAGCACAGTGCCTGGCATATAGGAAGTTCTTAGTAAAGGCTTGTTGAGACTCTGGAAGTTGGGGATCTGTCTCTTTTCTCCCCTTCACAATAGACTCTTAGTGACTCCATAAGCCCTGGGTGGGGCATTTATACATGGAGTCTTAGACATTGACTGATCTGAGGGTGAAGTTATAGGGCAAGAAGGAGGGGGAGGACACAGAGGAGAGACTGGAGAATCAAAAGTAGAGAGAAACAGCCTGAAGGGGGGACAGAGGGCTGCTTGAGGGGGCAGCCAGGGGCTCAGGGAAGGCTTCTTGCTGAAAATGGTGATGATTCAGTCCATACCCCTCCTCTCAGTGGGCCTCAAACTCGATCCCAAAGGACCAGCAGTAGATAAGGAAGAGGCCAAAACTGAACCCCCAGCCCTCTGACTCCCAACCGGGAGGCCCTTTGGTCTGACCCACACACGGCTCTCTCTCCCTGCTTCTGTTGGCACCAGAAACCTGATCAGAGTCGGTAGGAGTTGTGCCGAAATGTTGCCAGGCAGAACTTGGCCCTGGACTCAGCCCAAGGTGCTGACCGCAGAACTTGGCCCCTGGCTGATTACATTTTTTCCTTCTGATTCTACTTTCTGGACCAGCTCTGACATTTCTCTGTCTCAATTTTCATTCTGTTTTGAAGCCTTGTTTATGAGCATAACGAGTTTCATACAGATGATAAAGTCTTGCTAACAGATGAGCTCTTTAATATCCTTGCAATGCAACTTTGGGAAGCAGGAATCAGGTCTGGGTCTTGCTGTTCTGACCCATTGGTGCTAGAGCAAGAAGAGAAAAGGTAAAGACATGCCTCTCAGAACAACTGGTGTTTTCTCCCCAGGTGAGACAGGCGATGGATTGGGAGCCTGCAGCTTCAAGGCCATGTATGGCTTTGGATTCAGTCAAAGGGCCTCACTTGAAGACCTAGAGGGCCACATGTGGCCTCGAGGCTGCAGGTTCCCCAGCCCTGGATTGTCTCCTAATGTCATTTGCTGATATTTTTTAGGATGGTGATGAGGCAGTGAAGCACAGTGGAAGAAACTGGAGTCAGAGGACCTGGGTTCAGATCCCACCTCTGACACTTGCCACCAGTGTTACTGTAGTGAGTTGTATAGACCTTTCCAGGCCTCAGTCTCCTTATCTGTAAAACGAGGGGTTTGGAGTAGATTAGCAGCTCAGAAGCCCCTTCCAGTAAGATCCCAAGATTGGCTCTGTTGAGGGATGGTAGCAGAGAAGGCTGTCTACTCAGAGCACTGCGAGCCCCTCTGCTGTAAAAGACCCTTCCACATTCTAACCCCAGCGCCTCTTTCCACCATTATATTTTTCCTTCCTTTGGGCCCCAAATTGCCTTCCCCTTAGGAGGCGTCACTCCTCCAGTGCCTTGTACCTCAGTGGAAATGGGTTACCAGTGGTTTTATTCCCTGATGGAAGAGAGTGTGGGTACAGAGGCAAGGATGAGGACATTCCCTAAAGGGGAAGGATGTTGGAATTCCCTAAAACAAACTTTACCAACCATGTTAAAGTTGGCCCTGATGGTGTGTCCCAAGTATCAAAGGTGACTTCACAGCTGAACTTTTAGACCCCCGAGTTCTCAAGAGGATCAGCCTGGAAAAGGGCTGGGTGTGGGAGATAGGAGCGATCACCAGGCATTTGTCAAGGCTCCATCCTGCACCAGGCACCGCCTTGGATCTGGGGATACAGAAGCAAAAATGAAGCATCCCCTGCCCTCAAAGAGCTTGCATGCTAATGAAGGAGACAAAATAGAAGAGAGAAGACTGCCAGTGTGAACGAATGACACCAGGCTCTTCCTCCCTCATGCTAACTTCCTTCCAGGACCAGATATGTTACATGAATGGAAGGACCAAACCATGCAACAGATTTCTCTCCAAGGGAGAAAGGATCTCAAATCACAACCAAGATGGAATTGTGAGGTAGAGGAAAGACCCTGGCATCTAAAGAGCTGGGCACAGGTCCTGGATCTGCTCTTTTGTCAACCAATAAGAACAAATTAAGCCCTTAGTGTATGCCAGGAACTAGGGATACAAAGAACAAGAAAAAAAATGCCCTGCTCTCAAGGAGCTTCTATTCTGAAGGGGAGGGAGCTTGGTCCATACAATATAGATATGGACTAGATAGAAGGCACCTATGACCCTGGGCAAGGAGCTTCACACTGTTTGCCTCAGTTTCCTCATCTGTAAAATGAGCTAGAGAAGGAAGTGACTCAACCAGTCCAGTATTTCTGCCAAGAAGAACCCAAATGGAGTCATGAAGAGTTGGACGGGACTGAAAATGAATGAACAACAGAGATAGAAGAAACCCTTAGAGAGGAAGGCGTGAACAGCTGGTTAGACTGGGAAAGACCATCTGCACGATGTGTCCTGAGTCTTCCAGGAGGCCAAGGATTCTACAAGGTAGATGTGAGGAGGGAGAGATTCCAGGCATGAGGAATGGCCCATTCAGAGGCACAAAGATGGCAGATGGAGAGCTGTGTCATGTATGAGAAAAAGCAGTAGGCCATTATGGTTGGACTATAGAGTGAGCATAAAAGAGTAAGGTATTAAAAATTTCAAATATAAGAAGGATGCCAGGCTAAGAAGAGCTTTGAATGACAAAGGGGGTTTTCTATTTGACTCCAGTGGTAATAGGCTGCTATTGAACTTTACTGAGTAAGGGGGTGACTTGGTCAGACCTTCAATTTAGGAAAATCAATTTGTCAAGTGAGTGGAAGATGGATTAGAAGGAGTGGAGAGAGAACTGAAGCGGGGAGTCCAGTTAGGGAACCCTTGTCAGACTCTGGGTATGAGCTGAGAAGGGACTGAGCTAGGGTAGTGGCCCCGTGAATGTCTGTAGAGAGAGATTCCAAGATCCGCTGAGTGATTGGCTATGTGAGGTTCATGGGAAGGAGGAGCTGAAGATGGTGACAAGGTTGTGAAGGTGGGTGTCTGGGGGGATGGTGTCCAATCTGTGACCTGGGACAAGAAGCTGGGTCTCTCTGGAAGCTGTTTTCTTCCTCCAAAGTAAAGCATTGGCATTCTTAAGGTCTCTCAGCTGTGAGTCTGTGAAATGAGTGTTTTGTCCTGTGGTAGAGAAAAAGCTCAGAGAAGTTGCACTTCCTTTGGTCTGTGAAAACCAAGAGAAGACAGAGGGTGGGGAAGAATCAAGGAATAAGAATTCTGGAAGGGCCGGCAGAGATGTCTGTCATCAGGGATGGTCATCTAGTGCAGCCCCTTCTTCTCTAAATGTGGAAACAGAGGAAGGCTGACTTGTCCTCAGCTCCCGAGCTAGCCTGGGGCAGAGAAGCAAGGAGGCTGAGACACTTTGACTTGGGTGCTAAGAAAATCCTCCATATTGTAAAATTAGAAAAGTCCATCTTTATTAAGGAAAGAAATGCCTAAAATCCTACAGGATAAGATGGCAGGGATGGCCCCCATCTGCAGCAACAGAGGAGTTTGCAGTGCACGTTGATGGGATTGTGAATCCATCCAAATGTCCAGGTTTGGAAACTTGTAAGGTATAGTCCTGGCTCTGTCACTGCCTAAATGGCCTTGGGCAAGTCTCTTCCTCTTTGTAGGTCTTGGTCTCCTCATCTGTAAAGTTAAGGAATTGGAATAGATATCCTCTAAGATCGCTCCCTTCTTGCCCTATCTTTGTGATCTTAGGACTTTTCAAGCAGTCAGACACATGGACCTTGGTAGCACATTTAGAATGGAAAGTCATTTACAAAATTCTAAAAACAAGAATTCCTGAGAGTATTTTCTCCCAACATATTGAATAAGAGTGGAGAGGAAGTTGAGGCTGCAGAAAGCTTGATGTGAAGCTCAGTTAAACTGGATCATCCCCAAACCAACCCATTTATGGTTAAAGTGAAAAAGGGGATGTCAAATATAGATGAATGGAAAGGATCTGTCATCCATTCCGAGGTGTTAGATTTTGTCACTGCTGCCAGTGAACCACCCTCATTATCCCCTTAGTTCATGATGTACTCACTACATAAGGAAGTTGCAATGGTGCTCAAGACGTTGAGGTCAAGAACAGAACAAGCGTGCAGAGATGCCTGGGCTTTAGGCAGTGACATTCTGAAAGGCTTGATGAGTCAGTCACCAGGATGCCTGAGAGATGGGGTGGGGGGAGATTACCTAAAATAGGGGTGGGGAGAAGCATATTTTATTTTATTACCAAAAAAAGGCAACCAAGAGGGCATTAGTAACTGTCCTATATGCCTGTTTTCTCATCACTATAAAATTATTATGAGAATGACCTAACATGTATGTAGGGCATCCTTGATGAAAATAGGAGAGGCGTGTTAGTCATTTAAAGAGATTATGCCATCCCGGGTGAACAGCCTGAGTGCTACATTGGAGATTGTAACAATAGCAAGACCACCTTCCGGCATGTTGTTTAGAGCCCAGAGAGAACTTGAGAAGTCATGGATGAGAATTGGGCAGGATGAGAAGGCATAGGTGGGTGGTCATCTGCAACCCAGAGGGCTTTAAGTTTGAGGAATGCTTCATACTTAACCTGGAGCACACAGTTAAGAACTCAGACACTCAGCTGTATTCCAGATAAACTTTGGGCTCATCGTGCCTTTCCCATCCTGTTCTTAATAAGTGCATTTTTGAACCATGGGCTTCACAGGCATCTCTACCTGATTCCATCACAAATCCAGCCTGTTGAACCTTTGGGGACTTTGCCTTTGTTACCAAAGTATTGGGAGTTATTCCTTCTTGTTTTATATCATCTGAAAGTTTGCCTGGTGTGCCACAGATGCCTTCATCCGAGACATTCATAAGAATGATCACACTGCAGGACAAGAACCTCTCACTGTGGCACTCGTCAGAGGACTGCCAAGCTTGTACTGACTCCTTAGGACTCTTCTTTGTGGAGTGTCCAGTCACTCATCTGGCTTCAGATGCACCCACCTCACTGTCCTGGAAATCATCCAACCCACTCCTCTCCATTTACCCTTCCCCCCCAAAAAATGCCATGAGAGATGAAATCCTAGTTTACTATCTCTCCAGCATTCCCCGGTCTACCTTTCTCTCTTGTCTCATTTGTCCCCAAAGGAGGTGGGATTAGTCTGGCATGAGCTGTTTTTGATAAAGGTATTCTGGTTTGTAATTATTGCCGTGTCACTCCCATGGAGCACATTCCAAGATTCTCTCCTTGGCCCCAACAAACCCCTGCTATGCCCTTAGTCAACAGGAAGGGCAAGCTTGAGCACACTGCAAGGCATGGAATTCATGATAAGAGACTCAGAGGTTTTAGGGATCTAACGCCTCATTTTATAGGTAAGGGAACCTGCTCTTCTGGTCAGTGGGAAGTTTCTAGAGCACATGATTAGAGCTGAGATCCCAGCTGCTCCTCTTTCCCTCTGGATTGGTTGCCGTTGTCCCGTCCTGTAGCACCTCTTCCAGTCTCCGCGTGACTCAGAGACCCCTGGCAGGAGCTCAGGGGTCACACCTGCTGTCTCTTTCCTCACCCCCTCAGCGTCTCTAAGGGGTTTCACCCTCCTGAGTCTGGGGCTTGAATTCATGGGAGGAGGTCAGATATCTTCTTACTCTATTCTCATGTATATTTGGTTTCATTTCCCAGCAAATCATTTTCTTTCCTCTTTCCCAGACTAAACATTATCCCTCATAAGAGGAAATAGCAGCAGAACAGTTTTGAAGCCGCCTCAGCCAAGGGTAGCACCTATGGGGTGGAGGAGGGGACAGCCTCCTGTAACCAGGAATGGGCCACAGTCATCATTTTGACAGGCCTCAAACAATGAACATGTATTTGGAAGAAGCTGCTGTGGACAAGGCAATGGGCTTGGTGTGGGGGGGCCGAGCAGGCACAAAGAAAGATAACGGGTGGGAGACAGGGGAGAATGGGGGTGCTCTGAGGATGGGAGAACAGCTGGGGCAGCTAGAGTGGCCCAGGGAGGCTTTCCACAGAAGGCCAGGTTGGGGGTGGCATCTAAGAGCAGGAGATGGAGAGATGGATGTGGAGAGGCAGGCCTTTGCCCATCTTTTAGGTCCATTCCATAACGAATGGAAATGGAGGGGGGGGGGGAAAGAGCCTCAAAGAGTAACAGCCCTGCTTGTTAATTAGCTCTCCCTCAGGGGCAGGGGAACCTGCAGCCTTGAGGCCACATGTAGCCCTCTAGGTCCTCAAGTGTGGCCTTTTAACAGAAACTTGGATTCAGTCAAAGGGCTACACTTTAGGACGTAGAGGACCACATGTAGCCTTGAGGCTACAAGTTCTCCCCCCCATCCCCATCCCCATCCCCCCATTCTCACTTCTCAAAGGGAACCTCATGTTACCCTTGTTGCCTGGACTGGGGTCCCTTGGGAATATCAGAGCCAACCCCACTTCTTCAACACTGCCTAGGAACCCTGAAGATCTGATGAGCAGGCCCACAAATTTGGCCCTACCTGCCCTCCTGCCTCAGGGGGCTGGTGTGTGGATATATTTGATGATGAAGGTAAACAGATCTATATGGTCTTCAGCGTCCTACGGAGGGCTAGCATTATCATAAGCAGATAGCACGCAGGGCAGAAGTCATTAATTTAGGCAAGGTAACAGAATGTTTGCTTTCTTTTCTACCATCCCTGAAGCTCTGGCTTGCTCTTTGACATTAAATAGGCCCCCAGAGAAGCGAGGAAGTTGCCGGCTCACTTGGGGTGCCAAAGACCACCTCAGCGGCAGGATGTGGTTTCTGGCAGGAGATGATGTGCCTGAGAGCAAGGGAACAGAAGGCTCAGCTCTGGAGATGCTGTCCCACCCCTCCTCCCCTCCTCTGTCTATCCCCCTTCAGCTCAAACCAGGGCAGGATTGGCAGGAATGGGAAGGAAAGGGGAGCTGAGTAGAGGGGGCTGTGTTGTCATGACAGAGGTGAGGAGAGGTGGCAGCAAGTGCTTTGTTCTGTTCCTCTCCATGACACACACTCAATGCCTCACAACCAGGAACGGTGCTTGGTAGACAGTGAAGGCTTAATAAATGTGCATTGAATGAATGAATGAATGAATGAATGAATGAATAGAAAAAGATTCAAACAAAGTTTGCCAGCAAAGCATATCCTGTTTTAGATTATGACCTTCCTCAGTTTATTCAGATAGATTTTCCAAGTGAATTCACAGTAGTCAGGGAAGTAGAGGAAGACCCAAGTTCAAATCTAGATTCAGACACTCACTAGCTGTGTGACCCTGGACAAGTCACAGTTTGCCTCAGTTTCCTCATCTATAAAATGAGCTGGAGAAGGAAATGACCAATCACTCCAGTATCTCTGCCAAGAAATACCCCCCCCCCCCCATGGGGTCACAGAGAGTCAGACTGAAGTAGCCAACCACCAAAGACATCTTCCTGCATGTACTGGTGAGATGGCCCCACAGTGCCTCTCATGGACAGTCATGCTGGTGACCCCAGCCACCTGCTTCGCCTTCCCCAAAGGCCCAGGGCTGCATCTGTGAGCCTACAACAAGGCCATGATCAGACTCTTTTTAAAGTAATGTCACTGGGGGTGTGGCTAGGTAGCGCAGTGAATAGAGCACCGGCCCTGGAGTCAGAAGGACCTGAGTTCAAATCCAGCATCAGTGTAAAGCCAATCAACAGTAGATTCCTGAGAGAATGCTACTGTGAACAGCTTTTAAGATTCAGATTACACAGTATTAGTGAACACTCTGTTTATTCCATTACAAATCAAGATTCAGTACAATGTTCACAGTATCAACAATTCACAATATTATATACAATATTTAGAACAAGGAAAGTCTCAATATTATGTCTTATTACAGAAGGTAACAAGGAACAAGAGAAGAATCACCTGGTTTCCCTAAGGGGGGAACCAGTTTCACATTTAAAGATTCAATCAAGTTAAAGATCCAATCAATGAATTAACAAAAGGAATCACCTAATTTCCCTAAGAGGGAGTTGATTCAATCAACAATTCACAACATACTGGTCTCCCACTCATGGGGCAACCATTAACTTTAGTCTCCAAATAAAGTTCTTAGACAACCAACAAACCTTCCACCCCTTGATTTCCAACAAACCTCAGTTTAGTCCAAGGGGAGGCTTTTTCTTCATTTTGACTCTGGGTAGTCTCTCTGATTCCCTGGATTCTCTTCCCTGGTCCCAGCTCCCTCCTGAGTCTGTCAAACAATCACCTAGATTCAGGAGCAAAAAGCTGACAGGTTCTTGTCCAGTCCTCAAAGGAAAAACAGCTCCCAGGTCCTTGTCCTCAGCAAACATCAGTTTAGTCCAAGGGGAGGCCTTTTCTTCATTTTGACTCTGGGTGGTCTCTCTGATTCCCTGGATCCTCTTCCCTGGTCCCAGCTCCCTCCTGAAT
>CM053593.1:378007242-378055958 GCA_028646575.1 Pseudocheirus occidentalis
CTACTTAGCCCTAAGTATCTGATCTACTTAGCCCTAAGTATCCAACAAATTGATTACCATTACAATCAGACACTTAACACTTACCAGAGTGTGACCTTGGACAAATCACTTAACTCCAATTGCCCTCCAAAAGGCAAAAAAAAAAAAATCCACAAAAAAATAATGTCACTGACTCATCTGCTTGTGCTGGTACCCAAACCACAGGAACAACTGTACCAGGTAGGGAGGAACCCATGGGAGCAGCCTGGGGTCCTGTGGGGATGCATTCCTAAGAACTTTATCATCAGTGCCCTGGTGGATGTGGAGCAGGGTATGCTGGGAAATGTCTCTGGGAGGAAAAAAATGTACCCACAACACAGTTTTAACTGTGATCTACATCATTAGCACTTTCTTCACTTTCTTGAGTGTAGACAGTCCACACAACAACAACCAAGTTCCAATTGCTGTGTTTGTCATGTTTCCAAGGTGAAAATGCTCATGGTGAAAATTTAATAATTGGCTCTCAAAAGCCAGTGGGAGCTGGCCTCAGAACACCCCCTGGGAGTCAAAGGGTCACTGTGCCCAGCAGTCTCCTTCCTGGCTTGTGCATGAATATCAATTCTGCTTCTCTCTTTCAGAATGCATGAATTGCACACGGTTGACCGACATGAGTGAGAGGCTGTCTGCACTGGAAGTCAAGGTCAGGTCCAAGCCTGCTGGTGGGGGGAGGGCAGCGGGAGAGAGGAGGAGAAGGAGGAGGGGTGGCCGGCCACCACATTCCTAATTCCACTTCCCATTAGGCACAGAGTGGATGGCTTACAGGCAGTAGTGGTGGCCACCTCTGGAGGAAATGTGCTTGGCCTGGGTGATCCAAAGTTCCCTACCCCAATCCCTGGAGCGTCCTAGGAAAGAAACTGGACGGGAGAGCAGGTGTTTCTGGTCTGGATCTCACACATTGCTTCTAGTCCACAGGTGACTTCTTCCAGTTTCCCTCTTGTGCTCTTGCCTGAAGGCTAGATGCCTCCACACATGCATACATGCACTCACACTCACACAATCACACCCACACACACTCTCACACACACACACTCTCACATACACGCACTCTCACACTCACACGCACACACACACACACACACACACACTCACACACACACCAACCAAAGAGGTGCATTTTAGAGTTAGGGGTAGGTCTTACCTTCAGCAAATCCTGGTCCCCATTTGGATGTGAGTTGATGAGACTTCATGTGTCTGCACATCCCTGGCACACGCATTCTAGCTGGAGCAGAGACCCCTCCAGCCTGAAGCACTCCCTTCTCAGCCTCAGAGGAACAAGGGCTGCCAAATGGTGGGCAGCATGCTACAGTGGCAGCTCTGCTCCCAGAAGCTGGAGTCCAGTCCTGTGCTTGGTGCTCACTGTCTGGGGGACTGTGGGCAGGGCACTGCCCTACGAGGCCCCTGTCTGCTCAGGATCCGAGGCCTGGGCTTGAAGCCTAGCTCTGCTCTGTTTGTGACTGTGGTTCAGTTGTTTCAGTGGAGTCCAACTCTCTATAAGCCCAGTTGGGTTTTTCTTGGTTGGCAGAGATACTGGAGTGATTTGCCATCTCTTTCTCCAATTTATTTTACAGATGAGGAAACTGACACAGAGTAAAGTGACTTGTCCAGGGTCACACAGCTAGGAAGTATCTGAGGTCAGCTTTGAACTCACTCCATGTTGGTTCTCTATCCAGTGTGCCCTGTAACCCTGAATAAATCCCTTAATGTCTCAGTGCCTTAGGCAGTCCAGTAAGTTTACCTGAGGAAAGGGAGTTTCCTCATAGCAGAGAAGTCTCAGACTTAGCCCCAATGCCCTGCCCTCCCCTCTGGGCTTCACTTCCTTCATTTGTAAAATGGGAGAGTTGGATTAGAGCCCCCCCTTTCCCCCTCCCCAAACTCTGCTCCTCCCAATGCTGAAAAAAGTGACCTCGGGACAGGTTTGTTTCATTTCCCCAGAATTTCAAGTTGTTGGTTCTTTCCATGGAAAACAAGAGTTTGGACTGATAGGATGGTTCCTGGGAATTCAAGCTGAGAGGGCCTTTGGCCATCACTAAGCCACCACCTCCCTTTACAGAAGAAGAGAATGACTGGGATCAGAAACCCTGAGTGCCAAACTCAGGCGAGCCTCAGCATCTTCTCTGTCAAATGAGGATAACGGCAGGAAGGGCCCTTCTAGCAATAGACCCCATGACCCTCCGGGTTGGTCAGCAGAGTGTTGGTTAGCACTGCAGGCAGTTTGCCTGGTTTGGTTTAGGGTTCCACCCAGCGAGCATCCTGACCAGGAGATGATCCCTCCCACTTTAGAGTCTCTCCTGGATTTTCTGTACCCAACTCCATGAGGTGTCCCAGAGGCCATCACTGAGGACCTGCCATTACATGGGCACTGTGTGTTGGGGTAGTCTAAGACCTGTCTCCCTCTGGAAGCCCAGATCACCAGTGCCAAACTAAAGGAAGCGTACGTCCGCCCATATGAACTAAGAATTTTAGCCACCAAATTACAAACTGAATTTCCCCTCAACTGTGTCTAGCTACTCCCCCTTCTGCCCAACTGTGGCCACCACTACAGTCATGTGAGCGTAGATTTAAGGCTGAAAGGGACCTTAGAGGCCATAACATTCAACTCCCCTATTTTACAGATGAGGAAATGGAGGTCCTGGGAGGTTGTGACTGGAGGCAGCATGACCACATGGGCTCCTCCATTTCTTTTCTTGACCAAGTTAATGTATTGGGTGATCAGGGACTGTCATAGACACAGTGTATCTGGATCTCTCAAGGCCTTTGGCATAGTCTCTTGTACTGTCTTTTGGACAAAGTGAAGTGAGATGGGCTGAATGACAGGACAGTTCAGTGGGTTCAAAATTTTCCAAAAGACTAGATCCAAAAGGCCTAGATCAGAAATGGCTTGATGGCTTTGTAGGGGGAAGGTCTCAGGCTCTGTCCTTGGTCCTGTTCTGCTTTGGCTGATGACTCCTTGAAGGCAAAGATAGACCGTTCTTAGCAACCTGGAGACAGCACAGCTGGGAAAAAACCCCGGATGAGAGACTCAATAATAAAAGCATTTGGACAGTCTAGATCAATGGGCCAAGGCTAACAGGAAGAACTTTAGTAGGATGACTGTAAAGTCATCTGCTTAGGTTCAGAAATATCATGAGGACAGAAGAGGAAAGCCTAGCTCAACACTGGCTCCTGTGAAAAAAATCTGAGAATATTTGACCTGCAAGCCCCAGATGAGCCAAGGCTCCAATGACCCCCGGCCTGCTCTCCTCCCCCACAAAGGAGGGCTTGGCCCGCTGGGCTGTGCCTCGACCTGGGCACCACCCTTGGGGAACGTTAGGGACAATTTGAGGAAATGGGCAAAGTCCCAGGATCTGGGCAACCAGAACTGTGAGAGAAATATGGCATCGCCATTTATCAGACACCTGCTGTATACAAGGTGTAACTAGGTGGTGTGGTGGATAGAGCACCAGGTCTGGAGTCAGGAACATCTGAGTTCAAATCCAACCTCAGATACCTACTTTGCTGTGGGACCCTGGTTGAGTCACTTAACCCCTACTTGCTTCAGTTCCTCTGAAAATGGGGGCACACTGGAGAAGGGAATGGTGAGACACTCCAGTACTTTTGCCAAGAAAAGCCCCTGGATAAAGCCACGGGATTCCTTAGAGTCGGCCATGACTGAACAACATGCAGATGCTGTGCTGGATGTCAGGGATACAAACAGAAATAACGGGCACGTGTGGCCTGGAGAAGACAGGATTTGAGAACAGATCCCAGTCTGTCATTTTCCTGATGAGAGCCAGAGTGCTGGGCTGCCCTTGGGAAGGCCAGGCTCAAACCCTGAAGTCTTTGGCTGACCTGGAGCAGGGGCCCAGCTTTCCTCATCTGTAAAATGTGGGTGATGATACCCAGACTGCCTCCCTCACAGCTTGTGGAGAGGATAAAATACAACAATGTGGGGAGCCCTTTGCAGACTTGAAGCTGCATATTCAGCGAGTCAGCAGCAGGAGCCAACCGTTCCTCACCTTCACCACCTTTGACCCTGCTCTCTCACCTACAGATTTTACTTTACCCTGATCTCCAACTCAACATGTTCCCTCCTGCCACAAGAAACATCACACCAAGGGAGTAAGCTCACCCTCTCTTGTCTTGGACCACTGCCTTCTGCTGGAGTGGAAACCGTAGGAAAGAAAATCCTATTAGATTGAGAAGTGTCCAGAGTAGGTGGCTTGATGGATTCCAGTATGGGAGCTGGGCAGGGAGAGCAGGCTGCACATGGTCAGGCCTGTTGTGGGACCTTAGACTCAGAAGGTGCCAGGTCTCTGTCTCTAGAACCAGAGGTGTGAATGAAGGGGGAGTCCAGGGAGAAGAGGGTGGTGGTGCCTCCCGAGGTATGGCCTTCATAGAGCTAACATTCTTCTCTACCACATGAGATCTCCACATGACTTGGCACAGGCCAAGGGGATTGACAGCCTTGGTTTGCAGCTGGCTGTGGCTCAGAACACAAGGATGTGAAAAGTCACGACCCTTTGGGGAGGCCGACATGGCCTCATGCCTGCCCACCATCGGCCTGGCACTCACCAGCATGGAGCACAGCGAGACCTACCTTGTCATAAGCAATTCATTTCTCCAGTCCCCTCCACTCTGACACTGGTAAATGAACAGATAGCTTGAACTGTCCCGGTTTGGTGCTGGAATTTATGTTCCCCACAGCCCAAGGAAAACGGAGGTAGGGGCTGGCCACGAAGACCAGGTGCTGATGACTCAGCCTTACTGGGTGTTCCTGTCAAAATACCAGGTTGAGAAGAGATGAAACTGGGGCCTTCTCTTAGTTATCAGAGAAAGTACAAGGACATTTCACAAGGAAATTCACCTTCACAAGATAAATCAGCAACTAGTCAGTCCTTCAGTCCTTCAGCACCTTCTGTGTGCTCTTTACTGTCCCAGATGCTGTGAAAGAAGGAAATAATGCCTAGCCTAAAGGATCTTACATTCTGCCAGGAGAGCAAACATGTATGCCTCTCAGGAGAGGAAGAGGAATGGAGACTGGACCTGGGGTTTGGCTGGGACAAGGAATTCCCTTTGTCACGGCTGGGCAGCCTTGAGCCCTGACAGCTCAAGTGTGACTTGCCCAGGGTCATAAGGCCACTATGTGTTAGAGGTAGGACAAACATAAGTATGTGTAAAATAAATACGGGTAGTTTGGGAGGGAGAGCACTAGTGCTGGGAAAGGTCAAAAAAGAAATCTTCATAGGCAGAGATGGCAGAGTGTGTGCTAGATGAAAAAAAAGCACATGAGGATGCCATCAAATCTCAGAGATGGGGAGATACTCAGAGAGCCAAGGGAAGGAAGAAAAAAGGGAGACAGACAGACAGACAGACAGACAGACAGATAGATAGATAGATAGATAAGGAAGAAGAGAGAAGGAAGGGAGGAAGGGAGGGAGGGAGGGAGGAAGGAAGGAGGAAGGAAGGGATGAAGGAAAGAAAGATGGATGGATAGATGGATGGATGGATGGGTGGATAGATGCCAGGCACTGCACCAAGTGCTGGGGATACAAATAGAAGCAAAAAGAAATGCCTGCCCCCAAAGAGCTTCCTTCCCTTCTAATGGGGAAAGGCAGCTTTTGTCAGGGAGCCAGGGGCAGGGAAGGGGGGACATCCCGGTGACCACTTCACGTTTCTATGGCCCTCCAAGGTCTCCATTTCCCTACAACAGCTCTGTGGAGCAGGTCATGTCCATATTGATATCCTTATTCTGTAGAGAAGGAAGGTTACACAGATGGTACGCAAAGGAAGCTCAGGTCCTCATGTCTCCAGATCTAGGACTTTACTGAACCGTGGGAAGTGACCATTGAAGACCCTGGTGTCTGGGGGAGCCTTGGGCTGTTGGTGAGCAGTTGGATGAGGACTTAGACAAGCTGAAAGTGGGGTGAGGTCATTCCAAGAAGGGGTGACAGTCTAAGAAAGTGTATGGGGTGGAAATACACATGGTTATGCTCAGGAATCAATGAGTTAGACCAGTAATGAGTTAGATCAGTTTGACCCAAACAAAGGATTGATGTTTGTTGTTGTTGGTCAGTCATCTCAGTTGTGTTTGACTCTTTATGACCCCCTTTAGGATTTTCTTGGCAAAGATACTGACTGGAATGGTTTGCCATCTCTTTTTCCAGCTCATTTTACAAATGAGGAATTGATAAGGCAAATAGGGTTAAGTGACTTGCCCAGGGTCACAAAGCTAAAAAGTGTCCAAGGCTGGATTTGAACTCATGAAGAGACTTTCTGAGTCCAGGCCCAGCTACTGTACCAAGGACTGGTTTAAGAAGTCACAAGTCAAGACAAAAATCTAAAAGTTGGGGACCATTGTGGTAGGCCTTGAATGCCGGTAGATAATGGGACACTATTGAAAATTTTTGAAAAAGACTGTTTGTGGTCTGAGTGGTGCTTTAGCAGAATTGTTCTGGTTGTCATGTCTAGGCAGGATTGAAGGGGAGAGAGACTGGAGAGGGGAAGGACCAGTGTCAAAAAACCTAGTTAGGGGGTGACGAGGACCAGCCTCGGCTTCCCTTACTGCCACCACTGCCAATAGGATATCAGTTGTTCCTTTCAACACTGATCATCAAACCAAATGCCTCATAGGTAATGTGCTTAATAAATGTCTGCTGAGGTAGACTGTATTCACTCAGAAACCACAGGAATGAAAAGGGAGGGAAAGATGGGAGAGATGTTTATTGGCCACATTTGGTTCCCAATCGACTCTTCCTTCTTTATCTTTCATGACCCCAAGGGTCACAGGGTCACAGGACCTGAGCTGGACCTGGAAGGGGCCTCAGAGGCCATCTAGACCAACTTACTGTATAGGTGAGGAAACGGAGGCCCAGAGAGGGAAAGTGATTGACCTAAGGTCATAGAAGTCTAGATTCTAGATCTAAGGCTGGAAAGGACCTTGGAGGCTAACAAGCCCAACCTCCTAGTTTTACAGATGGTGGGTAGGTAAGACCTCAGTCTTGGAGGAAGAATGGTCCCACTAACACAAAGCTTAGCTGACTTTGTTCTGGTGAGCTCAGAGACTCCCGAACCTCTCGGGAAACAAGTCATAGCTTCTGTGCTCTTCACGTCTTCACTGAGTATGTGTAGAGAATGAGGATCACAGGCCCTTGGAGGCGTCCTTGGGAAGTGCAGCTCTCATTGCCAGGCTTCCTGCCCTGGGCGTATGCCTGTGCTCCCCCAAACCAGCCTGGCAACAAGGAGGAGCCTCAGTGTCCCCACTTGCTTGGAGCCTGTGTCTTCTGACACCTTGTCAGCGTAGCTGGGACTCATTCTCCAGCATGTGCTGCCGGGCTCTCAGATGTGCAGAAGCTGCTCTTCCTGGCTCACCGTCCACATGAGAGGGCACCATGCTTCTTCTTAGGCTAAGAGCCTTTTTTCTAAAGAGGTCTCCTGTCTATTCACCACCTTGATAAAGGGTTGATGGCTGAAGACATTTAGGGGCAACCTTGAAATCCCATGGTTAGATCTAAGACCCTGTTGAAGCAAAGGAGTGGGAATAGGCGTGAGCTTCCATGTGCTCTGAGCTGCTCCCCAACTACATTCACCGCCATTGTGCCTGACAGTCCACAGTCTACTATTGGAGAGTCATTCCTATGGGCTAATCCTTTCTAGGATTTTCTTTTAAAAGGCAATTGGTAGGAGTCGGTAACTGGAGGCAGAACAGACTTGACTGAGGTACATGGAAGTATAGTATCCTGGGGAGCAGAGGAGCTTCTGGGGAGCAGAGGCTACCAAACAGGAGTAGAGGCCACCGAAGAGGAGTGGAGGCCACTGAAGGGGAGCAGAGGTCACCAAAGGGGAATGGAGGCCACCCAATGGGAGCAGAGCAGAGGCCACCCAAGGGGATCACAGGGTGGAGGGAAGGCAGGAAAGACAGGTGGAAGGAAGTTAAGACAAGCAGACTTTGCCGGGTTCCCGGCTTTCCCCAGGCTGGGCCCCATTGGAATTAGTCTGGCCTGGTAACCATGTCGCCTGTCAGGTAGTGGCAAAAGCCTTTTCACCATGAGTCTGGCACAGACTTCCCTTGGGCCTGTTGGGAAATCTGATCTTCTCAAAGATTTGAAAAAGAAATCTAAAGCTCTTCCCTCCTCAGTATCCCTTTCATCTCCACGTTTGGCTGGGGCTACAGCCCTTCTCCTAATCTAATTTGTATCATACCACTTTGTGCCCGTCTCTAATCCTTATCCCAGATTGTAAATTCCTTGGGGACAGGGATGGCATTGTTTTTCATCTGGGTGATCATGGCATCCTATGTGAAGTAGGTGATTGATACATATTTGGTTCAATTGCCCCACATTCCCTTTGCTGAAATTCTTTCTAGCCTTCCCCTCCTCCTGTCCTACCTTCACATCCAGGCTGATTAACCAGTCAGTCAACAAACATTGATTAATCACTCTCTGTATGCCAAGTGCTGTACTAGGCCCAAGAGATACAAACAAACAGAGTAAGGCAGTCCCTACTGTTAAGGAGCTTACATTCTAATGAAAGAAAGAAGTGTGTGTATGTACATATGTGTATGTACGTAGACAGACATACATATACAAACATATGTGTATATACACATATAATCTCAGAATAAACAAGATAAATATGAGGTGGCTGGTACAAAGCATTAGGGAGGGAAGGCCCTCACAGTAGTGGGTACCAGGAAAGGTTTCAGAGCAGTCTTTAAGTGGAATGTTATCCCATGGTAATACCTAGTCCAAGCTTTGCTGTGCATCTCACTCCTTAGTGGTCTGTGAATTTAGAAACCTAAAGCATTCCTGTTTAGAAAACCTCCTTTCTCCTGGGAACCCCTGGCTGTGGAGGTGGAGGAGGAGTGGTCAGTAAAGCTTAGAAAATTGAAATTACTCTGGGGGGAAATGAGGTGGAAAATCTCAAAGTAAAGCTGCATTTTCCCTCTGCCCTCCATTAGCTCAGATGGCAGAGCCCAGACAGCAGAAAAAAGGAAGCAGAGGGTGAAGTACGATGAGCGTGGCTCAGGGAGCCCACCAGAGGCCCCCCCGCCCCAGGCTCACTGGGCGCCTACCTCTGAGCCTTCCTCATTCTTCTTCATCTCTCTCTCTCCTTCAGTTGCTTTCCAAACATGTTTGCCATTTCTTCCCCTATCCCTGTTCTTGATAGTGAGTCAGTAGCTGCCCAAGGTCCCAGCCACCCTGACTCCTCTCTCTGACCAACCAGGTTAGTTACTTTGGCTCTGGGCACATGTGGCATTTTCTCAGTCTTTGCTGGATAAGGTGGACTAGGTTCGTGTTCCAAAGGCTGTTTCTCCCGGACTTTGCCTACGGTTGTGCTCTGCCGCCCCCAGTTGATCACGGTTTCATGGTTACAACTGAATGACACAGAGTACCTAGGCATGGTTACTGGAGATGAAGATTCACAGGCTTTTTTGTTCTACTGTTTCTTTAGGACTCTCTTTATTAAGCAGCTAAGTCTAAACCCTGAGGAATGATGACTCCCTGAGAAATATCAAGTCAAAAATAGAGGATTTGGTCTTTTCCTTGCTAATGCTTGTGGACCACTGCTTAATTCCTCTGCCTGCCATATAAAATCCCTCACAATATGATCCAAGACTCCCTCTCCAGACTTGGATCATCTTTTGCACACTCTTGTGAGGCCAACCACACAGGCCAGCCCAGGCCTCAGACTGGATCAATCAACAAGCATTTCATAGAATCCCAGATCCAGAGGCCATCTGGCCCACCCCACCTCCATTTTACAAATGAGGAAACTGAGGTGATGGGAGGATGAGATCACACAGAAGAAGCATGGAGCCCCAGACTCCAGAGTCCACTGTCTTTCCCACGATTGGCCATCACCTCCCAAAGACTCCCTCCCCACAAAAGAAGCTTCCTGCTCTCCAGGAGTGGACGTTCCATCCCTCATGCCCTTGGTGTCTTTGCCCAGGCTGCCTGTAGTGTCCATTGGGCAAACTCTCCCTCCTCACCTCTGGGGCTCATATGTCACATGCCACCTTCTTCTTGGGAAAGTCTCTCCTAATTCTCTGGTGGTCAGTGCCATCTCCCTTCTCGAGTACCTTGTTTTTCCTTGTCTTTGTGGTGTTCTTCCCCCCCCACCCCACTTAGTTGGAGTGCACCAAGCCCTTCCTTCCCTTCCCTTCTTTCTTTTTACATCTAGCACCAAGTTCAGTCCTCTGTACATAGTATTCATAGGTAAAACTAACTCCCAAGTCTTGGCATCCTTAGAGAAAAAGAAAAACCAGATGGTTTGGTTACTTAAGAGATGGGAATAATAGAAAGTAAGGGAGGTGGGTTCTTCCAGAGCAGCAGCGGGAGAGACTCGAGGGTGGTGCACCAGAAAGTCAAAGCTATTGAGGAGGAGAAGGCTTGAAGAGTAAAAGTGACTTAGGGGTGTCAATATTGACCAATGGATGAGGGCAAAGACTATGTCTGGTGTGAGTGGGAGATGTGGAAAGCTAGGTGGTTGGTACTGACTTGGACATTCCAAAATCCTTAATCTTAGAGATGGTGCCATTCAGATGGGGAAGTCGAAGGTGTGGTGGGAGTCGAGGTTAAGACCATCGTGTCCCTGGATGGACAGAGAAGTCCCATCAACACAGGCTGATTGCTGCATCTCCCTGGTCCTCTCCTAGTGACGTTGGATCTTAGCCCCCACCACTTTACTGAAGTTTCTTTTTCAAAGGTCGCCTCTAGAATATTGAGGTCCTTTGAGGGTGAGGGCAGGGAAGGAGTTAGAGAGGAGCCCATGAATGAAGCAGCCCAGATGGCCGGACTTGGAAGCAGGAACACCTCGGCTAGACTTTTATCTCAGTTACTTGTGTAGCTGGTCCTCTAGCATTCATTAGGCTCCTACTGTGTACCAATCACTGTGGTAAGTGCTAGGGATACCAAGAAAGGCAAAAATAGTCCCTTCCCTCAAGGAGCTTATGGTTCAACAGGGGAGACAGCATGTAACCTAATAGGTCACAGACAGGACAACTGGGGCAATGTCAGGATAAGTCACTAAGACTAAGGGAAGCCTAGGAAATACTTCTTGGAGAGCTGGCCCCTGAAGGGAGCCAGGAGATGAGAGCATTCTCAGCACTGAGGACAGCTCCCAGTCAAGAGATGGAGGGACTCCATGTCACTTAGCTTTGCCCACCCTCAGCTTCCTCATCTGTAAAAGGGGGATAAAAGCAGCGCCTGACTCAGGGTTGCTGTGAGAATCAAATGAGATGAGGTATGTGGAAGACTTGGCAGACCTCGAAGTTTTCTACAGACGACAGTAATCATGGTTGATGTTGCTGAAAGTCAGAGAATGGCATGGAGACCAAGGGATGGCCAGAAGGCCACTGTGACAGAAAACGGTAGTCAATAAATTAATACTAAGTGCCCACCATGTGCCAGACACTGTACCAAGTGCTGGGCAGAGATGTTCTCAAGCTAGCAGTGCATGTCCACCCAGGTGAGCCCAACTGAAAGTGGAACCATGTGGCAAGTTAGCTGTCCTGGCTGGAAGAAGGATGACCATCATTGCCTGGACAACCTCACCATTCTTTCCTCTTCCCCTCTTTCTAGAGGGGACTGCATAGATCATTAGACTCCCTTTACTCTATAGGCTTTATCACATTTATACACTGAGTCCACCAACCACAGGCACAAGTGGACAATGTGGGCATCATCTCAACCAGCCAAAGGGCATGACTGATGATGCAGGTAGCTGATGTCAGCTCCACAATAGGTTCCACGATGGCTGGTCCCCTGTCTGGTTTCATGGGGCTTTCCAATGCCATGTGTTTGCTTAGAATGAGCTCATGGCCTGGAGAAGGGGAATAAGATCCATTTCCTCAAATTACTTGACAATTAGGGGGGACCCAAAAGGGTGAGGACCCAGGCTTGGGCTGTTTCTAATTTGTTTCAATGACTAGTCTTCGGGAGCCAAAGTAAGCTTGTTCCATTTGCTTCGGTGCCCAGTTGGAAGGCCCGTCACTCAGCAGGCATTCCAGAACTTTGAGTACCTGGTGAATCCTTCTGGGATGAGGTGGAACCAGCAACACCCAGCAATCCAGCAATCTCTCAGATGAGAAAGATCCACTGCCCCCTTGATCCAAAAATAGTGGAGAAGTGACATCCACTTCCTTCTGGGAGGTGAGCCAGCTCAGGGCATAGAACAGAAGACCTTTGCTTGCTAAACTTGCAGAGACAAGTAAAAGGACAAAGGACAAAGGCCGTGGGCATGGGAGTCAGGAGGCCTGGGTTCTGAGGCTGGTCCTCCCTGGTCCAGAGACATGCCCTCTATATTGAGGTACCACCAGCCACAGAGGGTCCTTCTGGTCCCAGAGCAGCCTCAGATCTGATGAAGTAATATGCTTGTAACCCATCTTAATGATGGCTGCTGCTGAGGTAACCCATTTTTATCTGCTGACATACTTTGGAAAGACCGAGCTCCTCAAGACCTATTTGCACAGGAGGTAATCTTTGATGTGTTCTGGCCTGATGGATTGCTGGTGTGACTGACAGGAGGATTACATGCTTTCTGCATGAATGCTGCTCCTTGCTTAGGCCATGTGCTCTCTGACACATCTCCCTCCCTGCCCCAAATGACCATCTTAATATCATATGTCACGCCTCCTTCCAAGCCTCATTTTTAAAAATGGAATGCCATCGAAGGCAGTTTTCCCTCTGATTACTGACAAGAGCTACACAGGCAACTAAGAACTGATTTGGGAATGCAGTTATTCCAAACTCAGAAGTGGGACATTGACTCAATCCAACAAACTGCCTACCTGGGCTTACCGAGGGCTTTTATAAGATGAAAAGCTGAATAAGGTGACAAATGGCTGCCCTCACAGAATTTAAAGTTTAGAAGGAGAATTTGTAAATAAGAATAACTCAAGATATGTACAGAAGGGAAGTAATAATAAGGTGGGAAAGATCATGGGGCATCACGAAAGGAAGAGTAGGCTTGGCTTGGCTCTTGAATGATGAGCAGGCTTTCTCCAAGTAGAGCTGGCTGGGGGGAGGGCATTTCAGACAGAGGGAGTGATGTGAGGGTATGGAATATTTACTGCAGATGGTGAGAAGTCTAGTTTCTTTCTTTGGACTGTATGAGTGAGAAGACCAGCTTCACTGCCTTTGGGATTTATCCACTAGGATGCCCAATGGGTGTCTTAAATTTAACATATCCCAGATGGAACCTGCTAGATTCCCATTATAATAAACTTGCTCCTCCAACCTTCCCACTTCTATTCAGAGTACCTCCATCATCCCAGGGACCCAAATTCATACCCTAGAGACCATTCTTGACTTTTCTTTTCCTCTTCTCAACCCTCTCCCTCCCTGTGCCCTGTCCAGTGATTCACTGGCTCTGGTCTTGTCTGCTTCCGTATCTGTTGGGTCATGGTGGACTTTGTTGATTTTTCTTACCTTTCTTCTGAGCACAAATGTTTTTTATGGAGGACAGAAGAGTTGGTTTCCATTGAAAGGGCAGAAGGTGGGATACTTCTCTAACACGGACAAAATTAAGCTGGAAGGGGAGATGGCAAATAATGTCAAATTTGCCTCATAGTAGACCGTTACAGTCTGGAACAGAGGGGTACGTTCAAAACAGTGGCGTTTAATAGGAAAATGAGTTTTCATGCCATTGGGTTAAAATAAAGTTCACTCCACAGGTACAGGATGGAGTGACCTGGACAACTTTATGCAAAGGGAACTCTGGGGTTTTAGTGACCTCAAGGTATTTGAGTCAGTGGTACAACGTGGTGGCCCCAAAGCTCCTGTGATCATATACATTCAGTACTTTAATGTTCTGTGATTTTCAACAAGATGGTGATTTAGCTTCTAATTTCTCTCTGTGTCTTAGTAGCAGGTCTCTATGAGTTGCTATTGCCAAAGAAAACTCCATTCCTTCCCTCTCTGACCCCCAAAAAGTCATTTGCAATTTTTTTAATGAGTGAAACTCTGAATTTGGATCAACTGGTCCTTGGACAAAAAACACCACTAGGGCTTCCTTCCAGGAAACCTTTGCATATTGGTAGGACTTCTCCATAGCCTTGGAGAACCCCACCCCCTACCCCAGTCACTTCTGTGGCTTGACAAGACACAATAGCTTTTTGGCTGAGGAAAGTGACCTTAGACTTTATTAATATATTGCTAATGGCCCTAAAAGGAAAGGTGAGGACTCCACTTTATACTAGGTTTGAAGATCCACTTCTCCTCC
This sequence comes from Pseudocheirus occidentalis, assembly GCA_028646575.1. Lineage (NCBI taxonomy): Eukaryota > Metazoa > Chordata > Mammalia > Diprotodontia > Pseudocheiridae > Pseudocheirus > Pseudocheirus occidentalis. The sequence continues at coordinate 378,021,481 of CM053593.1, forward strand.
GTCCTCAGTTTCCTAATCTATCTATCTATCTATCTATCTATCTATCTATCTATCTATCTATCTATCTATCATCTATCTATCTATCTTTCTGTCTATCTATCTGTCTATCTATCTATCTATCTATCTATCTATCTATCTATCTATCTATCTAATCAAGGGTCAGACTAAGTGGCCTTTCTGAGAAGATTCCTTTCAATTCTAGATCTGAGGGGCACCACCATTCAGGAAAGGTCTTGGCTGGTAGAGGCTTGTCCAGGGCAGCTGACTAAGATGCCTGGAGAGTATAAGCCATAAATAGAAGGAACTAGAGGGAAGTGGAGCAAGGTGGATTTGTGTTCAGCTGAAGGACGAGCCATCCAGACGGGTGGGCAGCCAGTGATGAGGGAGCTCTGGAAGCAGAGGTGCTCTTCACAGTCTTCACCTATCCGGACAAGGTCTTCTATGTGCTTGCTATTTGCCTGTTGTCTTCCTGCTGCAGTGGTTCTCAACCTTCCTAATTCAGTGACCTTTTAATACTCGTATGTGGGTGGACCCTCCTAGAGACAGAGAGAGGAGTGGTGTCTTGGTTCCTAAGACCATCAGAAATATGTGTTTTCTGTGACCCCCAAAGGGGTTGCAACCCACAGGTTGAGAACTGCTGCCCTAGTGGCACCTTGCTGTTGGGTCTGTGTGGGTCTCCAGCACGGAGGATGGAGCCTGGCCCAAAGTAAGCACTTCAGAAATACTGTCCAGCTCATTGAACAATGGCTTCTGCCAAGAGAGGCTGTCAGGACCGCACAGGTCACTAGCACCATGAATTGTGGGAGACTCCCTTTGGAGTCTGCCACTGACCGCCTGCCTACACTGAGAGGCTCCCTGGACTTGTGTGACTTTGCATTTCCCATTATCACATGCCCAGGTCTCTCTCTCTACTCCTTCCTGGAAGGAATAATAAGTTGTGCTGTGCATAGCTCAAAACCTCCAGATCTTTGTGTAGTGCTGAGAACACAGAAAGAGCTTAATAAATGTTTGCTGAAGGACTGATTTGGCTCTGCATTTGCCTCTGTATCAGTCATTGAATAAATAGAACAGCTTCTGATCCCTCCCTCTCTGTGAGGATCAAAGGGCACAGATAGGCTCCATGCTCAAGAAAGCCAATTATTAAATTTTCAGTGTTCCCATTCATACCTCACCTCATAAATCAGCAGACACTTCATATCAGCACTTGATGTAGTCTTGTGTTGATTTTCTAAAGTTAAGAAAGTGATAGAGAAAATACGAATACAGATTTAGCTTAAAAATATGTTAAGTGTAACCCCCCCGCCCAAGCTGGTTGTTAAACATCTACCAACACATCCCTGCTCAGTTCTGTCCCTAGAGCAAAAAGCTACACTCCAGTGTGGCTGCACTATACTCTGTGGTCCTGGGGCTGCTGTTCTCCGAATCCAGCTCCCTCAGGGGCAAGGAAGCCTTGGCTGGGCCTTGGGGCTGAGCAAGAGTAGGTTAAGCAAAGTGGAGGAGGGGAGAAGGGCGCCTTTTTTGTTTGGAATGTTTGGAATGGGTTGTCTAGACACCTGACTTAGGCCAAGTCTTCAGGGGGTCTCTTATACGGGCCCTCCCCCCAGGGACTTGTTTATTTGATTGCTTTTCCTGCTCTGGGGCCAGAAAGGAAAGAGCCACCTGCCCATTGACCATGCACACCCCTTAACTAATGGGTGGGCAAGGCTGGGAGATGGGGAGCAGCACTTCCTGAGAGAGGGAAGGGAAGGGAGCTGTGGGGGCTTTCTGTTGTCTGTCTGGAAACTATCCCTCGCACACATCTCCCTTCAGCAGGAAACTCCCCAGACTCTAGTGTCAGAGACTCAAACTTCCCCCGGTTGTTTTTTCAGTCGCTTTGCTGATCTAGCAATTTACTTCTGCTCAGAAGACATTTCAAGGGTCTTAGTCAGCAGGAGAGGAGGGACCTGAATTTTGTGGTGATGAGGGGAGGATGAGATAAAGCCTGGGTGGTTTTCTTTACAATTTTCTGGCTGGAGTGAAGAAAGGGAAGGAGAATAGAATCTGGGACTGGGAACCTTTGTACAGAATTATGCCCCCCTAACAGCCCCCTGCCAAAGTTTCCTCCTCTGTAAAAAGGGATGGGGTAGGAAGGACTGGATGACCTCTGAGGGCCCTTCCAGCTCTGCATGTTCATTGAGGGCTGAGAAGGGGAGGGGTGGGAACCTTCTGGAGAAGGGCCCAGTAGCTATGGGAAGGGTATCCCACCCTGGACAGATCATGGCTGTAAGGAATGTGTGGCAGTCAGTGGTGGGCCTCACATCGAGCTGAGGGGTAGAGATGTTGATGGGGCTGGAATGTCTGAATCAGTAATGCCACAAAGTGCAGAAAATGTCCCAGCAGTCCCTCCTGCTCCCTTGCTTGGTGTGGTTAGGGGCAGGTAGATGGGAGCCACTGCCTGGACGCCTGAGCTTGGGCAGCCAAGTATTGAGAAGGACAGATACTTGGAGATATCCAATTGTTAGGGTGTGAGGACCCATCTCCAAGGTATCTGAAGGGGAGAGGATGCCACATGCAAGGATTATTCATGCCAAGAAGAGGCACCAGAAGTCATTAAAGAAGACCTGCCAGGAAAATAAGCCCCTCCTTGAGGGGGTTATTTCCTTCCAGGAAACTTTTGCATATTGGTAGGACTTCTCCATAGCCTTGGAGAACCCCACCCCCACTCCAGTCACTTCTGTGGCTTGACAAGACACAATAGCTTTTTGGCAGAGGAAAGTGACCTTAGACTATATTGATATATTGGTAATGGCCCCAAAAGGAAAGGTGAGGACTCCACTTTATACTAGGTTTGAAGACCCACTTCCCCTACATCCTCAGTTTCCTAATCTATCTATCTGCCTGCCTGTCTGTCTATCTATCTATCTATCTATCTAATCAAGGGTCAGACTAAGTGGCCTTTCTGAGAAGATTCCTTTCAATTCTAGATCTGAGGGGTGCCACCATTCAGGAAAGGTCTTGACTGGTAGAGGCTTGTCCAGGGCAGCTGACTAAGATGCCTGGAGAGTATAAGCCACAAGTAGAAGGAACTAGAGGGAAGTGGACTCAGAGTTGGGGGGCAGCAGGCTGATTTTGACATTTTTCCTAGGATCCCACCTTCCATACACTTTGTTGATTTAGCAGTGAGCCTGTTGTCTCCCAACAAGGTGGGTCCACCATTGACATCCAATTCTGTTAAACTCTCTGAAGGGCCCTCCTGCATCCGTACTGTCAGGGAGGCAGATGGTCCTAGCATTATTCATAATCCCAGAGAAAATTCCTTGTCCAAGTAGCATCAGAGTTCCATGGGATTCTAGAGGTGGCTGCTGAAGGATGGTGTGGCCCCTTGTCCTGGAGCTCCTGGAGGTGTCAGAGGTAGAGAAAAGTATCATCTCCTGGGCAGAGCTGGCTCTGCTTTTTCCTTTTTATTAGCCCAGGTACTAACTAGACTTGACTATTCCTCTGCAGCCAAAGGAGGAGGCCGTCTGACTGGGTCCTTGTCCGAGAGCCCGTCACCCCGAAGGCCGACTGGCACCTGGGCCACATTGTTGTCCCCACCCTTTACCTGGCACATAGTAGGAGCTTAATAAATACATGTCAATTAATTAAAAATAAGGTGTGAAACCGGTTTTTAAAAAACATGAGGTGTGGTACACTTCTCTTTGGTCTGATGGGATGTGACCAAGTACCTGTTTGTGAGGTTTCTATGTGGGCTTTGTTTTGTGTTAGCTTGTATATTTGCATAAGATAAACTGCCCCCTTCTTCAGGGGAAGCAGGGGCTCCCTGCTCTCCCCAACTAGATTCTAGGAAGGGAGAGGAGAAAAAAGAGGAGTGACAAGAGGACAAGAGAGAGCAACACCACTAACCCTAAGCCGGCTCCCAACAGAAACAGGTGGGCCAGGCCCCAGCCTCAGGCTGCTGGCTGAGCCGGTCATCGGGTAGGCAGCTAGTGACCTCTGCTGGCCTGGGCCGTGCCTCACAGAAGAATCCCAGAGCCAGCTGTGTCCTGGGGAGCTGCCCTTGAGTTCTTAACTCTGTCTTCTGGCATTTTCCAGTGATTCAGAATTATGGCGACTTTACTGGACAAGCAGTTTTAACTTCAAAGAGGAGGAACAATAAGCATGATTCAAGCAGCCCAAGGTGGGCCCAGCTGTCTGACTGTGCCTTCCTGAGTAGGGTGAGGCAGGGTTTTTCCTGCCAGAAATGGAGTGATCTGACTCCCCCCGGGCAGGCACAGGGCATATGCTCTCTCCTTCCTGCTAGACCAGGGAGCCTGCCTGCTGTCCAGGTCCCAGGAGCCTTTGCGGCATCCTCCCCTGAAGGGTCCTTTGGAATCTGTTTTCCTGTGTGTTGGCAGAGGCTCTCATGTGACCCAGCATCCTCCTGGAAAAGGAAATAAAGACTTAGCCCAGTGGACACCCAGGTGGGCAGGGGGCTGAAAGAAAGGCCCAGACGTTCACAGTCTGCAGTCAGATACACCACCCGCCACCCTCCTTTCCCACTGGAAGGAACGACCTGCTGGTCCTTGGAAGAGATTAGACCCGAGCAAAGTATCTCTGCTGCGTGTGAGGCCCTGTTGTCTCATGAGCAGAACAGCTGTGATTGTGTGTTATTGTTATTAACATGGCATTCCTGGTCCACATGGCACACACCCCATTTCAGAATCCTGGATAATGGAGAATGAGAATGTTCTCTAAGAAAACCACAGGGTCTTGGGTAGGCTTACTTTTCTGAGATCAGAGGAGCACAGAGAACACCTCTGGCCCAGGGGCTGGGCACTTGCCCAGGGTCACACAAGGAGGGAGCAGCAGGGGCAGGATCTGACCACAGGATCTCTGGCCCTTTCCATGATGATCACTGTATTTTTGAATCGGATCCCTTGCCTGATGGGTTTTCTTTCAATGTCTCCTGTAGATTCTTCTTCTGGAAGCTGCTGGGAGTGTGGTGAAGTCAGAAAATGACATTACCAAGACAACCCCAACCTGGAATAAAGATTTCTTACCAGATGCCATCCCACTGTCGAATCCTGGCCCTGTGAGGAGGAAGCCTTCGGGGCCAGTAGGTGAGTGTATGTTGGGGGTCTTGTAGGACAGGGTGAGTTAGCCCTGAAAACTCAAAATCTCTAGTACCTGAGGGACCCTTAGTGGTTCCTGGTTTCCCTCCGACCTCCTGAGCACATGGCCGTATAGTGGAGTATACGGACGTCTCTGGACCCCGGTGTAGATGGTCCTGTCAGGTGCTCGCTGAGCCAGTGCCAGGCCCTGAGAGGGAGGAAGGGGGTGGGGGTGGATCAAACTTGGACTCAAGGACATGAGTTCCAATCATGGCTCCTTCCTCCCAGGGTCATTGTGATAATGATTGCCAGGTACGTGGGTCACACAGTGCTCAGCACATGGTAGATCAGCTAGGAAAGAAGGCTGGCTATTCCCACATTGTTGTGAGGAAAGGCCCCTGCCCTGAAGCAGCTCAGGTCTGTCCAGCTCATCACAGGCTTCCCCAAGATTCTGCCAGCGCCTCACTTATTCTAAACAAACTTCAGCATGACAGAAAAGTGGAGGAAACCAGTCTTAATTCCATGCTGTTCCTGTAAGAATTTGCCTCATCCCTTTCCAGCCATCTTAACAGCTGCTTAGCTTTTGCCATTAAAGCCTGATTCCTCGACAGCCCCAAGGACCTGGCTTCAGCCCCACCTCTGACCTTGGGCAAGACTTCACCTCCCCAAGGTTCAGTCTCCTTCCCTGGGATGGCCCCGATGCCCTTCCACTCTTAGATCCCTGACTCTGGGGTCTCGTCACTTGCAGTCTCCAGGATCTCACTGGGAAATCAAAGAAGAGATTTTCTGTAGCTGTACTCATTGCTGGCCTTGTTCTTTCTGCAGGATTTGTGGGACAGATGGGACCTCCAGGACCCGTGGGCCCCTCAGGGCTCCCAGGGCCACCTGGATCAAAAGGCGAAAGGGGCCAGATCGGGAACATGGGCCCAAGGGGGCCCCCTGGTAAGTCCCTGCCCATTGATCACATGCTGGCCTTCCATCTGTCATGGAGGTAGGAATTAGGCCTCATCCAGCATCCAGGGGCCAGGAGAGCCCCCAGCCTCACCCCGAGTGGCTGGGTACAGATTCACCCAGAGATGTGGCATCGGAGTTGGCTGGCTCCTCCACCAACAGCCCATGTACCCCACTCTGTCCCTCATTTCCTGCCTTCCTTCCCTGTACCTCAGTGTCCTTCCTTCCCTGTACCTCAGTTTACTTGTCTGAATGAAGCGGCAGGTGGAGAAAGGCCTGAGCCTGTTCTAGCTCTGCCAGGGGTGCCCTCCATTCCCTGCCTGATCCCAGACTTTCTCCAGGAGCAGGCTGTGATGTGCCTCCATCTCAAGGGGGCCATCTATCTCTCCCTTGGTGGCTTGGGACTCCCATAGGGACATCACCTGCCTGCTGCCATCTCCCCAAGCTGCTCCTGAGGCCAGTACCTTCCCTGAACAGCCAGGGATCCCCTGACTGGGGAGACTCCTAATAGGGCTGGTTGTCAGGAGACTTCCCAGCTATCAGGAGAGCCATTTTCCACTTCTGGGTCTTTGTTACCTCTTCTGGGAAGTTAGGACGGCGTTCCCCACAACACTTCCCTCCCAGGGATGTTACAAAAGGATAACGTAAGGGCCGAAAAGCCTCTGCACAAATGCTGGGGTGTTTCAAAGGGTCAAGGCTAGCCCCTTCATTTTAACAATGAGAAACTGAGGCCCACCTAGAGAATGGAAATGGTGATTGGAGGGGCCTGGTCCCATCTGGGGCAGGGCCAGAGCTCAGAGGCCAGTCCTCCACCTTCCAAGGATGCGGCTTTTCCCAAGTCCCCAAGGGGGTCACCTGCTTCTCACTGGCCCTTTCCTGTTCAGTGTGGTTGTGAAGGAAAAATGAGAACCTGCTTGTTAGGAAGATATTCCCTCATTATTACAAAGTGGCAACATCCAGGATCAAGAAACAGGACAAGAAGTCATCTTGTCCATGCCCCGACAGACCACTTAAACCACTGCAGAAATCTAGAGCTCTTGACTGCCCCACACCCCAGCTTTCATGCCTGCAGGGACACCCGTGATTCCTGCCTTTTCTCTGAATTTTAGGGCTCCTGGGGCCTCAGGGTCCAAGAGGACTTCCTGGAGAGAATGGGCTCCCTGGGCCTCCTGGGCCTCCTGGGCCCCCAGGCCCCCCTGGCAGCCCTGGCCTTCTGCCCCGACTCCAGCAAGGAGTTTTGTATTCACTCCAGCCCACAGGAGAGAAAGAAAGTAAGTGTTTGTGCCCCTCTTCTAAGAAAGCCTCTGTGCCAAGGCACTGGGTGGGGGTGTGTTTCTCTGTGCCCCAGCATTTCAGGAAAGGGAAGCCCAAGTTTTGCCCCACCCCCACTCCCTGCTTTCTCTGTCTTCTTCTTGGGTGGAAGTGTTGGGTCTGGAGCCAGTAGCACAAGATAAAGTCAGAAGATGGAGAACAAAAGAGAAGTCACATTGGGGGGGGACCAGTAGTGGTCACTTGGGAGGTAGGGGCTTCCATGGGCCTGGCCCTGTCCAGCCTTTTCTCCAGAGCCTCCTTTGCCCTCAGTTCCTGACCCTGGTGAGTGTAACCTCAGGCTAGACTGTGGTCTAACCTTGACCAACCTGGCTGTCACTGCTAGAAGGAAGAGCTGTAGCCCCCTCCTAAAAAAATGACCTTTCCAACCTACTGAAATTCAGTGCCTTGTGAGCAGCTCCAGCACCTGGCATAACTACCCTGGTCTGCGAACCATCTCAAACAAAACAGATCATAGATTTTATTTTACAGAGGAGGAGAAGGGGCCTGCCCAAGGGAGTGGGCCTTATGGGCAGGCCCTCTGATTCCTGTGCCCTTTGCCCCGTAGCTATGTGAGGTGCCCACTCTTCTGCTGTGGGGTATAAACAATAGGGCTTCAGGACAGAGGGAGGGCTCCCTGCTGATTGGGACAGTCAGAAGGTGCAGAGTGTCTGCAGAGGGCTGGGAGCTCCCCTGGAGGCCCCTGACTGTCTGCAGTCTCCTGCCACCTCTCTGGAAAGACCCTGTCAGGAAGGGCACCAGAAGCTTCTCTCCTTCCAAGGCACACTGAGAAGTAGAAGGTTAGCAACCACCTTCCTGCACCACCATAGAGACACTGCTTCCCTTCTCTGGGCCCCAGACTCTTCATGTCTGGGGATGTAGCTTCAATGATCCTGAGGCCACGCTAGGGCTAAGGGTCAGTGGCAGAGAAAGGAGCCAGAACAGCCTGGATGGCTGCATACACGGTGGCCATCTGGTCCCCGTCAGCTCCTGGGGGCTTTGACCCAGATCTCCTCTCTGCCCTGCAGAGGAGTGTCTGTCCTTGAAAGCTGTGGTGCCCCAGGCCACTGGGGGAAGGAAGGGCCAGACTTCCCTGAGTATGAATTTCCTTTTCCATCCATCTGTGGCATTGTAGGCTCTAGAGGGAGGAAGGGATTGGCAGCTTTTCATGGCCTGAGTCCCCTGTGCCCAGAATGACAGCAGCCATGCTCTCATGCCTTTGGAGAGGCTCCTGTGGGAGATGCTGTGGGTGTCCCAGAGTGGGTAAGGAGTTGTCATGACTCTCTTACAGATGGCGACTCCCAGGTGTCTTCCACCATCATAGACACCATCATGGCAGGGATCCCTGGGCCTCAGGGCCCCCCTGGCCCACCAGGTAAGCAGATGACCAGACATACATGGCACTACTTGATTGGGGATCAGCCCAGGCCTTGACCTCCAACTGTAGCCTAATCCCAGAGCCCCAAGCCTGATGTAAATGGGCACCAGGAGAGTGAAGTGTCTCTGGAAACAGGCTCTGGGTTCAAATCCTGCCTCTGTGTGACCCTGGGCAAGTCTGTGCAGTTCCCTGGGCCTCTGTTTTCTCGTCTTTAAAATGCAGGCATCAGAACTGATGGCCTCTTTAAAATGCAGGGATCAGAACTGATGCAGCTTTCAAAGTCATTTCCTAGGTCTCACTAGGTTGCTGCCAGGCACAGAAGGCCAAATGCCTCTCTATTTGTCAATCAACAAGCATTTAAGCACCTACTCTGTTCCAGGCCCTGTGCTAAGTGCCGAAAATATGGAGAAAGGCAAAAGCCCATCCTTGCCCTTGAAGCTCACTGATTAACGGGCAGGTATCCAAACAGCAAGTAGAAGCAGGTATAGACTGGGTAAATCAGAGGCACTGAGTCAGGGGAGACTAAGAGGTGCCTTGTGTAACAGGTGGGACTTTGCCTGGAATCTGAAGGAAGCCATGGAAGTCAGGACCCAGAGGAAGCAGGGCCGAGGGCTGATGCCACATTCAGGAGTGAGGCTCACATTCCAGGACCAGGAAGGGGTCTAGGGCCATGGGATGGCTTGTGGAGGGTTGGGAGGCTGGCAAGGGCTTAGGTCATGGGGAAGGGCTTTCTATTTGATCCTAGAAGGAGTGAGAAGCACTGGAATTTACTGAATAGACAGAACAGTGACATGGTCAGAGCTACCTGTTAGTGGCTGAATGGAGGAAGGACCAGAGTGAGAGCCTCAAGGCCCCAGCAGTGACCACAGTAGCCCCGCTTGGACCAGCTCCTATGGGTGCAGGGGTGGGTGGCATCTGCTTCCTGGCACCAGGGCTAGCATTTTGATCGCTCTAGCAGGCTGCCTCTGCCTTGTCCAAGGGCATACAGCATGTCAGCACACTGAGTCAGGAGGCCCAGCGTTAAATCCAGGGCTCTGAGTCAATGCTGCCCACACTATCTGTGTGCCAGATTATTCATTTATGGATTTATTTTTCATTCCACTCAGAAAGGAGGAACCCCTGCAGTACATTCCAGGAAAGGGTCTTTTGCCTCTCTGAGTCTCCATTTCCTCATCTGTAAAGTAATGGATTGGACTAAATGGTGTCCAAAGTTCCTCTAGCTCTGGATCCAGGATCTTAGGATCCTCTGTGGATGCCTGGCAGCTGATTCTACCAGATTTCCTACACAATGCCTGTGACTGACAGTGGGGAGCAGCTTGGGCAGGAAGGTTAAGAAGGAGACCCGTCTCTTGCATGGACCTGATGTAAATGATTTCTTTGCCCACAGGACCACCTGGACCCTCTGGACCCAATGGCCCCCCAGGCCCCATGGGAGCTCCAGGCTCCCAGGTAAGGAAAGCCATATCACTGGCCTTGAACGGGGGAGCAAAGAAAGGTGGGCCTAGGCACGGAAGGAAAACTGGTTTAAAAGGAGGAACCCCCCTTTCCACTGAGGTCACCTCCCAAAGGGGTCCCTTCCAGATCTAAACCTATGATCTATCAGCCTCTGAACACCAGCAAAAAAAACCCCAAACATGCCAGAACAGAACAGCTGCCAGCAGATATGCTTAAAGTCCCCAGAAGGAGCTGTGTCGTTCAAACAATGCCATGGCAGAAACATTGTTCTTTCAGGAGTCCTGTGGAACTGGCAGATACTAGAGAGTTGGGCTCCCATCTGCAGAGACTCTTAGTTGCATATTCTCAGTACAATCAACAAGTCCCTGTATTGAGGGAGGGGAGAAATGATGTCAGTGAAGTTCTCCCAACAGAGCCCATCTCCTCTGCAGGGAAGGCTGGGTACTGGCCAAAGCAAAGGCTCCCTCTAGGGCCAGATCCAGCCCAGAAAGCTCTTCCCTCCCTAGAAAGAGGGTTCTCTGAATGAGTGTTTGGTTGCCGCTGCTGCTTTCAGTCCAAGGCAGCCTCCCTTCCTCTGCTGCCTTCAGTGCCCTTCTTTGTAGAAGGGAGTTTGGCTGGACAACCTCCATGGTCCCTTCAGCTCTAAATCCTATGATCCTGGAACTTAATGTGGTTCCTCTCCCTGGATGTATCTGCATTTGAACAAAACACACCAGGAGAGCTATGTGCTGACCATTACATAATGGTGGAAATTTCAGTTGGGCTGGCAGAGGGGGCTGACCACCTATCATAGACAGCAACTGTCCACAGCTGAAACATGGGTCCATGCATTATGGAGGAGGGAGTTAGTCTCCTACTCCAATACTTGGGAAGCTGCCCACACCTTCATGACATGGAATTAATTGCCATGCAGCCTCCCTGGATAAGGTCAGACATGGTTGGACACTTGCTTTCTTTTTTTAATTTTCAAATGTTTTATTTTTGTCCAACTATATGTAAAAACATTTTTAACATTAGTTTTTTTTTTAAATCCCTCTCTCCTTCCTCTTCCCTAGTGATGAGAAGGCAAGCAATTTGATACAGGTTATATATGTGCAATCATGCAAAACATATTTCCATATTAACCATATTGTGAAAGAAAATACAAAAAGAAAAGGAATTTTTTAAAAGTCTGCTTCTATCTGCATTCAGCCTCTACCAGTTCATTCTCTGGACATGGACAGCATTTTTCATCATAAGTCCTTCAGAATTGTCTTGGATTATTGTATTGCTGAGAATAGCTAAGTCATTCACAGATGATCATTGGACAAAATTGCTCTTACTGTGTACAATGCTCTCCTGGTTCTGCTCACTTCACTTTGCATCAGTTCAAATAAGTCTTCTCAGGATTTTATGAAGGCATCTTGTTCATCATTTACAGCACAATAATATTGCATGATAATCACATGCCACAACTTGTTCAGCCATTTCCCAACTCAGATCCTTTAATGTAGAAGCAGCTAAATCTTGTGTTATCCTGGCTCTGGCTCCTTGATATTTGAATAATTTGTTTCAAGCTGCTTGCAATGTTTTCTCCTTGATCTGAGACCTCTAGAATTTGGTTATAATATTCCTGGGAGTTTTTACTTTGGGATCTCTTTCAGGAAGTGGTTGGTGAAGTCTAAATTTCTATTTTACCCTCTGGTTCTAGGATGACAGGGTAGTTTTCCTTGATAGATTCTTGAAATATAATGTCTAGGCTCTTTTTTTATCAAGCCTTTTAGGTAGTCCAATAATTCTTAAATTATCTCACCTTGGATCTGTTTTTTAGGTCAATTGTTAATTCTGATGAGGTATTTCAAATTTTCTTCTTTTAAAATTGTTTTTACTTTGGTTTTTTTTTTTTGATGTCTCATGAAGTCATTAGCTTCTACTTACCCAATTCTAATTTTTAAGGAATTATTTTCTTCAGTGAGCTTTTGTACCACCTTTTCCATTTAATTAATTCTGCTTTTTAAGTTGTTTCCTTTGGTGAATTTTGTACATCTTTTCCCATTTAGCCTATTCTGGTTTTTCAGGTGCTTTCTTCAGTATATTTTGTGCCTCCTTTACCAAGCTATTGACTTTTTTTCATGATTTTTTTGCATCATTCATTTCTCCTTCCAATTTGTTCTCTACCTCTTCAACTTATTTTTAAAATCCTCCTTGAGGTCTTCTAGGAATTTGGGGGGGGGGCCAACTGAGATCAATTCATATTTCTCTTTGAGGCTTTGAATTAAGTTTTTTTTACATTATTTTCATCTGACGTTATGCTTTGATCTTTCCTGTCACCATAGTAATTTTCTGTGACCAGGTTCTTTTTTTGTGGTTTGCTTATTTTCCCAGCCTATTTGTTGACTTCTAACTTTATCTTAAAATTGGGGTCTGCTCTCGTGATGCAGGGGGCACTGTCCAAAGCTTCAGTTTTTTCATCCTCCTGTTTTCACAGCTAGTTTGGGGTGGGGAGTGTCTGTAAGTTTTTAATTCTTCCAGGGTGGTATGATCTAAAGAGGTGTGGTCACTGTTCTCCTGGCCTGTGCTGTGGTCTGTGAGTAACCACAAGTACTCGGTTCCATCCTGGACCTGTGACAAGGGATCCTATGTATGGACAATGCAGCAGAGTCCTGCACCCAGTGCCAGCAAATGCTCTTCTATAATCTCCTTCTGACCAGTCGTCTAACCCCCTTACCTATGAGCTGAGAGCTCTGGAAGCTGCTGCTGCTGATTCAGTCACCCTAAGGCTTGGTCAGTTTTCTTGGCCGCTGTATTGCCCTCAAGACTCATATGGAGCAGAGACCACTAAGAGCACTAGATCATTGTCTCTTCAGATTTGTCTCTCTCACCTCACACTCATGAAGTTAATTTTTTTAATCCAAGTCTAAAACTTTATATTTATCTCTATTCAATGCCTCCTGTCAGAGTGTATGTGGGGGGGGTCGGGGGGAGCTGTTGTTTTTCAAAGCCTCTGGTCTCCATTTCTTAGCATCTTCTAATAGGGACTATTGGGGCTCCCAAACACCAACCAGTACTGCTAGAGATCCTACTGTCTGTTCACAAGGTTTGTAACTGGGTGCTGTGAGGGAAGAGAAAACATGCCCGTAATATCATAGTTTAGAAGTTTCCATGACTTCACAGGTCACCTTGGGCAAGGTCATCATTTTATGGATGCTCTTAATGAGCCACATTAGGTCCCTGGTGTTACAGCTACAGGTTTTCTCCTCCTCTTCCTGCCCTGACCAGCCCCACCTGTGGTCACTGTGGCTCTTATGGTGTCAGTTTCTCATTCACAGTGCCCGGCTGGGCCTTCCTTTGTCTTCATTCAGTGAAACATGAATTATGGAATAGATAATACCCACCTAGTGTGATTTGTGGAAATCAGAGGCAGGGCCCACCAGTAAGTGCCTAGGTCAGCACCTGTAATTCCACTGTTCTTTCTTTTGGCTTAACTTGTAGGCTCTGTGGCTGTCCTGGGCAAAGTGTGGTGGTCAGCACAGATCCGCTTGACCTCTGGCCTCAGGCCTGGGGCTAACTACTGTGGGAACAACAAAACACAGACCATGTGTGCGGGCACACCCATCCCTGGCACTGGGCACTCCAAGTCCTTTGGCAATAGAAGCCAGACTCTGGCTGCCCCTGAACCACATGTCCTAAAACATTCACATTCTCCTTTTCACTTTCCTCGCTCTCCTTCCCATCTCAGTTCTTCTCCAGGGCTCCTAGTGCTAGGGACTCCCAAACACCAACCAGTACTCCTAGAGATCTTACTGTCTGTTCACAAGGTTTGTAACTGGGTGCTGTGAGGGAAGAGAAAACATGCCCATAATATCATAGTTTAGAAGTTTCCATGACTTCACAGGTCACCTAGGGCAAGGTTATCATTTTATGGATGGGGAGACTGAGGCTTGGGGAGCTTATGTGATTTGCACAAAATGAACAAGCAGTGACTCCAGCCCAGATCCTCCAGCCTCAAATCCAGTCATGTTTTAATTGCCCGTAATACTGCCTCTTGTGGATGAAGGTCATGGAACTCTGTGGCACTCCCAGGACACCCTTGATGGGGCCCAGCCTCCCAAGAGGCATCCTCTTCCACATCCTGTTCTCATGGCCCTACTCCACATGGCTAGCAGGCCACCATGCCTGGATATGATTAGTCTGGGCTTTGTTCTGAAGCAGTGAAGGGTCCCAGAAGTTCCAAGTTCTAGCATTGATGAGGTGCCTTCTGTGTAAAAGGCACTGTAGAATACAGGAACCAAAACCACCCCTTACTCACAAACAGCTTTGAATCCCTGGGGTGGCTCCTCCTGGGGGGTCATGCAACTCAGGAGCTATTGGCAGGTGTGTGGATCATTTCCTGCCTTCAAGTCTGTGTTGACTCAGGATCCACCTGTGGTCACTTTCAGGGTCAGCAAAGAGCTCTCCTCTTCAGTACCAGCTGCGATTCCCCATTTGGTGGAAATTCCATCCCCCATGCCACTGCATTTCCCAGAGTCAGGGGGTTCTAGGGTGACTGCACACGGAGTCAGCCCATGGCCCTACACGTGTGCCTTGTCCATACAGCCCATGCTAATCAGGGAGTGGTAGATGTGGTGATGTATTCCCGGTCTCAGGAGAGATAGTGATCTGATCAATATGGTGATGCCACGTCATTCCACCATCTGGTCTATTTCTAGGGCAATCCAGGCCCTCCAGGGGACTCAGGCTTTAAAGATTCCAAGGGAGACAGAAGAGACGGAGTAAGTACTGATTTTTAAACCTTAAAATGAGTCTTTACTAGGCCATTGAGTCTCATCCATACAGCTCTGGATCCACGGATTTCCTGAATATTCTTGTAATTACGTCTCCTTGCCGCAGTCTAAGCCACACTTTGTTTTTTAAAGACGTGAAGAATATGGGAGTTCTCTGATGTTCTGGCAGACATCCCTGCAGCCCACTGAGGTGGATGGTGGCCAACGTCTGTCTCCCCCAACAGAATATAAGCTCCTTGAGGATGAGGATTATTTCATTTTTGTCCTTTGTCTCCAACACCTAGTACACTGCGGGTGCTTAATAAGTGCTTGCTATTTGGACTCACATGATACCACTGTACCATGTATACCACCATTCATCTAGAAAAAAGGAAAAGCAGCCAAGATTGTAGGTCAGGAGGGGTCATTTTATCATGGCCTGGAGTCTTCCAGCCCAGTGCGCCATGCTTATTTCCACATTACCCCCAGTCAATGTGGCTAAACCCTTCTTCAGAGTCCTTCTACATGAACAAGCTAAAACAAAGAGACATTATATTTAATTAACCAAATATTTATTGAATACCTACTGTGTTCAGAGCTTGGGCATGCAGCAAAAACCAACAATCTGTGTATATAGAGCAACTGGCTACATATTAGAGCTCTGTAGCTAGACTGAAAGCACAGCTACCACTTTACTTCTAGTTTGAATCTAAGCCAGTAAATCTAAGCCATCTGCACAGAAGAACCCCATGTGTAGGTGCAGTGACTGGATTAAATTGATAAGGAAAAAACCATGAGCCCATGTTCAGTTTTCATTGGACACAACTGATTCGAGGGATTTTAAAAGGAATGGCCCTGAGTCATGGGGGTTAGAGGAGAAAAACTAGTGAATATATCAACTAGAAGGGAGTTTTTAGAACGATCCCAGGAGGAGTCTGAAGGTATCAAGTTAGAGGCCCATATCTCTTCTGGGTTTGGGGATTCCTCGCACTGTATTTAAATTACAGCTGTATTTGCAAGACAAAATACGACGACTTGTACAGCTCTGCAAAACGCTTAAAATGCTGACAAAGCAAAGAGGTGGTTCTAGGACAACAATTCCAGATGACAATTATGTGTGGCCCTCATAAAGTGCATGTACGTGCAGCAGGTCTCCTTACAGTCTAAATGAACATCCCATTGTCTAGAATTACAATACGTATTTCTTAATACAAGAACATTCCTTTGCTTTTGTCTGTTGGGCATATAGGTTTTAAATTAATTTCTGGCCTATTGCCTCCCTGACTTTGGCCTGCTTTTCACTCCCACCATTTCCTTACCTGTCAGCTCTTCAACAGCAGTTCCGAAGTAGAAGGAGAATTTTAATCTAGACACGGGACACAAAACACAGGGGAAGCTTGAAGGAACACAATTAAGTGGAGCCATAGTTGGGGATAGGAGAAGGTGGGGGAGAGAGGACGGGGGACTCTTCTTTCCCCTTAAAAACTGTCCAAAGCAGGCTCGGAGTTCAAGTAAGGGGGAATCAGCTTCATTGTCTTGTGACCTAAATGCTTTTTGGTTCTTGCCCAAATCTCAGGATTTTTGGAGTATAAGAATTTATTTATAATGAATTGATAATTTATTTATAATCCATTGGTGGTGTTGACATTAGAGATAGACAAAACCAGTATAAGTTTATATCATTGCTAGAAATAAGGAACATTTAAATATCTCACTCCTCTCATTATCTTGTCTAATTCTTTAAGCCAGAATTTGGCTGTATGAACTAAGATTTCCTGCATAAGATTTTAAATTTTAAATCAAAACAAATGCTAAAGGAAGTAGGCAGGATGTTGGTCCTAACATCTCCAAGTCAAGTTGTTCATTCGCTAAAGATAAAAAAAAAAAAAGACCGTGTAGACGCATTATGTGTACATAGCACTATGTTTGGGTATTCGGATATAGCACACTGGTAGGGGAAGCACAGAATGTGGGACATTCCAAGAGTGTGCATACTCTGGACAACTTGGACATGCGAAGCATGGATTTTCCAACATTTTGAAGCAGTTTATGGACTTTTTCAGATTGTATTTGTTTTCTCCCATCCTTTTGTGTTTGTTTAGAGACTGATGGTCATAGTGGATGGTCAGAAATCTCAGAGCCCTGCCTTTCAGAAAGACTTGTTATTCAATGCTTAAGTTTCACATCTCAAATCACAGTGGCTCTGGATCCCAGCAAACTCTAGATTCCTAGCTGAAGCCAAGACCACCTATTCCCTATTTGCCTTTTGTCTATAACACTCTTATTTTTCCTGGGGGTGGTGTTTATATTTGCTTCTTTGGTAGCAGGAAAACTTTAGACTCCAGAATCCCTATTTCCTTGATTAGGATTCGTGTATACGTTTGTGATATGTTTGTGTTATTTTGAAAGAAATATTCTCATGCAGATGTATACTAGGTTACAGTAAAGAATGGAGTTATTGCAATGTAGGTGGTGGGTGGCATTTTGGAAACTCGGGTGCAGGTTGAAGTAAAAACCCAGAAGAATGATGATCATCACTTGCCACTGCCACTGCCACTTCCCCTCATTGCTTTTGCAATATAAGATGCTGCTTATATTTATCCTTCTAAATTTCATCGTATTTAATTCGCCCCACAATGCTAGTCTGTTAAGACCTTTTCAACCATATCCGGGGTAGGGAACCTGTGACCTCAAGGGCACATGCGGCCCTCTATATCCTCAAATGTGGCCCTTTGACTGAATCCAAACTTCACGGGGCAAATCCCCTTAATAAAAGGACTTGTTCTAAAAACTTAGACTTAGTCAAAAGTCCACACCCAAGGACCTAGGGGGCCACATGTGGCCTCAAGGCTGCAGTTAACTTCAAGTCGTTTGCTCTGTGATTACAATCTTTAAAACCGTAAGCCTAGAAATATGCATGTTTGCATTTGTATAAAATATTTGCAGTTTTATAGTTTATTTTTTAAAATCACTATATTTAAATAAGAAATTAAAGCTAGCAATTAAAAAAAAACACCAGCTAAGGAGGGGGAGCTGGTGAGCCTGCGTACCAAGGAAATTCCCCGGAGTTCAGTTGGGGGGGGAGGGAAGAGAGGGGAAACAGGACCCATAGAGCTAAAGGAAATGGCCATGGTTCCCATACTCTGGGTTACCTGCTCCACCTAAACCTTCCCCATCACCCTTCACTAGGGAATTATGGGGTGGGCTGGGGGCTTAGCGCAGAGCTTGGCTAAGAGACAGAAACTGTAACTGCAAAACCAAAGGGTAGAATCCCTTCTAGAAAGAGATCATTGTGATATTATCTTGTACATTATGAAAAGGATCAGTTTCTATCCATCTCCAGAGCTCGATATTTCCATGAATCACAGTATCCATCAAATCCAGGGACATAAAGAAACCACAGTCGATGACCACCCCAGGACTTTAGAGAGATTCAGGAGATGGAGACCCGACAGCTTCCCACCATGGTATAGAGGGAGCACAAGGGGGTGTGTTTAGCAGAGAAGAGTCTTGTTCAGGAAGGAGAAGAGTGGATAATGTCATATTTAGTAAAAAACAAAAAAAACAGGTGGTGGGGAGAGATGTTTGGGCTCAGTAGTCCTCAACAAGTCATGCTGGGAAGAGTCTGTGATTCTGTGAAAACCCCTCCAATGTAAACAGACTCTAAGCTGGAGAGCATCTCAGAGGCTGTAGAGTCCCCAGTAATCCCAGATTAAGTAGGAGCTGGGTGACCAAGGAGGAAGAACCCACAAAGAAGCCGGCCAGTCCATTCCACTCTAGCCTTTCACATAAACATCATTCATTTATGCCCAGCAGAAATCTCAGTGTGGTCTAAAGCTCTGCTAAGCTTTTGGGAGCCACAGTGTAACCTCATCTGCCCACTAGCCCTTCATATACCTGGTGAAAGTGCTCTTGTGGCCCTCCAGGCTTCTCTCCTCCAAGCTGACCTTCATACACTTCAAGC
This sequence comes from Pseudocheirus occidentalis, assembly GCA_028646575.1. Taxonomy (NCBI): domain Eukaryota; kingdom Metazoa; phylum Chordata; class Mammalia; order Diprotodontia; family Pseudocheiridae; genus Pseudocheirus; species Pseudocheirus occidentalis. The sequence goes on from CM053593.1 coordinate 378,040,348, forward strand.
AATGTTCACGGGATGACTTCTCCAGTCTTCACACTATTCTGGACGTGCTCCCAGATGTCTCTCCCAGGGTGTGGTGCCCAGAACGGAACAGTTTTCCAGCTAAGCCCGACTATGGCAGACACGGTGGAGCTGCTAACTCACACTTACCTTTTCCACCGCCGTGTCAGACTCTTGACCCCCAGTGGTCTTTCAGTCCACTCAAACTCCCAGACGTTTTTTTTACAGAAATGATTTCTTCTGTCCTGTATTAATGAAGTGGATTTTCTGGACCCAAGTATAAGATGCTGCTTATATTTATCCTTCTAAATTTCATTGTATTTAATTCGCCCCACAATGCTAGTCTGTTAAGACCTTTTCAACCATATCCGGGGTAGGGAACCTGTGACCTCAAGGGCACATGCGGCCCTCTATATCCTCAAATGTGGCCCTTTGACTGAATCCAAACTTCACGGGGCAAATCCCCTTAATAAAAGGACTTGTTCTAAAAACTTAGACTTAGTCAAAAGTCCACACCCAAGGACCTAGGGGGCCACATGTGGCCTCAAGGCTGCAGGTTCCCCACCCCTGGACTATATCATCGAATGTGTAAGTTACCCCCTCTAAACTCTGTCATCACCTGAAAATTGAAAATCATGCTATGTTTTGCCTCTGTAGGACTTGCCCAAGGTCACACAGATAAATAACAAAGCACCCTCTTCAGTCATTAGTGTTGAACAGCATTTTCAGTTTCCAGGACAGATCGTTGAGGTGCAGAGACCTGAGGACTCACTCAGTACTGACCTCTCTGGGGTCTGTATGGTCATCACAGGGGTCTCAGGGTCAGACAGCACCAGCATCTAATCACTCTCTTCACATAATTACAAGTTACTCTCCATAACATGTAGACCAACCAAGCGTCCCATCAGTGCTGTATTAGTGCGCTCCTCTTTTCACACCCCCCCCAACACTGACTATTCCCATCTTTTGTCATCTTTACCAATGGGCCAGATGGTAAATGAAACTTCAGGGTGGTTCTGATATGCATTCCTTTCTTTTGTTGTTAGTAATCTGGAGCATTCTTTCACATTAATAGTTGGCAATATTTTTATTCATACATCTTGATAATTTATCCACTGGGGAATGGCTCTTGGTTCAATATATTTGTGTTAGTTCCTCTATACCTTGGACATTAGAACTTTAACAAAGATATGTATGTGATGGACAGAAATTTTTTCCAATCAATTACTTAATTATATTTATTTATATAATTTATAATTATATATAGTATAAAATAATTGTTAGATATTATATCCTAATTTTTATATAATTATATTTATCTTGTTCATGCAAAAGCTTTGCAATTTCATGTGACAAAATCATCTATTTTATCTCATGATGGTTTCTATCCTTTGGCATTTTGAGAATTCTCCCCCAACCCTCACTGTGAACAGCACCTTACGTGTGATTCTCATAATTCATGTTCTTTTTTTTAAGAACTCTTCTGGAAGTCTCCCCCCGCCCTTCTCAGCAGCCCCACACCCCTGGTACACTTGCTCTGTCCAGAAGAGTAGCCAGCAGGCTTCTGCTGCCCCAGCACAAATACAGTTATGTTCATGACAAACTGGGATTTACTGAATTTCCTTCACTTGATAACAATCTCTTTTATTCTTTCATCACATTTTAGGGTGAACCTGGTTCAAAAGGAGTAGAAAAGGGAAAAGAGGTAAAAATTGCCTAAATGTCTGGATAAATGTATCTTCTTTCCTTATTTCTCACTTACTGATGTCTGTCTGAACCGGGCTCTAATGAGGAGACATTCAGTCCTTTGTTATTGCAGAAGTCCTGCGAAGAAGGCTGAATTGGGGGCCAGAGGAACAGCTTCATAGGGTTCTACATCTAGAGTTAAGAGCCTGCAGAGGCCATTGAGCCCACCCCACCCCAATTTTATAGATGAGTCCATGCTAGGTTGGGTGACTTTTGCCCAGGGCCACACAGGGAACCAGGACAAAGTGATTCCTCTTATCACCCTGTCAGGGAGACAACGCACAGACACAGACACACACACACACACACATAGTGTAAGACTGGGACAAGTGTGAGGTAGATGGTCTAGACAAGGTTGCAGGAAGTGAGAGGAGGCTTGGCCCCTGGCCTGCAGTCAGTGGGACTGGGGCTCCAAGGAGAAGCAGGAATTGGTTTATAGGAAAGGGAAGTAGCAACATGGAACTCGCAGGGAATAGTGTGTGAAGAGATCTGGCCAGTCATGAAATGTGGGCCACCAAGGGGAGGAAAGGCATTTGGAGGGGAGACCCAGGAAAACACTAAAGGTGCCAATCTAAGGAGAGTGGACTTTATCCCACAGACCGTGGAGAAAGGCTATTCGGGAATAAGTGTGCAGGACAGATTCAGGAGGAGGAGAAAATGGGTACAGAGAGCCCAGTGAAGGGGTCACTGCAGGAGACCCAGCATGCCCAGATGAAGCCTTGGACAAGGTGGATGAGATCATGGAAAGGAAGGAGCACAGGAGACATTTTGGAAGAAAAACTGGCAGAACTTGGGCACTGATTCTCATGTTTTAAGTGTACACACACACACACACACACACACACACACACACACACCATCTAGCAAGAGAACTATAGAAGGCTAGAACTCGAAAACCACTGAGTAACACTCCCCCTTCAAATTATGGATGAGAACTAAGGTTCAGAGAGAAGTGACCTGACAAAAACAGTCTGGAAGAGGGGTAGGAGGCTGGACTGGGAGTCAAGTCCTGGCTTTTCCACTTACTACCTGCAAGGCACTTAGGTGCTCTGGTCCTCAGTTTCCTCATCTGTAAAATGACTAGATGACCCTGTGGCCCAGCCATTTGGCGCCAAACCCCTTTCTCAGATGAACTTTGCCAACATCCGGCTCTTTCCTAACCAACACCTGGCCTCTCCCCGCTGCCTCCAGACCTCTCCTAGGCCAGCCGCAGCTTTGGTGGCTCGGCTTTTTGCCTCTGCCCCTCACACATATCAAACAAATCTCCTAAGGCTGGTGCTTGCTCGTTCCCATAGAGTGAGGGAGTACAACAGCTTCGAGAAGCCCTGAAGATCTTAGCAGAGAGGGTGCTGATTCTGGAGCACATGATCGGAATCCATGGTGAGTGTCCGGAGGCCTGTGCTAGGCAGGGTCTAGACAGAAGGCTCCTGGGATGGTGCTGGGGAGAGGGGAGTGGGAGGGAGAGAATGGGCAGGGAGCGGGAGCCCAGCTGCCCGGAACTCAAATTTATTGGCCCCATTCCTGCCTTGAGGAATGGACCTTGTGGACTTGGTGGCAGCTGCTTCCTTCTCATATGGAATCCCTCAAAGGATCCTTGCCTACCCACCCACTGAGGGTTTCTTAAGCTGCCCAAACCTAATGTGAGCTATTCTATTAAAAACCATTTAGGGACAGACAGGGGAAAGGCCTGGAGGACCTGAGATCCCCAATCACATCTACTTTTCAATGGCCTTCTGAGACCATCACCCCATCCATGGAGATGCTGCCTTACAGCACACTCCCAGGCCTCCTCCCTGGGACTGGCAGCCTCCCTTCTCTAAGATGCGAAGCATCGCCGGCCAGCTGGAAGGACTTGCCACCCCCCCAAATCCCCCGTTCTCAGTGCCCTCCTTGTTGAACAAAGACTGTATCCACACAGCTAAGGGGCTGTCTTTCCTTTCAGACCCGCTGTCTTCCACTGAACCAGGCTCTGGACAGGATGGAGCACTAGGCCCTGCCTTACAAGGCAACAAGATAAAGCGAGGGGGCCCCCTGGCCCCACCCCAGCCGTACGACACCATCTCTAACTTGCTGGACAACATCGAACCTAGAAGGAACAGTAATGAGAGCAGCAGCCTGAAATAGGCAGCCTAGCATCCCCCTCAGACAAACCTGTGCGCTGATTAAAGATACAGTATCTGTCTATGGACAAAAAAGGTCACAATTGTGGTCCTGGGCCCAGGCTGAGGAAAGCTAGGGGTTGGGGGGCAGGGCTCTGACTGTGCTCCTGGAGGCTGCTTTGGGAGGCTCCCCAAATGGCAGAGGCAAGAGACTGCCCCTTGCTAGCAGTGGTCATCCTCTCCCTCTCTTTCCCTCCTATGAATGGGGGTCTGGGCTGGCAGGAGTTTCTTACTGAGGGATTCAATAAGGCTATGTGGATGGCCTCATCACTGGGCATTCCCAGCCAGGGGCATCATGGGCAGAGCAGTTTCCCCAAAGCCCCACTATAACGAGAAAGTTCCCTGTTGGTCTGGCTCTCCCACGGTGCCTTTTGAGCAAACCAAGCAGGCAAAGCCAGATGCTTGCTCACAGCAGCTTGGAAACTGGCCCCCAGAGCCATTTCTGGAAAGGCCTGGCCTATCTCCGTGCCCCCAGTCATCACCCTCCATCTGCCCCTGCAGCACAACCTGGCCCCACCAGAAAAGTTCATGTTCATGCCTTTGCTCTCCCTTCTGACCTCAATAACATGTTCTTTGGTCACCTCAAGTGAGAGATTATGTGCCTGGGTTCTGTAAATAGCCAGAGGAGTTCAAATGCTCATACAGTCCATCAACCAAGCATTTATTAAGCACCTAGAATGTGTAAGGCCCTCGACCTCCTCCATGAGCTCTCCTGCCTTGGCTGAAAGTCTAACCACAACAAGGCCAGAAGAGAGGTTCTGGGCTAAGTGAGCTCACTGGGGTTGTTCCCATTAACCCAATTTCTTCTCAAAGAATAAACAGGAACCACCTTCCTTGCGTCTGTCCCTAACCAAGCCTGTCCAGAAGCCCATTGTGCAGGACCCTGATCAACACCTTGGAGGAGCAAGCTTCCAAAACAAAGCTCTCGTTCCCCTAGGAGGGTTCATCAGAGGTCTGTGGGAAGAGCAGCAGCAGCTGAAACAGCCCTCAGCAGCACAGGCCCCATGTACCTTTTACCATAACTAGTTCCCTCTTAAAGACTGACTCCATCTCCACTCCCAAACTCTGATGACCACTTTTTTTTGAGTCTGGTTGCTGAGTTCTTTCCTAAGGCCTCCAGGCAGAAGAAACCCAGCTCAGTAAGTTCAACTAGTCTAATGGCAGGGTCCAAAGCACTGTCTCCCAGCCGAGGCCACTCCTTGGAGCACTTTCTAATCAGAAAGATGTTACCACCTAGGTGACTTTAAGTCGCTGGCAGCCAACCAACAGTGGGAGCTGGGAGTCCTGAGAAAGGATGAAAGGTGAATGGAGACCAGAGATTTGGAACAGATGATTTACTCCCTAGAATGCTATATTTGATTCACTCCAGCCTAAGTTAAACTAGTCAAGTTCTGTGAGTGAGCAAAAGCTCCATGCCCCAACCCCCCAAATTAGAGTTCATCAGGGTGACTGGGGTAGGCAGAAAACTCCTTCTCCCCAATCCCCTGGAAAAAAATCCTCAGGCAAAAGGAAATCCACCAGCTCCATAGTCACTCCTCCCAGCCTAAAACGTCTCATCACCATCTTCCCTAACTCTAGCTTGCCAAGCCACGAAGTTTGCTTAATCCCAAACACAGCATTTCCTACTCCAACAGTTTCCTAATTTTGTGGTACTGTATCTTTAATTTTGGTGCTTTTAGAAACCAAATTTGGGTGGGCTTTCTCTGGACCTACCCAATCACCAGAACTTAGGGTAGTAATCTCCCCACCCAAAGTAACTTTCCTAATTCAAGAGCTTGTATTGTGTCTTACCTTACAAAGCCCCATGGACAGTGACTAACAGCAGCTACTCCAAATCTGCCTCTTTGCTTTAGGCAGCTGAGATCCCTATTGGCTGGACCTTTAATTTGGGCTCACTGTACTGGGGCATTCATTTATGGGACGGTTTCCATTTCTCCAATGTCACATCATCAAGCCAGTGGCGTCTTCTGCAGCTTTTCAGATTTTCTAAGATCAGCAGCATCCCCTCTTCCTTCTTTTTAAATGACTTTTCAGCTTGGTTTATCTTACTGAGGCAAAGATGGAAAAAAGAAAGAAAATAACTATTTTTTCTACTTTGCATCAAGCTTAGAAGCTAGTTCCGTGCTGGGCCTCCCTCCAGTTCTAGGCTCCAGTAATGGAATTTTCAGATCCTGCAGAGACTGAAACTAAGTGTGGGACACTTAGGGGAAAGTTATCACAATGGCATCTTCAGAGAAAGAGCCAACTCCATCTTGGGAAGAAGGCTGGCTGTACTGACGGGAAATTCCAGTCCAGAATTGTGGCTGATTCCCCCTGCTCCAACAGCATCCATGACGCTGATTTTCTAGCCTGACTAGGAGAACAACGTCCTGATTTCTGTGATTATGGTGAAATAAATTACTCCCAAGTTCTATACAAGTCCATGGAGCACATTTCTAGGCACTGAGGAAAATGCTGGTATTGTGGTTCAGTGCTAATTTTTAGGGTTTTCTTATTTATGTTGGTGTGTTCTGTACATACAAGGGTCCCAGCTTTCCAAAGTTTACTATCTGCTCTAACCATTTGGTTCTGCGATTCTATGTAGACTTTCTCTAAGGGAAACACCAGCTGGCCGTGGCTTTTTCTTTCATTAATTCACTCTAACTTGGTTGTCATTGGCTGCCTGGCAGAAGAGCGGCAGCATGGCCAGGCCACAGGGGTGGTGTCTCTCAGCTTCCCTGTTGCAATGTTATGATTCATAGTATTGACTTCCTTCTCTCTTTGCTTTGGTGTGGTTGGGTCATAGGGGACACCTTGTACTCAGCATTCTTACAGAGCAGTGGGACCAACAGTGCTAAGCCCACTCGAGGTCCAAGGTCTTTCATGTAACAAACTGAGAAATAAATATATCGTCCGTGACAAAACTTGTTTCTGGCAGCCAAAGCCAAGTCGTCATTCCTGCTTTGTCTTCATTCCCTCCCTCTCACACCCCGAGAATGACTGGGAGGGCCTCGAGTTCCAGCTCCCTCTCCCCAGTCCCCAGGAAATAAAGCACCTGACAAGGGAGATGAGCTGCTGTGGTTCTGTAGTTTGGGCCAGAGTCTAGAGCTGGATGTCACCACCATCGGCTCCCAAAAGAGGCAGGCCAAGTGTGCTCTGACACAGATCATGTTTCCTCCTCCTTGCTCCTAGCTGGAAGCTCTCCGACCCTTCCTCCAAAATTTTCCCAACCAGGGTTACACCCAGTCCCTATGTTTCTGCAGATACCGATGAGGAGTTGGTGCCAAACCGCCTAGTCCATGTCCTCACACCTCCTCGATCCTGGGAGCTCACTTTGTCTCAAAGCCAGGGTCCCTGGGATTAGGGATCTAGCGGTCTGGAAAAGGGGCAAGGGAGGGGGGACAAGAACAAAAGGAAAGACAAATGGTGGGGCAGAGACAAGGAGAAAGAATGACACAAAAACCTAAGAAAAAAATCACACATATATTAAGCCCCTGCCATCCACTAGGCCCTGGGGGGCACAGAAGAGTGAGGGGAATAGTCCCTAGCCTCAAGAAGCTTGCATCCTCCTTGGAAATATGGTATATTACATACATGAACACGTACAAAAACAGATATGGACAATGGGGGCAGAGGCAGCACCAGCTGTTTTAGTCAAGGCTTCAAGGAGGTGAAGATGAAGACAGGGTGCATTACTGCCAGGGCCAAAGGGGAAACCCAGGGAAATGGCGTGCTATGGAACTGAGAGAAGACAAGGTGGGCAGGACCCTCCCATGTGAAGGGGAGGAATGCCTGTATTCCCCAGACAGAGGAGGTTATGCTTGCTCCTATGAGCTTGCTCCTAGAGGCTATGGAGTATGAATAGGGGAGTGATGTGGTCAGACTGGGCAGCTGTGCAAAGGATGGACTGAAGAGGAAGAATCTCCAACTGCCCAGGGCAGTGAGGAAGAGTTAAGCGGGTAAGAACAGAACCGAGAGGGTGTGGCTGTGAAAACCCAGAAGAGAAAGCACCCAAGAAAAGAGGGTGGCCAAGTATCAAGTACCTGGTGAATGCTGAGCAAAGACCCTCAGGTTCGGCCCTTGAGGGATCAGCAGTTTCGGTGGAAGGATGAAGTCCTAAGCCAAGATGCAAAGAACTGAGAGATGGGTGAGAGGAAGGGACAGGGAGGCAAGGAGTACAGGTGGCTTTTTCCCCTGTTTGGCTGAGAAAGGGAAGAGAGCTCCAGGGCAAGGGAGGCATCCCCATGTTGACAGAGAGAAAGTGAAGACTGGAAAGAGGGGAAGAAGATTGTGGGGGCAATCAACTGCCTGAAACAGGAGGGCACAGGATCAAGGCTCTGATCTTGGCAAGTAGGAGGGTCACTTCTTCATCAGACTAAAGTAAAAGAAGAGAAAATGGGGGATTATCAAGAAGCTGAGAAATGTACAAAGAGGGAGCACATGGCAAATAGCCTCCATTTTACCTGTAAAGTGTGAGGCCAAGTCCTTACCTGAGGTGGAGGGAGGGTGATGTGGGAGGCCTGAAGCTCCTCTGGGGAACTAGACAGAGTCAATTAGGAGAGAGCAAAAGGGTGGAGTTCAGCCAACAGCTTTGTGGCAGAGCCAGCCATGAGAGCCAGTGGGTAGGAGGGAAAGACCGGCCGGTGGTTGGAAGACCATGAATAACTCTCTGAGGATCATGTATGCTTCTGAATTACTCAACACTGCAAATTTGGGGACAAGGGAACGGGGTCATCTTTCCACTTTAAAAATGTGAACATTTGAGAACAAAATTGGGAGACCTGGAATCTGGGAGGTGATGGAGAGGTGCTGGGCCAATTCAAGGATGGGTGGTAAGAGGGACCAGTCCAAGAGTGGGATATTTTTGTGGTGGGTTTTCAAATGGTGTGCAGTAAATACAAGCTCTTTTTGAAGTGTAAAGTCAATAAGTTCATAGAGCTGAGACCTGAGTTGTCGTGTCCTGAAACAACATTCTAGGAGAGCAGGGTTAAGTGTTTAGACATAGAAAATGGGTTTGAAGGCATAAGAGGGAAGAGATATAATGAACCTCAATTTATTTCCTAACATAGTGGAGCATGAAGGGACTTTTCCCCAAAGGTTGGCAGTTGATGAGTAAAAGACAATCCTCTCATTCCTTGAGGAAGCATTATGTAGAATAAAGGACTTATATATGACCCCAAAGCTGGCTGTCCACATGATAAAAGTGTTAGAACTGCAAGGTACCTTGGGAGGCATCGAGGGCAGAGATTTAGTGACTGACCTAAGGTCATAAGGGCAGCCAAGTGGCAAAGCCAGCACCCTTTCCAGAGGGAGGGCCCTGGTCCTTTAGAGGTTGAATGGGTTTGAGGTGGCAGGTCACTAAAGACACAGGATCAGATTTAGAACTGGCAAGGACTGCAGAGGTCACTGAGTCCAGAATTGTCTGTGGTCACATAGGTAGCAAAGGACAGGCCAGGTCATTTGACTCCAGATCCAGCTTTTCATTTTACCATGGCACTTCCCTGTCTTTTTAAAATTTTTCATGAAAATTTTTCATTTCATTTTTTATTCATTTTTTAAAAAATAAATTAATTTATTTATTTTCTTGTTTACGTCATTCATTTCCACAAGATTTTGAGTTACAAATTTTCTCCCCATCTTTCCCCTACCCAACACCTCAAAATAGCCATCCCCACCTAGCTGACCTAAACCCAAACTCAAAAATGAGCCTGGCTCCTGGGCATGTGGGAAGAATCTGGTCCTTGACTCCTTTCCTCCAGCCTATAAGTTGAGGTAGTTCCTATTTAGAAACAAACAGGTGAAATCTTAGACCTCCTGGGCAAAGAAGAGAGATGGGTAAGAAACCTGGGCTACTTGGGGCGGCTAGGTGGAGCAGTGAATAGAGCACCGGCCCTGGAATCAGGAGGACCTGAGTTCAAATCCGGTCTCAGACACTTAGCACAAAACTAGCCATGTGACCTTGGGCAAGTCATTTAACCCCAACTGCCCTACCTTACCCCCTCCAAAATACAAAGCAAAAAAAAAAAAAGAAAGAAAGAAAGAAACCTGGGCTACAGTGCTCGAATCCCCTCATCTCCCCTCTGCTGCCCATTGCTCTGTATCAAGCTGAACCTACTTCCAAGATTTCTCCACAAACACGAGGGAACCTTTGAGGATCCCGGAATGACCCTGGGTACTTCACAAAACGCTGCACCTGCTGTTATCTGAAAGTCTGAAAGTCTTAGGAGAGCTCTGTAGTTCTTCCCTGGAGGTCTTGCTGTGAATGAGGCAACTCCCACAGTGGCCAATCCTTGGGATGCACTAGACCAGTACTTAAAAGGAGAGGAGGACCTGCATCACAGAGTGGGGGTGCCCACCCCCAGGCCCAAGAGCCTTTTGCTTTCCTGGGTGAGCTAGGGCCTGGAGCTTACAGTAAGAGCCGTGGGGAGAAAATATGTAACAACTCAATCCTATGGGAAAGTCAAACAAACAAACAGCTTATTTTTGCAGCCTGGATTGCTGGATTTCATGTGCCAGGCCACAGGTGGAGAGCACAGATAAAGAATGGGTTGTGAGGTCCTGGGAGAAGTGGTGCCTGTGAGGCCGTAACTTACACCATCTACCTCTGACTTGGAAAATGGGAGCAAGCAGCACTGTGCTTCTTCGGGACACACAAGATGAGGAAGAATAATTGAGAATTTCCATTGCTCCTGGTTCCTGTGAGCTGGAGGTCACAAAGCATAAGACACTAAGGCCCCCAGACCTGCAGCCTGGGCAGACTAAGGGTCATCTACGGGCTACAAACCATTATGTGCAAAGGGCCCCCCGACAGCAAAACCCATTACACCGTGTAAAAGGGGCAGGTGTACATTCCACGGTAGAGCAGAGAGGCCAACGGGTGTGGAACAGTGTATGTAGTTCAGATTTTATTTGATATGTTGTTAAGTTTTACTAGGTTTTTTTTCCTTCCCCCTTGTTTTCTTTAAGAATATAATCTATCATATAAGATGGCTCCTTGGAAGAAGGGTGGAATATGGGAAGTTTTAGAACTGTAAAAACTAATTTTATTGATGACATTTTTAGAGGTGCGAGCGTGTTAGGGTGATCAATGGGGCAACCTGAAAAGAAGGTTGCAGCGGAAGAAGTCCTGGACAGGAACAGGCTCTAGCCCAAAGAATAAGGTCTCGTTGTGAGATGGGTGGCACAAGGCAAACTGTAGGACACTCTCTCCCCTGTTGTCTTCCCAGACCTTGCATGGCAGGCAACCTGATGAGATCCCAGCAAGCTAAGGCAGACGGCATAAGGACGAGGAAATAAATACATATACAGCAAAGGGAGAGGTTGGCAAAAGGATGATGGTGGGAGTGGGAAGAGCCGGCCATGGTGGGGGAACAGCAGCAGTTAGTTAGCACTTTGTCCTGAAGCAGGACAAAGGTGAGAGGAGGAGAGGCTGGGAAGCCGCAAATCTGGTAAACTGAGAATGTTTCCTGTAGATGACTGGCGGGATAAGATTAGGATTACAGCTCCCTTCCACCCCCCCTCCCCCAAAGGTAATGACAGCTAAGCCTTTTAAATGCTTGTTTGTAAAGAAACTACAAAGGGGAGAGCTTGGACCCTATGAAAGCGCACTCCACCTCTGCCACCTGGGCCACCAAACTGCAGTTAGACTTGGCCAGGCCTTGAGCCAAGCCTTCCTGGCCCCATGAAGGGCCCCCCTCCTCTGCCCCACCCTGCCTTGCCTCTCTGGCAAAGGCTTCTTTATAGATTAGTCTAGAAACTTCCCCCCCCCCTTTTTTTTTTTTTTTTTACAAAAGGGTTAGAATGAAGAAGTATATTTGACTGGGTAAATGCAACAAAGGGTACAAAATCTCAGGAGACAAGGGAGGATGGAAGTATAAGGGCAACAAGGATTTTGAGTAATTCTAACAGAGGCCAATGTATGGTTGAAGTTTGAGCTGGGTGATGGGAGGCCTGGATCTAGGCTCTATTATGGCAGCTAGACAATTCAGGTTCTCATGCAGCTGCCAGGGAACAACACGTACAGCAGGCTGGGAGCCTGGGTCTTCATAATCCCAAGCCTGTGTGTGTGTGTGTGTGTGTGTGTGTGTGTGTTTACTACACAACACTGCCCCTCAGTAGTAGTCACCCTGCCATACACATAACAGGGAAAAACAAACCTGATGGTGTGAGGTCCTGGGTGAGGGGAAGGTTTGGGGTGGAGAGGGACTAGAGGCGAAGAGATCGCTATGTGGGAACTGAACGAATTCCCTTTCTATGGCTCTAGTCCAGTTTCTGTCTTGTGAGAAAATTTTATTCAATTATAGGAATTGTGAGAAAACTTTATGGTACTGTTTGAACCTAGGCCCAGATGGCTAGAAAGCTGGACTGTTTCTATCTATTGCTTAGAGACCCTGACCTAAGGAAACCTGGTCAATCTGAAGACTGAAGAGAGGAGTTTTCTCACAATTATACATCTCAAGTAACCCATACTTCTTATCTAAAAACTTGCCGCATACTAATCAACAATAACTGTTCCAGTGTTCCTTTGATTGAATACGATGCTTAGGGGAGGGGGAGAGGCGGGACACATCTTTTTCTGATTTGAGGGAACTGTATCTGTTTGCCTTTCCCCTCCCAACTCAGGAAGCCCCTAATCTTTCTTCAAATTAGAAATCAGATTACCTAGTCTTGCATCCTGGTTTATATCCTATTCTTTTCTTTTAATGCATAAGAATCTGTCTCCCCCGTATTTGGGGTCCAGTGCCACGCTGAGGAGGCCTGGTCTCAATTTGTTACGCAATTAGCATGCCTTGTTTAATAAATCAATAAACTCAGAAACTTGAACCTTTGTTTCCTCAGTCATTTCAGATTTCACCTGCCACACCTATGAGTATTTGGTATTTGTGCTAGTATCAAAAAAGTCGCAATGGGGCTCAAGTAAATGCCAGCTTACATACCAAGCAGCAATGGGCCCCTCAACATGGGATATGTACCATGAGCCTGGGGCCATGACTGTGTAAGGAAGGAGGAAATGTCATGGGAAGTACTGTAGGTCAGTTGGTGAAACCAATAGAAAGGATTAAGGATTTGGGAAACAAACCAAGAAATATGATAGGGAGGCATGATGGAGTGAGGTAGGAGTTTAACTCCCCAGACATCTTCTGGAGCTCTCCCTCTGGCAAACTCAGAGCAACTAATAAGTTCCCAACTTGCTTTAATGATCATTCTGTTCTACAAAAGATAGAGCAAGGGATCAAGGGACTCCCTTCAAGTACCTGATTCTAATCAATAAGTAAGAACTAATAGCTGAAGTAGAAATAAGAACCCTGACTTTTCTGACATTTCACAGTAGGTGAGAAAGAAGCTGGACCACACTCTAGATCTGGGGACGGGAGACTGTAAAGTGCTCTGGGACAGATGGTTACTATTTCATATCCTTGAGCTCTTCATGGGAACTTGGCCCAAGAGAAATAAGAAGCTTCAAAAAGTGCTGAAAGTCCAAAGACATGATTACAATAAAGGAACAAGAGAAAGGTGGGCACCGAGTCAATCTGGATGCCCAAGAAATTTAACTGAGAATTTAAAAATATATACAAAGGACAAGTAACTGAAGAGGAACAGAAAAACAGAATGTTCAGTGGAAACATCAACAGTGAGTGCAAAAACTCAGAATAAGCTCAGCCTTCCAGGAAATTATTTTAAAAAATCAAAAAGACTTTTTCAAAGCACTTTGGGAGCAAGAAGATCAAAGAAAGGATGAGGTCCACAGCTCATGGACAGCTGACTTGATGGTAACAATCAAGTGAGAAGAAGGATCACTCGACTCTCATTTTGCTTGTTTTCCCTTCCAAAGACAATGATGCTCTGAGGAGACAGAACAAAAACAGCTAATAAGGGCGCAACACTGAAAATAAGTGAAGAGTCCAACAGAGTTGGGAATGTTCCACACCCCAAGATGCTGAAGAGTGATCTTCAAAAGGCCATGGAGAAAGGCAATGACAGAGAAGCAAATGTCATCTCATTCTCCAAAAAGGAACGAGGGTGAAGTCTTCAAACCACAGACCCCTGAACTCAAGCATGATATTCAAGTGATAGCTTGTGAGCATTTAGGAGGGAAGGGATCAGCAAGTGCCAGAGCTCTTTCAAAAAGAACAATTCACACAGACAAACCAGAGTTGGGTCACTGCTACACAAAGTCAGCATTCATCCTAAGCAAAGCATCTGTCCAAGCCTTCCCAGGTTCCAGACTTGATCAATGTGTAAATGACTTGTTTTGCTGTCATTATGACTTGTTACTGGGGATGAGGGAGGAAGGAGGATTTAGTGGTAATGGTGTGAAAGAAAAAAAAACAGAACATTTAACAAATACACAGGAGAAAGCAGACAGAAGCTCAAAGAGGACACAGATGAGTAGGGCAGGACTGGAAGCACCACATCAAATTTAATAAATACTTTTTAAAAAGCTATTCACAAAAGATGCATGCTTTCATATATAATCCTGTTTTCATTCTTTATATATGGAAATGCTTGTCAAGTCAATAATAAAAAAGAAACTTTACTATCTTCTGCTATTCAAAATGAAGGAGCATGGGATAAACACCACCTAATTCTGCAATGTGCTGAAGGACCAGACTCTGAGTAATCATGAAATAACAAGGTTAGTGGTGTGCCCCAGGGATCTGTCCTTGGTCCTGTGCTATTCCAAGTTTTTAATCAATGATCTGGATTAAAATATAGATGGTATTACAACAGCTAATACACTACATTACAAAATCCAAATCCAAAATGACTGACAGGCCAGAATAATGGGTCAAATTTAACATTATGCAATTCAACAGAAATAAATATGGAGTCTCACATTTACCATCTCCCCCCAAAGTCAACTAAATAGAAGGTATCTCTAAAAAACATCTATAAAAACATTGACTTGGTGACTGAAAAAGCTAATTCAATGTTAAGCTGCATTAATCAGGTCACAGGGTGTAGGACACAGAAGAGAATATTGCTTAAAGCCCTTTTCAGCTCACATTTGAAAGGCTGCATCTAGTTTGAAAGAGGCAGGTATTATATTTTAGCAAAGGCATTAATAAAATGGAGCACGTCCGGATGAGGGAGACCAGGAATAGGAGTGGACTTCAGGCCATGCTAGCCAGGTAGCAAATGAAGGAACTAGGGATGGTGAGGTCTTACCAAAGAGCTACTAGACCAGCAGTTCTCAACCTGTGGGTTGTGTTCAGTTTGTAACAATGAAAATACGTCCTGCAGATCAGATAGATCCATAACAGCGGCAAAGTTAGTTGTGAAGTAGCAACGAACATGATGTTATGGTTGGGGGTCACCACAACATGAGGAGCTGTATGAAAGGGTCACGGCATTAGGAAGGTTGAGAACCACTGTACTAAAGCTATTATGATGTCTTCAACAGCCCAGCGTTCCCAAAGTCTTAAGGTAGTCTGAAGCTAAACTGCCCTAAGACTTTAAGGTTAGATAGGTTCTGCTTGGTTCCAAAGTCCAAAAATGAGTGTAACAGTTGGAAGCTACACTGAAGGGAATTTTGGTTTAATGCAAGGAAAAACTTCTGGGGCAGACAGGTGGCGCAATGAATATAGAGTACTGTAATGGTAATCAGTTTGTTGGATATTTAGGGCAAAGTATGGAAGGTGTGAGCTCTGTATGGAAGGTGTGAGCCTTATCTGGAAGGTGTGAATTCCCCTGTTGATGTGGAAGAATGCTATTGGCTGAGACACTCCC
>CM053593.1:378056458-378099247 GCA_028646575.1 Pseudocheirus occidentalis
GAATCTTAAAAGCTCTTCACAGTAGCATTCTCTCAGGAATCTACTGCTGATTGGTTTTACAAGTACCAGCCCTGGAGGAGGACCTGAGTTCAAATCCAGCCTCAGACACTTGACACACTTACTAGCTATGTGACAAACTCAAGAATAGTCTAAAATTAGAGTCAAAGGTAGATTCCCGATCACCAGAAGATGTTAACAGGGACACGTTCAGGGAGACTGCAGAAAAAGGAATTGTTCAAAGGACCAGATGACTAACCTTGGGAGCCCTTTTCACCTCTCGGGTTCTGTGATCTCCTCTGATTTGCTGCAGCATAAAGTAAGGCAGTAATTATGAAGAGGCAACATCAGAACTGTGCTAAGGACATAAGGACACCAGATGAGACAGTCTACGATGGATTGCTGCTTTTTTAGCCTATTTAATCAACTTGGTTACACTTGAGAAAGTTTATAACATCCTATGAGTACACCTTTAATGGTTCATTGTCATAAAGGCGATGTCAGAAACCATGCTGACTTATTAAAAAGTACTCATATCACTGTACAACAGCAAAATCAGATTTAATGCATGTCAGTTTAAGGACAAGAGCTTTTCTAGTAAGGTGACCTGATACAAACATCAGAGAAGCCTAAGCTTATCTGGCAATTTTATTTTAAAATTTATTGTCTTCTAGTTCACACTACTTTTTCATACTGGAAGATTTAGCTATTTAGCCCGACCATTATTTGGGGCTGGGGATAGCAAATTGGCATCTAGTAGCTTTTAATTGCAGAACTCAGATCAACACTTAGCAATTCCCTATAAGAGCAGGTGAAAAGGAAATTAAAGAGGGAACAAAATTTTCTCTTAGCCTTCTCAAATCTATTAACAAATAATTAGCATGTATGGAGCACTTTCATCACAATAATGCTGTGAGGTAGAGAGTGCAAGACAAGTAATACTCCCATTTTTCAAAATAGGAAAATAAGACTCAGAGATATTATGCAACTTGCCCTTGGTTACATAAGTCAATACTGAGCAGAGCTAGGATTTGAACCCAGGTACCTCCTGACTCTCAGTCCAATTCTTTCCCTAATAAGTCACTCTCCTTCTCTAAGAAATATTAAACACCATATCTTAAATGAATGACTCTGAAGGAAAGCATATCCTTCTTCACTACACTCCCAAGGTTATTCTCCACTGTGAAACCTCTGATGTCTGATCAGTGCTGAGCTGCACCTGAAGGCTCACACTCACTGCATTCAAAGGCTCTCTCTCCAGTATGGATTTTCTGATGTTCAGTGAGATGTGTGCTTCGTCTGAAGTCCTTCCCACATTCACTGCATTTATAGGGTTTCTCTCCAGTATGGATTCTCTGATGCTGGATGAGATGAATAACTTGGCTGAAGGCTTTTCCACACTCAGGACACTGGTAGGGTTTTTCTCCAGTATGAAATTTCTGGTGTTGAGCAAAGGCTGTACTCCATCTGAAGTCTTTTCCACACTCTCTACATTCATAGGGCTTTTCTCCAGTATGAATTCTCTCATGTTGAGTAAGGAGTGTTCTCCACCTGAAGGCTTTACCACATTCATTACACTGATAGGGTGTCTCTTCAGTATGGATTCTCTGATGCTGAATGAGATCTGTATTCTGAGGGAAGGCTTTTCCACATTCATTACACTGATAGGGTTTCTCTCCAGTATGAATTTTCTGATGTTCAGTAAGATGTGTATCACGTCTGAAAGCTTTGCCACATGCGTTACATTCATAAGGCTTCTCTCCAATATGAATTCTCTGGTGTCGTATGAGGTGTGTTCTCCAGGTAAAGGCTTTCCCACATTCAGCACAAGTATAGGGTTTCTCTCCAGTATGAATTCTCTGATGTTGAATAAGATGGGAATTCTGACTGAAGGCTTTCTGACAGTCATTGCATTCATAGATTTTCTTTCCTGAACATATTTCTTGATGTTTGATTAGGTCAGAACTATGTTTAAATCTCTTTCCACATTTGCCACAATTATGACTTCCCTCTCTTATAAATACTCTCTGCTGCCTAATAAGGATTGAGCTTAGACTAATGTTTATTCCAGATTCATTACACTGAGGACTCCTCTGCTCAGTGGGAATGTTCTGATGGTGTGTGATGGTTAAAGGCTTCAAAGATTTCTCCTTGATTCCCTGCTGTCTCCCTAACTGGTTTTTATATTCCCTAGCTCCTGCTAAGGTGGAGTACCACAAGTCAGTTCTAACAAGGCTTTCCATCATGACCTGCTGAGATGACTCTCGTTCACAAAAACCCTGCTTTGGAGATGACTCCTTGGTCAGTCAGAGTCTGGAAGTCTGGAAGTAATAAGAAATGTAAATGTCCCCTCTTCTCAGGACCAGGAGAAAGAAAACTGCTATCATAACAGCAGAATAAAAAGATCTCTCCACAAATGAGGAACAGAAACTCAGACCAAAAGTTCTACTTTCCTTTGGCATTGCCCCCCAAGGCTCCCCTGAAGATGCCCCGGCCCGGCCAAGATCAAAGGGAAGGAGAGTAGAGACGGCTCTTTAACTCTGTGCCTTCCCACTTAAATCATGGAGAGATTCTTACACAGAGGGACCTAGGCTGTGGAAGTTCTACCAAAACAACATTTTGGATGGAACCTTTACTTAATGCATATTCCCTCTCGCCCAACAGTTAATAGCCCCCTTAGGTTCACTTTCCAATATCTGATTTAATCCAATAAAGATGGACTAAATGCAGGTGCTATCCTGCTGTTTCCTCCCGCCAGTCTCTCATGCCTCTATTTTCTCCAGCCTGGCCCTACTAATAGCCTTTGTCTGACAATCTCTTCTATCCAGTCTGGAGTTAAGTCCTGTAGATTTTGCCAGCACCCTGCCTTCCATATGTGCTCTCTTCTCTCTTCTGACACTGTCAGCAGCCCGGTGCAGACCCTTATCACTTGATACCTGGATTATTGCAACAGCCGGTGTTGGGGCAGCCTGCAGAGTCTCTCCCCTCTTTGGGCCATCCTCCACTCAGCTGTCAAATGAATCTTCCCAAAGCACAGATCTGAACAGATTCCCCATTTCCACCCATTCGATAAACTCCAGGGCCTCCCTATCACTTCCAGGATCAAATGCAAAACCCTCTGTTTGGCATTCAAATCCCTTCATAAGCAGGACCCGTACCATTCCAGTCTTACTCCCCAGGTGCTCTGAAATCCAGGAACACTGATTTCCTTGCTACTCCCCAAACAAGATGTTTCATCTCTGCTGGGAGATGGTGGTGATTCCTCCCCTTATCTAGAGGTACAGTCAGCACAGTCCTTATTCCCAGTTACTTCCAGGCCTTTATTCTGCCATGTCCATGCCATCTACTTATATCACCTTTCAATTCTTCTGCTTCTATCTACTGGCCCCTGAGAGCTGAGGGGCAAAGAGGGCAAGGAGGGTTTCACGCTCCCCTTTTCCGTGGCTGGTACCCAGGGTTCAGTCCTCCTCCTGAGTCCTTCTCTGGTCATCATTTTAGAGATATAATCTTTATGTTTATGACCATTTCAACACCTGTTCTCAGTCTCTTTAGCCCCTCAGATCCCACACAATTTTCACTTCCCCTTTAACCCAGTAACCCATGACTATGGTCAGACTCTAGACCTAGATCATTCAAAGCTCTTCTAGTTCTAAAAATCTGAAACCATGTGACTGCCTCCATCCACAATGATCTTTCAGGACAGCCCTAGCCCTTAGTCCTCCCCTACCTGTTCTGTGCTCTCACTATGACTTTTAGAGCCCTAATTTCTCCCTATTTCCCAGCCAATTAATTATCTCTAAGCCTCAATTTGCTCTTTACCTAGTCTCACTGCTAGCATCACTGTTAGCAGAATCAACAATACTTTTGCCTCTGCCCTTGGACCCTTTACCCTTCAGTGTTCCCACCCTGTTAGACCTGGCTAACTGCAACCACGTGCCACCACCCCATTTGGGAGCTGCCAAATACTGATGAATGAGAGAATACAACCAACAGAGATCTTTCCTGAAAGCTACAAATTACAGCTCCATGGATCATACTCATCTCAGTCTAAATGGTGGAATTTTTATCTGTCCCTTCCCAAGACGAGACTGTGGTTATAAGAAGGGGAGAAAAAAGAGAAGGCAGTAAGTGTTCTGCTGCTACGGCCTCCGCCCCTGCCCTAGACAAAAGCTGGAGACTCAGACACAGAAGTCATTAACATATTATTAACACAATATTTATAACTCATTGTTTAGAAAAAGAGGAAGTTGGGGAACGATCTGTTCTGAGACAACAGGCACCACATGACCCCAATCAAAGAAGACCCAGATTTTAAGAATCACAGCCTCTCACATCCCTAGCAAGAGATGTATGGGATTAAATTGTGCTAGGATACTCGACTTTTCTGAATGGACCATCCTTCTGACAGCAACATAAAAGTGTCAGAAAGTGACCCATTCAGAGAACTCCTGTGGCTGGCAGGGGTGAGCAAGAGCTCAGCTGCTTCTTCAGCCCAAGAACTCCCACAAACTCCCACACTAATTCACTGAGAAAATTTAAGAAGCAATGTTGCCTTTAGATTTTAAGGTTGGCCACAAGTCATAGTGATGAATGTCCAATTTGGGAGGGAGCACAGAGGCCACCCCCACCTCCAGAATACGAAACCTTAGAAGAGAGCTGGCCCTCTGCACCAGGGCATAACTGACTGTATGTCCATCCTATGGAGCTTCCACTCAGTATAGTAAAGAGAATTTAACTATTTTAACTGGCCCACTATTTGAAGGCAGTGTGTGCTTGGCAGTAACAGTGTCTCTCCACCTCTTGTAGGTCTCTTAGGACAAAGTTTCCCCATCCTCACCAGAAAGGGGAGTATAACGACACATGGAGTCTCTCCTGAGAGACCTTGCCAATAAGGCAAAGGCCTGAGATTTTGCCTTCTCACCCCAGGGGTGTGGGTGCCAGCTCATGGGGACTCTTTCTTTCCTCCTCATTCCGGAGGGCTGCATGCAGGCTGCATGCTTACAGAGTCACTGCTAGGATTTCCAGCAGCAGGGCAAGAACATCCTTTCATATTGGAGCAATGGCCCCTCCAATGCTACTGGCTGCAATAGCTCCCCTCTCCCTGAGCCAAGATCACAGCTCTGTCTGCCCTGAAAGGCAGTGGAGTCTGTGGCCTTCTCTAGCCTCCTCTGTAAACCCTGCTCCAACAATCACCTCCTCTCTTCCACTGGATCAGAGATTTAAAGCCAAAGGGACCAAAGGGATACCTAGCCCAACTTTCTCGCTTTACAAACGAGAAATCTGAAGCCCAGAGAGGTCTTGGGAAGGGACAGATAAAAATTCCTCCATTTAGACTGAGATGAGTATGATCCATGGAGCCGTAATTTGTAGCTTTCAGGAAGCACCAAAGGTACGATTTGCACCCAGACCCTATGACTCCCACGTCTGCCGGCTCACTCCGCATTGCCTACAAACTGGCTTGGATATTTCCAGTGATGAAATGGCAGCCTGCTCCCGTCCCTGCCTGAAGTGATCCTTCCCTCTCACCAAACGTCCAGTGAAATCAGCCTCACCTGCAGTGTCAGGGGCCTGCCTCTGGGACAGGGGCCTGTCCTGACCAGCCTATGGAAACATCTCTCCAAAGGTACTGGGGACCTCATCACTTAGACCAGCAGCTTGTACATCTGACCTCTCGGGGCTGCCAGTCTGGGGCTTACGCCCTCCTTCTGGTGCCTCTTTGCCCTGACAGCCCAAGGTCACACCCATCTGCACTGCATGCTACCTGTACCTGTACTTGTACCTGGCCCTTGCACTTATCTGTATGTGTCACACCTCACCCCAGGCTGCCACAGCAATCTTCTATGAACAAGTCCCCTTCCTTTAAACCTGCCTGAATGCTAGATCCTGTCCTGGGTGCACAATGCCTGGCCCTTAGTGTTGAGTGAATGACCTATTTATCACCTATTTCCCTATCTGGCGGCTCTGAGCAGTATAATAAAGCGCTGGGCCTGGAGCTGGGAAGACCTGAGTTCAAATCCTGTCTCAAACACTCACTAGTTGTGCGAACTGGGCACGTCACTTCACCCTGTTCATCTCATTTCCATCATCAGTAAAACAAGGTGAAGAAGGAAGCGGTTTCACCGAGAGACTTCGCCTCTTTAGCTGCTGCTCCCATTTCTGTCTGCCCCATGACAGCCAACATACTTCGAGCTCGTGCTACATGTGCGGCACACAGAGAGATGTTGAGCTGCCTCTCCCTTACACGTGTGACTCATGCCAAACACACACTTATTCACATCAGTCTTACTGCCTGTGATCCATCCTCCCTCCAGCCTGCCTTCTGAGACCTTGATTCTCCAATGCAAAGTCTCATCTGTCCTTCCACCTTTGTGTCACCTGCAAACTTGTTAAGTACAATGTGGATGCCCTGATCCAAGTAATTCACACAGATACCAAGCAACAGAAAACCAGGGACAGACTCCTGAGGTTCTAAGAGATCTTTGTCTCTTTGTGTCCTTTGTGTCCAGTTGTTCAAATAGCACCAAATCTTACTAACCAAAATCTCTACCTCATCTTCAAAACTAGCACGAGAAATAAAAATGACTTGCTGAAATCTAGGTATACTCTGTCCACAGAATTTTCCAACTGATACTAATCAACAATTCAGTCAAAAAAAAATATTGAGGTTATCCAATTCAACAAACACGACACCTGTTCTTGATTAATCCATGCCAGCTCTTAATGGTAACCACCTCCCTTTCTAATTGTTGAGAAACCAGTCCTTTGATACCACTTCAGAATTTTGCAAGAAATGGGACTTTGCTGCCTATTTGTTTGATGACTCCGCCATCTCTCATTCCGAACACCAAGACAACACCGTCCCATCTCCAGGCCTACAACTCTTCTCCCATGATCCATGTTTTTTCATTGTTCAGCATCAATATTTCTGCAATTGTAGCTGCTTAGAATGCACTCTGTGGCTCCTGCTGAGCTGAACTGGTGGAAGGAAGCTGGATCCTCTGCCCCTCTCTCTGCTATCTTGGGTTTAACTTTTGTTCTATATTTCCCAGTCCAGATGTCATTGTTCTTGGTAAGGAAAACAAAAGCTAAAAGAGCTGAATAATTCTGCCTTTTCTTCATCACCTGTTACGATCACTCTTTTTCCTACATTACAATTACTTTCACATCAGTCCTAACACATTTATGTGGGCAGATTTCTTCCTCTGCTTCTACTCTCATCCTAAAGGCCTGCTGATAGTATGTGCAAGACTGGCAGTAAGTGTATAGTTTACAAGCTGATCTTAGTTTTGATGCGTCCCTGGCAAAGAACTGGGGATATTCCTGCCTTCCTTTGACTAGCACTTCAGAAATCCAATTTCTCCTCTCAGACAACAGCTTTTAGCCAGCTAGTTACCTCTCCTTCTCTCGCCTCAGACTTCCACCAATCAGAATCCACCAACAGTTTCCGTTGCTTTTCGGGCAGTATCGCTTGCTCCAACATGAGTTTCCAGAAGCTGGAAATGGCCATCAGATGTAACCAATCTTGGAAATTTCTCTCTCATGGCCTAGACAGATGCCCCCGTGAGAATTATCACTCACATCAGGTCCGACAAATCACTAATTCTGCACTCCCACAAAGCAGTCACCAGCAACCACCCTCTTCACCTCTTCTTCCTCTGTCTCCCCTGACAGTCTATAAAGCCCCAGCACTCCTGAGTCTGCAAACTGCTGCTTCCTGCCCTCCCCCCTCTTCTAACAGGGGAGTCATCCCCATATGGATAACTTAACTCCAACTGCCCACGTGGCTCTTTTTCCCCGATTCCCTTTGTGTCATAGTCTTCTACCCTCTAGAACAGGTCAGGGGTCCCTTCTGGCCCTTTACCTTGAAGCCTTCTTTCAATTTAACTGTTTAGTTTCTTCCTGATAACTTGGGGGGGGCAAAATACACTGCTCAAACCTCTTAACGTTCCCATCTGGGAGAAAGCCTACCCTCTACTCTATGCATAATTCTGGGGGGTAGGATGGGAGAGACCTGGTTCAGTAAGGGGCAGACCACACTGGAAGCCACTGTACATCCTGGCAGAGTCCATCGCAGCAAGGAGACAGCAACAAAACTGGCCTGACTATGCCCGGTGGAGAGGGGAGGGAGATACAGCCTAGACACGATGCTGCTGCTGCTGCTGCTAGAGACCGGGCATTCCTGCAGGTTTCTGAGCATGGGAGAATTCAGTGAGAATTCTGATGCCTGGAAGGATACTTTCCCCTGTTTATCCAAACCGCTATAGTCTTGTTTCCCCACTGAATCAAGGGGTGAGACCTTGGACTTAAGTCATCTGGGGCCTGAGGTCCAGAGAGCAGTAATAACCTCTCCTCTCATCTCTTCGAGCAGAGAAGAGGTAGTTCTGACCCCTCTTCTCAGGTGACTTATCTATTTTATGAACTTAAAACACTGGCAACTTGTGTAGATCTTCACAACTGTTGTGACAGTGCAGCTCTGGCAGCTATTGGCAATGGCTGAAGAGCCAAAGGGACCCAAATGGACAAGCATGGAGAGAGCAATAGCGGAGAAAGGAGAAAAGAAGCTCGAGTCCTTAGTGAGCCCCTGCAGCCCACATGAGCTGGAGAAGGAAGAAAAGCCAGGGAAGCAGAAGGGGAAATGGGACACAGACAAGGACAGCGCAGTGTCAAGCACAGGCAGAAGGGTGGAAAACAGAGAAATTAAGAACAATGGAGAAGGGCATTCTCATTCAAAAGGGTTTGTTTGAAAAAGGGAGGAATCTGGGAGAAAAATCCAGAATTCAGGGCGCTCAGTAAAGAAAGAAAAGAAGGAAAACAGAAGGACCCCGTAAACAGAAGGGCGCCAATATGAAAGGAAGAGGGACATAGCCAGAAAGCTGAAGTCCTGGAGCAAGCAAGGGGTGGGACCCATGGCGCAAGGCAGGCTCCGGCTGTTGAGGAGCTCCTGTGTGTGGAGGAGAGCATGAGGAGCTGAGCTGTGCCGGGAAGGGCTGTCCTGTGGATGAGTCGTGGCCTGACTGCTCTGATCTGCACTAACAGCAACAGGACTGAAAGGAGAAGGGGAGAAATGACGAGGAAGCCAGTCACCATCAGCTCAGGATAAAGACCTAACAGAACCATTGAGAACCAGAAGCAAGCTCGCTGGCAACAGAAGCACTCAAGCAGAAGCTGATCACTGCTCAGCAATGCAGTGGCTGGGCTGCAATTGGAACAGGGCTCAGCTAAGGTCATGTAAACTCAACCCTGCACTAGCTCAAGGTTCATACCGAATGACCTTGGCTTGCACACAGGCCTAGGTGGGAGCCACCTACAGAACACCGCCAAGAGTCCGACCTTTCACAACTGTGGCCTCCCCCTGCCTAGTTCTCACCACTCACCTGGAAAGGTATTTTTGGAAACTGATCTTCCAGTCATCCAGGGCTCTTTGCTTGTTCCAACAAGAAGATCACATCTGGTTTGGACACTGCATGCCCTGCTCATGGGGAAAGACAGAGCTTGGGTACCTGTGCTGTGGCCAGAGCAGCATCCCAGGACTCTATCCCAGCCCACCGATTTTCAGAACCTCACAAAGATGAAGGTTGAGGTTCAGGGTCTATACAATGAAGCAGTTTCATACGCAACAATGTGAAGACTGTTCACCTGAGAAGGAGCAGAAGCCCATCATATTTCCATGTCCAAAAGGAATTCCTGAGGACCAGGATCTGCTCAAACAAGACCAAGTATCCCAGAGAAGTTTGTCTGAACAACTGAGGGTGGTCCAGGACAAACAAGGGAAATCGCCCTTACCTAATGAAACCAGGTTCCTGTAGTTCTCCAGCATCACATCCCTGTACAAGTCCCTCTGGGCAGAGGCCAGCTGCCTCCATGTCTCCCGAGTGAAGTCCACAGCCACATCTTTGAATGTCACTGCCTCCTAAAATATCAAACACATTCCTGTTCTCACCCAGAAACAATCCTCAACAGGGTATGGGAACAGGAAAAGAAAAGAAGACAAGAGCAAAGATATTGTAGAGCTCAGATTGACAAGGTACAAGAACATGGACAGGCAGGAGGTGGCTGTGGGATCCCCCTCTCTGCATGCTATCATGTGGAGGCTATGGGGGGGGGGAAGGAGGCAAGGGAGGATTCTTGTCCAGGTACACATGAGAGTACATGACGTCAAAGGTCCTTCCCCACTCTGCTTTATTAACAGAAATTAAGAGTTCGGGAGAAATCAGCCAACAAGAAGATTTGGTCTGGAGGAAAGCCTGTCTGCAAGCCCCAGCCCAGCTCAGCCCTCCGGCTCCCCTTTTTCAAAGCTGTCCTGGATAGTTTGAGTGAGGACTGGGGAGGAGAACAAAGAAAAAATTAGCAACACCATCAGGTTGGGTCTAGAGAGTCTTCCTCCCCAAACTCCCACAGAAGTCAGAATCACATCACTAACAATTGCACACCTAGAGGTGCTCACAAGTACTGCCTGGATGAGGAAACAGGCCCAGAGAGGTTAAGCCCCTTGTCCAGTGGAGCAGAGCTTGGCAGAGCCTGAACATTAACCCAGATCTCCTGCTCCTCCTACTGACAAAGGCTGAATGGTCCTTTTTTGTTTTTTAAAGAATGATCAGTGAAGGAACAGTGCTGAACATGGGAAAATGTATCACGACAGAAAGAAATCAAGGACAAGTGGATAGAAAGGGTTTTCTGTGTGACACTGGCCATCAGAATTAGTCCCAAAAGCACGTTCTTTCTAAAAACACAATCGATATTATCAATAACTTAATAGATGTCATCCCTGGTCCTAATGTGTGACAGTCTGTAATTCACTGGACCCCTTGAATAATTACTACATATAAAAATGTATATCTATCCTCGTCAAGTTTTAACAAGAGAAGCTCACATTACAACAGCGCTTTTAAGTTTCACGAAGGACTTAATGGATACGATCTCATTTGATTCTCACAAAACAAATGGGGTATGTGCTATTCTTACCCCATTTTACAGAGGGAGAAACTGGAGGGGTTCCATGATTTGCCTAGGGTTACACAGCAGGTAAGTATCTGAGGCTAGATTTGCAGTCAGATCTTCCCGAATCCAAGTCCAAGACTGTGGTGGGCCTTGAATGCCAACCAAAGAGTAAGGACTTGGCAATAAGGAGCTCCTTGAGGTTTCTGAACAAACGGATGACTGTACAAAAAGAAAGATTCGTTTTGGCAATGATGTGAAAGATGAACTGGTGAAAGACAGAGGGAAGGCAAGAGTCCTGTTAGGACTGTGAAGTGGATGAGTGTTGAAGGGAGGGTCTCTGCCTGAGGGGTGTCAAGGAGAACAGAGAGGCAGAAGGAACACAGCTGGTTCAGTGACCGGCTATGACAGAGAGGGAATGATCAAAGATGTGAACGTGAAAACCAGAGAAAGGGGAGCCATCAATGACAAAGAGGAAGCCCGAGCGAGGAGCAGCCAAAGGGCAGTCCCAAGCTGGCCTCAGACCTGCTGCAGAGGAACATCTGAGCCACCTCCATGGAAATGTTGCAGGTTGGGGTCTCAGAACAGACAGGGCTATAGAGATGGCAACAGGAGCCACCCACATCATGGCAGCAGACAAAGCCCCGGTGAATGCAGTGCTGAGGAAGAGAGCTTGGAGAGATGTGCCAAGAGGGTCGAGAGGAGAACCCTGAGGACATCCAGCCTGAGGAGGCGAGTCCAAGACTGGGTCCTCTTCAGGAGAAGACAGAGGAGTGACTGTGCTGTTGGAAAATATGCTTGGATGGAAAATTTGGCTTTTTATCTTACAGGAGACAGCTCAACCTGGCAGCGGTATAAATGCTCCCTTCATTTACCAGTAGAACACCTTTGTAAAGGGAACTGTGCAAGTATTATGGTCCTAATATGACAAATGAAGAATCAGAAACACAGAGTTCAAGAGACTGACCCAGGGGCACAGGGCTACGAAGTTGCAGGCTTAGGATTCACATTCTCTTTGCTCTCTGCACAAACCAGGTCTGGCTGTGCAGCCCCGAGTCTTAATTGTAAAAGAGGAGGCTGAGGGCGACACTTTCTATGAAGCCACAATTAACTGGAAGGAGCAGACAGGTGACTGACTATGAGAAACAAGAGAGGGGGGAAAGGATGAGAGACTGAGCAACAAATGCCAGAGGAGGGAAGCAGCAAAGAAAACGAGTGACATCAGACGTAAAAGGCACAAGGCCAGTTTGTGCTCTGGAGGTGCCGGCGGAATATCCCTAAGATGCTGTCCTGCAGGGATGCGAATCTGTAAGCACAGCACGGGATGGAGGAGTCTGTAATGCGGCTAGACGAGATCATGGCAATGGAGGCACGTGTCAGGGAGAGAGCACACAAAAGACAGGACTTAGGGAATCGGGGAAGGGATGAGAGGTCAGCGAAGGAGACAGAGGTCTCTGTTAGAAAGGCAGGGAGAGAAGCGGCAGCGGCCTGTGGCAGTCATGGCACATCCCAATAACGGCTGCCGCAGCATCACAACTGCACCAAAGGAAGATGCTTTCTGGCCACTCTGACCAATCAGGCTTCCCCGTCTTCCTGTCGTCATCCCCGCTCCAAGCCCCGCCTCTTGTTGGTCCAGGGCTCTCCTTATAAGCCAACCATGAGTTTAGTGCCGGCCGCCTTAGCTAAGTCCTTCCTGGTTCCCACAGGTACTGGCCCCGTTACTGCAATGCACCTGGGGCCAGAGATGTCCAGACCAGGGGCAGACTGGACTTTAAGCCCTGACCTCCAGCGTGGCGTTATTCATGGAAAGCAGAATAGGATAAATAAATGAAAAAAAAATGTGAATTAAATTTCCAAAAGAAATTCAAATGATGGACAAGCATACTGTGAAATGCTCCTGATCACTGAGAGAGATGGACATTTGGAAAACAAAGCTTTCACCCCCATCCACGAAACTGGCAAACAAATGGTGGAAACAGCCCACGTGGAAAGACCAGCGGAGTCACACAGTGAGATCGACTCACAGTGGGTGGAATGAGCAGATTCAGCTGGCCATGTGCTGATCCGTGAACATAAACGTAATCTCTCATCTCAAAGTGTCCAACGGCAGCCAGGAACACCCATCAGGCATGTGTAGAGGGGAGGGCACTAGAGCTATGGGCTGAACCCGATGGTCCAGAGTTCTCCATCTCTAAGACTCCCATACGTTCCTTGCGAGGATTTCCCGACTCACCTCCAGTGCTGCGTGGGCTAAACACCGCATTGTTCCGATTGGTCTGCGTTCTTCTCCTGCTCTTGCGTCTCTGAACTTTCATTGGCTGTGTTCTTTAAAATACTTCTATTTCCTGTCCCAGTCACATAGCCAGCTTAAATTAATGCTTGTTCAGCTGGCTGGCTTGTGGAACACAACACTGAAGATGCGGCTTGATCAGGGCGCATTTGATACAGGGGACCAGCCTCCCCTTTGTTTTGTAGCAGCCAGAGATCACTGGCTTTTTTGGCGGCCACAGGTTGCAGTCAGCTTTTTGAAAAGGAGCCTTCAAAAATAAACTATCATCTTGTTGTGTTTCCTCCATTCTCTCTTTTTTATGAGTACTTTTTGAGAGAGTAGGTGGCTTAGTGGACAGAGTTGGCCTTGAGGCTAGGGTGATCTGAGTTCAAGTCATGCCTCTGACAGATCCTGGCTGGGTGACCCTGGGCAAATTACTTAACCTCTCCCTGCTCTAAAAGATCCTATCTAAGTCAAGCATTTATTAAGTGCCTACTGTTTACCAGGTACTGTCCTAAGCACAGGGCATATGAAGAAAGACAAAAGACAGTCTTTGTTCTTAAAGAGCTCACAATCAAATGAGGAGACAAAATGCAAACAAATTCATACAAACAAGATATAGACGGTAAATTGGCAATGAGTTCAGAGTGAAGGCACTAAGATTAGGGAGGACTTTGCTGGAGATTTGGAGAAAGTCAGGGAAGCCTGGAGATAAAGAAAGAGAGAATTCCAGGCATGGGGGCAGCCAGAGATGGCATGTGCCAGGGTCGCTGGATTGAAGACTGTGCATCAGGGAAGAAGGTGGAAAGAGACTGGAGAGGAAGGGGCCAGGTGTCCACGGCTTTCAAAGTCAGGCGAGGATTTCCTATTTGGTTCAGGAGATAAGACAGTGAATTGCAGGGAAAGCACCACCTGCATGAAGGGAGGATTTCAAGTCTTGCTTGATCTTTGTTTTTTGAACCCAAGTGTAAGCCATGTATCTGTTACAATTTTATCTTCATTTGTCTTTTAAGTTCTTCATTTTGTTAGATTTATCCCATCATTTTAGCAGGGTGAAACCTTTTGGTATTCAGAGGATGTGTCCTGTAAGAGGCGGGGCGGTACCTGAGCTGAGCCTTGGAGGGAGCTAGGGCTTCCAGGAGGCAGGGGCAAAGAGAGCATTCCAAGCATGGGGAATATAGCAGAATATAGTGGAGCACTGTGTATGGGGCGTGGGGGGTAGGAAGCAAGTAGGCCAGTTTGCCTAGAGTGTTGCTAATAGGAAGGGCCCAGCAAGAGAGGATGAAGGAAAGTTTCAAAGGGCTTTGAATGCCATACAGAGGAGTCTATATATAAAGGGGATGAGGGTGGGGGGAAATGTTAGGCAGTTTTTTATCTACAAGCTGGTGGGGCAGTCATGCCCCTCCACAGGTGGAACCTTGGAGAAACTCTCTCCAGAGTTTGAGATGCCCATTGGCATCTCATTAAAAGCACAAAGACTGAGGCTGCTTTAAGATTCATTCATTCAAAATGTTGCCCATGACCCAGGACCCATTTCCTCCTACCCCTCACTCCCCCTCCAATCTGGTCTCACCCACATTAGGTTTGATCCTGGGGGCCTGAGTCCAAGAGAATTTGTTTCTTTCTCTTTTTGGTTCTTGTCCCCTTACAAGTTTTACTATGGGGAAAGTTCTAAAACAAAGCTCGGGTCTGGTTTATGCCTAGGTTTCACAAAGTGGATAATAGGATCTGGGGCTCCCATGCAGGCGCTCAGTGTACAATATGGCTATTGGATATGGGCCACATTTATTTCCCCACCCCAAGTAGGCACAGACTACTCTGATCTACAGGCAGTAGATCGACTCTACCAGAAGGTAAAGGTATGTTGAGAGTTGACCACTCATGGCACTCAGTGATAGTGCTGGCAGAGCCTGTATCTCTTGGCCCACCCCTACATGAGACTTGGCATTTTAGAGCCTTTAAACTGCTGTGCTGGGGAACCTGGCACCATATATGGCCTTCTAGGTCCTCAAGTGTGGCCCTTTGACTGAATCTATACTTCACAAAACAAAAGGATTTGTTCTGTAAAACTTGGACTCAGTCAAAAGGTGGCACCCAAGGACTTAGAAGCCACACATGGCCTGGAGGCCACAGGCTCTCCACCCCTGTTTAGACTTTGCATGGAAAGACCATTATCAGGACCTGTGCTCTCTGACCTGTGCTCAGAAAAAGAAACAAAGACAGGAGGTGACCAGGAAGGCCCATGAGCCCAGCTGCCCAAGGACCATGTCTGTGCTCTCAGTTACATTTGTACAAGATACAGGGACAGAGTTCTCAGGCTGCACAGACTCACCGTGCACTCTTAACATTTAAATGTCTTTTTTATTATCAGAGTGACAAATATCAATAAACACAAACATTTCCATATGCAAAGAACAACAAAAAGAGGATTTTTTGTTCCAGTTTGTTTTTTTAAGAACACC
Source organism: Pseudocheirus occidentalis (assembly GCA_028646575.1). Lineage (NCBI taxonomy): Eukaryota > Metazoa > Chordata > Mammalia > Diprotodontia > Pseudocheiridae > Pseudocheirus > Pseudocheirus occidentalis. The sequence goes on from CM053593.1 coordinate 378,072,122, forward strand.
ATATATCAAGTTTACATGATAGTACAAACACTGCCTTGCTTATTGGTGTCCCCATCCTACCCAGTGCATCTTTAAAATATTGCATTCATGCCTGCTGCTTTTTTGCATCACTATCACTCTACACCAAGCCCCCATTTTCCAAAGGAAGCCTTCCTTCCTGTAATAAATAAAGACGTCAAGTAAAACAGATCCCCTCATTGGCCAGTTCCGAAAAACTCAACCTGCACCTCCAGTCCATCATGAATTTCTAACCCTAAATGCATACTTCTGAATAAAAAACCAATCACACAAATACATCAATCAATTGCTCTGGGGGCAGGGGGGAGACACTTGTGGAATGGCACAGAAAAGAATAAAGCAAATTGCCTCCAGGAATCTCAGGGTATCCTCAGAGCCCCCCTTATCTGGCACATGCAGATCCAATTGTCCCCATTCCTAGAATGAGCCCTTCGGTTCTCTTCAGAGAGGTCTCTGTTCCCTCCTCCCATCTCTTCTGGCACGTACTGGCTCAGTCAAGATGGAGGCACATTCGTTGGATTTCCCAAAGCCACCTGGGCACACACAGGCATCCCACCATGTGCTTCTGCCAGTTACTGTTTACTGGTCCTTGTGAGTTGGGGGGATAGGGGGATATGAGAAATCTCCTTCCACACTTCCCACCACCTCACTACATTGGCCTGGAGGTCAAAAGGGGAGAGAGCCCAAAAGGCGAAGCTGGCATCTCAGCTGATGAAGTCACTTATCAGTCTGGAGGCAGACCCAGCCACTAGAGACCAATCAGAGTTCCCTGAATCCTCAAGAGGAGAGGACAGCCTGTAATCCCATCAAATTGGGGGGCACATCAACTAGACCTGGGGCTCCCCAAAGCATCATCCCATCCCTTCTATTTTATTTCTAGTTTGAAGGATATTTTGGCAGTAGCTGAGTAATCAACCACCACTCCAAACTATCTTTTCTCTTTGAAAGAGATACAACATTTTCCCCATAATAATCCAAATAACATAGCTAGTCTCTATTTTCTCCTCTGTCCTTCCCTTCTCCAGGCTGTGATCTAATTTGAGGAACTCAACCTCTCCAATGCAGAGTGACACTTCCTTCACAATACTGTATCAGTCAGTTGCTCAGGTCACTGAGAAGTTAAGGGACTTACCCAGGGTAACAGATACCACACATGTCACATTGTGTCTTAAAACCAAGTCTTTCTATCCATTGTGTCAGATTGCCTCTCTTGTACTTGTTATTTATTCATTTATTTCAAAATTAAATGGGAATTTTCCCTCCAAAGTTTCCCACTGGTCTGTGTCAGGGACACAGCCTGGTTCAGATTGCACTTGCCCTAATTCTTGGGAAATGAACTGTCCCTTCATTATTGGAACTCAGCAAAGACAGTTTATTCAACATTTTAATACACTGAAAAGCTCAGAATCTTATGTACAAATTTATACAACGAAAATACATACACACACGGTTCACAGCTTTATCAAACAAGCAATACTTAAGAGTGACATATGTCAACATGTTTCTCTATGGCAATTTTTCTGAGGCTCCAGAAGCAAAAACATCCATCTTAAAAAGGCAGTGGGTGCTTTGTACAAGCTATGGACGACTGATCCCAACCCCAGGACAGAAGCAGGAGTACTCTGAGATTCTGTAACAGTGCATGATGCATCAGCGCACTCAACTGCTTGAGATTACAGGAGTTAGGATGAGACTGTCACAGGGGTGCCCTTTCCCTAACAATCCCTCATCCGCACCACTTAATATCCAAATCCTACCAACATCAAATTATGGCACTGGAATGAGAGAAAAGGCATTTCTGGAAAGTGAGGCACTAGCCTGGGCACAGGGGGTATCCAGACAGAAAGCTACATCCTAATAGGTAAGAAGACCCAGATGTGGAGGAGGGTGGCCTGGGACAGGTGCTACCAGGCAGGAGCATCACAGGGATCTATGGTCCAGGAATGGTAGCGTACATTTGCAGTCAAACAGACAACAGGCAAGCATTTATTAGGTGCTTACTGTGTGCCTGAGATATAAAGAAAGGTCAAACAGTCCTTATCCTCAATGAGTATACATTCTAATGGGAGGAATCACATATAAGCAGCTAGGTACATATATGTGAGATATCTAGGGCGTAGAGAGCAGGTTCTCGCAGCTAGGAGCAGGGAGACCTCCCTGAAAAACCTCCTGCAGGAGGGATGCGGGCAGAGTCTCAAAGGCAGCCAGGGCAGTTAAGGCAGGTAAGACAGAATGTGTGCACGTCAGCAAGTGCTTGTTACACACCTACTATGTGCAAGGCACTAGACCTACTAAGTGCTGGGGTACAAAGAAAGGCAAACACAGGTCCTGCCCTCAAGGAACTCACAGCCTCATGGAGGAGACAACAGGCAAACAGCTGAACAGCAGACTCAAGGTCTGAAGGTAGAAATGTCAGCTGAATTAGAGAGTGAGCATGGGAAAGCAGGGGTTCAGGAAAGCAGGACAGGGCAGCCCAGAGCCTTCACCAGAAGGCACAGGATCATGGCGCCTCTGGGGGCGAAGACTCAGGTGGAACCCCCAATCTCCAGGCTGTTTCCTGGGGCCATGACATGCTAAGTCATCCCAACCCGCAGGGCCAGGCCGACAGGCCTCTACAAATGAGAAATCAGTCCACACCAGGAGACAGCATGCAGCCAGTCTGCACCAAGGAAGCTGTCGGCAGGATCCCGGAGATGATGGGCAGAGCATGGAGGCCTGGGGAAAGCTTCTTCAGCTGGGATTGGGATAAAGGAAGCCAAGAAAGCCCAGGTGGAGATGGAGACAAGGAGGGAGAACATTCTGGGCATGGGGGCCAGCCAGTGAGCAAGCTCAGCCAGGAAGCCGATTGTCTGGGAGTCCCAGTCACTGGGTGACAAAGAATGTGGAGGGAAGCAAGGCGTAACATTTATTAAGCAATTGTTGCATGCCAGGAACCCTTCTAAGCAGTGGGGGGATACAGGGAAAGGCAAGAGTATCTGCTCTTGGGAAGCTCGTGGTGTAAGAAGTGATACACGCACATCCATGCACACACAAGATATGGGTGGGATACATGGGAGTTAGTCAGTAGAGGAAAGGCACTGGTATTATGGGGACTGGGAAAGGTTTTGGGACTTTAGCAGGGACTCAAAGAAGCCAGTGAAGGGAGGAAGTGGAGACAGAGAGAAAGGGCGTTCCAAGCATGGGGGGCTGCCGGGGGAAAGTCAGAGTTGGGGTGCAGAATGTCACAATCAGTGACCAGCAAGGAGAGCAGTGTCCCCAAGCTGACACGGGGACATGGGGCAGGGGAGGTGTGAGAAGTGTGGGAAGGAAGGAGGGGACTGGACCTGATATGGAGGGCTTCAAAAGCCAGAGATGTTTCCATTTGATGCTGGAGGTACCAGGAACTCACCGGAATTTACTGGATGGGGGTGGGGGTGGGGATGACATAGTCAGACTTAAGCTGTAGGAAGATCGGTCTGACAGGTGACTGCAGAATGGACCGGAAGACGCCTGAAGTAGGGAGACTAAGGCATTGCAGTTGTCCTGGTGTGAGGAGTGGAAGGCCTGCACCGGGTGACAGCAGCGGCAGAGGAGAGGAGGGGGCACAAAGCTAGGAGGGCGTGTTGCAGGTTGATCTGAAGAGCTGCCAAACCCCACGGCCCACCCGGGTGATGGACAGGCCCACAATGCCATCACTGCCACCCTCCTGCCTCCTCTCCAAGCAGGCCTACAAGCACCTTCTTTTCATGTAGATGACAAACACTTTGAAATGGCTGGCCACCTGGAGGTATGAGAGACTCTGACCGTGCCACTGAACAGGTAGATGAGCACTGCCCCACCTTGTGGACAATTTATGTCCCCGACTCTTACAATCGTATTTAACTTGACTGTCTACTATATCCCAGGACACTACAATCATTCTTCAGATATGCCGTGCCAGAAGTCAAATCCTGATGAACTACCAACCAGACAGTGCCTTGTCTGCTGCAAATGTAAACAGGCTGGAGGGCTGGAGGTTCTGGGAGCCTATAGTAAGTTTTTGTTTGTTTGTTTTTTGCTTTTTGGAGGAGGAAGGCAGGACATTTGGGGTTAAGTGACTTGCCCAAGGTCACATAGCTAGTAAGTGTTAAGTGTCTGAGGTTGGATTTGAACTCAGGTCCTCCTGTCTCCAGGGCTGGTACCCTATTCACTGCATCACCTAGCCTCCCCAACCTATCGTGTTCTAAGTGTTCGCAGCTTTATCAAACAAGCAACACTTAAGAGGGATATTCTGTCAAAAATGTTTCTCTATGGCAATTTTCCTGATGCTCCAGAAGCAGAAACAAATTGACAACATCTTTAAAAGGCAGTGGCACTTTATACAAGCTACGGACAACTGATCCCAACTCCAGGACAGAAGCGGCAGCACTCTGAGATTGCGATGCATCACCACACTCAACGGCTTTAAATCACAGGGGTCAGGACTAGACTCGGTCACAGGGGTGTTCTTTTCCTAACAATCCCTCATCCACATCACTGAATATCCAAACCCTAGAATGAGGGAACAGGCATAATGTGACTAAGTCCAATGAAGGGGATGTGTTCTCTCTCTCTCCTACTTGTCATATGGAATCCAAAATTCTTTAATACATACACATATATGAGGATACAATATTACCCACTGACTCAAGTATAGCAGGAGCACAAAGCAGGCTCCTCAGATAGTGGCTGGGCAGAGCCCATCAAGGCTGTGAGGAAGCATCACAGCTGGTCACTGAGAACAGTGACCTACGAAAGGGGTGATCAGTATGTAATGTAATTGTGACCACCACACCCCAGCATCAGCAGCAATTGTAAGGAACTGCAAGATACAAGTGGTTTCCTGTTGGCCACCAACTTTGGCCATTTGGTCTACTTGGCACGGCCAGAGGGACAGGAGGAGGAGAAGCTACACAGCCAAGTTACAAATCTTTTAAATAATAAAGGAGGAGGGATCCGTGGTAACAACATGTTAGAGTCAGCAAATACTCTTCCAATTAGCTGCGAAAATGTCTTACACCACCTGGAATTTCAGAGTTTGAGTCATGAAAAGAAAGAATTGAGTGAAAACCTAGCAGTGTGATGGTGACAGTGGTGACAACAACAGGGGAAAGAGTGTTGTTTAGGAGACATTTTGATGGTGGGAGAGGATTCTCAGATGATGAATTTTGGGGTCCTCACATTTTCTCTGCTTTTGGATCTTAAGTGGCTTCTAGACTTCTTTAGAAATTATGTACCAAAATATTTATAGCAGGATTTTCTGGGGTACCAGAAACTGGAAAAAGGTAGATCAGGGAAATGCTAAAGAAATGTTGTAGTATTGACATAATGAAACGTTACTAGGCCCTAAGAAATGGTGAACAGACAAGCATAGGAAGTCTCCTACGAGCCAGAGCACTATAAGAACCAACACACTACACAATGACTTCAATGTAAGTCAAAAAGAAAAGATGCTTCATAACTGTAATGACCAATGAGAAAACCGAAGGCTGGGGACCCTGTACACCCCTGTGTCTTAGCTGCCAAGCGTTTGCCGAAGTACTTCCTTTGTCACAAGGGGCAGCTTGTTGGGCGACTGAAACGGATGCATTCTCAGCTGTGGTTTACAATTTGCACGACCATTGGCTAAGTCACTTAAAGCTCCCCAGACCTCAGTTTTCCCACTGGTTGGATTAGAAGGCAACTGAGTTCTGGACCTGGAATCCAAAAAAAAAAACCAAACCTGAGTTCAAATCCTGCTTTTGAAACATATTAGCTGTATAACCCTGGGCAAGCCCTGAATCTCTGAACCTATTTTCTCATCCGGGAAATGAAAATAACATTAGCACGTTCTCCAAAAGGCTATTGTTCAGACCAAATAAGTCATATATAAAGCACTCTTCCAACCTGAAAGTGTTCCGTTAAGAAACAAAGGAGATATAAAAAAGACAGTATTGGTAATGATGAAAACTTGGATCAATACAGTGTTCCCTCTCTCTTCAACATGACTAGTCCACCTCCTCCAACCAAAAATCCCTGCTCTCTGGGGGAAATACCCCGAGCATCATTTCTCATGTGCTTTTAAAACCTCACTAGAAACGCTCAGGCTCTCTACAGGGGCCTCCAGGTCTAATCTCAATGCTATTTCGATAGTCTTTATAGGAAAAAACATTCAAATACGGACTTGTCAGCCAAGTCAGCAATCAATTTCAATTTTCCAGAATTTCTATGGGAGGCTTTTGAGATGTCTGTGAATCTATCCAAAGATAAAATGTGTGAAAGTTACAAAATATTTGTATAAAACATGTCATCAAACCACTTACAGTTATCTGGGAAAACAGGTCTTAGTTTTATTTTGAGTTGTTAATTTTCCCAGTTATTAGTTTCAGATGAAAATATTTTCATTACTTCTAATCATGCTTTTGGAAGAGCTTTTCCCACCCCCACCCCCATCTTTAACTCAATTTCAAATACATATAAAATTAGCTGAAGCTAAGAAAAAAAGTTGAAATTTCAAAAACCAGATATTAAGGACTTTTTGATCTACAAACGGAAACTGTTTTATCTTGTTCAATGATAATGTTGACCTTTTTCATTTTCCTTTGGTTACTGGCTTATAAATCTTTTTTAGTGTTATTTCTGAAACTCCATTCCTAATATGTTTAGGCAAATGTAAAAATTGCTGAGCTTTTAAAAAATGAATGTGGCTAATGCAGAAATTGGTTTTACATGACTACATCAATTTGTAATAGCTTTTTGCTTTTTCAGTAGGTGAGGGAGGGGAAGGGAGGAGGGAGAGAATATGAAACCGAAAATTGATTTTACTAAAAAAAGAAATTGCTGTGTTCATCTATATTCCTGTTGGTCATCTGAGGTTCAAGCAAGAGAATTACATTACTGAGAAGCTGAATGTGAGCAGGACTTAGCAAATCTGTTCCTTACAAATAAAATTTGTATTATATCATTGGAGTAAATAAGAACATATGCCTTGAGAGCTATTACTTCATGACAATCCTGAAGGCTGCTGGGCCAGTGCTCAATAAATAAATGGGTCTATCATTTTTTTTTTAAAGAAAGCCTGGTGTTTATTAGATGGCCATTAGGGCCAGAACTCAATTACGTTCCCAGTCTAGACTACGCGAAAGAGAGATGCTGTACTACCAGACTGGTCTCCTTCACTCCTAGGTGATCTCATATCCTCTCGGGACCACCTCTAGTCATCCTGGTCTATGTCTTGCCGCTGGACTCAGATGGCACTGTAGGAGAGACTGAAGCTGGTGACTCTGCACAGCCCTCCTCACTTAAATCCAACTGACTTGCAAGTCATTGGCATCACCTTCCTGATGTCATGGTTCTCTTTGAGAAGGAAGGACAAATAACATTTCATATCATCATAGATGAACTTTGGTCTAAATAGCTACTTAGTCTCTTCGATTCTCTCTTACTGCAGTTGTAAAATGTATTTTACACTGCTCTAATGCACTGATTCTGAATTGTGCTCAGGCACTGCTCAATACCAGAGTGCTGAAAACCCTGCCTACCTAGCACTAAATATCAACACTGGGAAAAACCAGACTCAAGACCCCCTTTATGTCCTGATAACACATAAACATGGGGACAGTGTGGTATAGCAGGAGCATTTTATTTGAAGTTAAAAGGCCCTTGGTTCACACTCTGCTCTGGAATTTACTAGTTTGTGGCCTTGGAGATCACATAAACTGGTCTATAAAATGCAGGTACTGGCCTAAGTGACCTCTAAGGAAACTTCAGGCTCTAAATCAACGACCAGAAGACCCAGTTCAAGCTGAAATACAATGAAGGAAGACACCCAAGTAGTATGGGGCCCTACATCATTCATTTGGGCCAAGCGAGTCAAGAGGCATGACATACCTGGAGATCTCCTGGGGCTTGTTTCTATGGGTTCACTCTAATTTACTGTTTGGTCTTATGTTTCATCTATTTCCCACCCGATTTGTCACTCACTTTTATCTCAGGTGCTTTCATAAATCTACCACCATGCTGCTTTTAGCAGGCCTTTAAACTGCTGCCTGACTGGAGACAAGCCTCTCAAAGGGCAGGGGCTCTTCGTCATCATAAATGCAATCACTGATCATAATGCAAATTTACTGAGAAATTCTAATGCCTTTTTGGGGTTGTTTTTGCTTTTTGGAGGGGGGAGGGCAGGGCAACTAGGGTTAAGTGACTTGCCCAAGGTCATACAACTAGTTAAGTGTTAAGTGTCTGAGGCCGAATTTGTACCCAGGTCCTCTTAACTTCAGGGCTGGTGCTCTATTCATTGCACCACCTAGCCACTCCTAAGGCCAATTTTTTTTTCCTGATCATTTAGGCATATAAGAGGCTAGAATGTGAGAAACATTTATCTATTCTAGGAACTCACTGAAGAAATGAGAGGGATTGTGAACAATGTAGCTGCAAGGACCGTGTATGTCACTGGCTGGTATAGCTGCGGCCACAGCTTTGCCATCATGGCAACTCTTGCCTGATGCAAAGTTTGTGCTAAGGCGTGGCATTGATGGAAGCTGGGACATACCTAAATTACAAAGAGATCCACCCAAGAAAAAAGAAAGAGCCTCTTTAGTGATGCTGGGGTGGCTGTATTAGGAAATCAGGAGCAAGTAGGTCAAGGATAGTTAGCATAATCCACATCCCAGGTGGCCCTTGGTCCATGGCCATACTTTTAGCAGCCTACCCGTACATCCCTAGATCCCTGGAAGTAATGCTAATGTAGAAGCACAGATATCTTAGAATGAGATTGGGCATGAAGAATGTGACCACCAATATATTTGGGAAAGAAAGAAATGTTGGTTAACCATATATCATTCTTCCCCACCCCCCACCCCACTTTTTGCTCTCCTTTTTCTTCCTTAGTGGGAAGTGCTTGTCAATTCGGGTCATGCAACTTTACATCTTTGAACTTCCTGATCTTCAGGTCAGGCTTCTCAATACTTGGATTTGAGGAAAGTTTTAATTCACTTTTGAATTTTTTTAAAAATATATAAATATGTATCTTAAAGATTTCTGGATTCCATATTCTTACCAAATTCCCCATATACAAACATTATTTGCACACTAGCTTTTTAAACAGAATTCCACTTAAGGAGCCAACACATATTGTAGTTTTGTTTCTTCAAAATCTATACAAATTTATTGTGGTTGGAACCTATTAAAGCACACTATCACCACTGTCTAGGTCTCAAGAGTTTAGAAGACTAATTCCACATGGAAATTTGTAGAACATTCCTGATTTAAATTTGTGGAAGACTCTCAAAGAGCCCTAGAAGTTTTGCTGGCAATCCTTCTCAACTCCTCTCCTCCCAACACAATATACAAATATGTGTACACGTACACACACACACACACACACACATACACACACACACGTTTTGGTGTTAATCAAGGTCAGGCACTTTTCCTCACCTGAACTACAGGGACCACTCCCAGTTAAGAGACAGGAATGGTAGGGATGAGAGGCCAGTATGAAATGTAAGAAGGTAAGATCAATTCAGGTCAAGAGATGGCCCTTGATGTGCAGGCACTGAAGGATGATCCTGAGGTGGCGGTTGCCAATTTCACCAAGGTCAGCTCATACCGGATGGATGTCATCAACTTCTTCATTAACCAGTCTAACAGAATTAGCTTATTTAAAGAGATGTGTTGGCTAAGGACAAAAAAAATGAGCCAGAATCACTAATCAGTGATCTACTACCCTTCTAGAGGTCTGCCTTCTATGCCAGTTACCTGATTAGTCCAAAGGGTTAAAGCTCTAAAAAATTAAATGTTTTTAATTGAATGATCTTAAAAACAATACATAGCTTCCCTGTAATAAAGGAGATTTCTCATAGGTGGTTTCATGAAAGGAATCCCACCTTTTCACCTCCAGATGTGAACTTCTGGAAAAATAAGCTCATGAAAAAGTGATCTAAGCAAGAAATTCTGTCACTTTATCAGTCAGATCTTCAGTATGACACGTCAGCCAATACCGATCAAATGAGCAATAAATGAGAGGCAGCTTTTCATCACACAAGTGAGGGAAGAGGGCAATGGAAGTGAGTTCAGAAGTAGCAAAAAAAAAAGTCAAAGTAAGGGGTTAAAAGTCAGCTCGATGAGTCAAATAAAAGGTATCACGATGCCAATGGAAACAGTAAAAACAAAAGTTGCAGGTGAAGGTCAGGCATACAGAGCATCAGGCAAGCAAGAACAGAATCTAGGGCAAGAATAAAGCATTTGGAAGAGCCCAAGGGTTAGGGAAATTTGAACCAATCAATTGAATGACAGGTTGCTTTTGTAGTTAGGGCATACTCAATTGCAAGATTTTTTTAAAACAGAAGATGGATACATTCTGGACACTGCTACTGTTCAAAAGGGCACAATGTTGTAGGCAGAAACCTTCCCTGCTATCTTTTATATATTCTAGCTGGAGGCTTTCCGACATGTATAGTTTCCCCTCTAATATGGATTCCTTGGTATTCAGTAAGATATTTATTCCACCTAAAGGCTTCCCCACATTCATTGGGATGTTTTGCAGTATGAATTCTCTGGTGCTAAATAAGGACTGGATTCATGATGAAGTCTTTCCCAAATTCATTACCATTCTACAATATCTTACCTGTATGAATTTTCTGATGTTTAATAAGTAAAGATGTGTCACCAAAGACCTTCCCACATTCATCACACTCATTAGATTTCTCTCCACTGTGAATTTTCTGGTGTTGAGTAAGAGAGGAAATACGACTGAAAGATCTTCCACATTCTTTACATCTGTAGGGTTTTTGTCCAGTATGAACTATCTGATGTCGAGTAAGGCATATGCTCTGGTTGAAAGTTTTCCCACACTCATTACATTCATAAGGTTTCTCTCCAGTATGAATTCTCTGATGTTTAGTAAGCTGTCCACTTTGCCTGAAGGTTTTCCCACATGCAGTGCATTCATAAGGTCTCTCTCCAGTATGAATTCTTTGATGTTCAGTAAGGTGTGTACCCCATCTGAAACTCTTCCCACATTCATTACATTCATATGGCTTCTCCCCAGTATGAATTCTCTGATGCTGACCCAGATCTCTACTTTGTCTGAAGGCTTTTCCACATTCAGGACATTCATATGGTTTTTCTCCACTATGAATTCTCTGATGTTCATTAAAGTAATTACTCCACCTGAAGGCTTTTCCACAATCACGGCACTCATAGGGTTTCTCTCCAGTGTGAACTCTGTGATGTTGGATAAGCTTTGAACGTCGGCTAAACACTTTCTCACATTCATTACACTTATAAGGTTTTTCTCCAGTATGAATTCTTTGATGTTTAGTAAGTGATGAGCTGTCACTGAAAGCTTTTCCACATTCATTACATTCATAGGGTCTTTCACCAGTATGAACTCTATAATGTTGAGTAAGGGAGGAAACCCGACTGAAAGATTTTTTGCACACTTTACATTCATATGGTTTCTCTCCAGTATGAATTCTCTGATGTCGCGTAAGGCATGCACTCTGGCTGAAGGCTTTCCCACATTCATCACATTTATATGCTTTCTCTCCCGAATGAATTCTCTGATGTTGAGTATACTTTGCATATTGGACAAAAGTTTTCTCACATTCATTACAATCATACAGTTTCTTACTTGAAGAACTTTTTTTGCTTTTGACTTGTTCTGAAGAAGGCTTGGAGCTCTTTCCACTTCTATCTCTATTACTGGATTCTTCAGGAATAGTCTGTTCTATAACAGGAACTGGGGCCAGACAAATGCTTTTCCCACTTTTATCTCTAATATGAGATTCTTTAGGAATAACTGGTTCTGTAACATGAACTGGGGTTAGACAAAAGCTCTTTCCGTTTTTATCTTTATTATGAGATTCTTCAGGAATAGATGGTTCTATTACAGGGACTGGGGTGAGACAAAATTTTATTCCATATTCTTTACAATGAGGCTCTTTCTTGTGCATAATAATCATCTGACCCACATATTTCACTTTAGGTCTTCTTTCTAACTGACTACCACATTCCTTGGCTTCTCCTAACTTGGCCTTTGGGGCCGTTTCACGTGCAGCTTGGGAAGATTCTTTTTCAGAAAGGTTTGGCTGGGGAGTTGACTTCTTGGTTTCAGGTCTGATCTTGAAGTCTAAAAGAAATAAAAACATGTCAGTTGTGTGCTATTCCTTGTAAGGAAACAAAGTAAAGTTTTGTGATGGAAATGGAAGGATGAAACCTATAAAAACAAGTGCAGGGCACAGTTGTCTTTTCATTAGAAGAACAGGAACGGGGAAGAAAGAACATGATCATCAACAACTTGGGTGGCCCTGAACAAATGACATAGTCTCTGTGGACCACACATGTAACAGTTCCTGGGGAGGGAGGGGATTGGACCACAAGCTCCAAATCCTATGATCCCTAGACAAATGAGAATGGGACATAAGCGACTATAAGGTTTAGTACATAGCATAAGTAGAAAATGAGATTACTCTGTTAAAGGGGTGGCCAGAGAAACAGACTAAGCAGAAGGGAGGTGGTGAGAGCAAATAGGAAGATGAGTCACCAGTGAAAGAGGCAGTGAAAGTGGAAATCAGGGCAAGGTCCCCAGGACTACTGTCCAGGGCTTTTTACTAGGAACCCTGCCTCCTCTCCAGTGGAGACCATCTGCTCCTACCAAGGCAACTAATGTGGCTGTAGTTCTCTCACCTAATCAGAGCTCATCCACAGCCAAAGCAGCCCTATTCCTCTCTAGCAGGAATTCCTTCCTGGACCACTTTCCTTCCTGGCTCTTCATACCCTATCTCTCCTCTCCAAGTCTTTGGACTGGCTGTGTTCCATACTTGGAATGTTTCCCCTCCTCACTTGTGCCTCTTGGAATTCCTGGTTCCATTTCAAACTCAGACCAGGCGCCACCTTCTTCATGAAGCCCTTCCTGGACTTTCATCAACAAATGGCTTCCTTTTCAAGGCAACTTTCTATCTGCTTTTCTATATATCTACACAGTATGTAGATGGGTGTAAATACACTGAGTATAGAGTTCCACATATACTTTAGAATATAAGCTCCTAGAGGGCAGGGATAGTTTCACTTTTGTCTTTGTCTTTCCAGGGCTCATATGACCAAGACATAAGGGATATTTTCAACCTTCTCTGAGGGGAATGGCTGCAGAGAAAGCATAGAGGACTAAGGTGGCCTGCTCTAGGCTTGGGCAGTCCACCACCTTCCAAGGAATGCACTTCCCAGTCCTCCCAGCAATCCTTCAGCTGGCACACCCTCCAGGAAATGTTCCCATGCCCTGCAGCTGTCAGTCCTCTCTTCTCCTCCAATTATCTTGTATTTACTTGTCTGTTTAAATTGTCTTCCCAGTGGAGTGAAAACTCCTTGAAGGCAGAAACTACTTTTCTTTTTTGTCTTTGTAGTCCCGATACTAAACACAGCACTGGCATAAAGCAGGTGTCTAAAAATGTTAGGAAGCTGTGGACAAAGAAAGAATGAGGACACCAGAGAGGGAAGAAGCAATGCTAAAATGAAGGGCTTGGAAGGAATGGAATCCAGCATAACAGGAAAGAATGCTCTTCAGGAAAGAAGGAGGGCCTCCTTTTACTGTGAGTCAAGAGTAAAGACAACAGAGGAAAGATAAAGGTTTAAAAAAATTCAGATACGAAGGAAAGTGATTTTTCCAAACATCTGCTGCCCTCTGTCTAGAGGAAAACCTCCAATAAGCTATGGAGGAAAAGTCAGAGGGAGCAGCTTTGCAATCATGAATTTTGCCTTTCTAAAATTAGCACAGATTATCTCAGAAAGCAGTAAGGTCCGGACTAGTGAAAGTATTCAAGCACAGGATGAAAGCTGGAGAAATGATTTCTCTGCTGGGTGGAAGCTTGAAGAGGTGAAATCAAGGGAAGGGAGGGAGTTCCTACCAAACACAATGGAGCTTTTCCAAGGGCTGAGGAGGCTCTGAAGAAAGAGAGAAAGATTTCACTCTCTCCTGTCAACCATGACTCCTATTGAGCTAGGTTCCTCACTTACCTGGACAGCTGCCTTTTAGGTTTTCTGCCTCTACTATCCAGGGCTCTTTCCCTTGCTCCAACAGGGTGATCACTTCTGGTTTGAAAACTTGGCACCCTGTTCATGGTGAAAGAAAAAGCCCAAGGATATTTATTCTGGTCATGATAAACTATTCTAGGATTCAGTCCCAGACCTTTGGTCCTCAGGACCTCTGATGGATGAGAAAGACATGCCAGCTTACACAGCAAATTAAACTGCTCACATTCAATTTGATATTGATTATATTTCATCTGGAAAGAGTAGCACCCACGTTCACTGGCCCAAAAGGATTAGCAGTTGCTAAGAGAAAGCGTGGTGTAGTCAAAAGAATACTGGACTTAAAGCCAGGCTCTCTGGCCAAGTCCCAGCCCCACCATGCCATAGCTGTGGAGGTCAATGGCTGATCATCTAAACCAGTGGTTCTCAACCTTCCTAATGCCTCAATTCTTTAATCCTCATATGTGGGCGTATCTGCATGTGGGCAGACCTGCCTGGAGACAGATGGAAGGAATGGTGTCTCGATTCCTAAGACCATCAGGAAATGTGTGTTTCTCCGATGGTCCTAGGTGACCCCTGTGACCCCTGTGAAAGGGTCGTTCGACCCCAAAAAGATTGTGACCCACAGGTTGAGAACTGCTGATCTGAACAAACAAACCAGGATTGCTTGTAGTACCAACCTCCCCAGGCATGCTGCAAAGAAAGCCCTTTGTGAATCACAGGATGCTCTAAATCTCTGAGTTCCTCATTATGATTCCTGAATTCCAAAGCCCAGTTTCACCTCAGCTTGTTAGAGAGCTCACACTTCTGCACAATTTGAGAAAACAGACAACCACAGAAGGATTCCAGGTATCAAGGGAAGCTGCTCTTACCCAACGAGACCAGGTTCTGGTAGTTCTCTAGCATCACGTCCCTGTACAGGGTCCTCTGGGCAGGGTCCAGGTGCCCCCACTCCTCCTCGGTAAAGTCCATAGCCACATCCTTGAATGTCAAGGACACCTGAAATACCAAACACATTCCCATTCTGGGCCAAGCACTCAATGCAGTATAGGAGATGATTGTGAATGTTTCAATAATGTTCCAAGGTCCTGGAATTCCTTCACACTGGCCATGCCTTGGAGGAAACTTTTGTCCATGAAATAAATGAGAAAATACAAGACAGCAGTTAGCCTAGCTCTAAAGTACAAGGCACAGCTTGCCCGCCCCAATGTTGAGAGAAGGGCCATAGACACGAGGGTAGAATTCACAGGACAATGATAGAGGCCCAGAATTGGAAGAGACCTTAGATGGCACCGATTCCAAACTTCAACATGGGAACCTGCTACTATTCCACCCCTAGGACAGGGATAAAGAGGTGACTGCTTCCTTGGGGAATCCCTCTAACGGCTTTAAAACTCTTTTGTATCTCTACTACTTAGCACAGTGTCCCGCATACAGTAAGTGCTTAAGCAGTGTTTACCCCCTGACTTTAAACTGAGCTGAAATCTGCTTCCTGGTAACCACACACTTGGTTTTATTCTACCCTCTGAAGCCAGAAACCAAGTAAGCCACAAGCATTTATTAACCACTCCCCATATGCAGGTAGTGGTAGCTGCTGGGGTTTCAAAGATACAAAATGAAACCCCATTTTCAAGTAACTTACACCGTACTGGGGGAGATATAAACACACAATAAGTGCAAAGCTGTTAAATACAAGGGGGATTTGGGCCTGGGGCCTGAGCTGGAGGTGCGGTGAGGACAGGGGGACAGAATCAGAGAATTCTTCATGGTCAAGGTGGTCTTTGAGCGAAGTTCTGAAAGAACAGAGAGTGTCTATGAGCCAAGGGCGAGGGAGCTGTGCATTCCAGGAATGGGAGACACCAGAGCAAAGACATGGTGATGAGAGATGGGAGAACACCATCTAAGGGACAGAAAAAGGGTTTCTATTGGGGCAGCTAGGTAGTGCAGTGAGTAGAGCACCAGCCCTGGAGTCAGGAGGACCTGAGTTCAAATCCGGCCTCAGACACTTAACACATACTAGTTGTGTGACCTTGGACAAGTCACTTAACCCCAGCTGCCCTGCCCTCCCCCTCCAAAAAAAGGGGGGGGGTCCTGTATGACAAGATCATAGAGTATGAGAAGGTAAGGAAGTAACAGTTCTGAGCTATGAGCTTAAAGCTGCACTAAGACTTCTGGGACACCCTGTATAGTGAGGCTGGTAAGATAAGACAGGAGAAGGTTGTAAAAAGTTTAAAGAACAAAACCGGAGCTTTGATAGGTTGGGGAGGAGACTAATCAGCAGGCAGTTACCACAGTCCAGGCAAGACGAAAAGAAGGACTAAAGAAAAGGCTGGGTTGGGGAGATGTTACAGGGATCAAAGGGACAAACATTTGGCAAAGGAGCGGACTGTGGGATGAGGGCATAGGGAAGTGAGAACAAAGCTGAGCTCATCACCAAGGTGGGAGAATGGAGGACTGGCAGCGTGGCAGGAAAGCTTAGGGAAGCTGGGTCTGAGGTGCCCACCAGGCAGTTACTGTTACAGGGCTGGAGTTTAAGAGAGACCGGATCTAGGGATCTACCCCCTGCTTTCCTAATCAAGCAGCATTTTTACTCACTGATTACTCTATAGATTCAGAATGTATAAACATGTATGTATGTATGTGTGTGTGTGTGTGTGTGTGTGTGTGTGTGTGTGTAGAGAGGGAGGGACAGAGAGACAGAGAGAGGGAGGGAGGGAGGGAAAAAGAGAGAGACAGAGACAGAGAGAGAGGATGGGAGAGGGAGAGAGAGACAGAGAGAGAGAGGAGAGGGGGGAGAGAGAGACAGAGAGGAAGGGAGAGAGAGAGAGGGAAAAAGAGAGAGGGAGGGAAAAGAGAGAGACAGAGGGGGGGGAGAGGGGAGACAGGGAAAAAGAGAAGGAGAAAGAGGGAGAGAGAGAGAAACAGAGAGAAAGGGAGACAGAGGGAGAGAGGGAGAGAGAGACAGAGAGATAGGGAGGGAGAGAGAGACAGAGAGAGAAAGAGAAAGAGAGAGAGGGAGAGAGGGAGAGAGAGAGAGAGAGAGAGAGAGAGAGAGAGAGAGAGAGAGAGAGAGAGAGAGAGGAGAGGGGAGACAGGGAAAAAGAGAAGGAGAAAGAGGGAGAGAGAGAAACAGAGAGAGAAAGGGAGACAGAGGGAGAGAGAGGGAGAGAAAGAGGAAGGGAGAGAGGGAGAAAGAGAGAGGGAGAGAGTGGGAAAAAGAGAGGGAGAAAGAAAGAGAGAGAGAGAGAGAGAGAGACAGAGACAGAGACAGAGACAGAGACAGAGACAGAGAGAGACAGAGAGAAAACCCACCGACATCTCTATTCTATATCCAGGTGCATACTCTGGCCCTTATAATTCATAAATCACAGGTTCAGAGTGAGAAGGGATCTGAGAGGCCCTCAGTCCAATAACCTCTTACAGATGGGGAAACTGAGGGAGGGGAAAGTGACTTACCTAGGGCCACACATCTTGTAAATGCCTGAAGGGGGATCAGAATCCAGATCTCCCTGAGGCGCTGGGAGGCAACAGACAGAGCACAAATCTAGAGTCAGGAAGATTCAGAGGTTCACATCTGACCTCAGACAAGGACTAGCTGAACAACCCTGGGTAAGTCACGTGACCTCCTCTGTTTGCCTCAGCTTCTCCAACTGCACAAGGCTGCTGCTGAGTGCCCGCCCCCCAGGGTTGTCCTGAGTCTCTGTACGGCGCTTGAGCCCAGCGCTTCGCATTATCCCCTCCTTCCTTCCCCCTTTCCTGGCTCTAGGTCCAGCGCCCCATTTACCAGGCCACGCTTACTCCGACGACCTCTAGTTGAACCGCATTTGTTGCCTGGGTCAGCAAAGGAAAACCAAGCGTGAAGCCGCTGAGTAGGGCATTCCTGCGGCATCTGGAGCCGCAGAGGGAAGCACCGAGGGCGCTGCTCTTCAAGGGGGGAGCGTGTCACTCCCACTGGTACCGTGTCTCCCCACGTTTGACAAAATCTTTTATAATATTCTTGTGGAAAAGACGGGGGTGAGGGGGCGGACAAGACGAGGGTTCATGTGGGTAACTGAGAAGAGGAGGAATTACAGCAAGAACAGAACGCTCGTTCATGGATTAGCGGCAACCTGGAATGGAGCTTCCGAGAGCACAGCCCACCCTGGCTCAGGTTTTCTCCAACATTTTTGGTCAATGACTCGGATAAACGCGGAGGACACCGACCATACAAAACTGGTCTCAAAACCAGGTACAAAACAGATACCTCACTGAACTCCTTTAATGAAATAAGTATGATCCTGACACCCAAACAAAGGGGAGACGAGGCAAAGAAATAAAAATCATGTGCTAATCTTACTAATGAACATCGATGTTAAATGTCTAAGTAAGGTCCTCACAAGGAGACTACAGAAATACATCATGGAAATAATTCACACCCTGACCAAACAGGATTCGCACCAGATATAAAAGGTTTGTTTAACATTAGGGAAAATTAGCATAATGAATCATATGATCAACAAAGATAACAAAATCAGGAGATTTTACCCATAAACAGAGAAAAGGCTTTTTGAGAAAATATAGCACTCATTCATACGGAAAAGCCCTGCAAAGGATAGAAACGGGAAGGCCTTTCCTCATTATTATTAAAACCATGTATTTAAAACTAAGACCTAAAGCTGTTTTCAGGGGAAAAACCCTCTAAGTGTTCCCAGGGCAAAAAGTGGGAAAGCAAGCCTGGCCCCCATAGCCCTTCTCCCAAATATCACTGGATACAGTTCTCAAAAACTACTGGCTATAGAAATTAGAAAGAGCACAAAATCAAAGGTATATATATCAACAAAGGAATTAAACTATGTGTGTCATGATGTACTTAGAACACCCCAGAGAATTAGTACCAAATAAAAAAACCCAACTGAGACAATTAACAGCAATTTGCAAGGCAATGGAATCCAAAGTAAATCCTGAAAAATGATCAGCATTTTCATACTGTGCTGATAAAAATCAGGAGGAAATGATAATAAGAAAAAATACAGCTACAAAACGCTCTTCACAGAAATAAAGGGAGATGACGACTGCTCCTGGCTGGACCGTGCCAATAGACTCTATATTAATGTAAAGATTTAATGCTATTCCAATCAAGTTGCTAAGAATCTACTTTTCATAACTAGACAGATTATTGACAAAATTCATTTGGAATAACTAAAAGTCTAGAATCTGAAGGAGAAAAGAGTATAAATATGAAGGAGACATAATATTTTTGGACCAAAAGCTACTTTATAAAGCAGTAACATCAAAACAATGTTATTATTTGAAAATGAGTAAAAAAAAAAAATCAGTGGAATAGACTAGATAAACCTGCAACAAAAGCAACTGAAAACCAAATTCCTGAGGGAAGAATTCCTTTCTTGACACCTGACGTCAGGCCCCTGTACAGAATTTTGTTAGGGAGAGAAATTCCAGAAGGTAAGAAAGAAATATTTGCCAGCCCTGAGACTCAACTCACCAGTGGGCTGACTGTCCGGATCCCAGAAGACATTCCTTCCTCCTTTGCGTTGACCTCCAAGGGAAGGTCGTTGTCTTCAGGGGAAGACCTGTGCAGGAGAAGAAGGCCGTGAGGAAGACCATCCAGCCTGGGCTGCAGCTGTCAGAGCTGCCTGGCTATTGCAGAGCAAAGGGGGGAAATGGATTACAAACAGAGCAGAGGCTGGTTCAAGCTCCTATGATAGAAACAAAAAGCTGAATGGCATTTACACAAGCCCTACAATAGCTTTCTTATAAGAACATGCTCGTGTGGCAGACGGAAGCGTTGGTCTTGGAGTCGCTGAGTTCAAACAGACGTGTGGTACCATTCACACCTCCATGTGCTCTTCTTCCCTGGGGCTGAAACACAGGATTCACCAAATGCTACAAGAGGGAAGCCATCCACAAGGAAAACACAGCCACAGAGAATCAGCGAAGGGAAATCATTATAACCTGGCTGAATCTCAGTTTCTACTTCTGGCACCTAATAAGTGCTTCATAATGCTTTATCTAACTACTGTAACAGTATGACAAAAGTCTACAATACCTCTTGGTTTAAATGCACCCCTATCCCACCCCCATGGCTATATGATCTTCCCCCGCCCCATGTCACCTTTTTTTAATAATTAATTTTTTGCATTCAGTGCTTAACATTTTAGGTTCCAAATTTTTTCCCTTCCTCCAGCTTCTCTCTCTCCCATTGAGAAGGCAAGCAATATGATACTCATTCTACATGTGAAATCATGTAAAGGACATTTCCATATGAGCATGGCTAATTCTTCAGCCTCTCCTCCAAAAACCTGGTTAGCGAGGATGTTTGTTCAATAAGTCCAGATTTCTTTCAAAGCCCACAAGATCTCTTTGTGACTATTTCAGCATTTCCAAAGCTGAGAGAATTAATGCCTGAATCCTCCTTCCCTCATGAAGATGGTGTGAACACAAATGAAGTGATAAATCTCACGTTCTCTCAAGAATCTGGCATCTGCCACTTAAGATCTATGTGACCCTGGGTAAGTCATCTTCCCTTTCTGAGCCCCAACTTCTTTATCTGGAAAAAAAGAGAGGATTGGCTTATGGTCCCTTCCAGCTCTAAAAGTATGATTATATGACAGGTCACCTCCTCACTAAATCCCTCCCTGCTCCCCTGAGCTGAAAGGGGTTCACCATCCTCAATTTCTCCTAGATAATTCTGGCAGCTTCTCTCTCTTTCCTTCAGCTCCCATCTCTTCCCTTCTCATATAATGATCGTCTGTGAACCTATCCTATCTCCAAGACTGCAGACTGAGCTCAGTGAGGGCAAAGACCCTGCCTCAACCACACACCAAGGTGGCCGCACCCTCAGTTCTGCCGTCACCCACAAATGCTCTGCTTCCACATTCACAAACTGAAATTCCCTTCTTGATCACAATCATGCCATCTCACTTTTCCCTCTGCCTTGCAATCCCTGTTCTCTCTAAGACTTCCAAAGGCCAAATTCCTGTGTCCTTTCCCTGACCACTGCCCCTGCCCCAGCCACTCTCTCCTCCCTGCCCCACCTTGACCCTGGCCAAACTAATACAATTCTACACTATCCTCTTCTGTCAAGTGCCTTGTCCCTGTATCCTATTGAAGCTGGGATGAACCTCAAACCCTGCCCAACCTCCACCTTGGATCACTGCCACCATCCACTGCCTTGGCTTCTAGTCATGTGCTTCTGAATGAAGCTGGGGAAAATCCTGAAACTGTGCTGACTGGGCTCATTACAAATTTACATCACATTCATAAAATCATGTTACAGCTGAGCCCTCACGAAAGCCCTCACATCTCCCTAAGAGGCTCATCTACCTCAGCTGCTCTTCCAGACCTTCTCATTCCTCCACAGCCCCCCAAACCCCCCCCAAACCCCCCTCCTTCCACCCTCTCAGCTAAGAATCTTTCTTCATATTTCAACAGAAGAACTGAGGCCATTCACCCAGAGCTCTCTCTCCTCCCCTTGTCCCACATCTAACACTACTTGGCAGCCTTCTACCACCTCTCCTCCTCTCCTACCAAGATGAGGTTCTTCCCTTGCCAAGGCCAACCTCTTTCTGCACACATGGGGTCCCATGGCATCTTGTCTTCTCCAGCAGACGCCTCTCCGTCTTCACCACTTTCTCACTTTTCCTCAATCTCTCCCTCTCTGCTGGCCGCTTCTTCCATCCTTAAAAAACCCACACTGGATCCATCCATCCAACGCACTATAGTCCTCTCTCTCTTCCCTTTTGTGGCTAATCTCTTTGAGCAGCCCTCTGCAATACCTGCTTCCACTTCCTTTCCTCCCATGCTTCTCTTTTAACCCTTTCCAGCCTGGCTTCAGTTCTCATCATTGAACCCAAACTGGTCTCTCTCCTAGCTGCCAAATCCAGCTGCCCTTCCTCAGGCCTCATTCCCCTGACCACCCTTTCCTCTGTGATACTCTCTTCTCTCTAACTTTCCTGAACACCACTCTCCCGGTTCTCTTCCTGCCTATCGGATCACTCCTACTTCATCTGCTTGGCTAGATCTTCATACAGCTCTGTGGGAGTCCCCAGGGATCTGTCTTGGGTCCTATTCTCCTCTCCCTCCATATTATTTCACTTGGTGACCTCATCTAATCCCATGGTTTTACATGTCATCTATTTATCCTGATCCACTTAACCTCTCTGTTGACCTCTGATACCACATTGTGAACTGGATGTCCCACTGACATCTAAAATGCAACGTGCCACAAACTGAACTCATCATCTTTCAGAGGCATCTGGTGGTGCAGTAGATAAAGCATTCATTGGTCCTGGCATCAGAAAGAACTAAATCAGATCTGGCCTCAGAAACTTATGAGCTGTGTGACCCTAGGCAAGTCACTTAATTTGTCTGCCTCAGCTTCCGTAACATTAAAATGGGGAAGATAACAATAGCACGTACCTGACATGGTGATTGTGAGACTCAAAAGAGATATTTATAAAGTGCTTATCATGGTGCCTGACCCGTAACAGGTCTGTTCCCTTGCCTTTCTGTTCCCCTAAATCCTCCATTCTTCTTGCTGTTGAGGGTACCACCATCCTCCCAGGGGCCGTCTTGGAACCCTGGTGTTATCCTAGATTCATTATCTCTCACTCCCCTCCCAGTTCCCCACCACCTCCAAGCTGCTGCCAAACGATCCATCCATTTGGCCTCTGCAGCGTCTCCCATCCGATTGTCCGCTCTCACCCTGCGGCAGGCCCTTAACACCTCATGCCTGGACCATTGTAGTAGCCTGCCTCAGGTTTTTCTCCACTCTAGTCCATCCCACCATGTCAACCCCCCTCTTCTCATTCAATTATCTCCAGTGGCTTCCTGCCACATCCAAGATCAAATAAAAAAATCCTTGTTTTGGTTTTTAAAGTCCTTTGTGACCTGGCTCCTTCTTAGATTGTGGCTTCCTACGCTTGGGTGGTCCTGACCTCCTCGCTTCTTGTGGGCAGGGACTGTCTTTTGTCTCTTTGTATCCCCAGGGCTCAGCACAGCGCAGGACACATAGCAGGCACTTAAACATATACAGGCACACACCATAACAGGGACTCCCACCCGCGCATAAAGGCACACAAGGCATCTCCTTGACACTCCGATGACTATTTCTTCCCTGACACACAGACACACGCACGTGAGTTCTGACACACACACCACAGCTAACATTCAGGGTAAAACATCTGAAGTTCCCAAAGTGCTTTTCGTTTGAGCATCCCCAGGCTCTTCTCAGACACAAATCAAAGCCAAAATATCAGATTTTTCTCTCACAAAAAAACCATGAAGGGGGCTCTCCCTCCCCCCAAACGAGTCATTCTCTGACACGTTCTCTGACCCTCTCACACATTCACACACACACACACAACCACACACTTTCCCATTCCCTTCTCTTTTTCTCCCTTTTCCCCTCTCTCCTCCTCCCTCTCATTACAAAACACTCGTTTTAAATAAGTGAAGGTCGCGATCCCTTTAGGTTAGAGGTGATGGTCCCCCGCCCAAGTTCACGGATACCACGAGATGAGCCCCCGATCTCGGCCAATGCCTTTGCTTTACAGAGGAAACTGAGGCTCAGGGGGCCAAGCGGCTGGGGATCCCGGCTGCGGCCGCTTGCTTTTTTAGTGTCTGGGTCATTATTGCAGCGTAACTGGAATTCTCCATAATGTTACATCACGCATTTAAGAACATCCCTGAAACGGGTCCGTCCATAGGCTGCCCGGACACTCCAGGGCACACTCTTCAATCTGGAGCTGGAAAGGACCACGGGGCATCCCCCTCATTTACAGAAGAGGAAACTGAGGCCCAGGGAGGCGAAGGGGGCAGCCCCGGGTCACACCCGCGCAAGCAGGTAGACCAGACACCAACCAGAGTCGGTGCAGGCAGCCTAGGCAGGGGGCGGATTTTAATATTTCCCCTCCCCCTCCTAGAGCGTCACTCCATGCGCCTGCGCAGACAGAGCTCCGTCCTGCCCCCAAGCCTCCAGCTCTCGTACATGCCCCTCCTGCGGGTAGATCCCCGTGCGCCTGCGCAGACGGAAGTCCGCTGTAGCCAAACCAAAGGTGTCTTCATATAACCCCCCCAACTCCTCCCCGCGCCTGCGCAGAGAGAGCCAGCATCCTTCCAGAGCGAAGTTCCAACGAACCATAACAGGAGGCAGCTGACGGACTCCGCCTTCGGCCGTCCCTTCCACCATCATCACCAGCAGCCTCCACGCAAAAAAACCCCAACCAACCAACCTCCCCCAGGAACTGCAGCAGCCACCGCCCTGACCGAACGCTACCTGCCGCCTCTGTCCGACCGAGCCTCGGAGTCCATCTGGAGCTAGACGGCCAGCAGCGGATTAGGCTAGAGATGGCGGCGCGCCTGTGCGGACATCCCCCTTGAAAAGCCCCCTCTTCTGGGTACTTCAGGGCGCCTCGAAGCACGAGAACTACAACTCCCAGAAGCCCTCGGACCTCCGCGCTCTCCCTTTGCGGCAAGCCAGTTCTCGGAGGCAGGGGGCGGGAACGCTGTCTGGAGGCACCAGTTAGGAGGCGCGTGCCTGAGGGGGCGGGGCCTCGTGCCCAAGACCCGCCCCGTGGCAGAGGTGTCAGTAGGGAGAGCTTAGTCTATTTGAAGTTCCTTCTCTGTCCACGTTTTCTGTAGTGAGGACAATCGCAGCCACTACACAAGATCGTTGTTATTGTAAAGCGCTTCGCAAACCGTTATTATTGTCTAAAGCGCCATGATTCCCTCTCTGTTTCATCTTGGAGGCCACAGGCGCCGCTGGAGTTTATTCTGGAGTGGGAGGGTGAGGGGGTAAGAATTGACTGATCACCACCTGAAAGAATACCAAAATGAAAATTCCCAGGCATATTATAGCTAAATTCAAGGGCTTCCAGGTCAAAGAGAAAATACTCTAAGCAGTGAGAAAGAAAACATTCAGATATTGTGGAGCCACAGTCAGGATGACACCAGATCTAACAGCTACTACATTGAAGGAGCAGAAAGCTTGAAATATGATATTCCAGAAGCCAAAAAAATTAGTATTACAACCAAGAATAACCCACCCAGCAAAACAGAATAAGCCTTGAAGGGGGGAAATGGATATATAATGAAATAAATGACTTTCATGCATTCCTAATGAAAAGACCAGAGCTGAATAGAAAATTTAATTTTCAAATACAAGATTCGATGGAAACATGAAAAGGTAAACATGAATGAGAAATCCTAAGGGACTCAGTGAAGTTAAACTGTTTACATTTCTATATGGGAAGATGATACATGTAACTTCTAAGAACAGTCTAAGAAACAGTTGGAAGGTTTCTAAATCAACAGAGGGTGCAGGAATGCGTTTATTATGTTGAGATGATGTGGAAAAAATGTATATGTGAAAAAGAGAGATACCCTGGGAGAAGGGGGAAAGGGAGAGAAAGAATGGTGGAAATTATTTCACATAAAAGAGGCATGCAAGGAAGAGTTTTTACAATGGAGGAAAAGGGTAGGGAGGACAACATTTAAAACTCTAAATTGGTTCAAAGAGGAAAATGTATTACACACACAGGCACACACACACACAAGATTTGGGTGTAGAAATCTATCTTTGCACAACAAAGAAGTAGGAGGGAAAGGGGATAAGAGAATTGGGAAAGGTACAGAGGTGGGGGGGGGAAACGGGAAGGGAAAAGGGAGGGAAGATGAAGCAAGTCAGAAACTTCCTTTAGGAAGGAAGGATAAAGGGAAATAGAAGCAAAAGAGACTTTATAATAGGGAGAGAGAAGGATAAACAGAAGAAAATTCAATGGAGGGAAATGTACAGTTGTCATAATTGTGAATGTGAGTGGGATACACTCATCCATAAAATAGAAGCTGAGAGCAAAACTGATCAAAAACCAAAAGCCAATGGAATGTTGTTTACAAGAAACACTTGAGACAGAGAGAGATACATACAGAATTAAAATAAGAGGCTAGAACAGAATCTATTATGTATCAGCTGAAGTTAAAAAAAAAGACAAGAGTAGCAGTCATAATCTCAGACAAAACAAAAGCAAAAACATAAGTAAAAGAGATAAGCAGGGAAAGGATAAATGCATCATGGACAATGAAGTGATATCAACACTAAACATATATGCACCATATGGTATGATATTCAAATTCATATAGGAAAAGTTATAAAAATTATGAGAGGAAATAGGAAAACTATACTAGTGGGGGACTTCAACATTTCCCTCTCAGAACTAGATAAATCTAACCACAAAATAAGAAACAAGTGAAGGAGATGAATAGAATCCAAGAAAAGTTAGATATGATAGATGTCTGGAGGAAACTGAACGGGAATAGAAGGAATATGCCTTCCTTTTAGCTGTATAATGCACCATCACAAAAATTCACGTTATTAGGTCATAATTAGGCATTATTAGGTATAATGTCATAAAACCCTCAGAATCAAATGTAAAAAAGCAGAAATACTAAATGTATACCTTTCAGACCATATTGCAATAAAAATTACATTCAGTAAAGGCCCATGGCAGCATAGATTAAAAACTAATTGGCAGGGGGTGGAGCCAAGATGGTGGCGTAGAAGCAGCAAAGCACTGCAGCTCCCACACAAACATGCTAAAAACTCATAAAATGGGACTCTAAAACAAATTTTCAAGCTCCAAAACTCTCCAAAAGACAGAAAACACATCTGTTGCTACAGGCAGCTCAACAGGTGGGGCTCTTCAAAGCAGTCTGGGAGCCATAGCCGAAACCCCGCCTGGCCAGGCCCCAGGGCATCAGGCGGAGTCCAGTCTATAGGAAAGCAGATCGGCTGCACTGGAGGCACAGTTACCACATTTATCAGGCCAGAAATAAAAAAAGGCTAAGAGAAAGGTCAGTGGATTTTGCTAAATTTGGGGAAGAGCAGGTCCGGCCAAACTGCTCCCAGGGCAAGGAAGCAGTGGAAGGTGGCTGTGGCAGCAGGAATGGCTGAGAGGCCTCCACTGGGCTGCTTCAGAGTCCTCAGCCTGCAGATAGCAGGGGGGCTGAGGCGATTGATCAGGGCCAAGGGCTCTTACGTTGAGTGGCCTGGATCTGGATCGTGGTCTTGAGTGGTGGTCCTGGGGTGTGCTTTCAGTGAGCCAAAAC
>CM053593.1:378099747-378142465 GCA_028646575.1 Pseudocheirus occidentalis
CAGACAGTGAAGCCTGGCATAGGACTGGGCACACAGTGGGTGAACAGGAAAAAACGGGCAGCTTGCAAAACAAGCTGGATTTGAGCCAAGAGATCAGGATATGAATTACAATCTTGTTATTTCCTGCCTGTATCAACTTGGAAAAATCATTTAATCTCTCTAGAGCTCAGCCAAAATTATCTGTAAAATGAGGTTTGGGACTAGATTAGGGCCTCTTTGCCTTTTCTGTGTCATGGACCCCTTGGGAAGTCTGATGGAATTTGTGGACCCTTCTCGGAATGTTTTATTGCCTATTTTCATAATCAAAGGAAATGCATGATTTCAGGGAGAGGTTAGTGAAAATAAAGATGCCATTTTTTTTCTCATCCAAGGGCATGAACCACTTGAAATCTATCCACGGATCCCTGGGAATTGGTAGACTTTGACTAGACAGTCACTAAGGTCCTTTCTGTTCAAAGTCCTATGCTCTCATGACTCCATGTCAACCAAACACTGCAAGTTTAGAAGCACACATTGCTTCCCTCCAGTGGTAGACTTTAGAGAACATGGGCAATCAGCTATCCAGGAAAACAAACCATTAACAATATCCATTCACATTCAGAGAGCACTTTACAGTTACTAAGCACTTTACAGACATTCTCTCACTGGAGCCCCACAACAACCCTGTGAGGTAGGTAGCTTTATTGTCCCCATTTCACAGATGAGTACACTGAGGCTCAGAGAGATGACATGATCTGCCCGACATCCCCCATCCAGAGAGAGGCAGAGCTGGGACCCAATCCCCAGATAGGAAGCATGCACAGAGAGCAGCTGAGTGGTGCCCAAGTGGCTTTCTCTGGGCCAGACCAACCCAGGCTCACTGGAGGCCAGCGTCCAAAGGGAGAAGCTACATCTCACCAAGGGGACTTGAGGACTGGGGAAGGGGTGGGGATGGGGAAATGATATTGTCACCAGTAGCTTCCTGAAAGGAAAACATTTGAGACCCCCCCCCCAAATGCTTTCTTGGCTTGATACTCCCAGATGGTTACCATTTGGCCAAAGTCAGATCTAATAAAGTCCATCATGACTGTCAGGAAGAGAATATGAAGCCCTACACCATGATTCCTACCCATGGACTGCACCAGCCATAGAGGGCAGCGCCATGTGGGGTGAGGAGAGAGCTGGAGATTGCTTCTAACTTCAGGGACCAAAGTTGACCAGGAAAGTGGGCCTTAAGGGCCTGTCAGAGAAGGAGACCTTTGTGTATCTGGGTTTGATTCCCCCCACCCCCAGGCTCCCACAAGCCCTCATCAAGAGGTGTGCCCATCTTTTCTGACCTCAGCCTGTTGTACCTGCCCAGCTGGACATGATGAGAGCAATAGGAGGTGATCAGAATGAAGAGAACAGCTTTCCCAACAGTGCAGTGGCACAGGGGAACCTTCTGGGCAGGTCAGCACGCTACGGAAAAGGCCTTTTGGTCAGCAGGAGGAGAGGCAGGGAGGGTGAAGCAGACCAGGGACCTGCCCAGATGCTAGCAGCGGATGTTCCGGAATCCAGACACTGTCACCTTCCCCTTCAGGTAAATGTCTTCGTCCGTCCCTTCACTGAGGTGCTTCACCATGTTCTTCTCAAAGAGAAGTGGGTGGTAAGCACCCATAGTGCACGCACTGTCAAAGAAGCGCTGGTAGTAGTAACAAATGTCTGTTTTGCGCTTTGAGGGCAAAAATTCATATACATCCACCTTGTCACAGAAGCTCATCATGATCACAATGCCTGAAAAAGAAAGAGATGGAAAGAAATGGAGAGGAGAAAGAGGGAAAGGGAGAGGAAGGACAGAGAGAGGGGGAAATGGAGAGAGGGAGGGAGAGGAGAAAGGGAGGGAAAGGGGAGAGGGAAAGGGAGAGAGAGAGACAGAGAGAGAGAGAGAGAGAGAGAGAGAGAGAGAGAGAGAGAATTAATCCCCCATCATAGAAAAACAGTATTACATCGTAGAAAGAACACTGAATTTGGAGACATAGGATCATAGGGGATAGAGGGGAAGAACCTCAGATTCTGTCTAATCCAATCCCTCTCATTTTACAAAGGAGGAAACTGAGGGGCAGGGTGGTGAAGCCACTTGCCCATGGTGACACAGCTAGGAAGTTTCCATGGCAGGATTCAAACCAGGCCTTCCATGTCCAGCATGCCAACCACTCTACCAGGCAGTGAAAGAAAGGGCAGAGATTGGGCAACACCTGGACTAGGGTGGCAAGCATCTGAAGTTAGAAGGAAAGGAGGCAGTGAAGAGGATGAGTGTGCCAGTGCTGAAAAGAGCAGATAGAAGCATGGCAGGGAAGACAGGAAGGGAAGGAGTACAACGTGCCGGGAATTCCTCAGTCTTGTCTACCCAAGGATGTAAGTCCAGGGACTCAGACCTTTTGTCCTACCTCCCCCAGTACACCTAATAAGGGACCTGATGCCTAGGGACTGATGGACCAGTTGCATTCCTAAGATCTGAAGGTAAATTGCCAACTATGCCCAGTTCAAACTACCCTGCCAAGGACAGAGATCCTTATACCAGAGCATTCAAGAAAAGCATGGGAGAAAGCTACCATGGGTATGGCCCCAACTTCTCTCATGAATTCTCCTAGAATCAAAGATGCTGCCCATGGGAATCGTTTCAATCTTTAGAAAAATCTGGGGCTTCAGAAAAGAAGGACCATGAGGGCCAAGGGGGAGGTGGGGGCAGATTTGGCAACCAAGAGCAAATTCATTACCTTGACTTTCACAATCCCCCATGGCCAGCCCTTTGCCCAAACTAGATGCATTGGTGGGCGTTGCAGTTTAGTGGTGGAAAGCTCTGGGTTTATAACCAGAGGACCTGGCTTTGTATCCAAGTTGTATTACTCCTTCCCTTTGTACCATATAGCAAGTCTCCTTATTTCTGGCCCTCACTTTCTGTCTCTGTAAAATAGGTCTCTAGAGACCCTTTCAGTTCTACGTCTAAAACCCTATGTCATCCCTTGAACTTCATGAGCCTCCGTTTCCCCCTCTGTAAAAAGAGGGGATTAGATTCTAAGATTCTTTCCAGCATCTGATACCATGACTGTTCCCAAGCTCACTTTGGGCTTTCCCATTCATCTGACCTCGTCTTTCTGGGATGTCTGCTCCTCTGCCCTGCTGGTCAAAATTCTGTTCAGTCTCTAAAGGCCTCTCACCAGAGGGGAGCATCCATTCACCCTTCGCCGGGAGAATTCTATTTCTGTCTTTTATTCCTGGTACCAGGTACCTCTGATACACAATAGGGGCTCAGTAAATACCAGCCCAAATGGGTGCCTCTGTTAGGGAACCCGGGGAACTCAGAGGTTGTAAATTGCTCAGGATTACAGTCATTATGTGGCAAAGGCAGGGCATGAACCTGGGCCTTCCTGACTCCTGACTCTGTCCCACTGACTGTCTCATGGAGGGTTTATCTTATGCTAAACTGTAGACTAGTTATTAGAATACTTACTCATTGTTGGCCTATGAGCACCACGGGGTAAGCTCTCTGAGGACAGAACCATTTCATTCTTTTGTTTTTGTGTCCCCAACACTAAGCATAATGCCTGGCCCATAGTAAGGGTTTAAGAAATGCTTATTGATTGACTAATTGATCGTATTTCCCTCTCTACCACAGCATCTAGCATAGTATTTTGGCCATCTTAGGTGTTCAGTGAATATTTGGATACTGAACAGTGGGAAGGCTACCCAGAATCCAATACTGCTGGAAACCAATGCCCAATTACCTCTTGGATGTAACTCACCAAGCATCCCTGAAGATGGGGGATTTGGCTGAATATCCTCTGGGGAATTCTCCTGGAGGATGTCCCAAAGCTCCCATGGCATCTTGGGGTTGAGGATATAAAAGGGCTGGTTGGGGTTCTCTTTGCGATATTGCTTGTAGCTTTGAAAGAAATTGTAGTCAAGTTTCTTGTACCACTGAAAAAGAGAACATTTGTCTTGTATCTATACTTTACATTTCTTGTCTATATCTACGTGTGAGTATATTGTCTCCCCAATTAGAATGTAAACTCCTTGAGGACAGGCACTATTGGAAATTTGTCTTTGTATTCCTAGCACTTAGCACTGCACCTGGTCCTTAATAATTGTATGTTAACTTATCTGTGATGACTAACTTTGATACACTGGGCTTCTCTCAGCATTGCAAGGTTATAAGACAAACACAAAAGACTCATGATGGAAGGGATATCCACTTCCAGAGACAGATTTATAGAGTATGAACAAACTACTTGCGCACTCTCTCTTTTTTCTTTTGTTTTGTTCCTTTTTTCTTGTTCATTCCATTGGTTATAATTCATCTTTGCAACATGACTAATGTTTAGTGTGAAGGTATTTGTAGAACCTTTATCAGACTGCATGCCGCCATGGGGGGCGGGGAGGGAGAAGAGGGAAGGAAAAGGAAGGGGAGAAAAATTGAAACTCGAAAGCTTGTGGAACTAAATATTGTAAACTAAAAGCAAATAAATAAGTTATCTTTTTTAAAAAAAGATCCTTCAAAAAAATGATGTATGTTAATTGAATCCTGACTATTCCACATACTTCCTGTGTAACACTGGACAACTTACACCATCTCCTGGGGCCTCCCTCTGCAAATTGAG
Source organism: Pseudocheirus occidentalis (assembly GCA_028646575.1). NCBI lineage: Eukaryota > Metazoa > Chordata > Mammalia > Diprotodontia > Pseudocheiridae > Pseudocheirus > Pseudocheirus occidentalis. The sequence goes on from CM053593.1 coordinate 378,104,364, forward strand.
AGGACTAGATTAAAAGGCCTCTTGGTCTCTTCCAGCTCCAGACCTAGGATCTTGTATTGGACCAGATGACTTCTGAGGTCTCATCCACTTCTAGCTCCGCTATTATGATTGTGGAATTTCTTTTTGTTGTAAATGCCCTTCCATAACTGGGGACAGAAAAGATCTTTCTGCTAACGTAGTTATAATACTTTAGTGGTCACTGTAAACCATAATAGAATATCAGTGCTAAAGGACCAGATCAGATAAATTTCCAGTGAGAGAGAGTCCAGCAAACTGCAAGAAAGTCATGCCATTTCTGGACAGTTCTCTCCCTTCAGCTTTCTCCTGCTGCTCCTTGGTCAGTTCTCTGGAGCCAAGCAAAAAAAAAAAAAAAAGCTTAATCCCTCTTCCTTATGACAGCCCCGGTGGGGGTACTAGAAGACAGGCATCCCATTCTCATTCCATCCTCTCTGCTCTTCCCCAGGATACGAAGTGCCAGTGCCTTCAGTCAATCTGAAGTCAGTTATTCAACAGTGTCCTCACCATTCTAATCATCCTCTGCTAGGGACCTCCTACTTACCTCCGGGATTTCAGAATGGTATGGAGAGGGGTCCCACACAATTAAGATTCCTTCTTTATATAAACTGTCTTGAAGAAAGTTGTGCTTGGCTGAAGTTACCAGCTGTGATGACAGAGAGAGACAAGAGAAAATGCAGGCATTAGAGTTGTGCATATAGGGAGCTAGGTGATACCACATCTTTCTGAGATCAAATCTGAACTCAGACGCTTACTAGCTGTGTGACTCTGGACAAGTCACTTAATCCTGTTTGCCTCAGTTCTTAATCTGTAAAATGAACTGGAGAAGGAAATGGCAAACCCTTCCAGCATCTCTGCCAAGAAAACCCCAAATGGGGCCAACGAAGAGTTGGACACAACTGAACAACAAAATAACACAAGGCACAAAAATCAGCACTTTGGGCCCAAGTAGTCAGGTGTGACATGCAAACTTTCAAAGCTTTACAAAATGTAGTATCCAGAGGAGGACAAACTGGAGTCTACATCACATGAAGAGCAACTAAAAGACCCAGAAGAGATTTGCCAGGAGCAGAGAAGACTGAGAGGGGCCATAATGGCTCTGTTGAGGTGTTGTCTTGTCAAAGAGAACAGTGGAGCGGCCAAAGCAAAGAGGCCAATATGGGCTTAACATTGGGGGAAATTCCTAATAATTAGAACTGTCTCAAATTGAGTTAGGCTGTTTTCAGAGGTGGCAGATTCCTTAAATTCCTTGGAGGTTGGATGACCGTATGTTTGGTATAACAACGACAACAATAATGGTATTTTAGAATATACCTTTTCTGGTAGCAAAGAATTGGAAATTGAGGAGATGCCCATTATTTGGGGAATGGTTAAACAAGTTGCACTATGTGATTGTGATGGAGTACTATCATGCTACAAGAAATGAGGAGTAGGATGCTCTCAGAAAAACCTCAAAAGATTTACATGACTGATGCAAAGTGAAATGTACTGTGTAAAAAATAACAGCAATATTGTGCGATGGTTAGATAAGTGAATGGGCTAGTTATTCTCAACAATGCAATGATCCAAGACAACTCTGAAGAACTTATGATAAAAAATGCCATCCATCCCCAGAGAAAGAACTGATGGTATCTGAATACAGATATTTTTCTGTATTTTTCTTAAATTTGTCTTAAATTTCTTTACTTTTCTTGAGTGATTTTTTTGGGGGGGAGTCTGTTTCCTTTCACAACATGACTAATATGGAAATACATTTTGTATGACTATGCACATACAACCTATATTGAATTGTTTGCCTTCTCAATTAGGGGCGGGGAGGAAGGGAAAGAATTTGGAACTCCAAGTCTTAAAAATGAATGTTAAAATTGTTTTTACATGTGACTGGGGAAAATAAAATACTAAACAAATTTTTTTAAAAAAGAAAGCACGTGGCACCCACTATCCATCCCTGCCTTGGGTTGTGAGCTATCTTGCTTTATTTATGCCCTAGTTCACAAATACGCTGAGTCTTATCTAAAATTTGAATCTCTTCTAGTGCCAAGAATAGTGTTATACACTTTGTGAAACTGAACCAAAAGAATATTGTACCTCATTTGCCATCTCTGTGCCTTTGCAAGGTTATCCCCACTGCCTAGAATGCCCCACTCCCTCTTTACCTACCTTTGTCTCATAGTATCTCAGCTCAAATGATTTCTTCTACATGAAGCCCTGTCCAATCTCCTCAGGTGCCAGTGTCCATCCTCCCTAAACTGCCCTCTGTTCACTTCGTATGTATTCTATAGGCAGTTTCACACACACAAACACACACACACACACACACACACACACACTGTATTATTATAATGGCCAAGCTTGGCTCTGATATAAGACACAAAGAAAAAATGTACTTCCCCCTTTGGTATGGAGTCAGGAAGTATGGATAATGGAACACTGCACAAACCATTAGACTTGTCTTTTTTTTCCTTTTTTGTTACAAAGGATAGCTCATTGGGTGGGGCAAGGGGAAGGGATCTATTTGCAAATGATGGTGACAGCAAAACAAAATATATCAATAAAGTTAAAATAAGATCTAAGGACCCTAAGTTTGGAGCAGGGAGGGACCTTAGAAGCCAGCGAGTTCAACCCCCTCACTTTACAGATAAGAAAATGAAGGATCAAAGAGGAGCAGGGACTTCCTCAAGGTTGCGCAGCTCACATATGGCTGGGGCAAGATTCATACCTAGGTCTCCATGACTCCAAGTCCAAATAAATTAGGAAATACTGAATGTTGAAAAGAGCAGGTTCTAGTTCTCACAGTGGGGCTAGGAACGAAACAAGGAAGCTAGGGGATGCTGTAGTGGAGAGAGCACTGGGCCTGAAGGCAGGAGGACTCATTTTCCTGAGTTCAAATGTGGCCTCAGTCATTTACTAGCTGTGTGACCCTGGGCAAGGCACTTTACCCCATTTGCCTTGGTTTCCTCACATGTAAAATGAGCTAGGGAAGGAACTGACCAAACCACTCCAGTATCTCTGCCATGAAAGCCCCAAATGGGGTCATGAAGTCATACACAGCTGAAAAACAGATGAACAACATAAATGAATGAACTGCCAGTTATTAACACTCAAGACACCACAGGCATTAAAGGTCACTGTGGTCCAGCAGCATGCAGTAGCAAAAGGGTTAAAAAATCCCAGGCCATTAACTATTTAGATGCTTCTCCACATGGAGCAGAAGTTCTTAATCTGGGGTTCATGAACTTTTAAAAAAATTTTATTTTAGTTTTTTTGTTTTTTGGAAAGGAAGGGCAATTAGGGTTAACTGACTTGCCTAAGGTCGCAGGGTTAGTAAGTTAGTAAGATCAAATTTGAACTCAGATACTCCTGCCTCTAGAGCTGGTGCTCTATTCACTGCACCTCTTAACGAACCCCCTTAAAAAAATTTTTTTGACAACTGTCTTTCACTATAACCTTTGCAATCCTGTATATTTTAAGCATTTAAAAAATGTTGGGGTCCCTTGACTGCCAAACAATCAATGTCACAAAGAAGGTTAAGGACCCACTACACACAGTATGGCTTCTTTCCCTGCTCCCACACCCCAAGCCACCTTGAACAGTTTGCATTACTAACTTACTCTGTCCCTGGTCTTTAAAAATAACTCTTCACAGAAACCAAAAACAAAACAATGTAAGAGCAGGATTAAGATTTACTTGACTGGACAGAACAAATTAAGGTGGTTTTCCTTTGGTATTTATTTGTACCCTTTTAAAAATAGGCGGTGTTGTCACTACTGAAAGAGGGGAGGGGAAAAAGCATGAAAGAAGTATGCACTAAATGCTTTTCGTCACATGTGGAGAGAGTAAAAACAGCTCTGGCTCCAAGAAGGCGACCAATGCATGCCACTTCCTCTTAATAACACATACCACTTCCTCTAATAACCTTGTTTTCTCATTCCTGAGTTGGGCTGAATGGTTTCACGGAATCAGAGATACTGAGCTCAAAAAGATTGCCACCATCTGGTCCACCCCAAAGGCCTCCTGCCCACTACCACCTGCTTCACTAGTCAACCAGACTTTGCTTGATGTGCTCCAAGGACTGTGAGCCCATCACCTCCCCCAAACACCTAGTCCCTTCTTTGAGTTCTGTTCTGTAGCTTGAGGTATATTTTTTTCTATTTTATAGCTTAAATGATCATTTTTCTATTTTTATGAAATTATAAAATATATATTATAGTTATATGTAATACATAATTATAACATATTCTACATTTTTATAGTTTAAATCACATTTTTCTATCTTGTAGCTTGAATCTTTTTATTCTGAATTTAGTGACCACCACAGTAATGAAGATTTCCACATTTAACATAGAACCAAAAATGAGAATTCTGTGACTAAATGTAGACTTCTATTATATACAGCTTGCTTTTCTTTTAAGCATTCAATAAATTCCCCATGTTCCATTCAAGGCTGCCCCATTTCCTTGAGTTTCCCTCTGAAATTCCTTCTCCTATTCATTTTTAGTAATGCTTCTCCCGCCCCCTTCTGTCACTTTTCTGCTGGCAGGACATTTTCTAGGCACCTTAGATTCAGGTGCACAGGACCCTCCTCATTCCTCAGTCAAAATGGTTTCATTTCATTCCAGAGCAAAGGGGGTCCACCTTCGCCACACATTTTAATACGGGGTTGGTTTTGTCATATTCTTTCTCCTTTAGAAAAATTCCTTGGGCCCATGGCTATTCTCTGTCTAACTAAATGGTGTTTTTGTGTCTCTGAGCCCTGAACTCATCTCAAAGATGGGGAGACGCAGCATGTATAGCACAACTGCACCACAGAGTCACAGAGTGAGAGCCGGAAGAGATCATAGGGGCTGCAAAGCCCTACTGTCCCATTCTACAGATGCGCATGATCTTTGCCTTCCTCTATGCATCATATATGGGAGCTGTTCACATGCAAGCAAAAGAAAAGATTTTTATCAAATGGAATCTACTCCGATACTGAAAAGACTGTGGTGGGGTAGAAACAAAAATGGTGTAAACAAAAGATGACTCAAAGGAAATTGAACTCTGAGTGACGGGAAAAAAAACTTGTTTGGGTCTTAAGGAAAAGGCACCAAAACATAACGGCTTGCCCATTCCCCTCTTCCCACTGCAAAGGGGCTCAGCAGAACAAAATGTTGTGTCAATCAAGGCTTCTAAATTGGATGCTTCTGCCCAATGGGAAGGAGTCAATCTGGAGGGGGCCAAGAAGGGACTGTGATATGTTTTAAAAGGCATCAAAATGTATCTTTAAAAATTATGTAATATAATTTTAAAGGTAAATATAATATAAAATAAAAAGTGTTATTATAAAGCTGAAATGAAATAATGGATTACAAATACTTGGGAAACTCCTACAGCAAACTGAGAATATTATTCAGAATAAAAATAACATCCCCTCGTTGTGGTGATTCAGTCCTTTTAGTCACATCTGACTCTCTGTGGAGTTTCTTGGAAATGGAGCAGTTGGCCATTTCCTTCTCCAGCTCAGGTTACAGATGAGGAAACAGAGGCAAACTGGGTGAAGTGATTTGCCCAGGGTCACACTGCTATGCAAGTGTCTGAAGCCAGATTTGAACTCAGGTCTTCCTGACTCTAGGGCAGGCATACTATCCACTCACTGTACCACCTAGCTGTTCTGGCCCCTCCTTAAAAATGTTTAATCAACAACTGTCATATTCAGTATCTACTATGGGGAAGCATTGTGGTGGGTGCTAGACCTTCAACAGTCCCTCCCTCCAAGGAGTTTATTTTATGGGGGGGCAGTACATATATACATATATATAAAATAGATACAAGATCATTTAAGGGTAGGAGAATGAGGCACTAATAACAGGGGGATGGGCAGGGAGGAAAGGAAAGAACTCATGCCAAACCTTGATGAAAAATGGGTATTCCATGGGGCAGAGGTGGGGAGAGAGTTTGTTCCTGGATGCACGATGGCCCATATAAAGGTATGGAGATAGGAAATGAAGTGTCATGTATGAAGAACAGGAATGGAGTCACTGTGGCTGGACTGCAGAGCCCATGAAAGGGAGTTCTGGCTAATAGAGTTGGTACGGCAGGCTGGGTTCGAGCTGTGAAGGGTTTTGCGGGCCAGGTGGTGATGGAGGGAGAAGAGACAGTGAATGCCTCACCTCTCAGCCTCCCCCATCCAGCTCACTGCATCTCAGTCAGTGAGCCTTGCATTTTTTAGATCATGAATGGAACCAGTTGGGAGGGTAGCTTCCTAGAAAACTAAAAGAAAGGGAACTGAAATGAGGTGTGGAGACTACTGCAAAATGGCCTTGGCATCACAGCCTCCTGAGCGCGTCAGGGTTGACAAAGCACTTTCCTCAAAGTGGTGCCTGAGTTGTAGACTGTCAGTCCCATTTTATGGATGAGGAAAGTGAGTCTCAGAGAGATCTAGTGACTTGCCTGGTCTCTGGGCTAGGAGTGCCCAAGGTACGATAGAAACCCAAGTCTGAGATGGCAGCATGTTTTGACCACACTGTCTCTCATGAAGAGAGAATGAGGAAGAATGTATTTTTTTTTATTAGTCACTGAGACGCGCACTCAAGTGGCAAAGTTCCAGGCACTGGAAGAGAAGCAGGCTGTAAGGGCTCCCAAGGAGTTTATTCTTAGCACCAGTAATTCTGAGCTGAGGTTCCAGCAAGCCTGGCCTTAGATCTCAGCAGACTGGGTGGCTGCATGAGTGCAGTGACTGGAAGGGCCTCTGTCCCACTGGCCAGACCAAGTGCCTGGAAATCGACTGTGATAAAGTCATTCATTTGAATTAGGTAGTTCCCTTTCCAGGCAAATATTCCTGGGAGGCTTTAGAGATGGAAAATTTTGTACAGATGGCAAATCAGGCACGTGGGTAAAAAATACTGACATTTCCTTGGTCACCTTTTCACAAGCTGTCACTAACACTGAAACATAAATTAGTTTCACAGATACTTCCATTCTGGACAAAACCCCAGAATCCCAGACAGGGAAGGGGCCTCAGCTGTCTAAGCCAACCTTTCACCAAATGTAGCAATCTCCTCCAGAGCCAGTCAGCTCTGCTCCAACACTTCCAGGGACATGAAGTTCACTACCTAGTAAAGAACACTAAGGGAAGCAGGAGGGATCTGAAGAGTGCCTTCAGGTTTTAGACACACTCTAGGATCTAGGTATGCAAAAACAAAAATGAGCCTGTTCCTGCCTTCAAGGAGGTTACATTCTTTTAGGAAAGACAATGGATCCACATATAAGTATATTTTTAAATGCAAAGTAAGTGGTAAAGCTAGAATTCAAACCCACGTCCCCAGACTCCAAACCTAGAATATGTTCCACTGCACCCTTACATCCACTGCCTCTTTGAAGCTCATGAGTTGAACCCATGTTTTATCAATAGGACTGGGGGGAAGGAGAAGATCGTCAGACTAAATGAACTCAAACATTGCTGCCCGATCTATAATTTCAAATACGCACCAGGCATCTTATATGTCAGTGGCTGCTCTGGATTGACTCCAAGGAAGCACATGAGAGAGGCAGCCAAGGGCTGACAATGTTTAGGCCTGGATTCCACTCCTGAGACTCTGGGGGCACTTCCCCAGTCACTGTATCAAAGTTACCTATGCATCCTTGCTGTCTATACCCTATGCCTTAGCTGAGTCCAGATCTACTCTCCATATTTCACTGGCCCCTGTGTCTTAGCTCCCCAGTCAGACTATGGATTAGTTTCCTGAGTTCATGGTCCATGTTTCCTTTTCTTATCTAGCTGACAGCATAAGCAAACAGCTTTTCAGCAAAGATCCACTGGCTTGGACTTCATTGAAATTAAATCATCAAGAACCCTGGTTTCACTCCACAAGTTTCACCGATCCCAAGGAGTGAAGGAGGCTGAGGGGCTTTTGGGCCAAATATGGCTTCTGACACTTTTTATCATAGCAAAGAACTGGAAATAAAGTAGATATCCATCCACTGGGGACTGGCTAAAATGTGGTACATGAATACAATGTAATACATTGCATATTACCAACATTGAATGTTACTATACTTGAAGAAGCAACTAGTGTGAAGAATTCAGAGAAGCACCAGAAGATTTGCAGGAACTGATAATAAAGAAAACAATATACCCAGTAACTATAACATAAATGGGGGGAAGTGCTATGGAAATGAGCATATTTCTAGAACTTAGCACAGTAGTACCTACTCATAGTAGGTACTTTTAGAATGTTGACTGATTAAAGGACTCATGATGAAAAAAAATCCTATCTACCTCCAGAAAGAGAATTGATGAACTCTGAGTGCAAAATGAAGTATAATTTTCTCAATTTCTTTATTTTTCTTGATTTAAAAAAACATGGCTAATACAGAAATATGTTTTCATGATTTCACATGTATAATTGATAATGTATTGCTTGCCTTCTTAATGGGTGGAGAAGGGGTGAGAAGTAGGGGCGAGAATTTGGAACTCAAAATTTAAGAAGAAAACAATGTCCAAAAAAGTTAAATGTTTAAAAAAAAGAATGTTTACTAATTGATTGAAGAAGAGATGAGAATATTAACCTCTTTCCTTTCTTTGTTGAGGTAGAGTACTATGGGTGTGAAACACTTATTATGCTGTCAGACTCAATAGATGTTTTGGCTGGCTTTTCTGAACTGCTTATTTTTCTTTTAAAAATTCCTTTTTATCAACAGATTGCACTTTGGGGAGCGGATGAAAAGGAACGTATTCAGAAATAAAAGCTATGCAAAAACAAGACATCAATAAAATTAAAATAATCTTTAAAATGAAAGAAAATCATTCCTGAGCCCTAAATTTTGTAGCAATCAATAAGGGCAAATGAACCCTCATATGTCAGTGGGGGTGGGGGAGTGCTTAATATATCAAGAGAACTCTATATTTTAATCACAATCCCAGTCCTAGGAGAAAAGACTATTAGCGCCAAACAAGAGAGGCAAGAGACCTAGATTCTAATTCTGACTTGGCCCCTTCTGTAAAATGAAGGGGCAGGACCAGATGACTTCTCATTTCCTTCTAGCTTTGTCATCCCATGATGTCATAACGGAGTCTGGGCTAATAGCCTCTCTCATTTCTGGAGCTCAAGTCCCAAGAGCCTTGATATAGAAATAAAGCAAACTTCTGATTTAGTGCCTTGGGTAGTCATGCCACTGCTTGTATCACAAGGCAGAGCTCTGGCATCCATGTTTTTACTCCTCTGGGCTGTCCCATCTTGAGGTCTAGAGCCCTTCCTATTGTTCTCTGATCATTCCCCACTGGGTCTCATCCTCCCTATCAGATTATTAACGCCTGACTTCAGAGATTGGGTCTTTCCCTTCTCTTGTCTTCCCCATAGTGACTAGAAAAAGGCTGGGCACTCAGGGGACCTCAGCACATACTTCCTGGACTTAATTAACTTGATTATTTCCTAGAATAAACATAATTATATCACTTTGTTTAAAGATGCAAATTCTATTGGAGGGAATTTGTTGTTCAGTTGAACTCTTCATGACCCCATTTGGATTTTTTTTGGAAGAGATGCTGAAGTAGTTCGCCATTTCCTTCTCCAGCTCACTTTATAAATAAGGAAACTGAGGCAAAGAGTGTTAAGGGACTTACCCAAGGTCACACAGATAGTATCTGAGGCCAGATTTGAACTCAGAAAGATGAGTTGACTCCACCTAGCTGCCTCTATTGGAGAAAAATAGACAAGCTATTTTTCTGTTGTGTGAAAAGTCACAGCTTAGTGTAACTGGGGGAAGTAAGAGAGGCATAGACTGGAGGTACACAGGCAGCACACAACGAATACTCGCTGACTTGAGGTGGAATCTCATAAAAACCAATATCTCATGTTCCTGAATCATAAGAAACTGCAGAAAAAAGAGAAGTGTGGGAAGTCATGTGAACTGATACAGAGTGAAGGAAATAGAATCAGGAGGATTACATACACAGAAAAAGGATGTGTTACAAGGGGTAGAAGGGAAGAAATGGGGAGGGGGAGAGATCCAGGAAGGAATCTAGGTTGTGCTTTAAAACTCATAAAATTCTATTTAAAAAACCACTCAGGACAACTATAGAAGGGATGTAACAAGGTGGTCCAAGATTAACAGCCTCATAAGAAACACAGACAAGTCATGGAATAGAAGGGAAAGAGACATGGAAAGATAGATGGAGGAGGAGAGAGTGAGAGAGCAGGTGGAGAAGGGAGGGGAGAGAGAAAGGGAGAGGATAAGAGAGATGAAGAGGGGGAGAGGAGGGAGGAGAGAGAAATGGTGAAGAAGAAGAAGAAGAAGAAGAAGAAGAAGAAGAAGAAGAAGAAGAGAAGGAAGAGGCGGAGGAGGAAGAGGAGGAGGAGGAGGAGGAGGAGGAAGAGGAGGGGAGGAAGAGGAGGAGGAAGAGGAGGAGGAGAAAGAGGAGGAGGAGGAGGAGGAAGAGGAGGAAGGGAAGAAGGGAGAAAGAGAGAAGAAAAGGGAGATGAAGAGAGGGGGAGGGAGAGGGAGAGAGAGAGAGAGAGAGAGAGAGAGAGAGAGAGAGAGAGAGAGAGAGAGAGAGAGAGAGAGAGAGAATTCTCATGGGTTGTTACAGATAGGAAAGGTTTTTCCAATAAAATATTCAGGGCAGTTAACATTGGGGTCATTAACAGCTAAGGGAGCAATCATAGGGGACCCTCCTACTGTGTTAAGTCCTTTCTCAGAAATGAGCTTGTCTCCCTTCTGGGAACAAAACTTTATGCTTTGTCTTGCTAGAACAGTTTGTATCTCATAAAGCTGCCCTCTCCAAGGCTGACCATCTATCTGACTTCCTTAAGCAGGTAAGCAAGGAAAATGCCTCTGGGCTCAGTGAGTGAGGATGCAGTAGAACTGGGACTCCTTGAAGGCAGGGATGGTTTCACTTGGTCTTTGTATTCCCAGGAACTAACAGTACCTGGCACTGTTACTAGGTGCTTACTAAATATCTGATGGTGATCGTTACATGTTCTGTCCCCAGCACTTAGCAAGGAGCCTGTAACTGACTGACTGATGGTTAGCACCCTCTGTAGTTAAGGATGACTAAACATTCCAACAAGTTGTCAGAGACAGATACAGGTGGTCTACTGTGAAAGACCTTTAAAAGAAGGAGGAAAATAATCTCTCTTGGCTATTTAAAAACCAGTTACATGTAGTCAGGGCCTGGGATGCTTAACTTCTGGTGGTTCCTTCCAACTGTTTGGCTAAAAGCCCCTTTCAATATCTGAGAAATGAGAAAAGATGGGAAGGATCAACCAATCAATTAATAAGCACTTATTAAGCACCTACTCTGAATCAGGCATGGTGTTAGTTTCTGGGCACACAAAGACAAAAGTAAAATAGTTCCACACCTTGATGGGCTTCTATTCTTTAGACCTTAGCTTGACATTCAAGGCCCTCTGCAATGTGGCTATACCTGCTTTGAGGAGATCATACTTCCTAAGGGATCTATTCTCTAAATACTGAGTATTTTTTGAGTATACATGAGTGTATTCTCATAGTCTCTAAAATCTCTCCTAGCTTTACAATCTTACCTCCCTCATGGAGCCCACGATCAGCCCACATTAGGCAGCTCCCTTCTCTGAGGATCTATTATGGAAGGAAGGCAGGAAGGCAGGAAGGAAGACAGGAAGGAAGGAAGGAGGAGAGAGAGAGGGAGGGAGGAAGGGAGGGAAGGAACAGCATTTACTACATACCTATTATGTGCCCAGAAGAACTGCATAAGGTCATAGTGAATCTCAAATGAGATGATGTAAATAAAAGTTCTTTCCAAACCTTTAAGGCTAAATAAATGTTAGCTGCTGGTATAAGTCTCCTCTCATATCCATATCATTGTATAGCATCCAATAGTTCAATAAATGTGCACAACAAATGTGTAGCCACCTACTTACTGTCAAGCAATGTGTTGAACACTGGGGATACAGAGAAAGGCAAAAACTGTTTGGTCTCAAAGAGTGTAGTGTCTTGCACATAGTAGGAGGTTAATAAGTGTTTGCTGATTTAATACTGACAGACATATTGGGTGATACTAAAAAGATGGCAATGAAAATTTAATATTTTTAAATAGAATTAACTTTTTAAAAAAATCTGTATATTCCAAACTCATTTTTCCCCAAAGCGTTCAGGTGGCTTTTTAAAAACACTAATTAATTTCTAAGTGTTATATAAGCTAGACTGATTAAGTCATTATACCACTCAGAGGAGACTCCATGAATGTGGTAACTGTAGACTCACCACCCTAGCCAGCCTGAGCATAATGATTCTCTCTTTTCTCCATGTCAAGCTTCCTTACCTGAGAGTTGACCAGGCGAAAGGTTGTCTTCTGTCCTACATCCTGCTCAAATTTTCTTGTGGGTGCCCCATTAAACCTCATGACGGCATCATGACTGTCTGTAAATCACAGGAATATGGAAGAGAAACTTGAGTGAGCTGAGACAGAAAAAGAGAGCCAGAACAGGCAGGAAGGGGAGAGATGGCAGGGATTTGCCACTTGTGCTATCCTTATGACAAGACCACAGAACACCGAAGGTGCTATCTAGTTCTACCTCCTCATTTTACAGATGAGATTGTGGCCAAATGACCTGAAATGGCTTAGGATCATAGGCGCAGAGTTGAAAGGGACTTCCAGGTTCATCTAGTCCAACCAAACCCCATACTTTCCAGATGAACAAATTGAGACCCAAGGAGCCCAAGTGATTTCTCCAAAGTCAGGCAGTTGGCTACAGGCAAAGGACTAAAACTCAGAGCCACTGACTGACTCTTCACTCCATCATCTCAGAGCTCAAAAACAAAGTTTCTGGTTTCTTGGTGGGTTTTTTCCCCAGAAACTTATTCCTTAAAGTCAAATCCTCAAACTTAGCAAAGGGACCAAGACCATTTAAAAGTAATTCATATTAGAATTAGAATAATAGAGGGTATCATGGGAAGATTTATAAGAACAGAGGCAGTGAAGAAATGTGGCTCAGCAGTACCAGATCTCAAGCTGTATTACAAAGCAGGAATCATCAAAACAATCTGGTACTGGCTAAGAAATAGAATGGTGGATCAGGGACACAATACACAGTAGCAAGTGATCACAGTCATCTATGACAAATCCAAAGATCCAAGATTTGGGGACACCCCCCCACGCAATTTGACAAAAATTGGTAGGAAAATTGGAAAGCAGTTTGCAGAAATTAAGTATAGACCAATATCTCAAACTGTATACTAAGATAATGTCAAAATGAGTACATGATTTAGATATAAAGGCTGATATCATAAGCAAATTAAGGGAACATGGACTACTTTACCTGTCAGATTTATGGATATAGAATTTATGACTGAACAAGAGATAAAGAATGTTATGTGATATAAAATGTATAATTCTGATTATATCAAATTTAAAAGGTTTGGTACAAACAAAATCACAGCAGTCAAGATAGGAAGGAAAGCAGGAAACTGAGTTAAATATTTAAGAATATGAGTCATTCCCCAATTGATAAATGGTCAGAGGATATAAACAGGCAGTTTTCAGGTAATCAAAGCTATCTAAAATCATATGGGAAAAAATGTTCTAAATCACTGTCGACTAGAGAAATGCAAATTAAAATAACTCTTGGGTACCACCTCACACCTATCAGACTGGCTAATCTGACAGGAAAGGAAAATAACAAATATTGGAGGGGATGGGGGGAAAATAGGGACACTGACCCACTGTTGGTGAAGTTCTGAATTGATCCAACCATTCTGGAAAGCAATATGGAATTATGCCCAAAAGGCTACAAAAGTGCATATCCTTTGGCCTAGCAGCAACACTACTGCCTGCTCTGTATCTCAAAGAGATCAAATAAAAAGGAAAAGAATCTTCATGCACAAAAATATTTATAGCAGCTCTTTTAGTGGTGGTAAAGAATTGGAAATTGAGGGGATACCCATGAATGGGGGAATGGCCGAACAAGTTGTGGTATACAAAAGTAATGAAATATTGTGCTATAAGAACATACGTGAACTGATGCAAAGTGAATTGAGCAGAACCAGAAGAACATTTTACACAGTAACAGCAACATTGTAACAATGATCAGCTGTGAATGACTTGGCTCTACAATAATCCAAGACAATTCCAAAGTACTCATAATGAAAAATGCTATCCACTTCCAGAGAAAATATAGAGTCTGAACACAGATGGAAGCATACTATGTTTCACTTTCTTTATTATTCTTGATTTGTTTAGGGGTTTTTTTTGGTTGTGTTTTCTTTCACAATATGGCTAATATGGAAATGTTTGGCATGATTTATCATGTCTAATCTGCATCAAATTGCTTTCCTTCTTAAGATGTGGAATTAGGATGGAGAGAGAAAAAGAATGTGGAACCTAATTTTTTCAATTGAATATTAAAAATTTGTTTACATGTAACTGAGAAAAAATAAATAATATTAAATGTTGAAAAAAAAGAATGGAGACAAAGGAAAGTGAACAGAACCAGGAAACAACATAAACACGATGGCAACAATGATATAAATAGAAAGGGTCATAACATTGAAAGAAGGGAAATGGAATATAGCAAATTTAATAATGATCAGCTTGTCCCTAGAGAAGAGACAGGTCTCTGCAGAGATAGGGGCTATGGGTGTGGAATATTGCATATAATGCAATATTTTTATGTTGGTTAGTTTTGCTGAAATTTCTTCCTGTTTTTCAATTCTTTTAAGAGGAAGTAGTCTATTTTGCTAGAAGAAGGGGAAGCAGCTAAATAACCAGGGGATTTGTTGAGTTAAACCTCAGTTGACATTTCTGATCTTGGGCAGATCCTTAAACTTACCTAGGCTTCAGTTTCTTCATTTGCAAAATTAAAGGGGATGGTCTACACAACTTTCAAAGTCTCTTCCAGTTCTGGATCCATCATTCTATTTATTTGGCAAATAAAGCCCTTCACAACTTGGCTTAAACCAACCTTTCCAGCCTTGTTAAACTTGATTCCCCTTCTTTTATCTACGGTTCAGCCAAGGTGGCCTTTCTGCTGTTCCTCCCATATGTAACACTCTATTTCCCCTCTCCACACCTTTGCATTGGCTATCCCCCATTCCTCGAATTTACTTACTCTTCTTAGAATTCTTTGTTTCCTTTACAATTCAATTCAAGCATCACTTGAGGTCTTACCTGACCCTTTGGTCACTGGTCACCCTTCTTCCCTCAAAAGAATTATTTTGCATATATTTCACATATCATTTTATGTATACACATTGACTCCACTATTAGAATATAAGCCCCCTGAAGACAGGGACTATTCAGCTTTTGCTTCTGTATTTCAGAATTATGAGGTAGTAAGTGACCAGGACAGGATTTGAACTTCTAACTCCAAATATGGAGTTCTTTTCTCTGTACCACCTTAGTTTGTGCTCATCTTAGTGCATAGTGCTTGGAAAAGGAGGCTTCAATCTGCATCCATCAAGAAAGTGAAGTCTTCTTTGAAGCACAACTCTCCCCCAGCAACAACAATTATACCATCTACTTGTTGTTTGGTTGTCTTATTTTACTTGTATCTAACTCTTTGTGACCCCATTTGTGATTTTCTTGGCAAAGATACTGGAATAGTTTGCCATTTCCTTCTCCTGCTCCTTTTACAAATGAGGAAACTGAGATAAACAAGGTTAAGTGACTTGCCCAGGGTCACACAGCTAGGAAGTGTCTAAGGTCAGATTTGAACTCAGATGAGTCTTCCTGACTCTGGGTCAGGCGCTCTGTGAAGTATGCCACCACCTAGTTGCCCATCTTTTACGTCTACCACCTACTATTGACCACCTGTCAATTCTTCCTTCCTACATTCTTTTCACAATTTTACCACCCACATTCAGGAGGCTGATAAACAATCACCTAAAATATTTTAATAATCTTATATTGGAGAGTTGGCATAATGCAGTGGTCAGATTGCTGACCTGGGAGCCAAGAAGATCTGGGTTCAAATCCTGATTCTAACACAGCAGTTCTCAACCTGTGGGTTATGTTCAATTTGTAACAATGAAAATACATCCTGAATATCAGATTCATAACAGCAGCAAAATTACAGTTATGAAGTAGCAAAGAAAATAATTTTATGGTTGGGGGTCACCACAATATGAGGAACTATATTAAAGAGTCGCAGCATTAGGAAGGCTGAGAACCACTTTCTAACGCATACTAGCTGTGTGGGCCTTGGTAAGTCACTTAACCTCTCAATGCTCTAGGCCACTTACTAAGACTCTATGCTATGGAGACATGCACTGGTAGAAATAATTCCCATATCCTGGCTTCCTCTGGATCAAGGGATTTGCATGTCCAGTCCTCCAGATTCTGCCCCTGCCCCAATATACACTATATACCACTACCTGATGGATCTTCCCGAAGGATGATTCTGATTCCTTCATTCCCCTATTCAATAATTCCCAATGGCTCCTCACTGCCTACAGAAAGAATCCCAAACTTCTTAGCCAATGTTTCCATCCTTCATGACATAGTTTACTTTGTGACGCACACTGTCATGTATTATTTCTCCAACTGAGGGGTCACAAACCAAGGCTAGGATCAGACACCTCCTTGACTGATACTTACGGCCTCATCGAGGTCACAATAAACCAAATGAAGCAACAGCATATGAAATGCTGGCCTCCTCTGTGTACCCAGAGTTCTCCATTTCCAAATGCCCAGCTCATTGACCAGAGCAAAGAGGCGCCCCCTGGCACACCCATTCCAGCTTCCTCTCCTTAGTCATTTACTCACAACCACTAGCACGACTTCCCATCACCACCATCTTCCCCTTTTCCTTCATGTTCTCTCCGTCACCCCTTCTATCCCAAACATCACCTTCTTGGGCCCAGGCTAGTCCTGACTTCCAGGAAGACAATGAGCAGATCTGATAAACTCGCTGTGCTGATGTGCTAAGGGGAAAAATTAGTCTCCTCAGGATACTTTCTCCTATTAGAAAACACAGAAAGGGGGCTTTCTAGAGATAAAGAACAATGACTATTGGGTCTTTCCATGGTATTTTCATCACTTCTGTGAATTATTTGAACATTAATATCTATTATTTCCTCAGTGATCAAACCCCTTTATGACTCACTTTTGTGACTGAACTGTTATTTCCCTGGTACAAGGAACTCCCAGTGTGTAGAGTCTCTCCCTCAACTCACATGTTCCCCTGCTCTATCTTAGAGTCTTTGAATGTTGCCTGGGAGCACCTCTCCTGGAAAGAAGGATGGTATATGAGGATCTGGGCTTCAAGCCCTAACTCTGACACTATTTGTATGAGCCTAACACAGATCCCCACAAAATTATGAAGCAAATTATTTCTTAATTTCTTTATCTGAAATCATTATGAAAGTAAATGGTGAAATAAAGCTTGTTATACAAATATCTTTAACTCTGCATGCAAGTTTTCAGAAGTACATCAGAGGTAGATTGGGGTAGTAGCTAGGTCAGTCAGCCAATAAGTGGTTAGTACAGACTTTTTACTGTGCTGAGCACTGGGGCTAAGAAGAAAGGCAAACAGCCTCTGGCCTCAAGAAGCTTATAATCTAATGGGAAAGATAACATCTAAATATCCAGGTCCACACAATATCTATGTCGGGGGAAGGTCAGTGGAAAGAGGAGGCGCTTACAGTTGTGAGGGTGAGAAAAGGCTCCCTGCACAAAGTGGGAGCTCTGCTGAGTCTTGAAGGAAGTCAAGGGACAGTTCTTGAAATCAGGATGACTTAGTTCCTAAACCCATCTCCATTGAATACTAGCTACATAGCTTTAAGCAAATACCTTAACCTCTCTGTGCCCCAGTCTCTTCATCTCAAAATTTAGGGGTTGAACTGGTTGACCATAAAGATCACTTCAGGTTCTAAATCTATGATCCTAGAATCATGCCCCACTCAAAAAAACCAAATAAACCAAAAACTAGTTAATAATCACACAAAGCTTATTGGAGAGATAGCAATGTCTGCTTCACAGAGTGTTAGAAACGGGAGATTTATATATTATATATTTATACATTCTATTTATATGTATATATACATATATATATTCTATAAGTAGAAATTCACAGAGCATTTGATCCAATAGCCTTGTTTTATATAGGGGAAACTCTATCGAAGATAATTGAAATCACTTGCCCAGGCTGACACAGATCATTGATGGCAAGGCTGGAATTGGAGCCAAGGTCCCCCGAGTGCCAGCCAGGGTTAGAACTATAATTGCCTTTCCATCCCCCTTCCCACAAAGTAATCACTTATAAGGATTTACTTATAGCAAAGACGAAAAATGACAGGGGGAGTTCAGCAAACCTAACCGATATTGGAAAAAGTTTGACATGATAGGTTGTATTCTACACTCAAACTCCCCCACCTCTGCAAAGATGAAAGGATGGGCATTTTCTCACGTTTCTTCTTTGAGGCTAAGGTTGTTCATTAGCATTTCACAGTGTTTTAATCAATAAAAATGAATAAAATTCATTTGAAAAATGACAAAAATAAATAATGAAGGTTACTTCTCATCCCTTCACAGATGAATTATAAGGACATACACTAGCAAAGTCTTCAGTATGTTCACTTATTTTGCTTGCCTGTTTTTCTGTGTTACAAGGGAGGCCTTTTACTTGGGAGGGAGGGTTCAAGTTAGTTGAGTTGTGGTATTAGTTTAAAAATAGGACCATAAACCATCTATTAAAATACACAGAAAAAAACAAAAGGTATTCCAAGGGATACAAATGGGGTGATCTCTATGAAAACATGACTACCTACTAAAGAGTTTTTGTTTTAGGATACATATGAAATTTACCATTTACACCTCCCTGCTTCTCTGTACTCCTTAGTGAGGTTCCTTCTGCTCTCTTCTTGTTAAAACCTTCTTTGCTGAATACACATCTTTTTGTTCATAACCAGAGTTCACAGTTCCATATACAAATCCATTTGGATGGGGGTGGGGGGTGAGGGATATTTGTAGGTTGGAATATTTGTGTTTGCCAAGTGTCAAGTTCATAATCCATTTTTGTAACTCATCTTGGCAGTTCCTGTTTGTAAACAAAGTCTGCCTGAGAAGGGGGGCAGGGGAGTGTGATTTCATCATCTCTACTGAGCAGGGATCCCAAAGGGAGCCCATTTTTTTCCCTCCTTTGTGCTCCTGCATTTGCCATGAGGGTTGTTTTCCTGGTTTTCCATTTTGGAAGGAGAGACATATGACATCATCACCTGTTCTATCACCTCCCTTGCCTTGCCTCATCCCCCTCCCCAACTCCCATGTCTCCATCCTGCTCAGATCATAATTTCCCCATTCACTATTTGTCTTGGCTTGATGCGTTTCAATGAGTGATGAAAAACACACCCACTGGAAATAAGGCATTGAGTATATAAACAGACATGCTGTGTTGTATGCTTTCTCTCACTACCATGTAAGACCTTGGGCATGTCATTTCTCTTACTAATGGCAAAATGCCTCTTCTAGAATGAAGTAAGAGCAGCACAGTCTGGGAGATGGAGAGTTGGAGTGGACTCAGGAAGACCTGGGTTCAAATCCTCCCTCAGATCCTTAATGAGCGCTCTAACTCTGGAGCTACTTCAACCCTCTTGTTCTCAGTTTCCTCGTTTGTTAAATGAGGGGGCTGGACTGGATGGCCTCTGGCCTTCCTTTGAGCTTGGTCAAAATCAGTGATCTGAAGATTTTAGGAAAAGCAACCAGATATTTCTAGGCACTTCCAGTCTCATCTCAAATCTCACCTTCTTCCAGAAGTCTTTCCCAATTCCACTTAAGTTCAGTGTCTTCCCTCTATCATGATCTTCTATTTCTCCTGTCTCTGCATCTTGCCTGGCTTTAGCTGTTTACATTGGATTGTAAGTTCCTTGAGAGAAGGGACTGCTTTTTGCCTTTCTTTGCATTCTCAGAACTCAGGCCAGTGCCTCATACACAGTGGGTGCTTAATAAATGCAAATTGCCCTGATTTGATTTCAATTAAGGGAACTGAATTATCCAGGGAACCAAAACTTAAAGATTAGTTTTGCCTCAATTGTTTGTTTCTTTGTTTTTCCAGTAAAGTCCTAGAGTTTGGGTGCTGGAAAGTTCCTGAGCCATCATCTATCCCAACTCTAGGAAATCAAAGCCCTCAGAAAGCAAGTGACTTGCCTGAGATCACACTACTTAGCAGCAGTCAAGACTAGAACCCATGTTTCCCTCCTCCATCAACTACTTAAAGGGCCAATGACTCCAATGCCCATGGCTGACATTTGTAAAAATCCACACCCCCTTATGCAATGCTCACCTATTTCTCTGCCCAAGTATGAAGCCTTCAGCGATCCAGCAGATGAGACAACAGCACATGTGCCCAGTTGCCCAAAGTTGGCTCTGATGTTCTTCTGAGGCAGAGAGTTTGCCCACTCAGAGGTGTTGAAGGGGTAGTCCTTGCCTTCTATCATGGTAACTTTCACTCGATTGGCGAGCTGGCATAGCAAGGCACTAATGCTCAGCTTCTTCACCTGACGTTTCCCTTTAAAGGTCACATTATATTTGTTCATGTGCAAATAGTTCTTTCTGACTTTCTGTAAACGGGGAGGAAGGTTCTTGGAGGAGCTGTTCTCATCCCAGACCTTGGCATTGAAACTCTCTGTCTGGGATCTGTCTCGAGCGCCATTTGGAACGCTGCTCCCTCTTGGAGAATTTGCCACTGTTGTCATGTACACAGGCTTTCGATATAACTTCCTACCCCAAAATTTCAGGTTTCTGGGCAGTTGGAAGTTTTTTGGTTCCAATTTCAGGGAAACAGAGTACCCTTTCTTTGATTCATTCCACAGACAGATGGTGAGGAAAAGGAGGAAGGCCAAGAGCCCGTACACAATCTTTTTGAGGAAGTTGATATGGACCATAGTGAAGCATACAGTGTCCCCGGGCACAGGGTAAGAAATCACTCCTAGAAGTTGGAGAAGGGAAAAAATAATAAAAAAATATTCTCAGTCACACAGGAACCATCTGTGGTCACCGAAACAAACAGCGAGTTGGTCTCTCACCCCTTATAAAGTAATAGAGAAGAAATGACTGAAAATGTCAGCCTCAGACTTGGGGAGGAGGGAGGGAAGCGGGAAGGGGAGAGTTAGTGGGAAGTGATAGAGATGTGAAAAAAGAAAAAAAAGAAATGGCAGAATCAATAAAAACATGAACAACTCTGAAGAAAAATGAAAAACCAAAAACAGAAAGACATTTGGGAGGGGATAGAGACCCAACAAACTAGGACAATTCTGTTATTACTTTGTTTGATCAGATATTTTTTACTGGTATCTTTTGCTTGCATGTTGCCTAGATGTCGTTCCATATGTTTTCTTCTCCCTCTTCTCAATGGGCCATCTCTTTTAACAAAGGAATTTTTAAAAAGAAAAGAAAAAACAAAGAAGAGAAAAACTTAGCAATATCATTTACTACATCAAAGAAATTGACAATATAGGTATCACTCCCCACCTGTGGACCTACAAAGGATGGGAGGGAACGGATCTTGCCAGATCTCTTCTTTCGGATCAACTGCTTCCTTTGTAATTGCACACCATTCATTTTTTATTGTTTTGGGGGGCTCTCCTCTTTTACACTGCTCTGCTCATTGTAGACATTGTATTCTCAGTTCTTGTTCAATTTAATGAACACTTTTATTTTAAAAAAAGAAAAGAAAAAACATTCTGTTCATAGAATTTTTTTTCTTTTTTGTTCATCTCTATATAACTGAAATATTCATGTTTTGATGGTTGTAATATTAATATTTTTAAGAAGAGGACAAAACATGGGAGTTATTGAACCTTGATGCCTATTTTTGCATGCAGCCTGTGAGCCTAGTGTTTGACACCTCTAGTAGTAAAGACTCTTATTCAGGTCTCAGTGGGTTTAGATAAGTGGTGAAGTAGCTTTTGACTTTGAAATTCTAGAAATGTATGGTTAGCTGTTGGCCACTGGTTTTTGAATCAGGAAGATCTGGGAAAGACCTCTGAAATTAGCAACTTGCATGACCTTGAGCTCAGTTTCCTCAAGTCTAAAAGGAAGGCACTGGACAAAAGGGCCTCTAAGATTTCTTCCAACTCTTCATCAATGGTTCTGTGACCATGAAGTTCTTTTGAAATCTGGAGCCTAGAAATAAGTCCTCATAAAGGTAAGGATGCAGAAATTAGAGAGAAGATTGAAGAATGCCTAGCACTTCAAGAGCTCTGGCAAATAGAATCAGTTTTTAAGAAGGCACCTCCCTCTTGCTTTTGTACAGGCAGGAAACTCTGGATGTGGGACATGATGCATAATACCATCCCTGGTTGATAAGTTTTACTGAACTTGGTCTCTTTCCCTTCCTTTTCTTCTTTGTTTGAAGGGACGGCTCTCTGGGAAGAGGAGGAGGAGGAGGAGGTGGAGGAAGAGGAGGAAGAGGAAGAGGAGGAAGAGGAGGAGGAGGAGGAAGAGAGGGGACCTGCAGTGGAAAATGTAAATTGTAGCAAAAAATGAAAATAAATAAAAGAGAATCTCTTCCTGTCAATGCTGGCAGAAAGCAACAAATCAATGGGATGGCCTTGAACCATCTCCCTGAAATCTAGAATGGCATTCAATTTTCTCCGCATTTGTTGTGCAATTGTTTAAGAGCTCTGAGTACTTTGAACTCAAACAGTGTCCAGTACCTTTAGCCAGGATCTGCAAGGGGGCCAAGATGGCACCCTTTGGAAATATTATGCACTCTGCTAAAATGCAGTGAATGCAAGCAACAACCACTGGCTTTTTCAGGCCATCAGGGAAGCTGCTCTCTCTTTGAGTGGCCCCATCCTTAAACTGGGAATGTCTGATGTGGTCAAACTTTTCCTTGTCTTTCTTCCCCTCTTCCCCTAGCATCTCCCTCCCCAACCCTCTTGATGTTTATCTCCAATTTATCCTGTCTGGATCTTGTTTTGACAAAGCTTTTGCAAGTTGTCTCCACCATTAGACTGTGAGTGTCTTGAGGAGAGGGGTTGTCTTTTGCATTTCTTCACATCCTCGGCCTTTAGTACAATGCCCATTTAGTACATTGCTGCTCATTCATTTTGGTTGTACCTTACTCTTCAAGACCTCATTTAAAGATTTTTTTTGGCAAAGATATTGGAGTGGTTTGTCATTTCTTTCTCTAGCTCATTTGATGGATGAGGAAACTGATGTAAACAAGGTTAAGGGACTTGCCCAGGGTCACATAGCTAGTATATGTCTGTAGTCAGATTTGAACTCAGGAAGATGAGTCTTCTTGAATGCCAGTCTGGTGCTCTATACACGATGGCGCTCCCTAGCTACCCAGCATATAGTAGGTGCTTAATAAATGCTAGTTGAATGACTGACTGATGAATTTGGAATAGGTGGCCTCTAGGTCCCTTCTAGCTCCAGAACCAGGATCCTTTGACTTCTCAAGACTTCGGTTTCCTTATCTATAAGATGAAGGAATTGAGGTAGGTGACTGCTAAGGGCCCTACAAATCCGCATCCCTATGGCCTGGGTTAAAATCTTGGCTCTGCCTTTTACTACCTGTATTACCTTGAGGAAAAGTCACTTCATTTCAGTTTCTTCATCTATAAGATAACTGGTCTGTTAGGTCCCACCTGGCATTAAAGCTATGATCTTTAATCCTAAATAGGCATATTTAGGTTGTATACCCCACAGGGATATTGGGGGGGGGAAAATGATGAGATAATGTATATAAAAATGTTTGGTAAACTACAAAATGTGATACAAACATAAGGATATTCTTACCATCATCATCACTAAGGTAAACATTGGTCTCTCCATCTCTGTTTTATTTCAGAAGCAACATTGCCCAGTCCCGGGAGGATAAAGAGAAACTGGGAAGGGAGTTCACTTTGCTGTTTGGAAGCTGATGGGAAACTTTATTTCTAATTTACAGAAGGCAATATGGAATAGTGGAAAAAAGAACAGACTGGAAGTCTATAGATTCTTAAATTTCCTCCCACTTCTAGAAATTCCATGACTATTCCGATAACGCAGGAGAGTTTCAAGATTTCTAAAGTGTGCCAAGCAAAGAGATAAAGTAAAGGGAAATGGAGGCTGCCTCGGAGGTGAATATTTCTCTGGTCAAGACATGTTTGCATCAAGGGGCTTGAAATTGAATATGGATATGGATATGGTTGGGTGTATTCACACTTGGGAAAATGAGATAAAGGAACAAAAAAGCAAAGTGAGAGAAGTGAGAGTACAGTATTCTCAGGAAGCTCTGAAATTCTGCTTCAGAGGGAACCTTTCATCTCAGCCCAGGGAATTACAGAGTTCTAGAGCCGTCTTAAACACAAAAAAAGTGGCCCAAAGGATTGACACTGGGAAGGCCCCAAAAGACTACAAAAGTACAGAATTCTGGGAGGAAACCAGACAGTGGAGAGTCAAACACCAGGAATTGGGATGCCCAGAAGAGGTCACTGAATCTAAGAGAGGCATTAAGGAAAAGGCTGTATCTCCTTTCTGCAAACCCCAACTCCATGTGTCCATTACCTGCAGCTGGTTAATTCCCTCACGTCAGTTGCAATGTGCTCACATCTTCAGGAATGGGAAGGGTTTTCTTTGGAGAAAGGCCCCCATCTGGGCCTTATAGAGATCATAAAGCCTCTGCAGAGGGAGAGAATCAGGGGACAGATACGTAGTGAGCTGTCCTGTCCCTGCCCCTAGGAGGGGGAGGAAGGGGAGGAAGGGGCTGGCCCTGGATGGCCCAGGAGGGGGCAACAAGTGCCTGCACTACCTCAGAGACATGAACATGGTTAAACATTAACAGCACCAGGATTCCCTTCCAATGGTCTCTAATCTTTGGATCCTCCCTGGGGGAATACAATTAGCATCTGCCATATCCCCCATCAGCTGGGGAGACTGATGCAATGAGGGACGGCCAGCAATTTAGCATTCTCATAGATCCCTGGGGAGTCAGCACAGAACTAGGAAAACCTTAGAGCGGGTCCTGTCTCTCACACATCCTGACTGTGCGGCTCTAGGCAAGCCACCTGACCTCTCAATGCTCTTAGCGACCTCTTAATGCCTTTCCACACCATTGCCAACCCGCACTGGTAGAGGGAGGTTTCTTAATCTGAGAGGTCCTGATGAAACAGCCATGCTCAGAAGTCGGGCTAGGTCATAATCCCTGTTCAATAAGCCCCCCCAAAGGGCCACGCAGCAGAGCTATAATGCCTCTAAATCAAAATGCTAACAATACCTAATATTTGTATAGCACTTTTAATTCTGCAAAGCCCTTTCTACACAGGTTGTTGGCCTTCATTCTCAAAAAGGACACACCCTACACCCTGCTTTCTACGCATTATCTCATTGCACCCTCACAATAATTTTGTGGGGGAGGTGCTACTTTTTAAAATACATTTTCATTGGTAGCTTTTGCTTTTACATCACCTACATTTTTTGCCCTCTCCTAGGGAGCCATCTTTATCACAAAGAACAGAAAAGAGGTGGAAGGGAAATGGCTCACAAAGTCTTGACATTTTACATGACTTTCCACATCCAGGGACTCCCACCTCCACAGTGAAAAACTAAACCTCAGAAGAAATAATGAAAAGAAGAGTCTCAATCTGTCTTGGACTCAATCCACAAAAGGTAGGTTACTACTAGTCTAGCCACTTTGCAGATGATGAAACCGAAGGAGGAGACAAAGTGTCTTGCTGGGGGACACCCAGCCAGAGAATGTCTGAGAAGACAAGAGAATGTGGGTCTCTTGGACTCCAAGTTCATTGCTCTGTCCACTGAGCAACACTGCCTCCCAAAAGCCACCTCATAACATGAAAGCCAAAACAGACCTTGAAGTACGGCCTTGGGCTCAAGGAGAGAAAACATTGAGGCTTTGTGAGACTTTGTGACTGAAGCAGCCTGTGGTTGAGCACAATCAGTGGGGAAAACAGACATGAAACTATAGAGCTTCTTAGGTCAAAGCCTTGGACTCTGGGCACAAATGGGCTGTAGGGGAAGGCAGCCTTAAAACTGGCATCTTCTTTGGATGGCCTTCCCTCAAAGCTTCAATGTACAGTGATTAAGAGACCTTCATCTGAAAGGGTGTTACCAATATGGACATATAATATATATGAAATCAATACAGGTTACTACAGGGAGAGGTCAGCAGAAGAAGGGACCTCAGAAACCATCTAATCCAAAGCTCCCATTGTACATATGAAGAAACTGATGCCCAGAGATTGAGCTGTCCAAGGTACTATAGGTAGGAATAAGCATCAGCTACAGGACACCCAGAACTGAGAGCCTATGATTACTCTCCCCTACTCTCCCCTATTCTACTCTATCCTTGGGGTGCACTGTAGCTGGTGAATGCCCCTCTGTATCAGCAAGCACCCCAGCATACCCAGGGTGGCTGCTAGCACAGGTTCTTAGATCTGCTTTTCTAAAGGAAAGCAACTCAAAATGGGCTAACAATCTTACTTTAATCAATCAAACATATGTCATTTACCTAGTTCAGGGGAAAGAGTCAACACCCTGAACTTCAGAGAATACAAACAGAAGTTACAAACAGAAGTTACAAGCAGACAAAGAAACAGATCAGCAGATGGGCTTCCAGCTGTCTGACCATTACATCCATACGTAGTAGGTTATCAGAGAGGGAAGCACCAACATCTGGGTTTTCAAAGTTGGGGGGCTCGATGGCTGCCCAGGGTCTCATTTGGCCAAATCATACAACTCTTTCCAAAGTGAGCCCCAAAGCAATTTATACCCTCACATCAGAGTATAAATAGCCTTTCCCTGGATCAGAGAATGTCATAACCCTCTTGACCAACTGCCCAATCACAAAGCAATAAGATGTGGACATTCCTGAAGAACAAGCTTCCCACCACAGGCTCCATGTGACCATATTCAGCCTATTAGGGGGAAGAGTATATTTTCAAATCAAGGAAGGTTCTCAGAGTCACTTAATCCTATCAAAGAGCCGAGGGGCAGGGAAGATCTTCAAATTCCCCTAACGTAACACTCAACTTGAAAACCAAACCAACACAGGGGGATCTTCAAATTCCATTACCATTACACCCTCTCAACAACACGGCCCAGAACAGAACCCAATTCTGCAAATGGAGGCAAAACAGCAGAGGGGAACAGGGTCCTTGCCTCTCTTACTCTGGGCAAGATAAGTGATAATTATTATCACTCTCAGTAGTAGCAGTAATAATATCACAAACCTAAAAGTATTATAATAATACATCCAAATAAAGTGATTAGATAAAATATCAAGATAAAGCAAAAGGGCTAGGATAACAGTGCTAGCTATAACAGAAATAATCACGGCAATCAGGGCACTTTCAGGTTTGCAAAACTACACATTTTTATTTCATATTTAAGGCAGGACTGATTCCAAAGCTGGCATTCTACCATTGCCCCTAGCTGCCTCTATTAATGCAGATTAAATTCACCTTCTGCAGCAGCTAATTTGGATACCTTCTCATGTCATGGAGCGAACCTTGGGTTCTACAATGCCAGAAAAGCTTCCAGGAGGGTACAAATACTGGGGACGTCTGAAGCCCAGCCAGCACAAGCAGAGAGAGGAAGAGGCATTGGAATTTGGTCTCTGGGAGCCACTAAATGGACAAAGCCCTTGAGTGACTCTTGAGCTGTGCAATGCAGACAGAATCACCTCTTTCCCCTTCCCTAGTTGGTGCTGATCAAGAGGTTTCCTCATTAGTTATCATCTCACTACCACCTCTACTCTCCATCCACCTCTTTTTTGAAAGATTTGCAATGACAAATTCAAATATCTAGAGAAAGCTATAGATATAGGCAGATATCGATATAGATAGAGATATAGATAATATTACATATATCTATATATTGATATGTAAATATTTTGATATAGATATAGAGCTATGTATAACTATAGTTACATGTCTGTATCCATCTATATCAATATCAATATTGATATTAATATACAGTGGCTAGAACCCTGGACTTAGAGTCAATCTGATTACAGGCTCAAATTCCACCTCAGACACTGACTAGCTGTGTGATCCTAAGCTAGTCACCTAGCTTCTTGTTGATGTATAGTGACTCTCGGGTCAGAGCTTCCTAGATCTATAAAAGTCACTTCTTATCATTGGGCCTCAGTTTCTGTGGGATGTAAAGAGACAAAGAGAGATGACACAAGGCAGGATATGCCATATCCCAAAGTGTTGATACAGTGATGCAGAAATTCCAAAGCGCCCAAGCTCACTTAGGATAGGGAAGCTGGGGATAAAGGTCTCCCCTCTCTAGCATCCTTCTGTCTCCCTCACTGGAATGGTGTTCACATCCCCAATACCAAACCACTACATAGAGGTCTTGTGTATTTACTACTCCTCCAACACACACCCCTGCTCGAGTATTTCCTTCTTGGACCACCATCTGTGTATCCTGTATGTATCTCACGTGTACTGATTTACTAAATATTGTCTCTTCCATGTGCTCCTTGAGGAGAAGGACAGTACATGCCTTTCTTTGTTCTCACCTGCTAAGCACATAGTAAGTGCTTTAATAAATGAGTGTTGACTGATTAACTGAGAGATCAAACCTTTTATCAGGCATGTTGTATGGAAGAGTATTGTTTGAATATGGGTTGGATTAAGTGGATTCTGAGTTCCCTCTCAGGTCTGAGATTTGGTGGGTCTGAAATAAAGGTGAAATGACAAAGGAGGCTAAGAATTGAAGAGTTTCTGGCCCATCTACAAATCATAATTTCACTCTTGGTAGCTAAACTGGGCACCTTTTGTCCCCTGACCAATGAGTCACTATTCTGGAGAAACTGGCCAGCATCAACTTTACTATTCTTGCTATGAATGTAACCATAAAAGGACCCACAGCTCCAGACAAGATGAACAAGGCAACTGCCCTGCCATCATCACGGGCCCCAAGGTCCTTTCAAAGGCGACAATCATCTCATCAGTCAATCAAACAAACAGATTGAACCTCATAGCTTCCTTCCAGTTCCTGTGCCTGGTCTATGGATCTTCAACCAGTTAGAACAAAAGGTGAAGTCCAATAAAAACAAGGAGGCATCTGGGCATCACCAACCTGACTTGCTGGAACACCCTGTTGCCACCCCAGAGCAGGAAATGGACAAAAGCAAATGTGATGATTTGCCAGGGGAGTTTCATTAAAATAAAACAATTCACAGCAAGGACCCAGACAAAAAGAGCCTTGTAAGCACCAGAGCCAGAAACACTTAGATTTCCTTAACAAACATGGAGAGTCATCAGTCAAGAATGTCAGTTATACGGTACAAGCTGGCTGGTGAAACACACAGAGGAAGGAGACAGGAGGTTACAAACTGATAGGCCTCACACAACAGTGAAAAATAGGTGAGAAATTATGAAACTTCAAACAAGATGACTACTCTGTACAGATTCCAATCATATAAGATTCCAGGAGAGACAAAACAATGAATTTAACTTGATTCAACCACCCCAGGTATCAGCATTGTGTGGATTAGAATTGCCTAGTCTGCAAGAAAAAATCACTGAGGCAGAGCTCTGAGCCAATGGCATTTCATTAAAGTGTCCATGGTCCCCTTTAATGAAGTGGACTTCAGATTTTTCTCCCAATCTGAGATGCCCTCTTCTTCCAGGACCTTGTTTTTACAGGGTTTGATACCCAAATATGCAAAAAAGACATGGTAAAATAAAGAATCTCATTGGTTAACAGACCTTGTTCTGGGTGGCCAAAAAAATAACATTATCAGTGGGGAGGAAGGGGGTCCACAGACTGGGGGAAGCTTGGGACATCTCTACTAAGTGGTCATAAGATGGTCACCTGCTCATGGTTGACAAGAGAGAATAGTCCAGAGACATGAAAATAAGTTGGGGGACTTTCCAAAGCATTAAGGCATCCCAACCATGCTGGGCTGGGACATTGAATTTGAGCAAAACAGGAGGGAGATGTCTTTGTCAGCGTTCTTGTGGTTGCTCAAGTGGGCCTCATAACTTGGTAAACTAGTAGTGAACATTATCTTAAAATTTGAGACCCACTATAAGAATCTATCTATCTATCTATCTATCTATCTATCTATCTATCTATCTATCTATCTATCTATCTATCTATCTATCAGTCTGTCTGTCTGTCTGTCCGTCCGTCCGTCCATCTATCTTTATGTAAAATATCAAACTGATTAATACTGATTGGAATAGAGTAGCAGCCCAAATGGATTGTTTCTCACAGTTTTAAGCAAAGTAGTGAGGAAATAAAGGTTCACTGTGTCATGGAGTATACCCTAAACACATAGACACATATGGAGAGAGTGAGAGAGAGAGAGAAAGGGAGGGAGGGAGGGACAGAGAGAGGGAGAAAGAGAGAGAGAGACAGAGACAGACAGAGAGAGAGACAAAGAGAGAGACACACAGAGACAGAGAGACAGAGAGACAGAGAGAGGGAAAGGGAGAGAGAGACAGAGAGAGACAGAGAGATAGAGACAGAGACAGAGAGAGAGGTATTCCTTAATAACCAGAGGCTCTGCTGGCCCATATGATACAAGGCACCTTCTCAGTGATATACCTGGTCCCCCCAAAAAAGGTGAATAGCAATCCAATCAACCCCCCCCCAACCAGCATTTATTAAGCATTTATAATGTGTCAGGCACTGGGAACACAAAGACAGACGTAAATTATTTCCTACCCTCGAGAAGCTTATATTTTAATGAGAAGGTGCAACATTTACAGAGCAGAGTAAATAAAGGATTTATATGAGATAAACGTGTAGTGGTGGTACAGGGCAAGGGGGGGAGAAAACTCACACAAGAAAAAACAAGTGAATGAAGAACACAGACTCCCCAGGCTGCAACATGTCACTGGATGGCTGGCCCACTGAGTTAATCTACCACTATACAGATTTTAAACACTGTACAATGAGCTGAACAGGGGAGATGAGAAGGCTGGATTCCATTTGGGAAATGGTAGGGCTTTCAATGATCACAATGGTCATGCTAACATTGTCCCAGGGATGCTACACTGCCCCCATTAGACTGAGATCCTTGAGATCCTGCCTTTTGCCTTCCTTCAAATCCCCAGCATTTAGGTTAGCATGTGGTGTTGTTGTTTCAGTTATGTCTGACTCTTTGTGAACATATTTTGAGGTTGTCTTGGCACAGATACTAGAGTGATTTGCCATTTCCTTCTTCATCTCATTTGACAGATGAGGAAACTGAGGCAAACAGGGTGAAGTGACTTGCCCAAGGTCACACAGTTAGTAATTATCTAAGGCCAGAGTTGTTCCTGACTCCAAGCCCAGTGCTCTATTCTCCACCTAGTTGCCTAAAGCACTTGGTAGGCATTTCATAAATGTTAATTGGTGGACTGACTGGACATCTAACTACAGGATCACAATATCCTAAACTCAGAGCTGGAAGTGACCTCCAATCTACTCTCATTTTACAAACAAGGAAACTGGGGGCCAATGAAGTGGAAGCAACTTGTACTCTGTGGTCAGTCACACTGATGGTAACAATAGAGGTGAGATTATAACCCAGTTCCTTTGGTACTAATATGTGTACTTTTTCTTTGTGACCCCCCACCCTCACCCACGCCAAGGTGGGAACAGGTTGCAAGTTTGGCCGACAGAAGAAGAACCTCAAATAGTAAGAACCCAGACCACATGAAGCATTTTAGCCAATATGGTGGCAATCTCACTCTGTGGTCACCAAAGCTTGTGGCACATGAGCACCCCTGTCCTTTGCTTATGAAATTGGATAACTGTTGGCTGTCCCTACCTCCACCCCCTTTCCTTTCTACATTTGAAGCCCAACTTCTTGGTGGCTAGCTGGCCCTCTCAGGGAGATTTGGGTTTTTTACTCACTCAACTAGGGCATCCAATCCACTTACTGAGGTAAGAGTGTTGCAACAGTCAGTGATGTGTGTGTGATGAGATGACTGGAGCAGGGCATGCCAAATAAGGGCTCAATAAATATCTGCTCTTGCTGATGGAACTATAGATATGGGTCATCACATCCAAACTCTTACCTGATATGTGTATCCCCTCTGAGTACTCCCGGAAGCTGTCATTCAATGTCTGTTGGAACGTACCCACAGACAGGGAGCTAACTACCTCACAAGGTAGCTGGATCCACTTTGGCACAAATTACATTGTCGTTAAGTCCTCCCTGTCACTTCTAGTCATTGGTTCTGCTTCTTCCTTCAGGATCAAATGAATGGATGCATCTTTCCTCTGGAGAACTTTTCAATACTTCAATTTATTTAATTAGGCAAAAAAGCAATTATTATTTTTGCCATTAAATATTTTTCTTACATTTTTAAAGTTTTGAGTTCTAGATTTTCTTCCCTTTCTCTCTCCCTCCCCTCCTTCCTCCCTGAGATGGGGATTTAAATTATATAATTTTATATAGATTATACATATGCAATTATGCGTAACATTTCCATATTAGTTATTTTGTACAAGAAGACTCAAGTAAAAGAAAAAAATTAAAGAGTGAAAATAGCATGCTTCAGTATGTATTCAAACAATATCAGTTCTTTATCTGGAGGTGGTATACTTTATCATTAATTTTTGGGGATTGCCTCAGATCATTGCATTGCTAAGAAGAGCTAAGTCGTTCACATTTCTTTATCACACAATGTTGCTGTTACTATGTATAAAGATCTCATGGTTCTGTTCACTTCACCATGTATCAGTTCGTGTAAGTCTTTCCAGGTTTTTTCTGAAATCATCTTGCTTGTCATTTCTTTCAGCACAATATTCCATTGCAATCATATACCATATCTTGTTTAGCCATTCCCCAAATGATGGACATCTCTTTGATTTTCAATTTTTAGCCACTACAAAAAGAGCTGCTATAAATAGTTTTGTACAAATATGTCCTTTTCCCTTTTTTGAATATCTTTAAGATACAGACCTATCACTGATACTGCTGGATAAAAGGGTATGCAGTTTTATATCCCTTTGGGCATGGTTCCAAATTACTCTCCAGAATAGTTGGATCAGTTCACAACTCCAGCAACTATGCATTAGTATTCCAATTTCCCCATATCTTCTGCAATACTCATCATTTTCCTTTTGTGGCATATTAACCAATCTGATATGTGCAACGTTATACCTCAGACTTGTTTTAATTTGCATTTTTCTATTCAATAATGATTTAGAACTTTTTTTCATATGACTATAGATAGATTTGGTTTCTTTGTCTGAAAACTGCCTGTATATATCCTTTGACCATTTATCAATTGAGGAATGACTTGTATTTTTTATAAATTTGACTCTGTTCTCTATATACTTGAGAAATGAGGTCTTTATCAATTATACTTGTTGCAAATCTTCCCCCCCCCCCGGTGTTCTGCTTTCCTTATAATTTTGGTTGCATTGGCTTTGTTTGTGCAAAAACTTCTAAATTTTATATAATCAAAATTATCGCTTTTACATATTGTAATGCTCTCTGTGTCTTCCTTCTGTTATTCATACATGCAGCAGAAAAATTATTCTATGCTCTCTATAATTTTCTCATGGTATCACCCTTTATGTACAAATTATGGACCTATTTTGACCTTATCTGGGTTTCTGTCATACTGTTTTCCAGTTTTCCCAGCAGTTTTTGTCAAATGAGTTTTTGTTTCAAAAGTTTGGATCTTTGAGTTTATTATATACTAGATTACCATGATCATTTACTGTAATGTAATTTGTACTTAATATATTCTACTTATCCACTAGTCTATTTCTTAGCCAGTACCAGATTGTTTTGATAATTGCTGCTTTTTAATACAGTTTGAGATCTGGTATGACTAGACTACCTTCTTTCACATTTTTTCCCTTGGTTCCCTTGAGCTTTTGTTTTTTTCCCAGATGAATTTTTTATTTTTTTCTAGTTTTACAAAACAATTTTTGATAGCTTGATTGGTATGGCATTGAGTAAATATATTACTTTAGATAGAATTGTCATTTTTACTATATTGATTCAGCCTTCCCACAAGCAGTTAATATTTCCCTAATTGTTTAAGATCTGACTTTATTTCTGTGAAGTGTTTTATAGTTGTATTCATATAGTTCCCAGGTTTGTCTTGGCAGGTAGACTCCCAAGTATTTCATATTGTCTACAGTTATTTTAAATGGAATTTTTCTGCCTATCTCTTACTGTTGAACTTTGTTGGTAATATGTAGAAATGCTGAGCATTTATATGGGTTTATTTTGTATCTTGAAACTTTGCTAAAGTTGTTAGTTATTTCAGGTAGTTTTTTTAGTTGATTCTCTAGGATTTTTCTGAGTATAACATCATATCTGCAAAGAATGACAGTCTTGTTTCCTCATTGCATATTCTAATTCCATTAATTTCTTTTTCTTCTCATTGCTATAGCTAACATTTCTAGTACAATATTAAATAACAGAGGTGATAATGGACATCTTTATTTCACCCCCATAGTATTGGGAAGGCTTCTACTTTATCCCCATTACAGAAAATACTTGCTGTCAGTTTTAGAAAAATATTACTTTTCATTTATTCTTATGCTCTCTAGTGTTTTAATAGGAATAGGTACTGTATTTTTTTTCAAAGCTTTTCCTGAATCTATTGAGATAATCATATAACTTCTGTTGGTTTTGTTGTTGACGTGGTCAATTATGCTGATGGTTTAGTTTGAATCAATCCAGTATTCCTGGTATAAAAATCACCTGGTCATAGGGTATGATCCTTGTGATCTATTGCTATAATCTTTTAGCTAGTATTTTATTTTAAACTTTTGCATCAATATTCATTAGGAAAATTGATCCATAATTTTCTTTCTCTGTTTTGGCTCTTTCTGGTTTAAGTATCAGCACCACATTTGTGTTATAAAAAGAATTTGGTAGGACTCTATCTTCACCTATTTTCCCAAATAGTTAATATAGTACTGGGAGATTAATTGTCCTTTAAATGCTTGGTAGAATTCACTTGTGAATCCATCTGGTCCTGGAGATTTTTCCTTAGGAAGTTCATTGATGGCTTATTTAATTTCTTTTTCTAAGATTGGGCTAAGCATTTTATTTCTTCTGCTAATCTAGGTAATTTATATTTTTGTAAGTATCCATCTATTGAATTTAGATTGTCAAATTTATTGGCATATAATTGGGCAAAATAGCTCCAATTGTCTTAATTTCTTTTTCATTGATGGTCAATTCAGCCCTTTCATTTTTTATATTAGTAGTTTGGTTTTCTTCTTTCATTTTAAAAATTCAAATTAACTAATGGCTTATCTATTTTATTGGTTTTTTTATAAAACCAACTTCTAGTTTTATTTATTATTAAATTATTTTCTTACTTTCACTTTTATTAATATATCCTTTGATTTTCAAGATTTCCAATTTGGTGTTTAATTGGGGATTTTTAACTTGTTCTTTTTCTAGTTTTTTAGTTGCATGTCCAATTCATTGATCTACCTTTTTTCTATTTTGTTGATGTAAGCAATCAGAGATATAAATTTTCTCCTAAGTACCACTTTGTCTGAACCCCACAAATTTTGGTATGCTATCTCATGATTGCCATTTTCTTTAATGAAATTAATCAATTTTTTCTATGATTTGTTCTTTGATTCACTTATCTTTTAGGATTAGATTATTTAATTTCCAATTAATTTTAAAATTCTCTTTCCATTGTCCATTATTTAATGTAATTTTATTGCATTATAATCTGAAAGGGACACATCTGTGTTTTCTGCATTTGGTTGTAAGGCTCTTATATCCTAATACATAATAAATTTTTGTGCAGGCACCATACATTGCTGAGAAAAAGGTATATTCCTTTTTATTCTTTTTATTCTCTTTTAATTTTCTCCAATGATCTATCATATCTAACTTTTCCAGAGTCTTATTCACCTCCTTAACTTCTTTCTTGTTTATTTTTTATTAGATTTATCTAATTTATCTAATCCCCCAACGGTATAGTTTTATTATTTATTTCCTCCTGTAACTCATTCAACTCCTTCAAAAATTTAGATGCTATGCCACTTGGTGCATATGTTTAGTGTTGATATGGTTTCATCATCTATGGTACCTTTAAGCAAGATAGTTTCCCTCCTTATGTTTCTTAATTAGATCTATTTTTGCTTTTGCTTTGTCTGAGATCATGATTGCTACCCCTGCTTTCTTTGCTTCAGTTGAAGCCTAATAAATTCTGCTCTAGTCTCTTACCTTTACCCTGTGCGTATCTCTCTACTTCAGATGTGCTTCCTGTAAATGACATATTGCAGGATTCTGGTTTTTAATCCATACTGCTATCCACTTCTGTTTAATGGGTGAGTTCATCCCATTCACACTTGTAGCTATGATAACTCTGCATTTCTGTCCATGCTATTTTTTCCTTGTTTATCCCTTTTTCTCTCTTGCCGCTACCCTTTCCCTCCTCACAAGTGTTTTTACTTCTGATCACTTCCTTCCCCAATCTACCTTCTCTTTTATCAGTTCACCCTCTCCATTCAATTATCCCTGTCCCTTTTTACTTCCTTATGGGGTAGGATAGGTCTCTATATACAACTGATTGTGTATATTATTTCCCTTTTGAGCCAATTTTGATGAGAGTAAGGTTTAAACTTTGCCTGTCAAGCCCTCCCCCATCTTCCCCTCCATTACAATAACTATTTCATGCCTCTTTTATGTGGGATAATTTATCCCATTCAATCTCCTTTCTACTTTTTCTTCCAGTGCAATTTTCTTTTTCATCCCTTTATTTTGGGGGGGATTATCTCATCAAAGTCACTTAATATCCACACCCTCTGTCTGTATATAGATATTCCTTCTAAGTGCTCTTACAGTAATAAAGTTCTGAAGAGCTACTACAAATGTTATCTTGTCATATAGAAATACAAACATTTTAATTTTATTTAATTTCTTATGTTTTATCTTTTTAAATATTTTTTTAACTTTCTATGTTTCCCTTGAATGGTGTATTTGGAGGTCAAAATTTTTATTCAGCTCTGGTCTTTTAATTAGAAATGCTTGAAAGTCCTTTATTTTGTTAAATATCAATTTTTCCCTTGAGAGAGTATATTTGATTTTGTTGGATTGGTGATTCTCGGTTGTAATCCTAATTCCTGTGCCTTCCGGTGTATCATATTTTAAGCCCTCTGGTTCTTTAACATGGAAGCTGCCAAATGCTGTATAATTTTGACTGTAGCTCCACAATATTTGAATTGTTTATTTTTTGCTGCTTGCAATACTTTCTCCTTAATCTGTGATCTCAGGAATTTGGCTATCATTTTGGGATCTCTTTCAGGTGATGATTGGTAGATGTTTTTCAGTTTCTCTTTTGCCCTTGTTCTAATATATCAGAGCAGTTTTTATTGATAATTTATTGAAAGATGTTGTCCAGGCTTTTTGTCATGACTTTCAGGTACTCCAATAATTCTTATGTTATCTCTCTTGGATCTATTTTCTAGATCACTTGTGTTTCCAACAAGAAATTTCACATTTCCTTCTATTTTTTTACTTTTTTACTTTTGTTTTATTGTATCTTGACATCTCATAGAGTCATTAGCTTCCACTTCATCAAATCTAATTTTTAATGAACTATTTTCTTCAGTGAGCTTTGGTACTTCCTTTCTATTTGGTCAATGATATTTTTTAGAAAGTTATTTTCTTCAGTAAATTTTTGTATAACTTTTCCCATGCTATTAGCTCTTTTTAAAAAAATTAATTCATTTATTTTCTTGTTTACACCATTCATTTCCACAAGATTTGGAGTTACAAATTTTCTCCCCATCTTTCCCCTACCCACCACCTCAAAACATTGATCCCACTGTATAGCCCCTCCCCCAATCTGCTCTCTCCTATGTCCTCCCCCATCGCCCCTCTGACTTTCTGGTAGGGCATGATGAGTCTCCCTACCCCAGTGCCTGTGTATCTTAATTCCCAATTGCCTGTAGTTAATAAAAATAATTATGCATATGTATATATGTATATACATATATATTTTTAACATTTGATTATAGAACTTTAAATTCTAGATTCTTTCCCTTCCTCTCTTGTCACTCACCCCACAAGCAATTCAATACAGGCTGCACATGTGTAATTATGCAGAATATCTCCATAGTGGACATATTGTGAGAGACTGATTATATGTCCCTCCTTCCTATCCCATCCCCCCTTGTTCTATTCTCCACCCTGTCCCTGTTCCTTTACAGAAGTGTGTATTTCCAGCAATCCTCC
>CM053593.1:378142965-378190738 GCA_028646575.1 Pseudocheirus occidentalis
ATTTTGGAAAACTGGACTCTTCTCAGCATCACACAGTTAAAAGACAACTCTACAAGTCTCAGGATGGAAGGAGATGTCTACATTCAGAGAAAGATCCAGAAAGATCAGAGTTTAAAAGGAGACTGAAGCAATGCATACTATCATTCTTTTCTATGTTTGGCTTTTGTTTCTCTTTTCTCACTGTTCACTCCATTGGCTATAACACCTATACAACCAGACTATTGTACAATGTGAAAGAGTTTGCAGATCCTATGCATGATTGCATACCACCATGGCGGGGGTGGGAGGTGGAGAGGAAGGGGAGAAAAATCTGAAACTCAAGTAACTCTGGAACTGAATCTTATAATCTAAAAGTAAACAAACAAGTCAATAAAATAAATTTTTAAAAAATCTAATGAGGAGAAGAATGCCTCAAAAATCCAAATTTGCCAGGTGGAAAAGTAATTTCAAAAGCTCACTGAAGAGAATAATTCCTTCAGAATTAGATTGGAGCAAATGGAAACTAATGACTTTATGAGAAATCAAGATACTATTAAACAGATCCAAACAAATGAAAAAATATAAGTTAATGTGAAATACCTCATTGGAAAAACCACTGACTTGGAAAAGGGACCCAGGGGAGGTAACTTAAAACTTCTTGGACTACCTGAAAGCCATGATCAAAAAAAGAACCTAGAAATCATCCTTCAAGAAATTCTCAAGGAAAACTGCCCTGACATTTTAGAACCAGAGGGCAAAACAGAGATTGAAAGAATTCACTGATCACTTCTTGAAAAAAATCCCAAAAAGAAACTCCTAGGAATATTATAGCCAGGTTCTGGAGTTACCAGATCAAGGAGAAAATATTACAAGCAGCCAAGAAGAAGCAATTGAAATATTGAGAAATATTGAGCAGGATAACACAGGATCTAGGAGCTTCTACGTTAAGGGATTTCAGGGCTTGGAATATGATATTCCAGAGGTCAAAGGAGCTAGGATTAAAACCAAGAATCACCTACCCAGAAAAATTGAGTATGATGTTTCAGGGGAAAATATGATCATTCAATAAATAGAGGAATTTCAGTCATTCTTGCTGAAAAAACCAGAGTTGAATAGGAAACTTGACATTCAAATTCAAGAAGCAAGAAAAGCATGAGAAGGTAAACAGGGAAAGGAAATCATAAGGAATTTATGAAAGGTGAACTATTTACATGCCTATATGGAAAAAGGATAATTGTAACTTATGAAACTTTTCTCAGTATGAGGGTAGTTGAAGGCAATATATGTGTGTGTATGTCTATATAGGAAGGTATATGTGCATATGAATGCATATGTGAGTGTGTATATATGTGAACAGGTATACATAGAGGATACATATCAATTAAATAGGAAGAAATGGTATTTAAAAGGCAAAATTAAGAGGTGAAAGAGGAATATAATGAGAGGAGATGGGGAGAGACAGAATGGGGTAAATTATCTCATATAGAAGAGGCAAGGGATAATTGTCACAATGGAGGGAAAGAACAGGAAGGCAAAAGGGTCAGTCTTACACTCTTTGAATTTGGCTTAGAGAGGCAATGACATTCACACTAAATTGGGTATCTTACCCTACAGGAGAGTAGGGGGGAAGGGGGTGAGAAGGGGGATGATGGAGAGGAGGGGAGGATGGGTAGGAGGGTAGTTAAGTCTGTTCCTCCCTGTGCTGTTTTATGGAGAGTTATGCTTGCCATTCTGTCTTCAAAGCCCTTACTCATAACAGCTGCTCAATTTGTTTACCTGTGGCTCAGAGATGGGCACACAGCTGAATGTCTATTGAGGCCACCCTTTTCCATGGTTCACCAAAGTCAATGTCAGCACCAGGGCCAGAGGCTTGCCTGCTGCTGCCTGATAGCTTCTATGCTATGGAGATAATACCCACATGCCCTGATGTAACAATGCTTTCATCACCCAGTTAGACCTATCTCACATGTTCCTTGCAGACAAAAAGGTAAATTTTTTTTGCAGCATGCTGTTATAACTTAAACACTTATGCTTTGTGTTTCCTTCCCTTATTATTTAATAGGAAGGGAAAGTTTCCTTTATTTACCATTTTTACCCAGTATAATCACATCTCTCTGGCCCTGACCTTCAGCTTGCCATCTGGCCACAAAAACCTATTATTCTAATTAAAAAACCAGTTCAACAGGACCTTAGAAATGTTGTTTTGTTTCTCCTACCTCTAATCACCTGTGGCTCTCACCCAGAAATGAGCAGACTGTACCCATGCTATTTCTGATAGATTCTAATCCCCAAAGCCCAGAAAGCTCAGTAGATCAGCAATGTACAATCTGAACGTGCTTATTCTGCAAATACCTGTTTTATTGAATTA
This sequence comes from Pseudocheirus occidentalis, assembly GCA_028646575.1. Lineage (NCBI taxonomy): Eukaryota > Metazoa > Chordata > Mammalia > Diprotodontia > Pseudocheiridae > Pseudocheirus > Pseudocheirus occidentalis. The sequence goes on from CM053593.1 coordinate 378,145,313, forward strand.
TTCACTGATTGCCAAAACAGATACAAATGTAATCTAAGTTTCTACATGGTCTCATCAGTCCCTGAGGAACTACCAGCCAGCGATCGCATGAGAAGGGAGTAATACTGTAAGGGGAACAAGACAAAGTTCCTTATGTCACACAAAATGATTCAGTTAACACCAAACAGCAAGTGCCAGAAGTCACTTCTAAAAACAGAAACAATCACAAACATGGAAGGGGGGATGGATATAATAGAAGGAGGAAAGGGGGCTCCTATAGGAAGCCCAAGACCTATCAGTTTTAAATTAAGCACAGTCATAGGCATACAAAAGGATTTAAGAACCCATCTCTTCCATACAGAAAAACTGTTTCTATAATTGAATTATAACGATGAAGCTTGGATCCAAAGAAAGGAGGAGGAAATGACTCTCCCACCCTTCTATGCAGAGGTGGAAGACTAGAGGTGTAGAACATCATATATAGTCAAACTTGGTTATGTTGGTTAGAATAGTGAGCTGCTTTTCCCCTTTGTCAGAAGGCAGGAGGAAGAGAAAGGAGGGTGGGAGGGAGAGAATAGAGTGAGGAAGGAAGGAAGGAAGGAAGGAAGGAAGGAAGGAAGGAAGGAAGGAAGGAAGGAAGGAAGGAGGAAGGAAGGAAGGAAGGAAGGAAGGAGGAAGGAAGGAAGGAAGGAAGGAAGGAAGGAAGGAAGGAAGGAAGGAGGAAGGAAGGAAGGAAGGAAGAAAGAATAGAAAGGAGAGTGGGAAAGAAGAGAGAATAAGAGGATGAGAAGGAAGAAAATAGGAGGAAGAGAAGGGAGGGAAGAAGAAAAGAGAGGAAAAAAGAAAGGGAGGGAGGAAATTGTAGCAAATCATATGATCCATATTGTTTCATTTAATAGCCTCCGATATGTGAACTCTGATTCTCACACCCAGTTCTTGTTAATACAAGACAACCCTCCTTTGTATCTACCCTGATTCCCTCTGGGTTGAGAAGGCATGCTCACAGTCTGCAAGGCTTGACCACATTTTTTTTGGTTCCTAAGTTTTCCATTTCCTAAAGTTTGCCAACTCTTCTCCCTGCCAAGATCCTGGGGTTTCCCTAGGCATCACATCCATGTGCCTTGCCTTACTTGAAGCACCACATCAGAATTGCACAATCAATCTCCTAATGTGGGTCACCTAGTGAATGTATCAAGCCATTCTATTTTTTCACCTGTGGTCTGTCCGATGGCCTGTGACCAGTTCTTAATTGGCCACTTCCCTACTGTAGACCCAGAATGGGCCAAGAAAGTAAGTATTAATTTTTAAGTTGTAATCTTTTCTTTCCTTCTTCCTTCCTTTGCAACTATTAGCTCATACCTTTTGACCATCTATCTACTGGGAAATATATACATATTTGGCTTTTGGTCATACATACTCACACACATATGTTAATTGTTTGTATATCTTGAATACCAAAGCTTTATCATAGAAATTGAATGTAAAGATGTTTTCCCATTCAAATGCTCCCCTTCTCCTCAGAGGTGCATTACTTGGGTCTGTGAAAAAGGTTTTCAGTTTTATATAACCAATATTATCTACTGTACCTTTGTAATCACCTCCACCTCTTGTTTGGTTATGAATAAATCTCCTACTCACCACTGTCAAAGGTATATGATCTGTTTCTCTAATTCTTAATAGTCTGATTTTTAATATTAAAGTCATGTCTCCATTTAGAAGGGATTGTGGAGTGTGATATAAGGTGCAGGACTAAGCCTAATTTCTGCTAACCTATGTTTCAGTTTTCCCAGCAGTTTTTGTGAAGCAGGGGGTTCTTTTCTAAGTCATTTGTGTTTTCCAGTTGATTGACTACATGGTTATTGATGTCTATTGTTTTGGTTTCTTCCTTGTCTAGTCTGTTCCATTGATATCCTTTTCTATTTTCTTAACCAGTACCAGACAGTTCTGATGATGGCTAATTCATAGCATATCATGAGGTCAGAATTTGCTACTTTCGCTTCATCCTTACTTCTTTTAAGGACTAAGTTTTAATACAGGTCAAGCAAAATCAAATTAGGAAAAGACTGATGAGCCTCTCTCTACTCACTGGAGCAGCCTAGGGTTTTCCTCCTCCTCCCCACTGGCCAGGAAAGTCAAGAATTCTCATCCATGATCTTCTTAACTTTAGGGAGTTTCAAAGTCTTTGGCTTCTAAGAACTGGGTGAGCCAAGAAATAACCAGGTGACAATGAAACTTAGAGGACCGTGAAAGAAAGGTCAGCTAGAGTTCCACTTTGCTTTTCCTTCCTTAAATATGACTGACAGAAGTTCCAGTGACAAAAGAGAAAAACCAAGGAAATGAGATTGCTGACAACCTATTACCAATGATGTTTGTGAGTGACAAATATAGTGGGATACCCTGAGCATACTAAAGGAGCATTCAAAAATCATCAACCCAGTTGCTAATGCTTTATGATTGCTTTCTGGAGTAAAGAGACAAAAGGCAACTCTCAGGTGTCCAATTCACACAAAATGAAAGGACTTTACCATCTAAAGAATTCTTACCCCATTAAGTAGTGGGATTTTACTTCTCTTTAATGCTCTCTGAAAAGAGAGATACTTTGGCATAATGGATAGGAAGCTGCCTTGAAGACAAAAAGACTTGGGTTCAAATCAAATCTCAGACACCTACTGGCACTTAACTTCTCAGTGTTCCAGGCCAGGGCTTCTTAAATTTTTTCCACTCCAGTCCCCTTTTCTTATTTTGGCAGTGGCAGTTGGTGTTGAGCGACCTGCAGGTATTTGCAGTGCAAAGTGCACATGCTTTGTGTTCAGAACCAAGATTGCAATGAAGATGCCCAATGGAACATAAGTAAGCACTGCCAGAAACACCTGGGATTCATTATGCATTTGATTTTTAACTAATCTTTGGTCCTTGTGTGTTCAGAAACTTTGTACTGTTGCCAAATTTTTCACGACCCTATAAGAAGTGCTGCACAGTTCCGTAAGACTGTAAGTAGAAAAGGTACTGACCTGCACTGGTGGAGAGTTTCCTCACACTGAAAAAGTATTATACCAATCACATCACAGATCTAGTCCCTCTTACACTTCTGAGAGTCAGTGTGGTGCAGACAGGGACACTGAGGCACAGAAATTCCTCCATTTGGGGAAGCAATTGAAAAGTATGCTAAGAAAGTTACTAAAATGTTCATACCTTTTGATCCAAAGATACCACTACTGGGCACATACTCCATATAACCCATAGACACCAATATATTTATAGTGACAAAAAACTAGAAACAAAGGAGGTGCCCATCCATCAGGAAATGGCTAAACATACTGTGATCAATGAACAGAATGGAAAATCATTGTGCTGTAAGAGATGATTGCAATGAGTTCAGAGAGTCATGCTAAGACTTTGAACTGGCAAAATTTTACCATCTGGTTATCTTACATAAGCTTATGCAAGTATACATTGTCTCTCCCATTAGAATGTAAGTTCCTAGAGGGCAGGGACTATTTCAATATTGTTGCTGTATCCCCAGAGCCTACATTATTGCTAAATAAATGCTTGTTGATTGATTATTTCAACTGATGCAGTTTGAAGCAAGTAGAACCAAAAAAAAAAATAAGCTACACAATGACCATAACAAAGTAAGAGGAAAGAACATGGTACAATTATAAAGACCAAGCTCATCCCCAAAGAAGACCCATGGAAATGTCCCTTCCTACCTTCTTTGCAGGGGTGGGGAGAGGACTGTGGGTATGGAACACTACATACACCATCAGACTTCATTGATCTAATTTGGTTTTAATGACCCGCTTTCCTCCCCAGCCCTTTTTTGAATTCTTCATTATAAGGAATGGCTTTCTGAATGGGAAGGGGACTTCTATTGGGAAATGAAAGTGATATAAAAATGGTCATTGCTTTTAGATACCGAAGTACAGGTACTAAAAGTAGCATAGGATGCCTTTACAAGTTATGGATTCCTGTGTCAATATTTTGTTTGAAGGGAGGGAATCTCCCCTTCCCTACAGAGGTGAAATATTGTTACAAGGGACATCAGGGATAGCACTGAAGAGGAGAATGATAAAAGTATACCTTGAGAATAAGGGGAAAGGGAGGAGGGACAGCTCCCACCTTAATCATCTTGATGTGTAGGAAGAGAAACAGTTTATTATATGCATATGTCTTAGGGTTTTTTATAGTACCAGGCAGGGAAATGTTTTCCTCTTCCTAGTACCCCTCATCCTCATGTTGTCTCCCTGAGACACTGACCAGTGCTAACTTACAACCACCAGTCTCTATGACCGCAATTTCCTGAGCCCTGCAATAATCTTAGATCACACACACTTTCAAGCTAAGAAGAAAATCCAAGACTGGAGGATCCTAGGCCTGTCCTTCATGAACTTTGAGCTCTTCAAAGTAAAGTACAGCTCTGTGCCTAAATAATTCAAAGGTGTTACTGTGGTTACCACTGTGTCCAGGGAGTAGGATTTCTCTGAGAGATGATTGCTTCTACTCCCAAGGAGGGTAAACCTCTCCATCCTCCATCTGTCTGGAAACACTGAAGTTGGGATTTTTCATCATTTAAAGAATGAGCCTGTAAACATGGCTAGAGACTGAAGTCTTATGCCCACAGCCTTCCCTTAGCCATGGCTAAGGGCATATGTAACTAGGCAGTGGTCAGTGGGATACATCTACCAGACACAGGCTGACTCTTTTCCCTATATTCCCCAATGATAATGACTATCCCAGCTCTTTTGGAATCCCAACTCCTAGAAAGAGACTGTGATTTTGTTTTTGTCTCCGACACTTACCATAGTACATGACTAAGAATAGGTACATAACAATTCATATTGATGGATTGAATTGATTGATCTTGGCAGTTATCTAGCCTAACTTGGACCTGAAGAAACTTCTCTACAACATCTCCAAAAAGTGGCCATACAGCTTTGGTTGGAACATTTCCAGGAATGGAGAACTCACTACCTCCCCAGGCAGCTCTTTCCACTCTGAGATCAGAATAATTGTTAAGGCAGTTTTTCCTTACACCCAATCACAAATCTGCCTCTCATATTTCCACCCACTGCTCCAATTTCTGTCCTTTAGAGCCAAGGAAAACAGCCTGATCCCTCTTCCACATGATTGCCCTTCAATTAAATGATGACCATTATCATGTTCCTGCCCTACATCCCAGTCTTCTCTTCACTAGGTTCCTCTGTGTCTCCAACCAATTGTCATATGGTGGGGCCTCCTCTGCCCTTACTGTCTTTTTCATGACCATGATCCCCAGGTCCAAAGACCCTTGGGAATAAGACAGTTCTCTTCCTTGACTTGCCCCCAGTGCTTGGTCGTCATATTCAGTCATCATTGGATTGGATGGAGATTTGGTCATTTTTATTTATCCTGGAGAGGAGTGAGGCATCCACAGGTCACACAAAGCTTTCTGATGATGCCTTCACTACCAGTCCTCTTGGGATACCCTGTCTTTCACCTATTCAAATCTTACCCACCCTGCATAGTACAGCTCTACTTTTCTGCCAGCTCTGCAAAACTTTGTGCCCTAGCCTACAATAAACTGCTCCTTCTCTGAATGTCTACTAAGCCCAAAATCTGTATCTCAAAACCCAGAGGCTGATCCTCCACTGTCATATTGGTTTCTCTTTGTTTCATGTATGAACCTTGCCTCACCCCTCCCCCACCCTATCCACCCACACATCTGTTAGCTGCCTGAGGGAAGAGCTGGTATCTTTTCTTCCTCTCAAGGTCCCTGTCCCCAATAAAAAGGAGCACAGACTTCAAGAGAAAAGCTCAGTAAGAAACTACTTAATTTTTTTAAAAAAAGAAACTACTTAATTGATTAATTGGCAGTATTTATAACCAAAAAAATAGCTTTTGATTGATGGAAAAACTCTTGCTATGGGACTCAACTGAGAAGTAGTAGCCACCTCTGAAAGGACAGAGAAGGAGGCAATATGGTACCATGGAGAGAGAGTATTGGATCCAGAATCCCAGCCTGGCCACTTATTACCTGTGTTACTTTGGACAAGTCATTTAACATCTCTTGTTTCTCAGATTACTCATCTATAAAATGAAGAAGCTGGGCACGAGGGATTCCAAGGTCCCTTCCAAAGCTCAATCTATGATACGGAGATCATCTTTAGTCCAGTTCTCACTCTGATACTGACTTCTGCTGTGCCCTGAAACAAGGCACTTCCCACCTGCCTGGAGCTCTCTCTCATCACCAGTAATATGAGGGGGTTGGTATTCTAGAGAGCAATTTGGAATTATACAAGGAGAACGAATATTATCTCCATTCCACCTGACCCTGAGATGCTATGTGAGGCACACACACTCCAATAAGATCAATGACAAGAAGAAAAGTCCCCCAAATCTCATACATGGATATATATACACCAAAACCTTATTCATAGCAACAATTTTTGCAGTAGCAAAGAACTAGAAATGAATAGATGGACAATCACTGAGAAATAGCTAAAGAAGTTGTGGTATAAAAAAAGATCACTGTGTTATAAGAAATGGTGAAGGATAAAGAAAAGCTTAGGAAGACTTCTATAAACTGATGCAAAATGAAGCACACAGCACCAGGAAAGCATGCAATGATTACCACAACATAACCACATAGGAAAGACTGAAAATAATAACACAATGAAAATGGAATCCTGCAAAATCATGATTACCAACCTAGGTCCCAAAGAAGAGACATAAAAAGACCCTTCCCCCTTCCCCCCCACCCCCCCACTTCTTTGTAGAGCTGGGAGGCTGTGGCTGTGGAATCCCGAATATAATGGCAAACTCTTTCCATGTGTTGTTTAGTTTTACTGACCTTTCTTTATCTTTTTAAATGTCTTCATTATAAGGAATGGCTCTCTGGGAGAGCAAAAGGATACACTGGGGAAATGTAGGTGAAGTAAAAACAAAATATAGCAATACAAAAAATGTTTTTAAATGAGGGGGTTAGACTAGAAGACTTCTCGGGTTCCTTCTCACTTCAAATGTAAGACTCCGTGATCTAGCAACAGTGATATTGTACAATGATCAGCCGTGAACGACTTCGCTCTTCTCAGCAACACAATGATCCAAGGCAATTCCAAAGGATTCATGATGAAAAATCTTGTCCGCTTCCAGAGAAATAACTGGCGAAGTCTGAATGTAGATCAAAGCATATAAATTTCACTTTGTTTTTGTTGGTTTTTTCTTTTTGTCTGTTTCATCCTTTAAAATATGACCAATATGGAAATATGTTGTATCTGGTTGCACATATATAAACTAGATCAAATTAATTACTGTCTTAAGGAGGAAGAAAATCTGAAACTCAAGATTTATAAAAAATGAATGTTAAAAATTGTCTTTATATGTAATTGGGGAAAAATAAAATGCGATAGATTTTTTTAAAAAGACCCAGTGATGAGATGAATAATGAGAATTGCCAGTGACAGTGGAAGGATCATATGACAAGGAGTGAGGTGAACTGGCCTCTGGTCCAGTTTGTCACAACCTAGCCCCACTTTCCTCACTGATGAGGTGACTGGCCTTGCTTCATTGACCAGGTGACAAGAATATGCTACAGTTTGGATCTTCAAGGTAGGCTACAGAATCAGTGTCCGAATTGGTGGACCATGTAGAACAACTTATATCAAAAAGGAAATCCCACTATAGCATACCCAGCAAGTGGTCCTCTAGTCCTTGCCTGAATCCCTTCAGAGAGGGGGCACTCAGTCGGCATCATCTGAGGCAACCCCTTCTACTTTGGAACAACTCTCATGGTCAGGAAGTGTATTCTGCCATCAAAACTAAATTTACCTAAAGCAGGGGTGGGGAACCTGCAGCCTTGAGGCCACATGTGGCCTTCTAGATTCTTGGGTGTGGCCTTTTGATCTAGTCCAAGTTTTACAGAACAAATCTGTTCCTTAAGGGGATTTGTTTTGTGAAGTTTGGATTCAGTCAAAGGGCTATACTTGAGGTCCTAGAAAGCCACATGTGGAGTCAAGGCTGCAGGTTCCTCGCCCCTGACCTAAAACAACTTGCATTCATTGTTCTTGAAGCAGGTCTGGTCTCTCCAACTGAGAGTTCTTCACATACATTTCTCCCTTCCACATGGTGGGGATTTAGGTGCCTGATGTCCCCACAATCTGGAAAATCCACATAAAATCCATAGGGCTAGACCCTTCACCTTCATCTTCCTTTAGGAAATCAAATAAGGACTTATGCTTTTCTCATTTGACACCAGAGTCTACCAGAAAGCCTTTTTTTAAAAAAAAAAATAACAACCCTGTATTTCTGACTTTCTCAAATTTTTTGTGCTGTCTGCTGGCCTTTACATGTTGGCAGCTTCTACAATGCTCCCCCAAAAAGTCCCATTTCATTTCTTATGCTAACCTGTGATATATTGAAACCGCAACAGAAAAAGTCATGATGTAGAGAGGATAACTGTACTGGGAGATGACCATCATGACCTTCAGGTCTTCTCTTCACCAGCCAAATAAGCTCCTTGAACTGACCTTAATGGAATCCTATTGACCATCTTCTGCCCACCCTCCATTTTAGCGATGTCCCCCTTAGACTGTGGCCAGGCTGCAAGTTTAGCCCTCAGAGGTCCCTGTGGTCATCATCTCCTCTCATCATCCCCCAGAGCACCAGAGCCTACCCAGTCATTGAGGGGGAAACCTGAAATGTGACCTCTTTGACCTCCAAAACTAAGCCACAGCCTTCCTGCAAACCAGGAAAACTTAATCAGTCCAAGCTGTTGCTATCCCAATGTGACAGGGTCAGAGTGTCCCATCCTAGTTATGGTTCTGCTAAAACCTGAGTAAAACTGGCCACAAGCTGTCACCCAAAGCTTCAGCAGCCTCTGCAAAGTGGGGACACCTACATCCCATGGCAGTATAATCATGCCCTCTTAGCAGCACCCATTGGTACCTTCACACAGTGGCTGGCACATCAGAGGCATTGATGAGTTTTTACCAACTGGTAGAGGGTGAAGTTTGGAAAGGCAGGTGCTGCTTGTGGGACAGTCCTGCTTACCCTCCTGAGGAGTCCACTGGTCCTAGGAAAAGGTGCCCACTGCTCCTGGAGGGAGAAAGTCTGAGCTCTGCTGCAAAGATGAAATGAACCTTCCCACAAGAGTCAATATTTGATCTGGAGATTAATCCCAGGAAAGCCGACGTTTGCTTACCACTTTGCCTCTTCAGTTCAAAAAGCAGAAGAAAGGAATGGAAACTTTTCATTTGGAGATGGTGGGTAGGGAGGGGAGAGTAGCCCCTGGCAAGAGAGTTCTATTCCCTTCAGCAAACATCCAAGGCAAATAGGCTGGGGCTGCCATTCCATGCTCTAGGACCAGCAGTGCCAAGGATCCCAGAAACAGCTGAATCACCGCAGACAAGTCACTTTGCCTTTAGGGGCTTTATGTTTTTCTGAACGAAGGTAAGCATGAAGTGCATGGTTGGGTTCAAGTCTTGCTCTGATTCACACTGGCTCTTTGACTCTGAGAAGTCCCCCAGTTTCTCAGTGCCCCCAACACCTCTATAACACAGACAGGGAGGGTTGACCTGCACTGGTGGAGGGATTTTCCTCACCCAGGATTGTCCAATACTGATTAAAATCACTGCTCTGATCCTCTTTCCTATAATCTGATACATCCCTGGAATGGCACAGTGGAAAGGACACTGAACATTCCCAGTGTATACAAGTGTCAGGTCCAGATCCTGCTTCTGATACTTGGTAGCTGTGTGACTCTGGACAAGTCACTTAACCCCTCTTGGACTCAGTTCTCTCATCTGTACAATGGGGATAATGGCAGTTCCTACCCCACTGAGTGGCTGTGAGGACCAATGTTTGTAAGGAGCTTTTGGAGCCTTAGAAATGACCCAGAAATTCTAGTTATTTTCCTCGTCATTATTATGATGAGGATTATATCTCAGTTTGGCTGGGATCACTTAGCCTGCCAGGCTTCAGTCTCCTTATCTATAAACTGACTGCTGGCCTGGCCAGCTTTCCAGCTGCCTATACCCCCCAGACTCTGCCCTGTCTATCTCGCAGCATGATGAGAAGGCTCACCAAGCTGAGGCGAGAAGGCCTTGCAGACAATGGTCTGTGATCTTATTGCAGGCTACTATTCCTAAGTATTCTTATTGTTCATTAACCAGAGATAGGATTTCATTCCTATAAAGAATTGACAGTGAGGAAACTCCCGCCACCAATTCAGGTCTACACCTGCTCTGCCACTTGAATTCCTTGAGAGGGGAATGGCAGGTGTTTGCCAGAGTCATAAATCAGTCTGGGGCATGGACAAATACAAATAGGCTTTGTCTCCCCTGATAGAACATAAACTACTTGAGGGCAAGGACTTTTTTGTCTTTGGATCTCCACTGCCTAATGCAGAACCTGCTTAACTGCTAGATTGAGAAGACTTGGCAGGATCACATTAGTAAACTCCCAGGGCTTTTGGTGGGATTTGAAATTTAATGAAGACAAATGGGTTAAAGCACAGATATAAATAAAATATAAAAATTTTAATAGTTAGCCTTTCCACAACACTTGAAGGCTCACGAGGCATTTTATAACTATTATTCACAACCCTGGGACATAGCTACTAATTTTATTCCCATTTTACAGATGAGGAAACTGAAGTTGTCAGATGTTAATTGACTTGCCCAGGGTCACACAAATAGTAAGTATCTGAAGGTGGATTTGAATTCAGGTGCTCCTGACTCCAGGTCCAGCACTCTATCCCCTAAACCCTCTAGCCACTGATAATTTAGGGAGTATTCAGAGGAAGGCAATGAGAACGGTGAAGAACCTTTGGGTTCCAGTCCAATGGGGATCAGTTGAACAAAATGAGGATGCTTAGCTGAGAGAAGACTTACAGAGGCCACCACAGCCATGTCAAATACCCAAAGTGCTGTCATGTGGAAGACTTTTTCTTTGGTCCCAGGGGTCAGAACTTAGAAGCAGTAGGAAAATTTAATGAGGAGGAGAATTTAAGCTTGACTTTGCTAGAGTCAGAGAGGCTGAGGTCAGATCCTGACTGATCTTTACTACTAACACAATGTTGACAAAGTCACATCATCACTGTAATACTCAGTCATCTACCTTGAAAATGGGGAGGAGGTGTGTGGACTACGTAGCCTCTAAGCAGCAGTTTGCAACCTGTGGGTCATGACCCCTTTGGGGGTCGAACGACCCTTTCACAGGGATCACAGGGGTCACCTAAGACCATCAGAAAACACATATTTCCAATGGTCTTAGGAACCGAGACAAAGCTCCTCTATCAGTCTCCAGGCGGGTCTGCCCACATGCAGATACACCCACAAAGGAAGGTTGAGAACCACTGCTCTAAAGTCTCTTCCAGCTTTTACCTTGCAAGGAAAACTTACCTGTGGATTAGGCTTCCTTGTGGAGTGGGCTGACTGAGGAGTTAGTGAGTTTCTCCTTCCTGGAGGTCTTTAATCAGTGGTTGGATGCCCACTCATCAGGGATATCACACAAAGGATTCTTGTTCAAGTAAAGTTAGGGGCCATGCCCTCTGAGATCCCTTCTAACTCAGAGACTTAGCCTTTGACTTGGGGAAGCCAGATTAGACAGAGCTAGAAGACACCTGAGTGGTAGACTTCAGCTCAATGGAAAGACCTTCCCATAACCATTAGAACTGTCCAAGAGTAGGACAGGCTACCTCAGGAGTAGTAGGTTCCCACAAATCCTGAGTCTGGTCAGCTGCTTGGGAGGTTCATTGGAGAGGGGTGAGGACTGAATCGAATGGCCTTGGGGATCCTTTCCAACTCTAAAATGTTATTCTGGGACCCAGTAGGAATATTTTTATTTTGCTTTTGGAAGGGGGGAGGGCAGGGCAATTGGGGTTAAGTGACTTGCCCAAGGTCACACAGCTAGTAAGTGCTAAGTGTCTGAGGCCGGATTTGAACTCAGATCCTCTTGACTCCAGGGCCAGTGCTCTCTTTACTGTGCCACCTAGGAGTTAAGTGACTTGTCCAATGTCACAGAGGCAGTACATACTGGGGCAGGGGATAGTGGCTCAATCCCCCCTTCTGACTCCCAGTCCAGTCTTCTCTCCATTGTGCCACACAGTGTGGGATGCTGGAAAGAAAATCAGGCTAAGAGTTAGAAGATCTAGGTCTAGACTTCACTCTGCTGCAGACTTACTGGGTGACCTTAGACAGGTAAAAGACACCTCAAAGGCTCTCCAGATAACCCTAAACCCTAAACCCTTCTCACTTCGCCATTGAGGAGGTGGAGAACCCAGGGAGATTAGCTGACTTAAGGTAGGATTTAAACACACAGCTCCAGTCTGATTCCAGACCCAATGCTCCATCACTTATACCTCTGAGCCTCAGTTTCCTCAACTGTAAAATAGAAATATTTGTTCTCAGGGTAATTGTGAAAAACCAATAGGGTACTGTTTATAAGACATTATTATTATGAATTTACTTAACCCCTTTCTCAGTCAGTAGCATGGGACTGACTATATTTGGTGATAATTTCAAAGGTGAGAAGAAAAGTAAATGTTATATCACCATTCCCAAAATTTTATCAGATCTCAACAAAAACATTTTTATGTTAGAGAATTATCTAAATTGCTTGATGCAGTCCTTGGAATTGAGTTTTTCTCTGGAAAATAGAAACCAGAAAGACCCCAGTCCTCCCCCCCCATCCTTGTTCCCTATTCTATCTGGATTTTTCTACAACATAGAAAGAGGCCACAAAAGAACCCTCATCTGGGCAATGCTCACTGAAGATTAATGAATGCAAACCCAATGGGCCCCAGAGAAATTAGGTCAGAGCTAACAAGACAAAAGATTTGGGCAAAAACCAGGTCCTCATTGGAAATGAGTTCTCCCTGTTCTGGCCCCAATGGCCATTGCCACCAGCAGAGAAATTTACCCCTGTTCATCTCCAAGGCTATGGATGTTCTGTTATAAACAGGGAGGGAATGAGATGGACAGGTGGCTGAGACATTCCGTGCAGATGCATTCTGAATTTAGACCTGTGACGACACCTAATTTCACTTCTCCTCCATCAGGGAGAAAACCACTTTATTTTTAGCCTCATTTCTGTTTCTACTGTCCTCAGGCTTTGGAGCAGAACTAAAGAGTGGGAAGATTTCTGAAGGAGGTGGCTTCTATCCACAGAGATGCAGTTTAGGGACTGGGGTGCCAGATCAGACCCTCAGAAGGAAGGATATAGGTCAAGCAGGTTTTCCCTGGATCAATCACTTAGCCATATCTATATTCTCCTGCCAGTACTTTGGACCCAATGAACCAAATTCTACCTCAGTAATTGATTCAGTTGCTCCAAGATGATGGGAAACTCACAAAAAAATGAAATTCTGACAAAACAAAGAGAAAGAATTTTGATGAGGGAAAAAAAGTGTTGTCACCTAAAAGCATCAATGTGACTGTATAGAGAGTTCTCCTGATCAAGGGCTAATAGCAGAAAAAAACCAAAGAATGAGATACTTGCTTCCAGAAAGTATGGTGGGCAAGGAAGGTTTTTTTTAATGACCTACATAGAATGTAGGATGTTGGCCTTTTCTGCCATTGACAAGGAATTACCAACTAGGCTTAACGTGTCTTTTTAAAAGACAAAGACAGAAAACAGAGGCAAGGGAAGTTGAGTGAACAAGAAAACAAAATGGCAGGATCCAAGATATACTAAGTTCAGAATGAATTCTAAGAATAACCAAAAGATGGTGTGTGTGTGTGTGTGTGTGTGTGTGTGTGTGTTGAGGAGGGGGCTAGCTTATATACCATGAGTAAGAGGAAATCCAAGGAGTGGCTCTTCTACATGGAATAAATTGGAAAATTACAAAGGAAGTAAAGCAGAGATATTCCCATTTTCATCTACTTGAGTTTTCTCTACTGAAGGAAAAGGCACACCAGATTTGGAAGTGAGGTATGGGTAGGGGGAGGGTCCTGGAGAGGGGGTTAAAACTTCAACTCTATTATTTCCCAGCATAACCTTGGGCTGACCATTTCCTCTTTATAAGCCTGATTTTCCTCATCTACAAAATGAAGAGACTGCACAATGTGAATTCTTGGTCCCCTTCCAGTTCTAAATTTCCAACTCATGAGATCTCCAGATTGGGAAGGGCAGAGGAATTAATACAGAACTGAAACTCAAAGTGAAGAAGCAGATGATAAGAGAGTATCTAGCTAGCTTCAATGAGCTCAAGTCACCATGTCCAGATAAAAACAAATTCTAACAGCTAGCATTTATGTTGAACATTTGCAGAATGATTTTCATCCATTATCTCATTTAATTCCCAAACATACGTGCTGTTTTATTTTCATTTTACAGATGAGAAAAATGAGTTCAGAAGTGACTTGTTGAGCATCAAACAGGCACTAAGGGTCTTCAACAGAATTATAACTCAAGTATTCTCTACTCCACATCTAACATTCTATCACACTGCCTCTATCACCTACATCCATGGTACTGAAAGGGCTGGTGAACCTAACTGTGGAACCAAGGTAGATATTGTTTGAAAAATTATGGAGACCAGGAAAGGTATCACAAGACAGACAAGATGAAGTTGTTATCCTGAATTTCCAAAGACAGGAGGAATCTAAATTCTTTTCCCTGTAGTGGGATAAGCCTTACTTTGATTACTAGAAAACTTCTAGAATGTATCATTAAAGGGATGGTGTAAGATTATCAATGAGCCCTAGAAGGAACTTTGGAGGAAAGAGAAGACCATGAAAAGCCAATACAGGTTCATTGAAACAGGTCAGATGACCATAGGATGTGGAGCTGGAAGGGACCTCAGAGAAAATTCCACAACTCTTTTTTAAAAATGAGGAAAATGAGTCCCAGGAAGGCTTAGTGATTTGACTGAGGTTACACAAGTAATATCTAAACCCAGATCATTTGAGTACAAACATGGCACTCTTCCACCATCCACCATCCACCATGGACTTCTGCCACCATGATTTTCCTTAAGTTCAAATCTGACCATGTGACTCTTTTACTTACTCAACTTTCATAGCTTCCTATTACCTGTAGAATAAAGTACACACTTCTCCATTTAGCTGTTAAAGCACTTCACAGCTTCCCTTTGAAGTGTATCCCTTTCAGCCTCACTCCTCCTCTCAAACTCTGTAGTGCAGCCAAATTTATTTTCTGGTCCCCAACATCTGAATGCATGTCCTCCCTATCTCTGCCTACTAGAGACCTTCTCTTTCTGTAAGATCCAGCTCAAGTATCATCTCCAACAGTAAGCTTTCCTGATTCTCCCAAGCTGCTAATGCCTTCCCTCCCAACCCATCTTCTATTTACCTATAGCCCCCATTAAAATGAAAGTTCCTCCACTGAGAATAAGGACTATTTCATTCTTGTGTCTCCACTGCCTAGGACAGTGCCTGACACACAGTGGGTATTTCATAGTTGATGGGTTTTTGAAATCATTTCTGGGAGATCAGGGTAATGTAATACACTAAGACTCCCTCCAGATACTCTCATGGTGATAACGAGGAGAGATGGACCAAATGGCAGTTTAGGTAGGTGGTTTTGAAGCCAACCAAAGGACAGAACTTAAATACCAGTGACTAATGGATTCATGTTCTTCTGAAGGGAGGATCCGAGATTTTTCCTTGACCCCTGTCTCTGAGGTTTGGGGATTTTTTCCAATCTGATGAGTGACAGATGAAGACATTCATGTACTGCTTATCAAACTGGATGAAATAAAAGGAGAAGAGATATCTCAACACTTTGGATAGTGAGGATCAGGATTCAGAAAGACCTCAACAGGCTGGAATGGTGGTTCAAGTCTGAGCAAATGAAGTCTAATAAGGACAAACTTCCAGGCTTCACCTGGACTCAATATATAAACCTCATAAGCTCAGGATGAGCAAAGAATAGCTATGGGACAGTTCACGAGAAAAAGGATCTCAGGGAGCCCAGCCAAAGAAGATTCCAGTAATCTTAAGATGCTTGAAGAGAAAGGGTACATCAAAACAAAGCAATTAACTACAAGTCTGTCCAACTCTGCCCTCCCTGTTCAGGACACATCTGTTCATCTCTGGGTACCTGTAACAGCAATCAGTTTAGCAGATACTTAGCACTTAGTAACTTAGGGCTAAGTAATGAAGTATGAGCCTGTCCCCTGTTGAGAAGGCGTGAACTCCCCTGATGACATGCCACAAGGGGATTAGCTGAGACAGGAAGCCAGTGCTATATATAAAGAAGAATTCTGGAGACAGAGAGACAGAATTGGAATTTTCCTGTTTGAGAAAGCAGGATTGTCTCAGCATCAGAGAGAAAGAGAGAGACAGAGAGAGAGAAAGAGAGATTTTCTCCCAGCATCTGGAAGCTGGCTGAGAATTGAGATGGAGTTTTTCCTGAGACCAGAATCTGGTGAAGGCCACCCAGAAGGCCAATATTCTTTCTGGGTCCTAGGGCCAGCTGAACTGTTGAAAGACTGAAGAAGCATAACCAGGATGAGACTTTGTTTGTTCATGGCTTGGCTGATCCTTGAGTTCCAGGCAAGAGAAGTGGTGAAGGGGTTTGAGATGTGCTGGACCCTGTGAACTTCAGTGTATGCCAGGGACTGCCCTGAAGAATGGACAAGGACCTGGGAGCTGTCTACCTCTGAGGACTGGACGAGAACCTGGCAGCTGTCTGCTTCTGAATCCAGGTGACTATTTGGTGGATTCAGGAGAAAGCCAGGACCATGGAAGGGGATCCAGGAAATCAGAGAGACCACCCAGAATCAAGATGAAGAAAAGGCTTCCCCTTGGACAAAATTGAGATTAGCTGGACACTGAGGGGTGGAGGGTTTGTGTGGTTTTCTAATGACTGTACTAGTGATTAATGATATTAGTAATTGTGAATCTAGATTAGTGACTGATTAAGTTAATGGTTGCCCCATGAGTGGAAGATTGATATATTGTGAATTGATTGAATGAATGATTAAGTGAGAAGGGTTTCCCCCTTAGGGAAACCAAATGATTATTCTTTTGTTCCTTGTTCTAAATATTGTGGTTACTGTAGTGAAAACTCTGTGGCCATTCTAATGTTAACCTGTTATGAACATTATATTGTGATTTTCTGTGATAAGATGTCATGCTGTGAAGATTATATTGTGAATATTGTACTAAACCTTGATTTGTAATGGAATAAACAGAGTATTTACTATTACTATGTAATGTGAACCTTAAAAGCTGTGCACAGTAGCATTCTTTTGGGAATCTACTGGTGCATGGCATTACAGTACCACATTCTTGAAGCACCTTCATAAGCCAAGGAGGGCTAGGTCATTCAATGATCAGGTGAAGATAGGACTGAGGGTGTTTAACCTTAAATGGGGATGAGGGAGGTGTGCCAGGGGAACAGTGGTGAGGCATGCCAGCTTTCTCCAAGTTTCTGAAGGGCAGTCATGTGGAACTCTGCTTGGTCCAGAGAGCATGGCCAGGAGGAGTGGGTAGGATTTACAGAAAGGCAGGTTCCATCCTGATGCACAGAAAAACTTCCTAACAATGACAACTTTCCAGAGTCAGAATTGACTGCCTCAGGAGGGATTGAGATCCCCTTTCCTAGAGATCACTGAGCAGGGGCTGAGTGACTGTTTGCTATACATCTTTTGGGAGAATTCCTGCTCAGTTTCAGTGAGGTCCTTCACCACTAAGAGATAGTAAGATTACGTGAAGACTTCTCAAACTTCATGGAAAATTGACATTTGGATATCTAATTAATTCAGCTACTAGGATCCAGTCTGTAGGAATTTGGTATCATTTGAGGTGGTATCTCTGACCTAGGAGCATATACACTTCCAGTCCTTCCTTCATCCAGGTACAAGATGAGAAGAAATTCTAAAGAGAGATATAGTGGGGAGAAGTAAGAATGGAAAGCAGTATTTGTATGGACTGGGGAGACAGGTGTGCTGAGGAAGTATAGACCACATGTCAATGTGGCCCAATCTTTTGGTGATACAATGCAACTACACCTGTATCTGAAATACAAACTTCATCAGTTCAAGATGAAAGAGATCCCCTTGTAGACTGCAGAGGAGACCCCAAATAAAGTCTAAAGTGTTTGGACACTGGTGAGTAGAACAACTTGCAAAGCCTTTGCCTGCCTGTAATGCGACAGCAACATATAGGTGGATTCATGGGAGTCTAAGAAAAGGGAAACCAAACTGGACCAAGAGTGATATCACTATCCTTTTGTTTAAGCAAAGTTAGAAGGGGCCTTGAAGAACACTTTTGGAGGCAGGTGAAAGCATATTAAATTTGGAGTCAGAAGGCTGAGAAGTACTGCTTCAAGGACCTTGGACAAGGCACTTTTCTGGGCTTGACTTTCCTCATCTGTAAAATGAGTAAGTTGGAATTGACAGCCTCAGGTCCTTCCAGCTCTAGGACAATGATCCTACAAAGACCCTTCCCCTCTTTTGGTCTCAGTTTGCTCATCTGTAAAGTGAGTGGTTGCCTCAGATAACTTCCTGGGTTCCCTCCAATCCTAGATATATGAGAAAAGAGGAAGGGAGCAAACATCTATGTAGCACCTACTATGTGCTGGGCATTGTGCTAAGCACTTTCCAAATTTTGTCTCGTTTGATTCTCACAACACCCTTGTGAGGTACTGCTAATATTATCTTCATTTTATGATTAAGGAAACTGAGGCAAACTTGGTTTAATGACATGCCCAAGGTCACACTGCTAGAATGTAACTAAGGCTGGTTTTGAACACAAGCCTTCCTGATTCCTGTTCATTGTTCCACCAGCTTCCTCCCTATGACCTAGTAAAGTCATTTCATTTAACAGCTGGAGAAACAGACACCTACAGAGGATCTTGCCCTGGTCACACAAGGAACAAGAAATTAAACCAGAATTATGATACCAAAGATGCTTCTCGCATCCAGGACTGCAGCTTGGCCCCCATCTCCCAACCTGGACAAAGCAACCTTTGTGGCACCTGCTTTTATCAAAAGGTGACAGAATTGGAGACTGCAGAAAACCCATGGCAGTCCGATTGTGTCTGTCACCTTCCCTAGCCCCACCCCCAGTGACAGGCCAGGAGGGGAGGTCTACGTGGGGACACGAGGATGCGACAAGTGTTCTCATTCATCCAGTCATCCATCGCCCATACACAGGGCTCTATTTTGCAAAACACACTGAACATAGAACATAGAAAATTATTCACATTTTAAATTTAGCTCTGAGTCTCCTATTAGTCATTTCTGTCCTTGAGCTCAAGCAAAAGGACCAAGTGTTCAAGGCTCACCCAAATTATTCATTTATTCATTCATTCACTTGACAAGCATTCACTGAGCACCATCCAGGGACAGGAGAGGGGACCAGAACTATGCCAAGGGAAAGGGTTTCCCCTTCTTCCTCCCCACCCCTGCCTCCTACAGTGTGTTGGGAAGTGATATATCCATGAGATAAGACACAACTCCATGACAGAAGAATTACTGGGCAACCAAAAACCATAGAACAAAGCCTAGGGTGCAGAGATGCCAAGAACTGCAAGGGTGGGCAGAAACATGTTGTTTTATCATCTTGATCATTGTCTTTTAATGGAGTTTAATTCTTCCTTTGTCATATTAGTATTTTATTTACTGCATTTAAAATCATGATTTTGAGAAGGTATCCAGAGGCTTCCTCAAAGGGGTCCATGGCACACAGGAATCCAGCCCTGGGAGAACCTCACTGCTTAGCAACAGGCTGTGCCCCAGCTGGTAGGGAATAAGCCTAGAAATGGATATGTGGAGAGAGGGAAGGGAGAGAGAGAGAGAGAAGGAAGAAAAGAAGACAGAAGAAAGGAGGGGGGAAAAGGGAGACAGAGAAGGAGGGAAGGGAGAGAGAGGCAAAAAAGGCAATAGTGATAAAAAGGTCATGTTTTATTTTTAGAAATTGAGAATAATAAATAGTTGGTCATAGCCCTTGAAGGCTTCAGGCGTAAAATATAGAAGTAACCTTGTAAGGTAGGTATTGCTGTCTACTTTTTCAAAGGAAACTGGGGCTGAGAGAGTTGGAAGCAGTGGAGAGCATTAGAAAGATGGCTGGATTTGGAGTCAGAGCTTGAGATTCCAAACCCAACTCTTCCATTTGCTGTGTGACCTTGGGTAGGTCACCTCTCTGAACCTCAGATCTCCCACCTACAAAAGTAGTAGGGTGAACCCACTGACCTCAAAGGTCACTTCCAGGTCTTAACCTATGATTTCATAACTGGATTCAAATCTTAGCTCTTGTCTCCTGAAACCCTGTGAGCCACATACCAACTCCTATAAGTCTTAGTTTCCCCCTCTGTAAAATATTCTATAAGGTTCATGATCCTAGGTAAAATGACTTGAGAAAGGTGACACAATTAGTTATAGGCACTGAAAACAAGGTCTTTGAACTCCAGATTTTCACAGAACCACACTGTCTGTCCAGGGAGACAGTCTACCAACCCTCAACTACCATTCTTCCCCTTCTAGCTCTAGGAGTCACCCTAGGTAATTCCTCTTAAATTTCAACACTAATTCCTTCCTATCAAACAACAAGAATTTAGTGAACACCTACTGTGTGCCTGGCACTATGCTAGACATTAGGTATACACAAATATCAAACTGTCCATGCTCCGAAAAAGTTTGCAGTCACCTTGCATTTGGCATCAGTGTCGGTGACTTCACTCAGAAATCGGTGAGGTTCTGAAGGGAGACAGTGACTGGACCTGTTCTATCTCCTCTCCCTGAATTCCTCACTGTCCTCATTCTAGTTGTTCCTCCCTCCCTGACTGACCCCCACCCCTTCAAACTCACTTCTCCAGCAAAAATGCTTCTGCTCAGGAAAACTGTTCCTTCCCTTCCAAGGGAGAAGATGTGGCAGACAACACACTAGAGAGAGGGGAGATCAGCAAAAGAGTTTTCCCTATTAAGAAGGTTTGTTCTAAGGGGGCGGGCTGCACTGGGTTGGGTTGTATCAGATCCTTGGGGATAGCCCAATGGTTCCTGACTGCTCCACACAGGCAGCAGTGGGGGCAGGTAGCCAGGGGTAACTCCACAGCTGCCACTCCTGGGGAACCAAGGAAGCCAGGAAAGGGGAGGGGACAGGACCCCAAGCCTCCTGAAAGGCAGCCTCTTCTGGCTGGCTTTGGCAAGACTAACAAGTGCTCTGGATGCCCTGATGCACTGAAAGAGACCTTAACAAGGGGAGAGCCTGAATAAGATGATGGAACTCTCTGGCTAAGAAGGTTTCTCCTACAAAGACCAACTAAAATACCACAGCAATCCAAATAACAAACAAAAAGGCTTAGTCTTTATAGCCACAGCTGAAAGAGCTGGCTTCTGCTCCCAAGTTGATAAGAACAGGATAGAGAACAGAGTCTCTGGCTCATGATCAGGATTCTTTCTTAAAAAATATTATTTCTTTTTTATTTTTCATTTTCAACATTTGCTTTTATAAGATTCTGAGTTCTAGATTGCCCCCCTCCCCAAGACAGCATGTAATCTGACAGGTCAGAGCTGGAAGGGACCTTGAGAGATCAGCAAGCCCAATCAATCAATCAAGAGCATTAAGCCCCTATAGGTACTGTGCTGCATGCTGGGGATGGAAGACCAAAGGGAAATTATTCCTGCCATCAAGGAGCTTACATTCTATTAGAAGGAGACAACAAAAGTGTGTGTGTGTGTGTGTGTGTGTGTGTGTGTGTGTTTGAGAGAGAGAGAGAGAGAGAGAGAGAGAGAGAGAGAGAGAGAGAGAGAGAGTTTGTATATATAAATAAAATAAATACAAGCAATTTAGGGAAGAAGGACACAAGCAAATAAGATTCAGGGAAGGGAAGTCCTTTTCCCCAAGGTCACAAACAGTAAATCCCAACATCTCCAATAAAGATATGGCTCTGGATTCCACAGGATCTTGGACCTGGAGCTGGAAGGGGCCTCAGCAGCCCTCTCGTAGAGCCCCCTCATGTTATAGATGGGAGAGACTTAGTGACCCCCCCAAGGCTGATGACGGAGATTCCCCAAATCCAAACTCAGTGGTCTGACCATTTAGCAACACTGTCATCTCATTCCTCCTTCAGTTTAACCCTGACGTAGGGTCCTTCTGGGAACTGTGCAAAGGGGATCCCAGAGATTGGTTTTAAGAAGACAGCTACAGAATGTGGGTTTCAAAGCTTATATAAGCATTTTGTCTGTGCCCTCAGC
This sequence comes from Pseudocheirus occidentalis, assembly GCA_028646575.1. Classification (NCBI taxonomy): domain Eukaryota; kingdom Metazoa; phylum Chordata; class Mammalia; order Diprotodontia; family Pseudocheiridae; genus Pseudocheirus; species Pseudocheirus occidentalis. Next base: position 378,167,433 of record CM053593.1, read on the forward strand.
TGTTGCAGGTGAGGAGGACCTGATATAATGCCCATGGCCATAAGTATCTTTGGCTCCCGTGGCCTCTCCAGCCACCATCAAGTTCGAACCCAACCTGAGTGGCCCCTGGTTTAGGCTAAAATCTCCATTTGTAAATGTATACTTCCCCCTCTCCCTACCCAGAGAGATATTTGTGAAGTGCTTGGCACATAATAGGTACTTAATAAAGGCTTCTCTTCCCTCTTCTTCCCATCCTACACAACAAAGAATTTAAAGAGTTTTTCTTGAAAGAAAAAATCATTTAGCAAAATTAACCAATATATCAAAAGAGTCTGATATATGCAGTATCACACCCCTGTGGTGCCCTACCTTTTCCAAGAAGACAAAGGGAAGGTGCGATGAAATTTCTTAAAGATAACAGCAAAGCTTTTGTAAAAGCAAATGAAGAACTATGAAAAAGGTCCCAAAGCTGAGGTGCCCCATTGTGCAATGTGAGCTCCATAACTGATATAACCTCTGGAAAAACCCTTCTCTTCCCTGTCACTACCTACTGGAAGCCACGTCATACCAAGGATATCTACCCAGGGTCCAAAATGGACTCCAAATATTTATTTTTTCTTAATATAGGGAGTACCAGGAAGAGACACAAGGGAACTGGTGCCAAGATTTCATAAGTTCATAGAAGGCAGAGCCATAAGGGACCTTTGGGATGACCTAGTCCAGCCCTTTCATTATACAAATGAAGTTCAAAAGAGGTTAAGGGACTTTAGTGGGGGATTTGAACCCAGATCCCCTGCTTCCAAACCCAGTGTTCTTTGTACAATACCACAAACATGGTGAGATCAGCCACAATCAACAACAGAATGTAGTAACCATCACACCTGGTAGGTGTGGCCAAGACTGTCACCTGCCTCCCCCTCCCCTTCAATTCCTCCTTTCCTTTCCCCTTCCCCTCCCTTCACCTTTCCTTCCCCTCTCCTCCCTTCCACCCCAGTCCTCTGTACCTGTACTAGTGACAAACCCAGGACTTGAGCCAGCCATTCATTCAAAAGATAAGGAAGACAAAGTAACTTGTCCAAAATGAACAAAGTTCATAGAAGACCTGAGACTAGAATTCCAGGCTTTTAATTTTCATTTCTCTAAACCACACCATCTTTTCAGTAGCAGATTAAGACCATCCTGCCCCAGAGTTTACAATGCCTTCATTGATGAGTGTCTAAGGGTGCACTCACATGGCCCACCATATCTAACCAGCCCCAACATGTCCCACATTCCACTCGGGTCTAATGGCCATTTGCCTTGCCCCCATGAATACAGTACATTAGTATGGCTACCATCCCTAATGCTTGCCACTTCTTGCTCTGGGACTCCTAACCAAATACTGCCAAAAAAAATCATTCAACTGGGCAGACTCTGAGCCATCATCACTTACTTCTACAGGGTTTTCCAAAAGCCTTAATGTGGTTCTAAGTTACCCCTACAAGAACATAAGCTCCTTTTGGAAGGAACTGTCCAACTTGTATGTGTCTCCTTGTACATGTTCACTACATGTCAGCTCCTACTTGTAGAGGGTAAAAAGGAATGTAAAGAATGAATAATCACTCGTTCATATAAACATGTATAGAATATATAGTGTGCTTATATATCTAATATGTGGTGTGTATATACATACACATATGCATATATGTAGATATATGCACACACATATATGACTTGACTCCAGGAGGTGGACAATACTAATAGTTTTACTCTAAACGTGACTGGGATGCTTATCTATTTGGTCTTTCTTTAAGCACAGAGATGCTTTTATTCTAAATTTCAAATTCATTACTTCTCTCTACATCACCCATTGAAAAGACAAGAAAAATCGAATCTGTTATTATATCTGGTCTTAATAGATGTTGGTGTCCTTTACCTTGGATCTCAGGATATTTCCTATAAAGAAATATTAGAGATATTTGCTATAAAGGATTTTTCCTGAGTCTATTTCCCTTCCTGCCCAGGAATGAATTTCACTCAAAAAAAGTAGCAAAATCTTTTTGATTTTGTGTAATCAACTCATCTAGTTTACCCTTTTGTAATTGCTTCTGTTTCTTGCTTGGTTAAGAACTCACTCCATAGTCAAAACTGTGGAAAACACTAGTTCTGATTCTCTTCTACCTTTTTTTAATAGTATGACCTTTATCATTTTGTGCTTATTGTGGAATGTGATGTAAGATTTCTCCTCCAAAGAAATGTTATTATTTGTCCTCTTCTATAAAGTATCCTCTCATGGGAATAATCAGTGTTGGAGGTGCTGTAGAAAGAGACAGGCAATGAATGCACTGTTGGTAAAGCTCTCAAGGGAGTCAACCATTGCAGAAGTCAATTAGGAATTAGGCTATTAAATTGACTATAATGTTTTCTCCTTTCACAGAGACCATCTCACTGCTCAGAGGGATAATGTATGCTAGGCATATAATTCTCAAAGAGGTCAACAAATAAAAGTCCCATATGTACCAAAAAATATCTACCAAGACTTTTTGTAGTAGCAAAAAACTGGAAACAAAATTGATGACCATCACTTGGGGAATGACTGAACAAGCTGTGGTATGTAAATGTAATGGGAATCCTACCATGTTGTAAGAAATGAGGAAGATGATGAGTGCAGAAAGAAACATGAGAACATGTGAACTACATAGAACTAGGAAGACAAAAGACACAAAGACTTCAGCAACAGGAATAATGGAAAGATGCCAGATGAGAATGACCAAATTTGGATCCAAAGAAGAACCTCCTTCTCTTGTTTCTTTGCAGAGGTAGAGACACCATGAGCATGGAATGCTGCATATGAGGCCATGCCTTTTCAACATGTTGGTGAGATTTACTGGATTTTTTCCTTCCTTTTTAGAAAAATTTCATAAGGGATAAAATTCTGTGAGGGGTGAAAGGAAGGACATAATGGGAAAATATAAAATGTGAAAAATATATATCCATAAGATTTATGTTTCAAAAAAATGAATACAGCTATTGGAAATTGTGGGGATGCCCACTGACTGGGGAATGGCTGAACAAATTGTGGTATATGAATGTAACGGAATATCCTTGTTCCATAAGAAATGGTGAGTAGGCAGATTTCATAAAAACCTGAAAATATTTGCATGAACTGATACAAAGTGAAATGAGCAGAACCAAGAGAACACTGTACATAGTAACAGCAATATTGTAAGATGATCAGCTGTGAATGACTTTGCTCTCCTCAACAATACAATGATCCAAAACAATTTTGAAGGCTTTATGATGACAAAAAGCTATATACCTCCAGAGAAAACTGAGTCTGTTGCAGACTGAAGCATACTTTAAAAAAATTTCTTTATGATTCTTGTTCTTTTGGTCTGTGTTTTCTTTTGCGACATGGCTAATATAAAAATGTTTTGCTTGACTGCACATGTATAATCTATGTCAATCACTTGCCTTCTGAAGGAGGGAAGAGGGAAAGAATGGAGGGAAAGGATTTGGAACTCAAACTTTAAAGAAAAGAAATGTTTAAAATGTTGGTTTATACATAACTGAGAAAAATAAAATTAAAATTAAATGTGACAAAAACATAAAATGTTGCCCCTCCCCCAAAAATGAATACTATGAAGTTATAATGACAAAGCTTGAACCCAAAGAAATAATTAAAACAGTCATGTTCCTTTCCACCCCACCCTCCACTTCTTTGCAGAACTGGGGGAATTACGGATATGAACCATTTTTTCCATGTGTTGGTACAATGGATTTGGAGTCAGGGGTTTAGGTTCTATCTCACACCTGTCACTTATGATTTGTGTGACCTTAGGCAGGTAATCTCTCTGGGCATCAGCTTCCTCATCTACAAAATGAAGTGACTAAGCTTGGCTTCTGAAATCACTCTAGTTCAAGATCTGTGATCACACAAATCTTCCAACTCTTAAAATGGGACAGAGTTCAAAGCAAGGACCCCAATTCTGACCATCACCATTTCCTGGAGAAATGAAATTAATCCAAGACGTTCCCACAGTCAGAAGGTAGAAAGAAAGAGCTCAGGAGCAGCTACAGCTGGCAGAAACCTGATCTCTTTGTCAGGCAGAGAGACAGGCTGCCAACAGCAACATTGGTTTAAAGTACAAGCTTGTGCAGAAAATATTGCAGAGAGGAGGATAGAAGATTGTCAGTAATACTACTTCACAAACAGTCATTCAAAACAGTGAAACGGGATTGAGAAAATAAGCTGGCTGATGAGATTGGCCAAAAGTCAAATAATCACAAGTATCTTGACAATACTCAGATATAACAGTAGGAATACCTAACTTTTATGGAAAGCTTCGATGTTTTCAAAGTGCCTCGGATTATAGCTGCAGAGGTGGGTGACCTCTCAGAGACCATGGAGAACCACCTTATTGGACAGATGAGGAAACAGAGGTCCAGAAAGGCTAGAGGCATTTTATGGGATCATAGGTCTAGATGTAGAAGGGACCTCCTCATTCTACTGTTAAGGAAACAAAGTCCTTAATCAGGTCAAATGACTTACCTAAAGCCATACAGTGAATAAACCTCAGAGGCTGAATTGAAACCAGTTCTAACTCCAGAGTTTGTGTTCTTCTGGTAGGGGAAGAGGGAGACTAGGAAAGGGAGTGAGAAGTTAGTGATTAGAATGAAAAGAAAGAAGAGTATCAATGAAATATTATTTAAATACAGAAAAGAATGCTGAGTTCAGAAAATAAAAGACAAACAGAACAGTTTTGCTATTTTTATGTTTAATTTAATATACACTTTTAAAAAATATACACAAATTACTCTGTTTCTTTTCTGTTCCCTATATATTGAAATATTCATGTTTGTTAAGTTCATAATAAAAAAGATTAAAAGGATTTAAATGCCTTATAGACTTTGTTGAATTTGAGGTTGGTACTAAAGAGATTATATTAACCCATTTTACAATCAGGGAAACTGAAGCGCCTTGTCCAGGTTAATCAGCATCAGAAGCAGAATGAGCACTCAAGTTTTCCAACCTCCAGGGCCAGCACTGTCTGTCCTGGCCCTGGGAGATCTTGCACAATTATGGGTGATATTTACATAATGTTCTAGGCCGTTATGATCACAGGCTGTTACCTACTTTATCTCAAGGGAGATAAAGATGAAATTGGAAGGGAAAATGGCCAAACAGATAAGTTGGGATATTATCTAAATTTAACGCCTATCAATCTGAGTGTCTGATACAAACTTCCACATGGCACAGGGAGGCGCCATAATAACAATAAATAATAATAATATTTGTTCATCTAATCTTTGCTGGAGGAAGTCTATCAGGCTTGGGTTCTATGGCCACTGACAACATGCATCAGAAACATGACCTAAGGAAATAATAAGAAATCCAGAAGACTAAAAGATGGAGTGGGCCAGTAATGCATGGAGGATGTAAAACAGCAACCCAAATGTCCTGCTGGGATCCCTGAAATAGCAAAACAAGCAAAAAAAAAGACTTCCAGTGCATTAGATACCTCAGATACAGCCTTCCATCTTAGAGATTTATGGAAAGACATGAGTGGGACTACCATGGGTTGGGAAAATGTAAAGGGGTGGTGAGGGGGCAGCCACAAGTGGAAGAGCTCAGCCCTCACTAAGGGACAGCAAGTCTCAGAGCTCAAAAGGTCAGGAGAAGCCATCTAGTCCAACTCCCTCGTTTTGAAAGATGAAGAAATTGAGACCCAGGGAAATGAGGTGATTTGCCCAGGGTCATACTAGTTAATAGTTAATCCAAGGACTAAATCTCAGACCTTCACTGTTCTTCCCATTACCCCACAATGCCTAGGAGTATTAGACTGAGAACTGGAAGGGATCTCATAGGCAATCTAGTACAATCTCCCCAAATGACACAAGAGGAAAAGTGAGGCCAAGGAAAGTGTAGTATTAGAGGCAAGATTTGAACTCAGGTGCTCTGACTCCCAGCCAGCTAGGTGGCATAGTAGGTAGAGTGCTGGACCTGGAATTAAGAAGACTCATTTTCATGAGCTGAAATCTGGCCTCAGGCACTTAGCTATGGGACCCTGGGCAAGTCACTTAACCCTACCCGCCTCAGTTTCCTCATCTGTCAAATGAGCTGGAAAATGAAATGGCAAGCCACTCCAGTATCTCTGCCAAGAAAACCCCAGATGGGGTCATGAAGAGTTGGATATGACTAAACAACAATTCTGACTCCAGAACCAGCATTTTCACTAACCCCTGATGGCTCCCTATTCAAGTAAAAAGGAGAGGAAGGTGTAGGATCTGAGATGGATTTTGAAGTGTGGGTGGGACTGGCCTTTCCAAATCATAGGACCAGCTTGAGGAAAGGGGCATAGCAGTGAAAGTGTTTGCTCTGGAGTAACAAAGACTAGAGTTCAAATCCTTCCACTGATAACTACTTATGTGACCTTGGTCAAGTCACTCTCCCTCTATAAGCATCAGTTCCTTCACTGTAATATAAAGGGGTTGGACTAGATGGCTTCTGAGATACCTTCCAACTGACACTCTGACACTTCTGACCAGAAGCCAGGAAGACCTGGGTTTAAATCCCAATCTACTGATAATTATTAGCCACTGTTCTCATTTATAAGATCAGAAGGTTGTACCAGATGGACTCAAGTATTTCCAAAGCAATAAGTATTCATCACTTTTTGAGTCATTGTTGGTGTGGATAGATTGCTGAGCTTAAGATCAGGAAGACCATGAATCCATTAAGTTCCACCTCTGACACTTATTACCATAGTGACCCTGGGCAAGTCACTTAACTTTCTTAAATGTCAGCTTCTTTATCTGTGAATCTTTCCAGCTCTAAATCTATGATCCTATTAAATGTCCAATTTTTTCACTGAAGGAATATAGTGAGTATTACAGGGTATATTTATACTTAATGGTAAGTCAATTTCTTTTTCTTTTTTGGAAATATTGGAATACAATATTCCTTCTTAATAGTAATTGTAACAGAGTCTTATATGATCCTGATGAACATCCTTTGGTCCTTGAACTCTCTAGCTACTTGCAGTATTATATTATTTTACTTCAGGCTCTTGGAGGGTCCCCAGCACATGGCTTCCCAGGTGTACCAACAGAACCAATAGCTTCACACCTCTTGGTGTACCACAATGCATGCATGAGCACTTTGTCCTTTTAAATTTCATTTTACTTATTCCAACTTATTGAGATCTTCTTTGAATCTGTGCTCTATCATCAAATATGTTTGCTGTCCCTTCAAATATTGAATCATCTTCAAATTTGAAAAGTCTATCATCTATAACATGCATCCTCAACACTGATGAAAATGATGAATAAAACTGGGCCAAAGACAGATCCTTGGGGCACTCCACTAAAGACATTCCAAGATGATTTTGAGCCGTTAATGGGTAATCTTTGAGTTTGGTTTTAGGAGACGCACTAGTCCATCCCCTTCATTTTATGTATGCAAAAATTGAGATCCAGGAAGGTTCATTGATTTGCCCATAGTCAAGATTTCTGCCCCCAAATACAGAACTTTACCAAGCACTGCCACACTGCCACTCTTATTCAAGCTACCTAATAACTCTACTGTCTTCTGACCCACATCTTTTCATCATGTCTACAAGGATGCTTGGACAGATTGTTTCCAAATAAGTTTCTGAAATCTAAGTTTTCTGTGTCAATAGCACGGTCTGATCTAGCAGCATGGCCTGGATAAATCAGGTCTGAAATAACTGCATGTTGTTTGTAGGAAGCAGCAGAGGCTCTCATTCTCCCCATGCATAAGTAATTCCATGAGACCTCACATTTGGCTGAACAGAGATTTGGATTTTCTTCTTCCTTAGGCTTGCTTTCTGGAAACCATGATTGTCTCAAGGATTCTGGAGTAACCAGTTTTCTCTTATCTCCAGTTCCCAGCTAGCCCCATGGGAAATGTAGCTACAATGTTCTTTTCTGCTGCCTGTCCTTGGACTCCAAGATAAAGAATTCCCCAGAGGAACACAAGCGAATATTCTTCCCCTAACAAAATTATTTATTAAAGACAATGGTGGGGGGAGGTTAAAATGACTCTCCTGATTTTGTTATAATAGGTTTCTAACTCCACATAAGTAACTTAAACAAATGTTGGAAGTCTGGTTTGTAAGTATCAGTGACAACCTTCCAGTGTAATAGTATAGGAGGAAGCCCGCTGTGCTCTCCTTTTCACCTCTCCAATCCTACCTAATCTTTGACACTCAGCTCAGTGCCCTTCTCCTCCACAAATCCCTCCCCAAGCACTCTGGTTCACGCCTAGCTTCCTTCCCTCTATCTGCTGCCCTTCCTGTTCGTCCCATTCACAAATCCTAAACTCCTAAATCTGAACTTGGAAGGAACCTCAAGGGCCATCTAGTCCAAACCCTTCATTTTACAGAATAGGAAAACAAAACTCAGAGAAATTAGGTGACTTATGTACTGTCACACTGAAAGTTATAGAGGTGGGATTTGAACCCAAACCCTCTGACTTCAGAGCCAGGGCTCTTTCCATTACGCCATACTGACTGAATCAATTATATAATATCTTTAGGCAAGTTTTCCCTCTCAAGACCTCTATTTCCCCATCTGTAAAATGGGAGAGTTGAACTAAAAGATTTCAACATTCTAAACATCTCCAAAGTTGGGGCATTTGACTCTTTCACCTCAGTGTGTCTTGTTTCTCTTACAAGACAGAGAGCATGTCCCATCATTCTCCTGCTCCTAGTGGGCACAAGGTAGGTATAGATTTGAACCAAATCTCACTAAGAGGGTTGAATAATGGAATGCAGATTAGCTTGGGACAATCTTGATTATGTCTCAAACCGTGAAGGAACATATTGACTGAATGCCACTTAAGGGTGTGGTGCCAAGGAAGAGAAAATTCCACCCAATGTATGATGACCAAAGTCTTCCTATGGAACTGAAATTCCAGGGCTTTTGTGAGTGTGTCTTGCCCTTGCGTTTTTGGGACCATTTCAGTCCAGCTTATGGTGAAATGTATTTGCAGTTTCAGCGCCCACTCTGACTGCACAGGGTATAAAAGGACATGGAAACTATAACCAAAATCTGCAGGATAGATGTCTAACTCAGATGCTTGGGGAGTTGTTTATGTCAGCTATAGAACTGGATGTAATTGATTTTAAATCGACTAAAATAGTCAACTAATAGAAGCTGAAGCCGTGGTTGGAAGATCCAATTAAGCCAACCAACATAGGCTAGGTGGCAGGAAAAACTCCCTCATTTGTTGGAGCTGTCCTACAAAGAGGATGGTCTAACTCAAGAGGTGGGAGATTCCCCTCCTTGGAGGTCTTCAGGTAGAAGCTGATGGCCACTTTTTAGGGTCTTTCCAACCCTTAATTCTGTTTAATCAGAGTGAAGAAGAATCTGCTTAGAATATACATGATCCCAAACCAGGAGACACTGGGAAACACCTGTTGTTTGTTCTTCATACTCAGAGGAACAAGGACATCATGATGTGGGGGTCAAGGTATAGTCTGTTCAATTGTGGTTGATCAGTCCAACATCAGCTCAGAAGGCTTTACCACAGTTCAAGCACAAATAGTCCATTAAAACATTTAGAATGGAGATGGCTCTAGATTTCCTCTGTGCTACTGTAATTCTGCTTTGCCCATAGATAACAATGCCTTCTTGGATGTGGGCAGGCCATGCTGCATGGCCTGTGTCGGTATCTCCCATGTCTCACAATCAATACTAAAATTAAACTTTAGCGCTGGGAAACACCTCCCCTATAAGTGGGGTTCAATAGGATCTATCAGATCAGGTCTATTGATTGGAAAGGAGTGATCAATTCAAAGTGAGGTTGGGGAGGGAAGAGAAGAATTTATATTCATTCCTCACCCCACAAAGACCTTGAGTCTGGAGACACTGATTTCCCATGTATGGTCCTCAGCTCCCAGGTCATCACCTTGGATTCCAGTTCCCCTTTGATAGTGACATGAGTGCCATTACAAGAATCTCCTTTGATTGGAAACATTTGGAATTAAGGTTCAAAACCAGCAGTATTTCCCATTTTACAGATGCTGCCCACCATTTCCCAGCCTGTGGGGCTGGCACAGCTATCAAACCAATGAAATTCATAGGAAATAAAATTTTCCAAACTTTCCAGCTAGACAATGCTGAGAAGGCGTGAGATAGAAATGGAAGAATGGAATTAAAAAGCAAAAACAGAATGGGGTGGAAATGTAGATAGAATGAAATTGGATATCCTTTTGCAGAAATTAATTATGTTAATTAACACTGATGAGATATTAATTGACTTGACTGAGGGAACAAAGAAAGGGTAGAATTGGGAAGAAATGGGAATAAAATTGAAGAAGAGGACAGAAACAAAACCAGACTAAATCCATCATAACGAAGAACCGTTCCTTTTATCTTTATGCTCTATGTGTTTCCCTATTTCCTTATCATCTTACCTGTTAGAATGCAATCTCCTTGTCAGTCGGGGCTATTTAATTTATTGGCTTTGTATCCTCAGTGCTGGGCACATAGGACATGCTTAATAAATGCTTGTAGACTGATCTGTTCACATGTTGTTTTCTTACAGGAGAAATGTCAGCTCTCTGAGGACAGGCACTTTTTGGTTTCACCTTTGTATATTCTATGCCTAACACTGTGCCTGGCGCATACATGATAAACGTTTAATTGGCTCTTGTTGAATGATCCAAAAATCCTAGGCAGGCCAAATCATGAATTCTGAAACAATATGGTGCTGAGGTCAGAAGCCTAGGACTCAGAGGTCGTGTTAACAAACCCAGAGTCTGTTCTTCCAGGCTTTCCAAATACGACATGCTTGGGAGAATGAGGAAACAGGTAATGGGTAGGCCTTGGATGGCACCCAAGTACTCCCTCACTGGCCTCCTTTTCAGGTCCATGCCCTCTAGTCATGGTTCCCACAAGATGGCACAAACTGTGGAGACTGGCTCTCATGAGCTTGAGAAGTTTCTAGGTAGTGTTAAGAGCCTGTGGCATCTGAGCCAACTTTTTGTGTTTTCTGATAGAGAGACTGGTAGCACACAGCCCTGCAAGACATCATTTGTCTTGGTTTCTGATTTAATTGTGCCTACCACCTTCATAATGAATGCTCTGCCTCATCCAGCCAACACACAGGAGAACCACAAAGGCACGTGATCATGTGGGAGCGCTTTTATTTCTTATTTGAGGATGTGGGTTTTTGCCCCCATAAACACTTTTTTCCCCATGCCATTTTTTAAAATAATTTCAATAGAGTTCACATTACTTCACCTTGTAAGTTTTTATTTTCCCAATGGTTGTGGAATAAAACTCTGCACCCAAAATTTCAGTAGCTAAAATTCTAATGCTGTTGTCCAAAACACTGTTTCCTATTTCCATGCTTTGTACTGGCTGCCCCCTATGCCTGGAATGTTCCCCCCCTTTCACTTGTGTCTTTTAATTTTCCTGACTTCTTAACAAGCTTCAGCTCAAGTTCCTCCTTCTCTAGAATGTCTTTCCTGGATCTCCCAGCTACTAGTGCCTTCCACTCTCAGATTCCCTTCACTTTACTCTGTATATATTTTGTATGTATCTAGTTAGTTACATATTGTCTCTTCCCCCTCTCCTGCCATTGAATGTGGGCTCCTAAAGTACAAGAATTTTTTTCTTTGTACCCCCAATGCTTAGCACAGTGCCTGGCATATAATAAACACTTAAATGCTTAAATGTTTGTTCAATGATTGATCAAAGAAGGAAACTTCAGGCACCACCATCAAATTCTTCCTCCAAGGTGTTATTGTAACTGAGAAGGGACCCTGTGCTTGCTTTTACTGGTTCTTGAAGGCTCTACAAATAGAACAGAGCTCCGGCATGTTCTTGAAACCTTTAAGTGCCTTGAGAATGGACCTGGTGGTGGTGGTTGGTTTCTGTGGCCCACCAACCAGCCCAGCTATTTTACAAGAGGTCCAACAACCAGCCCAACTGTCATGAGAAGCCCATCTCCAAGTTGGTTGAAGGATAATGAATTTTCCAGCCATAGCAGATCTCAAAGCCAAAGGACTCAGTCCTACAGCAAATGTTCTTAGCCTGGGGTCCATGTACTGCCTTAAGAGGTTTGTGGATAGATTTCTGGAGGTCCAAGAACTTGGATGGAAAAAAAAATTAGATCTTTATTTCCACTAACCTCTAAATGAAACTTAGCATTTCCTTCAATTATTTAAAAACATGCTGAGAAGAGGTCTATGAGCTATACTGGACTGTCATTTGGGTCATACACTGACCCAAAAAAGTTAAGAAGCCCTAATCTCAGTGAAAAGAATAGAATTCCCCCAATGAATCCCTGAAACACTAAAATAATCAAGAGGACAAAGAGAAAAATCATCTTCAAAAACCAAATCTTTTACCCACAAAAATAAAAAGCCAAGTCTGGGTCTAGGTCTTTGAACCAGACAATATACATATTTCAATCAATAAATAAATATTTATTAAGTGCTACTATTCACCAATCACTATGATAGGTACTGGGGACACAAAAAGAGGCAAAAGACAGTCTCTGCCCTCAAGGAGCTCACAAATGTGAATAGGTGCCTGTATGGGAAATATGGTTTGGCAACTACCTTCATGTATGCATAGGATAACTAGTTGGTGCAGTGGACAGAGCACCAGGTCTGGAGTCAGAAAGACTCAACTTCCTGAATTCAAATCTGGCCTCAGACACTTCCTAGCTGTGTGACCCTGGGCAGGTCACTTCACCCTGTTTGCCTCAGTTTCCTCATCTGTCAAATGAGCTGGAGAAGGAAACGGCAAATGGCTCTAGTATCTCTGCCAAGAAAATCCCAAATGGGGTCACCAAGAATCAGAGACGGCTGAAAATGACTCAACAAAAACAACACGTATGTTTGGATTTGGAGAGAAGGATGTGAATGTGTTCTGGTGGCTAAATTCCGTACATGTGACTGAATGAATGAAGGACTCCGATCAACACAAGGGCTCACTATGATTTTAGAGAGAACCGATGACCAAGAATAACACCCACTTCTTGGAAGAGAGATAATAGATTCAACATGCGGAATGAGACACATTTCTGGACATGGTCACTGGGAGAATTTGTTTAGCTGACCTTGCATATTTGTGGCAAGGGTTTTATTTTTATTTTTTCCCCACTGGACAGAAACAAAATTAAATGTTCATTTTAAAAATTTTAATAAAAAACTTTATGTGGCCATGTCCCAATTATAAATTGTGTAAGCATGTGGGAATGAGTGCCAATGGATGAATTCTACACCTCTGTGTATATGTGTGAATAGGTTTGCTTATGTGGAGCGTCCACTCCCTGAGGGCAGGGATTGTTTCTCTTTGTCTTTGTAAGCTCTACATCTAGCACAGTGCTTGTTAAATTGAGCTGAATGTGTGTCTACACAACAGTCTTCAAAGAACTGAAATTATGAAGAACCAGAAAAACAATACACATAACAATGCTGACCTCAGCATAAATGAACAAAAGAACAACAAAATGTCCAACACTTGATGCTGCAAAATTGTAATGACCAAAACAGACCAAGAGATCCATTGGGATACAGAGATTGAGTAAAGAAAAAGCAAAAACTACCAACAAACATTTACTTGGAAGAAAGAAAATGAGGCAGAGAAAAACAGCAAAATGCATCCATTTGCTCTAATTCCTCTTTCTTTAAAATAAATGTTATTGTAATATGAGATGGCTCTGGGAGGTGGAGTGGAGGAATATCTGGAGAAGTTTCATCATGTAAAAAATATCAATCAACTTTTATTAAGGAAGAGAGAGGGGGCAGCTAGGTGGCACAGTGAATAGAGCAACAGCCCCGGAGTCAGACTTGAATTCAAATCCGGCCTCAGACACGACACACTTACTAGCTGTGTGACTTTGGGCAAGTCACTTAACCCCAATTGCCCTGCCTTCCCCCCTCCAATAAAAGGCCAAAAAAGAGGGAGTGAGACAGAGAAGTAAGGGGACAGAGAAGAAAGAGAGAGTGATAAGGGGAAAAGGGAGGGAGAGAGAAAGAAGAGAGAAAGAGAGGGACAGAGGGAAAGGGGAAAGAGAAAGGAGAAAGAGGGAAAGGGACAGAGGGAGGGGGAGAGAAAATGAAAAAAGGAAAGAGAGGGAGAGGGACAGAGAAGGAAAGGGAGAGAAAAAGAGGGGAGTAAAGAGAGAAAAAGAAGGAAAGAAAGAGAAAAAGACAGAGACAGACAGATAGATGGACAGATAGATGGATGGACGGATGGATGGATGGATGGATGGATGGATGGATGGATGGATGAAGGTGGGCTAGAGACTGGGATTGAAGGATTGAAGTAAAAACAATGTATATGATGTTATCGACCACATAATTAAAGCTACCTGAAGGGCCCTCTGCCTTTTACCTAGTTTTTATCTTCCAACAATTCCCAGAGTCTCAGCTTCTCAGAGGTGGGGAAGGGCCCTCAGAAGCCACCTTCTATATGTCCAACAATAACTGCCAAAATATTCTTACGAGGACAAGTCTAACCAGGCCATTCTTCCACCCAAGGCTGTCCAATGGCTTCCTCTTGCTTAGCATTTAAAGTTATTTATGATCTGGTTTCTTCCAGACTTAACATTCTGTCCCCTCATGTACTCACTGCTGTTGCCAAACAAGCTCTTCATTCCATGTCCTACCTTCATGCCTTTGTACAGGACATCTCCCACATCTGGAGTGCAATCCTTCCTCTCTTGTACATCTTAGAATTCTCACCTTTCTTCAAGATTTAGCTTAGGTGCTACTTCCTGCAGGAAGCATTTGTTCACTGCCACCACCATTAACCCCTAACTGGGAGGGCTCTCTCAAGCTAGCTAAAGTGTAACAACCTGGGGCTAAGATGGACATACAACACACTTCAAAATTTAATCTGCATTACTAACATCTTCTCCATTAGAGACAAAGCAAAAAAAAACAAACCAATAAATCGAGCTATGATTCCTAGGGTTTGCCAATTTCCAAGGATAAATGTTCACACTGAAATAGAACAATCGGTTCTCATAAGTGGGGTGAGCTGACTCCAGCAAAGCCCTGGTTCTCTCACTTCTCAAATTGTCTTGTATTTCCTTCTCTATTTACATTTTATATCCTGTTCCCTGACACCCACCCCAGGACAGCATAAGCTTCTTGAGGGCAGAATCTGTTGTTTTGAATTCTTTTTTTCTGTCTTTGTATCTCCAGTATCTCCAACAGCTTATTTAGTGGGTTGAATCCTATTAAGGAGACACTTAATATGACTGGTGAGGGGCAAATAAAGTAAACGAACAGCACAGAGAGATCCCTGGGGCAGCACATGATGGGGACAGGCAAGCTGCAGTGGATAAGGAAGGAGATGCCGTCAGGACAGTGTACGGTAGGAGGGGAAGATGAGTTGGTCACATGAGAAAGTGAGGGGTGACAGGTAAATAGCCAGGGGTCTCCACTGGTATCCTGGTGGAATAAGGTCTCCAGCACACTAGGCGGACCCCCTTTGGAGAACTGATGGAAGGTTATGCACCAAAGTCCCACAGGCACAGATGGATTATGATCTCATTGTTGGCAACCGAGCCATGAGATAACACAGCTAATGGAGTATTTCAGTTGAATACTTGAGATTGTGTCTGCGAGTGCCACATCTACTCTGACCCCCTGCCCTTGAGAGGGCCTAGGAAGGAGTACCGTATTGGAAATTGGGAGGAGGGAGAGAAGCATTTTTAGCCCAAAGAAAAGGCTATTTGAGAAATAGCCAGTCTAATAGGAGGGACTAGCAGAGAAGCATTTTCTTCACCTGATGGCTCAGTCAACAAGGCCTCATTTTTCCCCCATAGCTGGTTTACTCCTGAGCATGAGAAATCACAGAAAAAGCAGACAACTGAGCACTCACAACACAGACCTAAAATCTCTTTCTGCTGCAGTTTTGAAGCCTTCTTAAAAATTAGTATTCTGCTTTCCAAGTTTCTAATGACAAAGGATGAGCCCATTTATTTCAGGGTAGAAGGCGCCTGGTGGGCAAGTTCCCTCTTCCAAGGCAGACAGATATCTATTTCATGACTTAACAATTTTAATGAGTTCCCAGGGACTCCAAGAGTTAAGGGGCTTGTCCTGAGTCACAAAGACATTGCCTGTTCTCCCACACCTATAACATCATACTCGTACCTCTTAAAATTCCTTGTTTGTTTAGTTATTTCTGTGGTGCCTGACTCTTTATGACCCATTAGAAGTGTTTGCCATTTCCTTCTCCAGTTCATTTTACAGATGAGGAAACTGAGGCAAACAGAGTTAAGTGACTTGCCCAGGCTCACACAGCTGATAAAAGTCTAAGGTCAAATTTGAACTCAAGATGAGTCTTGTCCAGGCCCAGTGCTCTATGCACTATGGTGCCCTCTAGCTGACACTTAGAATTTCTAGCTTCCTTCAAGTCAGCTGAAGCATCACCTTCTTCCATGCAGCCCTGCCTGATCCCAACAACAGGTCATTTTCTGCATGCCTGACTCTGATACAAGCTATGGAAAATTTACCTTATATTTTTTGCATATATTTTTATACAAATATAATGTAACACCAGCTCACCTCTATAACAATAGATACAATAGATGCTACTACTGTATCTTTAAAGAATCAAGAGACTATAATTTTGGAAAGCTGTTTGTGTAGCTGAAGGTCAGAAAAGGGCAGGAAAAAAATTAGAATCAAGAGAACTTTTTTCCTGAGGGAACTATTTTAACTCTTATCTTGTAAGAAAACATGAAGGGAGTTTTGGAGAAACTTTAATTGGTATCCTAAGAGAACAGAATGATTGGACTACACTTCCAGAAATGAAGAGTAGTCAGTTTTAGGATTGGTTATAGATGACTTTAGCTGTGATCTTCCTCAGAGTGAATGTATTTTAAATAATTATTTATGTCTTCCTCTTGTTGTTGGTTATGCTGTTAATAAAGCATATAACTGGTAACCCTAATGTTTATATAAGCCAAAGACATTAGGGGATTTAATGTATATATAGAAATGAACAAAAGTGTGTGGGGAAAGAGCCTTCTCCAATTCACACATTGTAATTTAGAGGCTTGAAACTAACTGAAAAAAATTTTAGTAATTTATGAAGAAAACTCAAAAAATATTTCACAGTCTTAAAACCTAATGTAATGTTGAATAAGGAGAATGGTTCAGTAGTAGGTCAGGTGCTTATCCCTACCTGGGCTATTTAGAGAGTAGAAGAACATAAAACTCGGCTACATCTATATATGCATATATGT
This sequence comes from Pseudocheirus occidentalis, assembly GCA_028646575.1. NCBI lineage: Eukaryota > Metazoa > Chordata > Mammalia > Diprotodontia > Pseudocheiridae > Pseudocheirus > Pseudocheirus occidentalis. The sequence continues at coordinate 378,184,636 of CM053593.1, forward strand.
CTTACCTAAAAGAATGTAAACTCCCTGGTGGCAAGTACTATTCACTATATTATATGGTGTAAGATGCTCTAGACCTGTCTCTGCCAGACTGCTTTCCACTTTCCCCAATAATTCTTGTCAAATAGGGATTTCTCTCCACGCTAATTTATGTTTTCACATTTATGCTGTATAAACACTGACTATTGAGTTCAATTATTTCTGATTCTCCTTCCTCTAATTTTCTCTGCTTTTCTATTTCTTACCCACTAACAAATGCAAATAAAAACAACTCTGAGGTTGCATTTCACACCCAGCCAATTGGCAAGCCAACAAAAGATGGGAATAATCAGTGTTAGAGAGGTAGATGAACGCCTTTGCGACGGAGCCGTGAATGGTTCCAATCATTTCGGAAAGCAATTTGGAATTATTCTTAGAGTGTGATTAAAATATCTATACTCTTCAAAGCAGATATTATGCTGATAGGAATATATCCAAAGGATGTCAGTAACAAAAAGAAAAGTCCAATAGACATCGAAATGCATGTTTCACAGCAGCAAAAATGAGAAACAAAGTAGAGATCCATCAATTAGGAATGGCTCAAATAATTCATGGTTCATTAATAAAATGGAAATTTAAAACATAATGAATAAAGAGGAAAGTCATATGAACTTAGGCAAAGCTAAATGAACAGAATCAGGGGAATTAATTATGCAACAAACTCAACTATTTAAATGGGAAGAACAGCAAAACAAACAACAAATTCTTCAATATTACAATGACCAAGGTCAGCCCCAAAGAAAAAAATATGATCATACATTTGCCCCTACATTTTTGCAGACCATGAGTATGAAATACTACATATAATGCTGGACTTTTTTGATATGAAAATTAATTTTGTCAAACTCTTTCTTTTCTGTTATAAGGATGACTGTTACAAAAGAGTGAGGGGGATACAACAATAAAAGTAATAGGTGGTATTAAAAATCAATAACGGCAACTAGGTGGCACAGCAAATAGAGCACCAGCTCTGGAGTCAGGAGGACCTGAGTTCAAATCTGGTCTCAGACACTTAACACTTACTAGCTGTGTGACCTTAGATAAGTTACTTAACCCCAACTGTCCTGCCTTCCCCCCTCCAAAAAAAGTTTAAAAAACAATAAAATTGGTGGGGGGTTTTGTTTAGGAAAAAAAGACATCATCAACTACTCTCACATGATTCCTATTTTTCCACAACTAAAAAATATTTCTTACAATGGCTTACACAGGCATTAAGGATATACTTGATGAAAACATAAAAAGAGAATCGGTAAGCTTTCAGAGAGGATTTCCTTCAGCAGACCACATTTTTATAATCATGTAATTAATTTAAAATAAGATTTTCCTCTATACCTTCTTAGTATTGACTTTTAAAAACCATTTTATTTGATAGGAAAACCTTCAATATCACTCTTTAAATGAAATGTCTCTAAAATGCTATGACAGCTGCCACTTCATCTATGACAGGTCCACTGACTGACAACTGATACCAAACAAAACAGAAAACAAAGACACAAGTTCACTTAAGGTACTCACCAATATCACAGAGGCTGTCCTGCACAGTAGCCCAATGGAAAAAGGACTCCTCATTCATGATGACATTCTCCAAACGCCCCCATTCATAGGTGACATTGTATTAATTGCATTGTACCCTGGAACAAAACAAAGCCAAGTCAATAAAATCTTTAATGATTTAAAAGATATTAGGTTAGCCATCCACACAGGAAAAGCAAAGTGGATGAATAATGTATGGTGCATACGACCCATGAGAGTTCTCCTTAGTGATCAGAATCCTCCACTGAAGTGAGAAGGCAGTGGAAGAGAGATCTTATTGACCAAAACAAGTGGCCAAAACAAATGTGTGGCCACTGTGAGTAGGGAAAAGGTAACAAAAGGGAGGGCATCCTCACAAACCACATGTGTTCTCCCCAGGATCCACAAGCAGTCTGGTAACCCATTTCTCCTCCTGAATTTGAAAGGGCTCCTCTATAGGAGAAATGGCCCAGATCCTCAATCTTTTTGGAGGTAAAAAAAACGAGTAGAAAATAGTAATGTCCCTGATACCAAGTGGATATGCCTTCTTGTCCCCACTTCACAGATTTTAGGTGCCAGGAAGCCACCATGGGTCCTGTGGTCTGAACTTCTCTCAGCAGTGTCACTGACAGGGGAGTCCACTATCTACTAATCTGCCTACTGGGTGTGGGTCAGTCTCATATTTCTCCATGCTTTTGACCCCCTCTTCTATATCCTGCATCCAAGAAATCAATCTCACAAGTACAAGATATAGGAGGCATTAGACAGTAGTTTGTCTGGGGGGATAAAAAAGACATGAGAGGCTTAGTGATAACAGACTCCACCCAGGTGAAAATGGTGGCTAAAAAAAGCTAGTATCACCTTGAGCATGAAGAGTCAGAGCTTCCAAAATAAGGAGAGGATGGTCCTATTGTGTTGTTTGGACTAATCCATATCTGGAGTATTGGGCTTCATCTCATTTTAGAAAACACATGGATAACTTGTATAGCATTCAGAAGAATGCAACCAGAATGACAAGCCAAGAGTACATGCCATGTGGGGATGAAAGGAGAGCATGAGAGTTGTCTTAAAATACACAATTCTGAAAGACTCAGGATGGAAAATGCCATCCACATCCCAAGAAAGAACTCTGGACTTGGAATACACATCAAAGCAGACTGTTTGCTCTTTTTTTGTTCTTGTTTTTTCTTCTTTCTTATGGATTTTCCCTTTCATTCTGATTCCTCTTTCATAACGTGACTAATGTGGAAATCTGTTTAATATGATTGTGCATGTATAGCCTATATCAGACTGCACAGCAGTCTTGGGGAGGGGGAAGCAAAGGAAGGGAGAAAATTTAGATCTCAGAATTTTGAATACTGAAAACTAAAAAGAAATAAATATTTTTAAAATAGTCTTAAAGTACTTGAAGTCTTAGAAGTCCCCACTTGGAAATGCTGGGATACCCTTAGGGCTCCAATGTTGGGTGTTGTGTACCCTGATGTTGGTACCAATGTAGCCTGAGGGAAGAAGAGACTGCCTGGCTCCAATTTCTCCCTTCTTCAGACTTTGATGAAGGAATGAGGTGTAGAGTGGTCCTGTTCTTTACCCAGGACACCCCAGTCTGCACCACAGCCATTCCAGAGACAATTTTGACACCCTCTACAATGAGTCCCATGCAGAGCAAAGCTTGGCTCCAGCCTAGGGTGAGAAACAAAGACTCTCTCCGGAGATACCTAACCCCTCTCCAGTCAGATTTCTATCCTCCCTCCAAATGGTCCATTGGCTAGCCTTCCTTTAGCCTCAGACTAACCCTTCTTACCACCTCTTCTTTCCCATATTCTGACAGTTAGAAATGCTACATTCAGAATATCCTCTTCTGGTTCCCCAGAGAATTTCACAGAGTTTGGTCCTAAAACTATGCTGCTAGAGAAGTGATAGGTGGATCCTGGGACGCAGCCACAGACAGAATAAAATTGTCATTTTAGAATCCAAGAACTGAAGCCAATGCATGATCAGTCATAACAGTCGGGAAAGGGGAACACTCCACCACTGTGGAAGCAGTCACAATGGGGACTTTCTCCTTGGCCTTTGTAATGAGGATCTTACATAAACACACTGAGAAAAGTCTCCCAGGACGGGATGTAGCAAAGCTCATAAATGCCACTGTCATGGCAACATGGCGACAAGCAAAGAATGCTACATTTGGAGTCAAGGGACTTAGGTTTGAATCATGGCTCCACTAATGAATGACTTGTATCCTCTTGGGGTATGTCCTTTCTTCTCTGTGGGCCTCAGTTTACTCATCTGTAAAAGGAGGGGGGTGGAGCAGGTGACCTTTAACATGCCTTCTATGGCCAATGGTCTGTGACCTACTGCCAAGCAGCAGGACTAGGATAAAGTCGTTAGAGTGCTTGGTTGTTGTGTGTGTGTATGTCTATGTGTATGTGTGTGTATATATATATATATGTATATGTATATGTATATGTATTTGTACAATATATGTATACATTGATTGATAGACTGGTACTCCAGGACCACAGTAGATGATCAGTAAGATCATGGGTTCATAGGCTAGTGGATTAAGATTTATAAGAAATCTTAAAATGGAATCTAATTCAACCTCTCCATTTTAAAGATGAGAAAAATCAATTCCCAGAAAAGTGAAAATACTCAACATTACACAGGTAGTAAGCACCAAAGTCAGGATTTGAACCCAGGTTCTCTGGCTCTAAATCCCCTGCTCTTTCTAGTGTACCATGCTGTCTCTCCTTTCAAACTCAACTGAATTCTTTTGGTCACAGGAATAGTCAATCAGAAGATGTGTCAGAATGTAGGGAAAGCACCAGCCATGGAATGAAAGAGCTTAGATCCCAGGTCCATCTCTGCCACTGGTCTGCTATATCATCTGTACGGCATCAGGAAGACTCAAGTTCAAATCCAGCCTCAGACTCTTAAAAGCTGTGTGACCATGGGCAAATCACTTAACCGCTGCCCGCCTCAGTTTCCCAAACTGTAAAGTGGGAATCATAGTGACTACCTCACAGAGTTACTGTGAGGACCAAATGAGATCATTTTGGAAAATGCCTAGTTAATGCAGTGCCTGGAACATAGAAGGTACTTAAATGCATGTTTCCTTTCTTCCTCTTACCCTCAGTTCCTCAACTTCATTGAACTATAGGATCTCTAATGTTCTTTCCAGCTCTAAATATACGATTGTTTTGTGAAATACCCTTCAAACCACAAGGGTGCCATATATACCGAAATAAGTACTTTTGTGGAGAGAGAAGGGATAGAGAAGAGATCCTATATAACAGCCGTATGAGGTGAGAAATCCTGTGGGGTGAGGAAAGGAAAGAGACGAATTCCAATCCCAGACAGAGTGCCAGGTGATTATATGACCCTGGACAAGTCATTTCCTTTCTCTGAAACTGTTTCCTCAAATAAGGAAGTTAAATTCTATGTCTAACACTCTCTCTAATAAGAAGATGGTGAGACAGCAATGAAAGAATGGGTAAGAGGGAGACAGGTCGGTGCTTGGTCATTGCCACAGTCTTGCATTTCTATTTGTGTCCAGGTTCCTAGTCTGATGTAGAGTGGGAGCTGCCTCTATACCTGCCTGTTTCTGAAAACCAGAGCTTTCTCCTTAAGAGAACAGGTGTAGCAAGGTCAGAGCCCCCTTAAACCTGGCTCATTGTTGCCAGGGGATCACAATCAGTCCTTTGGCCACTAGGGCTTCAGGGGAAGCTGGGAAAATCCAACCTCCTGTCAAAAGCATTTAAAAGGCAGGACAGAAAAACAAAAAGCCTCCTTGGGCACAATGCCACCTTTGCAAACTGACAGGCTAATTAAACCAAGGGAAAGCTTGGATTGAACCAGAAGCCGTCTCCAAAAACGTCTCTGAAAGGCGCACCTGCTGCCCCTGCAAGCTGCCTGGCAGCCAGGCCAACAAAGGGAAATTTTCCCCCATGATCAAATGTACTTAATTATGCTTAACTGTTAACTTTGTTAGTTGGGGTGGGGCTGGGGACTAGAAAGCAACCCTAAAATACACACACACAGCATCAGTAAGAAAAGGAAGGATAGGAGCCCAGGAACTGGAAAACTCCAAATTCCCACTTGATATATTAGAAAAATTAGTCCAGGAGGAAGGAGGCATGAATTCTAATCCATGTCTCACCACAGAGTCACTATGTGACCTCAGCCAAGTCATTTCCCTTTCTAAGCCACATAACAGGATGATGGAGACCTTACCTTTCAACCACCTGGAGGCCTGGGACAGGTGTACTGGATCTAGCTGGCCTCCACCAAGCTTTGCTCCACCACCCTCTGCCCAATGTGTCTCTGGAGCCAGCTCTACCTCTGCTTGCTGAAAAAGGAAACAAAACAAAAAATTCAGGCCACTTCAGTGTGAAGGGAGGACTCTTGGTACATTCCATGGGAGAGCAAAGCAAATACCAGCTCTAGCACCTGATCCAGCTGCTTTCCTACAACTTCAAGGAAACAGCTTAAAACTGGACCCCTCAACTGCAGCTCTGTCTTCAAATCAGAACACCTGCCCACCTACACCATTCCC
>CM053593.1:378191238-378206467 GCA_028646575.1 Pseudocheirus occidentalis
GTCTAGCTTGTTGTTTCTGGACCATAATCCTCAGAACAGGATGAGGAAAGTATACATTAGATTGAGAGAGACAGCGGTAGAAGGGAGGGATGGAGGGATGGAGGGAGGAAGGAAGGAAGGAAGGAAGGAAGGAAGGAAGGAAGGAAGGAAGGAAGGAAGGAAGGAAGGAAGGAAGAAAGGAAGGAAGGAAGGAAGGAAAGGAGGGAGGGATGGAGGGAGGAAGGAAAGAAGGAAGGAAGGAAGGAGAAAAGGTAGCAAAGGAAGGGAAGCATTTATTAGGTGCTTAATAGTAATAATAATAATAATAATAATAATACATCAGGCACTGTCCTGAGCACTGGCAATACAAGCACAGACACACAAGCCAGAGAGAGAAAGACAAAGGAAAGAGACTTAGGAGCCAACAAGAGGAGGAAACGATGCTCGGGACCCTGCAAAGGCGAACCTGGGCCACCAAAGGTGATGGGGGAGATGGAAAAAAAAAGCTGCAGGAGGCAGCAGGCCCGTGGGCACTTTGCTAGTCTCTATAATTAATGCTGACAAAAGAGCTGAAGCTGGAGTGACCTGGGGCTGTAACAAGGAAAAGGAACTCGGGCTTCTGTGTGGCCTAGAGCAGGACAGGAGCCAAGGCAAAGAGCCCAGCAAGGGCCCTGCTTGGCAGGAGGCTGCCCAGGACGAATGCAACAGAAGCATGGGAGGTACAAGACAGCACACTCCCCCAGGCTAGCCCTAGGATGCCGCCAGCATATCACACTCTAGAAAAACCTCCTGTTACTCAATCCTTTTTTTAGTTTTCAACATTTAGTTCCACAAGCTTTTGAGTTTCACATTTTTACTCGATCCTTCTGTTAGGTGTTCATACCATTCCCCTCTGCCTCGAAGTACATGTGTGCTTATAAAGGAGACTACATCTGCATCTGGATTGCACCTAGTCCATACTAATGGACTCTCGCTCTATGAGCTCATTAGCCTACATATGAGACCTCAGTAATTTACACCAGCTCACTGGACCTTGGTTTGCTTCTTCGTAAAATGAGGGGTTTGGGCCAGGTGGGCTCTGAGCACCCTTCTGGTTCTAGAATTAGAATCAATGCTAAATGCAAGATACTAAGGTTAAAAGAAATGTCAAGTTAAGACCCTGCTCTTTTCCTCAAGCTGATGACTTTTCCAGGGAACAGAAGTTGCCAGCCCACGTATGCACACACATACACACACATACATACATGTTAATGAACAATACAAAGATGGCAGTTCAACACATCAGAGTTCGAGGGCACAGGGATCTTGGAGACCCCACAGCTCACTTTGGGCATGCTGCCTACACTCTGGATATGAGTTTTATAGTGGACTTTGTGAAAATGTCCATGGCATCCCACATTTGATTTGTCAACCAATCCTTAGTGTCTCATGCCTGCAATGTCAGAAATAGGAAAACAAACAGGCTGATCAGAATGAAAACTTGCCTCTTCCCTGAAAAACAAATGACCTTTGCTGCTTTGAGGAACTGCCTTGCTGTGAAGATGATGGCATCCCTGGCATTTCCCAAATCAATTTGGAGTAACAGGCAGGGTGGTAAACCTGAGAGCACCAAATCTATCCGGGGAGACCTCCTCTAAGGAGCCATCAACGATCTGAGCCTCCACTTTCTTACCCTTCCAATGGCCTAACGACCATCCCACCTAAGCTTCTAGAAACTTCCCTGGTCTTATCTTGAGACATCCTTGATATATTGAGATTAGGGACTGTTTCATTTTTTGTCATTGACTGCCACTGGCAGTGGCATATATGCTTAATAAATGCTCATAGGTTGACTGATTAACCCCAAGTGCTAGGCTAACAAGTTGAGATTTGATCCCAGAAGCAATAATGAATTGTCGAAGATTTTTGAGTAGAATGACATGACCAACCCTGTTCATTTGGAAGATTCATTCGGCAGCTCTGCCAAACATAGATTGGAAGGGAAGGAAGCTTAGAAGTAAGAAGGTGAGCAAGCTATTCTAAGAGTACAAGTGAGGAATAGGAAAGACTGGATGGAGGCAGTTGCCCTTTGAGTGGAGATGCAACACATACAAGGATCTTGGGCTACAAGGTTCTTAAGCTTTTTTGGGTCATAGACCCCTTTGGGATCAGTCTGGTGGAGCCTATGTAGGGATTCCTGTTCTCAAATGCATAAAATAAAACACACAGAATTATAAGAAAAACTAATTATATTCAAATAAGGATTATTTCCCATCCAAGTTCATGGACACCCTGATATCTGTCCATAGGGTTCTCTGGACCCCAAGTTAAGAACCCCTATTATGGAGGTAGAATGGACAGTATAACAGGATCAGATTCAGAGCTGAAGAAGACCTTAGAAGTCATCAAGTCCCTCCCTTTGCAGATAAGGAAACTGAGGACCAAAAAGGCTAAGTGACTTGCCTAGCTGGTGTCTTGAAGCTAGAATCAAAGGCAGGTGTCCCTGCCTCCAAGTTCTCCATCTCTGTCCACTACACTATGCTGTCCCTCAACTTTGGCAATTATGGAAAGAGGAGATGCATGGGGCAAGTGAGAGAGGGGAAGAGTCTGAGAAGCCAAAGGTTTGCAGCACAGGTGACCAGGAGGATGGTGCTCCCATCAACCAGATGGGTGTTTGGGAGGGGAAAGGCTTAGGAGGAAAGAGAAATGCAGTTGGGGCATATTGAGTCTGAGGCACCAAGGGGACATCTGTGTGGAGACATTCATCTTTAGGAATATATAGAGTCCTGCCCTCTGGGTGACAATGGCTGGGCTCATTGCTCCTCCTTCAAAGGGTTCCAGACTGTGTGGATTTCTGACTTCCCATGTTTACTTTTGATAGTTTTGTTTTATCTCCCCTCAGAATAGGTACCATATATGTTCTTGCATTGTGGTTGCCTCTAGCAGACAGTCACCTCCTTGTAATTTGTTGTCTCTAATCAGCTAGGACTTTAGAAACCAGACAAACACGCTAATTAGAGGCAAAGCTTGGGCCAAGAGTTGGGAAGTTTGAGTCCAAGGACTGGCTCTTTCCCTAACTAGCTGTATGATTTGGAGCAAATCTCTAGGTTTGGTTCCTCATCCAGTAGTGAACAGATAGTAGGCACAAAGTAAATGACTTTCCTTCATCCACTTGGTCACTCATTCACCCATTCATTCATTCATCCACAAAAAGAAAGGTTTTGACTAGATGGCCCCTAAAAGCAGACGAAACTCTAAAGTTCTCTTCCAGACCCCAACCGACAACCAAGAATTTTTTATGCAAAGTGCCTGTTTCTATAGATCCTCCCACAGCCCCAGGGTGCCTCATTTCACTGGCTTCCCCTAATAGATGGTTCATGTTATCCAGGTAAGTTGGAATACACTAAAGGGGAAAGTCTCGAGTTCCCCTGAGGAGCACAGATCGTATCCACTAACACTCTGTGTGTGTGTGTGTGTGTGTGTGTGTGTGTGTGGTTTCACCTCATTCCCCTTAAATTCCAACTGGCAAGGCTCTTAAAAAACAGAGAAAGTTGATAGTGGAGGGGCTGGGGGAAGATAGGCACATCACCATTACCATAATTTTACCAGTATTCTAGATTTGTCTAACCATTGTAGGGGTGGGGGGGATTTGGAACTGTGACTAAACTTGATACTCTCTGACCTTAAGAAACCAAACAAAGAATGGAAAGTCATATACAAACGATTGTTTATAACAATGTTTTTTTTGTGGTAGCAAAAACCCAGAAATGAAGATGTGAGAGATGACAGAGTGAGTGAACAAGTCATAGCCTATGAAGTCACTTAACAACCTTTCTGGGCCTCAGTTTCCTCCAACATAAAATGACATTGTTGGAATCAATGACCTTGAAGGTGCCTTCCCACTCTGCTCCTCAAACTTGACCCTCCTCCTTCTTTGCAGAAGTTGGGAACTGTAAATGTTCAGACTTAGTCGATGTGCTGGTGAGCTTTGCTGAACCAATTTCCCTCCCTATTCATCTTTCCCCTTTTGATTAGTCTTTGTCACAAGGGTTGGCTCTCTAGGGAGGCAAAAGGAGGACACATATGATAGCAATGTAAACATAAAAATACCGATAAAAACGGACACACAAATAAAATCTATGTTTCTCCAGGATCCTCTCTCACTGTATGATAAGAAAGCACAAACATGAAGGACTCCAAACAGCAATGTGGGAGACTCCAGCGGATGAATAGAGAGGATAGATGGATAGAGAGGGCAGAAGGCACTGGGGAGGACGACAACCATAATGAAGACAGCACTCTGCTCAAGCACAATGGCCATTAAAACATACTACCTTCCTCTCTATTAGGAATTGGAAACCATAGAAATATTTTTTTGCATTTTTTATCATTCAAGTTCCCTACATCAAATGGTTATGTTTAAATAATTTGGGGGCGGCTAGGTGGCACAGTGAATAGAGCACTGGCCCTGGAGTCAGGAGGACCTTCGTTCAAATTTGGCCTCAAACACTTGACTCACCAGCTGTGTGACCTTGGGCAAGTCACTTAACCCCAACTGCCCTTCCTCCCCCTCCAAAAAGCAAAATAATAATAATAATTTTTAAGGGAAGATACCATGGGTGGGGTGAAGGGAGTGGGGTTTATTGGCTTCTAGATCACAGATTTAGAGCTGAAAGAACTTGAAAGAGCTTGAAAGTAAGTTAGTCCAACCCCTTTGTTTTTACAGATAAGGAAACTGAGGTCAACAGGGGTCAAATAATCATAAGAGCACAGCTTTTAGACTGAAAGTAATCATCGAGTCCAACCCCCTCATTTTACAGATGGGGAAACCGAGGCACAGAATGTCTAAGTGATTTTCTCAGGGTCATACAGTGATAGAAAAAATGAAAGTATCCATAAAATATTATCATTATTTTATTGCTGTTAATATATACTTTTTAAAATTAACCAGTTGTAACCGTGGTAACCATATGAAGGCAATTCGGGGCATCATGATCTGACAGGAAGAGTTGTGTAATTCTTCCAATCTTCTTCATCATCAAGAAGGGTTAAGGGGGCACTCTTGGGGCCTCCAGCCCAGGTCAGGCAAGAATCATTCCCAGGTGAGGGGTGGAGGGGGAGACATGAATCCAGGCAAGAATCCAGGAAAAGAGCCGCAATCAGAATGTGCCCTACCAGGAAGGGCGGGCTGGTGTTCCAGTCTTTGGCAACCAGGACAGTCTCCCTGCAGATTTCACCTTTCCTCCAACCTGGCCTGCCCCAGAACATCCTCTCCCTCCCTGCCATCACTCATCGGGCCATACCCATCCATCCTCCCTCCCTCATCTCCTGGAATTCTCTCTTCCTCCAGCCAGACCACTGGGTGGGGATTTCCACCTCCTCGTGAAAAGGGCTAAGGCTGACTCACCGTCCTCTACCTCCCTCACCCCAGCCCAGCCCACCCCACCCCCAGCTGGCTCTTCTTTGTGGACTGGTTTATTTGTTCTGATGTGGGGACAGCTGGCTCTGCGGGTGCTTTTACAGCTGCCTGTGAACCTCTAAGAGAGTGAGGTCTGTGTCAATAAGATGGACCCTTCACATCTCTGGGTTTCATGCTTTCCAAAGCACTTTTCCCTGCTCAGATACTATAATGGAAGAAGTCCCTGGGAGCTCAATAGGCCGGGTACTGCCATCAGCATCTTACAAATGAGTCAAATGAGCTTCACACACAGTAAATCAGCAGCAGAATCAGGCCTGGAACCCCAGCCAGTCCCGTTCCCACAAACCCAGGGGCTCTCAAAGGCTGTGCCCCTACGGACCTCGGAGCTTCCCTAGGCACACCACAATTCAACCAGTCCTCACACTTACAATCCCTCAAGCGTACCCAGGCCTCCCACAAACAGTACAGATCTGAGATGTGGAATCACAGAACAATAACAACTAGCAGTTACATAGAATGTGCCAGGCACTGTGAGGAGGACTTTACAACTGCCATGCTATTGGATCCTCATGACAACCCTAGGAGGTAGGCTCCATTATTCTCCCCATTTTACAGATAAGAAAACTGAGGCAAAGTGATGGTCACACAGCTAATAAGCGTCTGAGGGGAGATTCCAATGCGGGTCTTTTGGGCTCCATCTCCAGTGCTCCAGCCATCATACATCCCTGCCTCTCTTGGCTAGTTCTAGTTCCTGGAGGTCTGGCTCAGCTCACACAAGACAGACACAATGAAAGCATCAGATAACCCAGAACACAGCCAAAAAGAGCCTGAGTCAGTCACTGAAATACAGAGAGAAGGCAGCTAAACTCCAGGGAGCGAAAGCAACCAACAAGCATTAAGTAAAGGCTTACTCTGTGCTGGGCACCCTGCTAGATAAAGTCCCTGCACTTGGGGACCTTGTAATCAATCAATGGACACATAGTGGCAACACAGGGATGGACCCTTGGATCCTAGAATTCCATTTCAATGCCTTTTCTGCACCATGGTAGCCTGTCTTTTTCAGGGTAGGGGAAGATCTAATTCTTCTTCCATACTTCTTTTTCTTTGATTTTTATAGGAATGTAGGATTTTCAAGCTGGAGGGCCCTCAGAAATTAACCTATCCCCAATCCAATAGCCCTGATAACTGATCACCCTCTGGTGCTGGAAGACTTCCAAGGAGTCCTATATACTTTCATAGGCCTGTTCTACTTTTAGACGACTCTTATTGTTAATGTTTTTTCCCTTATGTCTTCCCCTCTACAACTGAAAACCATTTCTCATTTTCCTGCAGCCAAGCAGAATAAATTTAACCTTGTTCCTCATGACAGCCCTTCAAAGACTTAAAGTCAGTTATCACATACCCCATTAATCTTCTCTCTTCCAAAAGGGAAAAAGAAAAAGAAAAAGATCAGCTCTTCCTTTAAATGATCGTTGGGAGTCATAGCTTCAAATCATCTTGGCTTTGGAGTCAAAGGAGCTGGGTTCAAATCCTGCCTCTCTCACCTCCCTATGTGACCCTGGGCAGATCACTTCACCTTTGAGGCCCTCAGAGGTGACTGACCTAGATGATTTTGAAGGTTCTTTCCAGCTCGAATTTTTCTTGATCACCTTCTCCGAGCTATGCTCAAATTTTTCAACATCCTCCCTACCATGTTACCACCCAGAACTTGACACAATAGTCTAGATTAGGTCGCCTTTGTATAGCACTCCTCTAATCAAGGTCAGCAACCTCAGTCTGAACACGATGTTTCCACAAATGGAGCCTGCGGTTACACGAGCTTTGGGAGCTGCTGTGTGACTAGAACCCAGACAATCTTTTGTCTCTTGCTTGTGAAATTAGTCTATTGAACCCAAGTATAAGTACATTTATTCGTAGCTGATTTTCTCTTTTTAGACCCAGCCCATTTTCCTGACCAGAGGTTCTGTCTTCCACAACTATACAGTAGCTACAATCATCCTTTCAGGGCTGTTGAAAGGAAAGGTCCTCGTAAGCCTTCTTCTAACGAAAGAGGGGTTATTAATTTATGAGGTATTCACACTACCACTTCACCACACTACCATCATTGGGGAGGAGAGGAAAGTGGTTAAGACAGTGATTTTGGGGGCGGCTAGGTGGTGCAGTGAATAGAGCGCCAGCCCTGGAGTCAGGAGTACCTGAGTTCAAATCCGGCCTCAGACACTTAACACACACACACACACACACACACACACACACACACAAACTAGCCATGTGACCTTGGGCAAGTCATTTAGCCAACTGCCCTCCAAAAAGCAAAAAGCAAAAAAAAAAAAAAAGACAGTGATTTTGTTGGAAGAAAGGGGTGTACCAGTATACAAGATGTCATTTGGACAGCTGGCCAGAATGAGAGCAATACAATGAGGCTCCGGTGGGCTCCTGTAACTGTATACTTCAGAATCACAGAAAATTAGAGCTAGAAGGGGCTTTGGAACATAGTCTAGGAGACCTTAGAAAAGGAGATGTCAGAGCTAGCAACAGAGAATACTAGAGCATTCTAGATCCCAGAATGTCCTACCTGAAAGGACACCCAGAATATCAGAGCTGGAAGGGATCTTAGAATACCAACTGTCACAGGGCAGGCAAGACCTTAGAACACAGAAAGTCACAGGTAGAAAGAGACATTAAGATGAAAAATATCGAATGTCACAGCTGAAAGACCTTGGGAAACAGAATATAAAATGGCTTAACTGGGAAGGACCTTAGAACATAGATCAGGGCTTTTCATAGCTGGGAAGAACTTCAGAACACAGATTATCAGAATCAGCAGGAACCTTTGGAATCATAGATTTAGAAGTAAAAATCATATCAAGAGGCCATCTAGTGCATTCCCTTCATTTTACAGAAGAAGAAACTGAGGCCCAGAAAGATAAAGTCACTCGCCCCAGTTCATGCAGGAGGTAAGTGGTAGAACTGAGACTCAGAGTCTGTCTCCAAATCCCCTTATTCCCACCTGAGAAGATGAGGTTGCCCTCCTCCTTGCCAAAGTGAATTCCTTCACCTTGTCTGGGCAACACTTACCTCACCCTTTCATCTCCTCTGGGATCTGGCTTTATCAATCATTCCTATTGTCTTTCTTCTTCAATAACTCCTCTACTGGTTCCCTCCCTTCTTCCAACAAGCAAGTTCAGCTGCCTCCTTACGTTAAATCCCTTGACCCTGCTACCACCCTCAGATCATAGAGTGCAGACCTTTATTCTAAAGATGAAGGTTATATGTCTTGCCCAATGCTACACAGTCAGTAAGGAGTCCAGATGTTTTCATTCCAAGCCCAGTGCTCTTTCCATTACACTACACAGCCTTCATCCAAATGTCAATGAGTACTATCACCAGCATTAACACCTACAATTTATCGTGTTAGCTATATATGTACATTAAAAAAATGTACTTCTTACAAGTTTCAAGGACACCCTGATCCTTCTGGACTGAGCTCTAGATTTTTATAAAAATAAGAACCTGTTGCCCTTTCCCTAATAACTGTAGGAATTACAGCTAGAAAAGCCCTTAGTCAACAAGAAGCAGCAAGCACCTACTATGTGCCATGTACTGTGCTGGCAATTAAAAAAGGACAAAAAACAAGGTCCCTGCCCTCGGGGAGCTTACTCTTATAGGTCATCTCTTCCAGAGGTGCCAAACATGGGCATGTAAATGGGAAATGTTTAACAAAATAAAAATACAATAGAACATAGATAATATTAATCTGTGGTTTTCTAAGTCAATAAGATGTCCAAAAGTATTTCTATGTATTTAGTGGCCCCCATTTCTATTTGAGTTTGACATCTCCAATCTAGTGGAACCCTCCTCTTTTTACAAAGGCCAGCTGGAGTCCAGAAGACTCAACTTCTTGAGTTCATATCTGGCCTCAGATATTTATTAGCTGTGTGACCATGGGCAAGTCATTTAGCCTTGTTGGCCTTAGTTTCTTTGTCTGTAAAATGAGCTGAAGAAGGAAATGGCAACCACTTCAGTATCTTTGCCAAGAAAACCCCAAATGGGGTCACAGAAGGTCAGATGCAACTGAAAGACAAAACAACCACCTTTAAAAAAAAGTAAACTGAGGTAAAGTCAGGGAGGCAATGTCAGTTGACCAACAGGTATTTAATGTGCACCTACAATGTGCCAAGCCTTAGAAAAGGATATATGGAAGAGATATTCTAAACGGAGTAACTTCATGATATGACAACAGATTATCTAGGGAGAGTGAGTGCCAGTGAGGAGCCAAGAATGACTTGTCCAAGGTCACAATACTATCTGGCTGAGATCTGAAGCCAGGGATCCTGACTCCAAATGCTATTTTTTCCCACTCTTTCTACACTGCTGACAAGTGCTAGAATAATAGTACAAAGAACAATATAGTACTTCATGGTTTTAAAAGATCACTGCTGTAGATTACCATTGATCCTTAACAACAGGAAGGTAGAAGAGAAAATGAGGGGGGAGTAGGTAGTGTGAGTATTCTTGTATCCCTTTTACCAGTCAGAGAACTGAGGCCCCAGAAGAGACATGATGTAACTTACCCTCACAGAAAGGCAGAGCCAGAGCTGCATGGATAAACCCAGATTTCCTGACAATGAGAGCTGTCCAAGGTTAGAATGGGCTACCTCAGGAGGTGATGAGTTCCCCCTGATTGGAGCTGTTCAAGGAATGGCTGAATGGCCATTGATCGGATATAGTCATTCCTGTGATGCAGGAAATGAAACAATGGCATTCTTAGACACTGAGTTAGGAAAAGGCTTAAATTAAGGAAATCATTCAGCTCCTCTGTTTTAATTAAAAATTAAGCATTCCTACCTAGTAACCATGACAAGGCCAGATCAAGTGATAGGATGTTATAAGTAAGTCAGTGACAAAGGTCAGCGTCAATATAAAATCACTGCTTTTTAGGGGTTAGGGTTGGGATTTTGTTACTAAGAAGTAGAAATAAATTCCCAAAGAGAAGTTTCCTGAGCAACAGCTGTTCTCCTATTTAAATATCCCCCAGAAAATGACTGTGTGGGGCATAACTCTCACCAACATTAATAAATGTTGCTGGGCTCATTACAAGCCTATCACTTAGTGCTCACAATTTCTATCTGATTCTTTTTCTGTTCCTCATGGAAAGTCTGCATTTCTTATCAATCAACAAGCAATCATTACTATGCTTGCAATACTTGTCTCTCCTGAGCTTCAGTCCTGTCTCATCACTTGCCTATTGGACATTTCAAATTGGCTGTCTCAGACTCATCTTGAAATGTAATATATCTAAAACTGATCTCATCATCTTTCTTCTGAAATCCCTCCCTCTTTCAAAATTCCCTGTTTCTGTCAAAGGCAACACCATCCCTGTGGTGTCTACAATCTCAGCAGTATGCTGGATTCCTCACTCTATCTCACCTCACCCAGCCAATCAGTCGACAAATTCTGATTTTCCAACCTTCATCCCTTTCCACTCATATAGTTACCACCTTAGTTAAGGACCCCATCACCCCTCACTTAGACTATTGCAACAACCTCCTAATTAGGCTCCCTGACTCACTCCAGGCCATCCTACACGCTACTGCCAAAGTAATTTCCCTTAAGTGAAGATATGTACTGGGGACTCCTTTACTCAATGTACCAGGTACCCTGCTAGGATCAAAGGAGATAAGAGCAAAATAGCTCCTGCCCTCAAGGAACTTACAATCTATTTAGGATTGATGAGTCAAATATGAGCATATACAAAACAGATCTCAGATAACTTGGTGGACAGAAGGCATTTGGAGCTAGAGGAAAGGCTTTATGTAAAAGGTGGCCCACAAGTGGAGCTTTGAACGAGGGCTGCTAAAGACAAGTCCTTACATCTAGTTAATATTCTGCTTTGGGAAATGGTCTAACATCCTACGTGGAGGAATAAAGCTGGAAAGTAGACTTGGTTGACCTCCCTGTCCCACAAAGCTCACAGAGCTATCCCTGAGGGTGATAAAAAAAAAAAGTGGGCATTTTCAATGTGAAGAAGAGGAGCTGTTCCTCTCTGACTTTCTGCTTCCTGTTACTGGTTTTTATCTTAACTCCCACTTCCTTTCAGCAGAGAAAGTTTAACAATGAATGAACCCTGCTATCACAGTAAGACAGAAGACTTCAGGACATAAGATCTGTGGTCTGCTGCTAGCTAGCTGGGTGACCTTGGGTAAACCATCACATGTCTCTGTTAAGTGATTTATCACTGGGTTTCCATTTCCTCATCTGAAAATGAAGGGAGAAGACTACATGGTCTCTAAGGTCCCCCTAAGCCCTAAAATTCCAACGCTCTTCCAGTAGCACAAAGAAACCCTGCAGTCACATTGAACATCATCATCTTCATCCAAGGAAGAGAAACCAGGAAGATGAGCTGTGTCTCAAGCAGTAAAGATGTGTTGTTACTGTTCTCTAGTTGCTTCAGTCATGTCTGACTCTTTGTGACTCCATCTGGGGTTTTCTTGGCAAAGATACTGGAAGGGTTTGCCTTTTCCTTCTCCAGGTCACTTGACCACATGAGAAAACTGAGACAAATAAGGTTAAGTGACTTGACCAGGGTGGAACAGCTAGTAACTATCTGGGGCCAGATTTGAACTGAGACCTTCCTGACCCCAGACCTGGCACAACTGTACCACCTAGTGAACCAACTACACAGGGACATACTTTGAAAAGAGATTTATTAAAATGAAATAGAGATTCATCTTCTGGATGGAAGGTAGAGGAGAGGCAAAAGTGAGATAATTAAATGAGGATATTACTGAAAAATGATTTTCCTTTTTCTGGCTGTTTACATATTGTTTGCCCTCAATAAATGGCAAGCTCTTTGAGGGCAGGTACTTTTTAATTTCTGTCTTTACACCCCAAGTGCCTTTAACTAGTGCTTACTGAATAAACGACTGAATTAATAGCTCAACAGAACACAGCAACATGTCTCCAGAAATCACAGAATGTTCTCCAGCACCACTCCTATAAGACCAAAGAAGGGCTACTTTTCCTCACTGAGTTTATGAGTGCCAAGCTAAAAACCCATATTGAAGGAATATACACTATCCAGTTAATGTGAATTCAAGGTTTGTATCACTACAAAAGGCATATAGTCTGTATACATTTTTGTTTAATTCCTTTAAAGGAGATAAGAATAGAACACTAGCTCCTAGAAGAACTCTCCATTCAACAAGAATTGTGGTGAAACTGGAAATCACTTTGGCAGAAAATAAGTACACACTAGTATTTTATACTGTACACCGTAAGAATTTAACAGTCACATCACATTTTTGTAAATTAAAAAAGAAGAGAAAGAGGTACCTTTTTCAACTATGTATGGCTAGGGGGAGAATTAATAACCAAGAAAAGGATAAAAGAAATCACAAAAGTCAAAATTAACTATTTAAATATCTAAAAGCTAAAAAAAAACCCTTTTGCATAAATAAAAGCAATGCAACTAGTAATGAGAAAAAAGCTTGCAAAATGAAAAAAAATTGTATCAAATATCTGACAAAAATATATCTAAGATACATAAGGAATTAACACAAATATGAAACACCAAGCACCATCCTCTCAATTGTCAAATATGAATGACTTTCAAAAGATCAAATTCAGGCAATAATCATATTCAAAAATGCTGCAAATTTTTGCTAGAAGTAATGCAAATTAAAACTTGGATCTCACCTCACACCCAACAAAGTTGCAACGATGGTAAAAGACAGATGTTGGAGAGGTTGGGGGGAAATAAGCACACTCATATACTATTAGGGTAACTATGAATTCATGTATCTATTTTGGAAAAACTTCATAATTCTGTGAAAAAAAAACCTTACTAAAATTTACTCTTCATATGTTTCAATGTAGTGATCCTACTCCTGGCAATACACCCTCAAGATTATAAGTGATGGAAAGAAAGACTTTAGCCCTTTCATTTTACAGGGAAAGCATCTCAGAAGGCTCAAAGGAGTTGACTGACCTGTCCAAGTTCACAAAGACAGTAAGTAGCAGACTCTCTGACTCCAAATCTAGGACTTTTTCTATCTATACTGCATTACATTGTACGTGCAACATTTTCCTTTGCTTTTCTTATTTTGCTATCAAGCTTTTTTTTTTTTTTTTTTTTGAGATAGATGGTGGCATAGTAGAGAGAGTGCTAGCCTTGGATTATGGAAGATCAACATTCAATTCTGCCTCAGATATGAAGCCTCCATGTCCTCAGCTGTGAAATGGGAATGATAATAGCCAGGTTTGTTCTGAGGATCTAATGAGCCATTTGTAAAGCATATACAGCGCCCAGCACACAATTGGTGCTATGTAAATTCTGGCTATTATTAGTTTTTAGGTTTTTAAAAGGACATTCTTTTGCTGCCCTTTGTCTTTTAGATCACAGTTACTTCCCAATAAATGACAATCCCTCAATACCATGGAAATAAACTCTTTAATAAGAAACCTTTTCTTGTTCTCCTTAAAGATAGTGTCTTCCCACTGAGATGCTCTCCAGTTGGACCCATCAATAGCTTGTTTGTACCTAAGGTCTATCCCATTAGGCTGCCAGCTCTTCCAGGGCGGGGAAGGTTTTGCCTTTCTTTGCAGCCCCAGCATTTAGCACGATGCCTGACACATAGTAGGTATTTTTAAAAATCTGCACGGCACAGTATCCTCAAAGGTCTCTTCCAGTGTGACCCTATGAACAAAACATCCTACCTCGGAGACTGAGAAAGCCATGAAATTTTTCAAGTTGAATGCTTTTTTATTAACATAAAGTGAATTTATGAAACATCTGACTTTCCTCTGTTGATGCTTAAAGACCTATCCAGGAATAACAGGTCAAGTTTATATAGTGCTTGACTCCTTACAAAGCCCTTTTCCCACAACCCTTTGTAACAGAGCAAGAATGATTATCTCTGTTTCTTTGGATGTAAAATCCAAGGCACTGAGATATTACTTTCTACCTACTGACCTCTGGTCAGCTGTAGAGTCAGAATATCTGAGTTCAAATCCCACCTCTTATGCTTACTACCTGGGTGACCCTGAGCAAGTCATTTAACCTTCCCCAGGGCCTTATCTGTAAAATGAAGAGACTGGATTTGATGAACTTCAAGGTTACTTCCAATTCTAGATTTAAGATCTTCTAGATCACTTAACTTCTCTGGGTCTCAGTTTCTTCATCTGTAAAATAGGGGGGGGAGGGGGATGGGCTACATGGCCTCAGAGGTCCCAGTTCTAGAACTATGATACTTATAATAAGATAGCCAGAACAAAATCTCCAGCCTCCTGACTCCCAAACCTGCACACCTTACTAAAAAACACAGGCTCCAAATTCAAAGGCTAGGAGGGAGGCATGAGAAATGTCTCTACCTGATGCTCATCAATTAGGGAATGATTGAACAAGTTGTGGTACGAGATTGTGATGGAATACTGTTGTGCTATAAGAAATGTAAAGCAGGATGGTTTCAGGAAAACTTGGGAAGACTTACGAACTGATGCAAAGTAAAGTGATCAGAAAAAACAGGAGAATATTGTGCACATTAACAGCAATATTATAAGGAGGATCAATTGTGCAAGACTTAGCTACTCTGATCAAAACAATGACCCAACACAACTCAAAGGACCCATTAAGACAAATATATTCCCCTTCAGAGAGAGGACTAATAAACTCTGAATGCAGATTGAGGCATATTTTTCCACTTTATTTTTCTTGGGTTTTTTTTGTTTTCTTTTGCAAAATGACTAATATAGAAACATGTTTTGCATGATTTCATATTGCTTGCCTTCTCAAGAGGTGAAGGAGGGGCAAAAGTGGGGAGAGAATTTGAAACTTTAATTTTTTAAATGGGT
>CM053593.1:378206567-378225068 GCA_028646575.1 Pseudocheirus occidentalis
GCAGAAATGTGAAGAAAAACAAAAATTGGCTTTATACTTAAAAGACATGCGCCTGAATGGGCTAAAAATGACCCTCACTGGGACTGAGTTTTAAAAATAGCCCCCAGGGAATGTAAAGGAGGACAAGCAGCCCAGCCACCTATCTAGACAGTCAAGTGTCAAAGTTTGCATGCTGACTCCCATTGGAAAAGCACATATTCACATACAATTGTGGATGGGGGGAAGAGGAGGATGCATTCTTTTTCAGGAAGCATAGTGCACTCACTGGATTTGGAGTCAGATTTTAGCTGTGTGACCTGAGGTAAATCACTTCCCCTATAAAATGAAGGCATTGCACTCAATGACCTCCAAGATCCCTTACAGTTTGACCTTGGTTTCCTCATCTGAAAATGAGGGGACTGGACAGGTCCAATGGCAAGAGTACTGATTCTAAAATCTCAGGACCTGGGTTCAAACCATACTTCTGATGCTTACCACCTGTGTGACCTTGGTCAAGTTACTGAGACTCTCTGGGCCCTTGTTTCCTTATACATAAAAGGAAATTCAATAAGATGATCTTCCCAGGTGCCCCCTGGATTGAAATGTATGATTCTATGAAAAGAATAGCATTAAGCTTTGAGATATACAAAGAATTTTGTCTGATTAATGCTGGATTAACAACTCTGGGAAGTGAATGTTGTTATTAACTCCATTTACAAGCAATGAACCAGGTTCAGAGAGTTTCAGTTGCACAATCAATATGTGTCAAAGGCAGGATGTGAAACTAGATCTTTTCTAAAACCATTTCTTCGGAACTCCAAGGCCATCACTCAGCACTGTGTGCCGCCACTGCCATCATCATCAACCCAGCTGCATTTCTGTAACATTTTAGGGCTTGCAAAGCACTTCACAAATATTTTCTTATTTGATCCTTACAACAACCCTTGGAGATAGGTGCTTTTATTATTCCTATTTTTACAGATAAGGAAACTGAGGCAGACAGAGGCCAAGTGACTTCCCCAGGGTCACACAATGTCAGAAGGCACATTTGAATTCAGGTCTTCCTGACTCCAGAGGACGATGCCTCGTTATCGTTTCTGTGGATGTATTTCCTCATCTGCCAAATTAGGGATTTGTACTATCAGGGGATCTTAATCTGGCTCCTTGAACTTTACTTTTAAAAATATTTCGATAACTGTTTCTATGTACCTGGTTCCCTTTGCAATCCTATGTACTTTATGTTATGCATTTAAAAATATGATTCAGAAAAGCTGTCCCTAGACACATACACGTTAAGATCCCCTGAAATAGAAGATTGGTAAAATCAGTTCCAACTATGAATGGATGGATAGATGAATGGATGGATGGATGGATGGATGGATGGATGGATGGATGGATGGATGGATGGATGGAGGGATGGATGGATGGATGGATGGGTGGGTGGGTGGGTGGGTGGATGGATGGATGGATGGATGGATGGATGGATGGATGGATGGAATAAGTATTTATTTATTAAGCCCTAAATACCAATATAGCCTAAACACCACAGTGGACACCAGAAAAATAAGGCAGTCCCTGCCCTCAAGAAGTTTACATCCTGATAGGAGTATTCTAACATTACAACCCTACCTACTTATCTCTAATGCTTTAACAAAGGAAACTAGATGGAATACACAACAAAAACAATGCTTTTCCCCCCAAGCACTTGGCTCAGGAATACTCTACTAGAAAACACTTTCAGCCCAGCAAGGAGCTGATATTTAGCCTCAAACAAAGATATCTCGGCTGCAGAGGCAGAAGCTGGGGGTGGGGGCGGGGTTGGGGGTGGGGGTGGGGGAGGAGAGGGAGCATCCATCTACTCCAGAGAAATCAGAATGGAGAGAAGGGGTGGGAAAGTAGGCCCCTTTGCAAAAAGACTTAAACCACTGGTTTCCCAAAGAATAAAGAACACTCTTCAGAGCAGATAACAGGAGGGTGCAGCTTCTCATTTGAATTAGCGCCTTTGTTTGGGCTCCTCTGCCCCAGGCCACAGTATGTTGGGCTTGTCACAGGAGCCTCATCAGCCTGAGCTCAGGAATACAAGGCAAAGGGCCCAGAGTTGGGAGCCAGGAGTCCGGTCTCTCTCTACCACTAAGCACTTATGTAATGTCGGATAAGTAAGCCACTTTGGCTCAGTTCAGCCCACACTTATTAATAATGATGAAGTAGCCCAAGGAAAAGCATACCAAGCAAATAGAGGTATTTATGCCAGGATCCTGCCAGCCCAATGACTTTGGAGGTCTCAAAAGTCCTACTTTCAAAATCTCATTTTCATTTTTGGTTTTGCAGAAAACCACACTATCACTCCCAACCTCCCAAACTGATTCTGGTATGGGTTCTAATTCTACCTCGATCACTCACTCCTTTTATGAGCACAGACCAGAAGAGGTTTGGGTTTTCCGACACAAGTTCGGGGGTTGAGCCTTGACTCTCCTATTTAGTATCTATGTGATTTTGGACAAGTCACTCGTCCCTAAATTTCTCTGTTTAGGTTGGGCTAAATGAGCTTTCCGAGCCTCACCTTCCTTACCTGTAAAATGGAGGTGTTGGATTAAATGACCTATGAGGTTCCACTGAAGTCTACATTTAGGACCCAATGATTCTTTCTCTGGACCTCAGCCTTCTCTTCAGTAAAATGAGGAAATCCAGTCCAGTTACTACATGTTCTCTAAATCTATGGTCCTGTGTCACAACTCCCAAAGGTCCCACTGAGGTCTGTCTACATTTGTGATCCTGTCATTCTGTCACTTCCCCTTTCGGAGGGACTAGATGGCTTCTAGGGACCCTCTCATCTTTGCATCTATGATCCCATGACCCCGAGGCTCTTTGGAATTGAGCAGGCTAGCATTGAATATGCCACCTTCCCAACAGAACCAAGCCCAGGTTGGTGGCCCCCCCTTCCTTTCAGAACAAATAGATCAGGGAAGTGGGTGGCATTCAGCCTATTCTCCAACACTGGGCAGAGGGTGCAGAGAGAGGGTGGAACAAATGAGGCTCTGGGCTGGCCTAGCATTCCCACTTTGGGGAATATCCCCAAATGAACAGATGTTCAGCCTTTCCAAAGGTTCAGCCCATCAAAGATGGGAA
Organism: Pseudocheirus occidentalis; assembly: GCA_028646575.1. Classification (NCBI taxonomy): domain Eukaryota; kingdom Metazoa; phylum Chordata; class Mammalia; order Diprotodontia; family Pseudocheiridae; genus Pseudocheirus; species Pseudocheirus occidentalis. Next base: position 378,209,673 of record CM053593.1, read on the forward strand.
AAAATAAAGGGTTAGAAAGAAATTGCTCTCCCTTCCTCCCAATTCTACCACCCATGAAGGAGAAAAGGTTCTGGGCCAAGCTTCTGATCTCAAAGTCTCCCCAGGGTCACTGAATACGGCAAAGCCTTTCCTGGCAAAACAACGGTTTTCCTCACTGATTTCTCTGCCGTTTCATTTTGTTCCTTCCGGCTAAGTCGGGCCAGGGAAAGCCCGGAATACGCGAATTTGCTCTATATGTCTTCTTTTTCTTTCTTCTCCTTATTTTCCCCTTGCCCTATTCGGAGCATCCTCCTCAGCTCTTGGGGCCTCTTGTTTCAAACAAAGGCTCTGGAACAGCATCGAAACAAGAGCAAAACCGAACAAGCAAAGGCCCGGCATGCTCAGAGACCCGCTGAGGATGTGTGAGAGGTCTGGGAGGGGCGGATTTTTGTCATTGCACCCGGCCCAGCGCGAGCATGCCGAGGCCAGTATTTCCTGGGTGGGGTGCGTGTAAGGCTGTGCCCCAGCACGGTGCACACGTGCGTTTGTTGTGGGTGTAGTGAACACGCATGTATGTGGAGGCCACACAGGGCTCTCTGCTGTGACTTTGCTCATCCTCGAGGGTGAGCCAAGTCAAGGAGCATTTAGTAAGGCCTCTGAGCGGCAGGCATTGTGCTGAGAAAAGGGTGGCTCCAGCCGCCAAGCAGCTGCCCAGGACAGGGCCAGGTTTTCCGGTGCCGGATGCCTCCAAGTCCGACTGTGAGAATACCGACCCTCCCGCATACCCCTGTCCCGGACTGGCCCGCCGTGGCCCCAACCCCCGGCCGGAGCGCGCGCTCTGCGCCCGGTGCGGGGCGCTGGGCGGGACGGGGCGGGGCGCGGAGGGGCTGGGCTCCCCAGGATACTCACTCCTTAGCTGATTCAGACTGCGGCTTGCTCCCGCGGCTCTGGCGGCAGCTCCGGCTGCTGCTCTTAAGGCGGCGGCTCCAGTCCCCTCTGAAGCCCGCTGAGCCCAGTCCCGGGCCCGCAGCCCGCTCTGCTCCAAGGCTTGGGCCCAGGAGCTTCCCTTTGTTAGGGGCCGGCTGGGGAGCCAGGCTGAGGTGCCAGAGCCCGGCGCAGGCCGGCCCTTTCCCCCGCCCCCATCCCCACCCACCTCAAGCCGGGCCCCGGGGGATCGGGCCCCGCTTTCTTTCCCCCCCCCCCCCGCTGGGTCACTGGAAACAAGGGGAGACGATGGGAGGCTAGGAGAGACAGGCAGCGAGCGAGAGAGAGAAAGAGCAGAGACTAAGCGAGAGACAGAGACAAAGAGAGACGGGGGGAGGGGCGGGGAGGCAGGCTCGGGAGGGGGCGGGGAAGGAGGGCGCCCGCTCCGTTATGCAAATAGCCAAGGAGGGAAGACCAGAGGCACCCTGCACTTACCTCTCTCTACCCTCACCTCTTTCCCTTCCCCCTCCCTTCACTCCTCCCAACCTGAGGGTCCTGTAGTTTTGGGGGACCCAGCCAATATCCAAAGGACGGAGACTGAAGCTAGGGTTAAGGGTGGGGGTTCTGAATAGGGGGCGGAGGTGGCACATTCCTCTCCAGGTTTAGCCACCCCGTTGTTCTGGGCTCAGGGAGGCAGGATGGGGGGGGTGCCTAAAAGTGCACTCCATCCTCTCTACCCCTACCCCACCCTTCCCCAGCACCGGAATCCACTGGGTTGCACTCCCGCCTTCACACTGATCCCGGTGGAAGCCCTCCAAAGGAAGAGAGCTTCTCCCTCCACTAAGCACACAGGTAACGTAGACCACTTAATATAAGGCAGATAGAAGATATTTTCCCTCGTGCCCCCCCTCCCGCCACCCCGCAGCCCTTCACACACGCAGATCTGTCCAGTGCCCTTCAGACAGTCCGCTGGGCATTGGCCGCTCAGCCCACAACTAGCTTAGAACAGAAATCGGTCTTAAAGTCAGGAGTTTTCAAGCGGGTGTGCACCAGAGTAGGACTTGGGGGCTGGAGGGGGGGAGGGAATAAAGGCTCCCGAAGACAACACCCTCCCACCCGGCGCACGTGCTGAGACCACAAACCGTGTGACCACTCCCACCACAGCACCACTAAGGAACTGTCTGGATCCTACACTCAAACCCACCTCTACCCCTACCCCAACACCACCACCACCACCACCACTTTCCTGCAGTCCCAAACCTTATTCCTTACCACTTCAAGGTTTTCTTAAACACACACCCTTCCCTAGCCTTGTGCTACCTGGCACCTTCCCCTTCCCTCTCTTTGGTCTCTTAAGGGCAGGGACACATCACTCCCTTCCTCTCCACCGAGGAGACTAGGGCCAAACCTGGGCCAAGTGGAATATGAGGTGGAAGGGACTACGACGGGACCCTGGGAAGTTCAGTGTTTGGCCTCTTCTACTACTCCCTCCCGACCCCCCACCTCGCCGCAGGCCTGGAGTTTTAAATCCGACCCCACCTCCCCCCTGGCTAGCTCTGGTCCCCAGCTGCCAGGTTCCTAACAACGACGAGCCTGGCCGGGACTCCTGGGGAGCAGTCCCTACCTCCGGTCCCTTGGTCCTCCCGCCTCGTTTCCATCGCGACCCCCTTCCCACTCCAAAAGTCCCAGGAGCCTACCCCTCCTTTACACTCTTCAGTCTCAGTCACTGGCAGGGGGTACACTGCAGGTGAAAATGAAACCTGAATAGAGCATCCCTTGATGTAGAAGTGGGGTGGGGGTGTGTGCGCGCGCAGGTGCAAGGGGTGTTGTCTGTTCTTCGGTCAGTCCTTCTTGGGATTTCTTACCTTCTAGACCTCCAGCAAGCCCACAGCACAGCACTCGCCCTCACCCCACCCCACCCAGTCCCACAGCATCGGTGCCTGGGACAGTGGGAGCTGTCCGTCTGTCTCTGGGGAGGAAAGGGCAGGAGGGATCCACCAGGAAAAGAACCCGGCGCCGCCCCTACCCCCAGCCCCCTTCTGCAGCCATACCTGCAGCCTCCAGTCCCCGAACTCCTCCGGGAGGAGACTGAGACTGTGACGGGTAGGGAAGCTGGGTACTTCTTCCTGGGCACTGCCAGCTCTTCAGACCGTAGCCTCCTGGAGGAGAGCGGAGGAAAGAAGGCAGAACGCAGCCCGGACTTGGGCCAGGATTGGCTGGGAGGGGGTGGTGGTGGTGGTGGCAGAAACAGCCCGAGATGACGGGCTGGAGGAGGGTGGGGGGGGGGGGTCCAGAGGAGAGGAGACTCTGCTTGGCATCCTGTCCCTGGTATCCTAGAAACCACACACAGGCTTAGCGGATCTTAGACTAGAAAGAGCTTCAAAGGCCGTCGCACCTTCTAATTTTACAGATGAGGAAACGGTAGGGAGGGCTAGCGATTTGCCCGAGGTCAAACAGGTCGGAAGTGACGAGGCAGGACTTGAACCCGGATCCTTGGATTCTCTCACTGCGAATTTCCACTTGGTTGACTTCCACGTGATTGACTCGTCCATCATCACACGAGTAAATGGCTGAAACAGTATTTGAGCCCAGTTCTCTTGCCTCCAAGTTTTTCAAAATTTGGAATCACCCTCTCTCTATGCAACTGCTCCCCCTCAGCTAGCCTTGACCCACACCCATCGATCTATTTGCATTTTCTCTATACATTGTACACACACGCACGCGCACACACACACACTATAGCACTCAAACTAGAAAGTAAAAAATTATAGCAGCTCTTTTTTGTGGGGGCAAAAAAAATGGAAATTGAGGAGATGCCTATCAATCGGGGAATGGAGGAACGAGCTGTTACACGTATGTAAAGGAATACTATTGTTTAATAAAAAATGATGGGCAGGCGGATTTCAGAAAATCCTGGAAAGATTTACATGAAGGAATGTAGAGTAAAGTGAGCAGAACCTGAAGAACATTGTAACAGTAACACCAACATTGTAGCAATGACCAACTCTGACAGACTTAGCTCTTCTCCACAATACAAAAATCCAAGACAATTAAAAAGAATTCGGGATGGAAAATGCTATCCACATCCAAAGAGAAATTGATGGGCTCTGGATGCAGATCGAAGCATATTCTTTTCAGTTGATTTTTTCCTGTTTTTTTTTTCTTTTTGTCTGTCTTCTTTCACAACTATGACTAACATGGAGATATGTTTTACATGATTGCATATATATTAAAAACCCATATCAAATTGCTGTTTCAGGAAAAAGGGGAAGTGAGGGAGGGAAAAAATTTAGAAATCAAAATCTTGTAAAAATGAATGCTAAACATTCTCTTTACCTATAATTAGAAAAAATAAAATACTATTTTTAAAAAGTAAAAATACACTAAGGAAAGTTCTCTCAGATTTCTGAAATGTACTCTTACACTTTCCAAGCAGGCTCACCTTCTGAGTGCTACAAAGCAGACCTACAGGGGCAAAAAATGAGTTAAAGAAAACTGTCAGGAAATAGGTGGAGACCCTTAACTCCCAAAATAGAACTCTAATCAAAAGACAAACCTACTAGGCTTCCCAACAGGTCCAGTGTGACAAAAAACAATTATAAGACCATAGATTTAGAGCTGAGAGGGTCTTTCAAGGTCATCTTTGCACTTTTTTTTTTTTTTTTTTTTTTTACAGATAAGGGAACTGAGAGAATTTAAGTGACTTGCCCCAGGTGGTAAGTAGTAGTAGAGTAACTAGTTGAACCCCCAGGCTTCTAGTTCCAAATCAAGCATTGTTTGCATTGCAAGTCAAATCAATGAGCACCTACTTTGTGCTAGGCACTGTGCCAAGTGCCAGCCGACAGTGTGTGTAGGCTTTTGGTGTAGGTATAGCTTGCTTTGTATGGGTCAAAGAATCATGAAACATGAGAAGTGGAAGGGTCTTCAGCAACCACTTAATCCAATCCAAAGAGGAAGTTCATGCTAACGTACTCCTAATCTAGACAACTTCGAAGCCATTTTCAGACTCTTTTAACTCCACTCTGGCCCTCCTTCACTTTGTATGGTAGTGAATACTCTTCCCCTAATGCCCTGCACTCTGACAAGTGAACCTTCAGCTCACACCACCTGGAACCTGGCTGCTACATAACCTTCCAATCACCTCCAAACTCACTCCTCCCCCATTCCAACTCGAAGGTATTCTCATCTCCTATTTGAATGTAAGTTCCTTGAGGGCAGGGCCTGTCTGGACTGATTGTCTTTGTGCCACAGCTCCTGACACATAGAAGTGCTTAATAAATGCTTTCCCCCCTCCCCCCCCATTCAGTAGTTCATCTAACCCTCATCTCCAAAGAGGAAGAACTAATTGCTTCCCGAAGCAGCACATTCTATTTGAGGGCAGTTCTAATCATTAGGAAGTTTTTTGCTGTGCTCAAGGCTAAAAATGATCTCTTTGTAAGTTCCAGTTCACACTTAGCTTTGCCATCTGGGGCCAAAGAAAACCAATGCACATGACGAGCCTTCAAACACGTGAACACAACTAAGACATTCTCCCCCCCCCCCCACTTCTCCTCTCTAAATCAAGCATCCTCTTCAACCAATCCACCCACGTCATGGACTCAAAGTTTTCATTCTTCTCTTTATCCTCTCCATTGTGCACTGACTCCTGTGCTAGGAGACACAGTCCCTCTGTCAGGAGACACGGTCGTCCAGTTGAATCACAAACATGAAATATCAAGGGAAGAGAACAAGCCAGGACAGAATCTAATGTAAGGCACCAAGACACTAATACGGATACTTTTAAAGCTTTAGAAGCTCCAAGAAAAAGACATCAGCAAGATCAGGAGGGCTATTCAATAGAGCACCTGTCCTGGAGTCAAGAGGATCTGAGTTCAAATCCAGTCTCGGACACTTGCCACTCCCTAGCTGTGTGGTTCTGGGCAAGTCACTTAACCCTGATTGCCTTGCCCCCCAAAAAACAAAACAGGAGGGCCCACCTTGAGGTGGAGGTCACAGGATATTTGATTTCAAGCTGGAAGGCCTCAGAAGCCATCTAGTCCAAACCCTTCATTTTAAAGAAGAGTTCCCACCCTCCACATTGAGTGAATTGTTCAAGGTCACGCATTATAATTCATTTTATTCTTTCAATTCATTCAATTTATTCTTCAAAATTAAATTAACACCAGACTCTTCTATCTCTACATATCTCTTTTATCTCTAACCACTGTGCTTTTGGATTCTTATTCTTTGGTGATCTTAATATGGGTATTCCCCAAGAAGCTGTCTTTGGTCCCCTTCTCTCTGATTTGGTGATCTTATTAAATCCCATAAGACTAGTCTATCTTCAAGGTCCATATGAGCATCTTCAGTTGCCTAGAGGATGACTCTTCTTACCATATGACAGTGTCTGGGACATCATCGTTGCTTCATAAATGTTTTTTGATGCACTGAGCTCAAGAATAGACTTTCACAAGTTTTTCCAGTTTACAGAGTACTTTACATTCAGTAGGTCATTTGGTCTAGAAATTCAGCCTTAACCTCTCTCTTCAACTCCTGGCCCATGGAGTTGCAATATCACTTGCCACACATGTGCTGGCTGTTCCATTCATATCTCTAATTCATCACTTCCAAAACAAAATTCCCTCTCCATTTCTCTTCCTAGCACCACCATCTTCCCATTCCTCCAAGCTCACAATCTAGGATCATTGTGAAGTACTTCAAGGTTTGCAAGACACTTTACAAACTTTTTTTTTTATTTGACCCTTACAGAAGCCCTGGGAGCGAGGTGCTATTATTATCCCCATTATGTGTTCAATCATTCTCAGTCATATCGGACCCTTGGTGAGCTCATTTGGGGTTTTCTCACCAAAGACACTGGAAGGGTTTGCCATTTTCCTTCTCCAGATCATTTTACAGATGAGGAAACTGAAGCAAAACAGGGTTAAGTGACTTGTCCACGGTAACACAGCTCGTGTCTGCAGTCAGATTACTACTGTAGACAAAATTAAGGCTCACCAGAGGTTAAGTGATTTGTTTAGGGTCATGTAGCCAACAAGGATCTGGAATAATAGTAAGAGTCTGGATTTGAAGAGTAAGAGTCTTCCTGACTCCAGATCCCTATTTTATCCACTGCACCACCTTGATGCCCTCTCCAATTAGTTAGCAAGTCTCCTCAATTCTACTCCACATGTCTCAAATGCATGCCCTTCTCTTTACTTACATAGATAGCTACTATACTTGTTCAGACTCTCATCAGTCTTACATGAACTATTGGAATCATCTCTTAATTGATCCCCTTCTCTAGTCTATCCATGCAGTTGCCAAGCTGGTATGCTGAAAGTAAAGATCTTGTAATGTCATGCTTCTACTCAAAAATCCTCCATGGTTCCCCATTGTCTTTAGGTTTGTTCCTCACAACAACCCTTGGAGGCAGGACTTACTATCACCATCTCACAGATGAAAACAAGCTGAGGCTCAGAGAAGTTATGACTTACCTGTGGTCACAGATGAGTATTAGATCCGAGATTTGAACCTAGGTCTCTCCTGGCTCCAAATTTTTTGTTTTCTACTATCCTGCTCTTGCAGCTATCAGTCCCAGCAACACCTCTCTCATTCAACATGTCCCAAACCACATCTTTCCCACTAAAACCTGGTTCCTTCTGACTTCTTTATCTCTGCCCATGTCCATTCCTCTATTTTCACAACTATCCTTAAGTCTTTCCTCTGCCTCCCTTTTCAGAGAATTACCAAATCCCAACAATTCCATCCCTCCCCACTTACCTTCCCTCTCTGCTTCCTGCAGCCCTGTTAGTCTTCCTCACAGGTCTTTGTGATCTCCCCTAGTGTGTCTTTTTTATAATGCCAGAGTTAATTTTGACTGCCTACAGTTGTATGTTTTACTCTTCTGCTTTAAAAAAAATTGCCTCTGAACTTTTTGTCTGGTATTCAAGGCTCCCCATGAAAAACACACACACACGCACACACACGCACATGCACATACACGCACACACACGCACACACACGCACACATGCACGCATGCACACACGACATCACTCCACCTTTCGAGTCTTAATCTACATTATTTCCTGCAAGTATCTTAATACTCCAATAAAACCAGATATCCTTCCCACTCCCCCATCCTTCAACTCCATACCTTGGTTCAGTTTCTATCCTCTTTTCCTGTTGAATTCCATATTATCCTTTAAAGAAAGAAATTGTAGTTATTGGATAAGTATTTCTGAGTTTGGAGATGTTCTTCCCTAAGCCCTTAGTTCCCTTCCCCCCCTCCCTATCCCATTCTTCAGAAATCTTAAATGAGGACAAAGAACACAGAAGTGTTGCCCCATGGCAGGAATTTTCCTATTTCCCCGGAAGTGCAGTCAATAACTACCCTCTACTCTCTCCATGATCATTTTCCCAACTTGCCATGAAATCTCTCCTCTGATGGCAGTTACCCTGGCAATTGGATCTCAAAGATTCTCAGCTTCATCCTTTGTTAGGCAACTCACAGTTCACCAGTTTAAGTCCCTGTCCCAAGCAACTTCTGTGGGTACAAAACTGGCCCCAGCTGGACGCTAGGTCTTTCCCTCCTGCTTAATGGAGTGCACCATGGCCCAATACACATAGACTCACTGCCCCTCTGCTCTCTGTTCCTCAGTACTCTGTCCTCTGGGTCAGTGACACAGAACATTAACAGACAAATTTATGCCACTTGGAGATTGACCCTCTGCTGAGGATGGATACTACAGAAAAAACTGAGGAGACCTGAGTGTGGTTTTAGACAGCAAAGAAGGAACCAGTAGGTAAAGAGAGAGTGAAGATTAGAAAGTATTGTGGGGGTGATTACAAGGGCCATCTGCCAGAGGGAATAAGAGGAGATATGATCAAAGACATACAAAGAGTGGTTACCCTCGTCAAAGAGAAAGTTCGCTTTTCTTTCAGAGACTGAATGAGGGTCAATGTCAAAGGATTGGGGGGTATAGAGTAGGGGAAAGGAGATGGCTAATGGCTTCTGGTTTTCTTAGTAAAGTTAGAAGCGAAATCCTCTCCTGAGAAACAGGTGAAATGGTGAGGTTTGGGATGTTTGAAGAGAGAAGAGAAAGCCTCTAACAGCCGCAGTGAGAAATGTGATAGATATTCATGAGGAAAGAATAAATAAGATTGCTTTTTGGCAGGGAGGGCCAGGTGGAGATTAGATAATAGACTCAGTAGGGCTGAGTGACATCCTCCAACACAGGTCAGCAGTGTGTTAACAGGAGCAGGGTTAGAGTTTTGCAAAGAATGTCCACTGCCAAGCCTTCCATCGAAGAAGACAGTGTCAGATTGAACAGTAACTGTAAGGTCAATATTGTGGAGAGAAGAAACTGAAAGGAAATAAGGGTGTTATGGCAGTGCCTGGAGGGCACACTGAAAATAATCAGTACAGGTTGATGAGAACTGAGGTGTAAGGAAAGAGGGACAGAGAGGAGGTTATAGGCAAATGGAGGAATTTCAGAATTTCTGATCGTCAACAAACCAAATTGAGTACCTACTATGTGCCAGGCACCATACTAAGCACTGGGGTTACAAACACCAAAAATGAAACAATCCTTACTCTCAAGGAACTTGCATTCTAATGGGGGCAAGCAACAAGAACATATCTAAGTATACATTAAAATTATCAACAACAATAGCTAACTTTTATATTGGGCTTTAAAATTTACAAATTGCTTTGCAAATATTACCTCATCTGATCATCACAACAACCCTGCAAGGTAGGTACTATTATTATTCCCATTTTACAGATGAGGAAACTGAGGCAGGCAGGGTTTAAGTGACCCTCAAGCTAGGTTTTGCTGGAAATATATTGAAACAGGGCAGCTAAGTAGCACAGTGGATAGAACATTAAGCAGGGAACAGGCTCAGACTTTTATTAGCTAGGTGACCCTAGGCAAGTCATTTAACCCTGTTTGCCTCAGTTTACAATTTCTCAGTTGCTGGAGAAGGGAATGGCAAGCCATTGCCTCAGAAGATTAAAGATTCGGGCTGTTGATATCACTTCCTGGTTGGCTGTGTACAAAATAGTTCCAGGCGCTCTGTGATGATTAGCTGTGGGCAGTGCATGCAAGAGAGCTCAGCTGAATACACTCAAGGAGCTTCAATGTCTGTCCTTGTTGAATATCCTTCTCTTGCTTTGGCCAAATAGAACTCCTTTGGTTAACTGTTCAATGACTTGCATGGCTTCATTCCATTCCAGTGCTGAAGATAAGCTACCAGGGAGCTAGTCTGAGTCAGACCTAACACATAACAATTGGCATAGTCCATTGGAACAGAAGGATCTCATTGAAGTGGGAATATGGGTAGCGTAGAGGAAGGTGGGGTTAGATTGGTCTTCATGCTTCTGATGATGCCTTTAGTGATGCTTCTGGAGATAGTGGTTCTGTACTATGTCATTCAGTTATCTGATGGGTACAGCTATATATCTGGCCCTAAACTGTCCCCTCAAAAACATGAAAGGAGAGAGAAATCAAGAGAGAAACACATGGCTCCAAACTCTCTTCAGAACCTTGAAGAGAAAGACCTTAATTACGTCCTTACCCTCAGTTTATTGCTCTAGAGACTTTGGGGAATTTTCCTTTGGGTGAGAACAGGATTGTCTCTTCTATGAACTGAGAGGGAGCAGCTCATTCACGTATATTGTCTGGTGTGTGTGTATATATATTTGTTAGTATACTTTCTCTGATTTCTGTTTGTTATTGACTTGAATAAGTGAATTTATTTACTATTTAGGAAATAGTGTGTGTGAAGCTAGCAGTTGGTGGGAAGGAAATCAAGTATTAGTTATGTGGCTTGGGGCACACCTTCCCTATTTTTTTGGAAGGGGGAAGGCAAGGTAATTTGGGGTTAAGTGACTTGCCCAAGGTCACACACCACACATACCCTATTAAGAGATAATAATCAAGGGGCGGCTAGGTGGCGCAGTGAATAGAGCACCGGCCCTGGAGTCAGGAGTACCTGAGTTCAAATCCAGCCTCAGACAATACAAAAAACTAGCCGTGTGACCAAGGGCAAGTCACTTAACCCCAACTGCCCTCCAAAAAAGAAAAAAAAAAGATAATAATCAAGAGCTCAGCTTGAACCTAAAAACTATTTACCCTAGACTAATAGTATGTGTGTTGGAGGGGGGGGGGAATAGATAGAATTCTAGCCTAGGATCCCCTTTCTCTGAGGAGAGAAGAATAGCCAACCTCTGCCCCCAATCTTCTGTTCCCATTCTGGCAGGAATCCAAGTCTCTCTTGGAGAAGGGTAGAAGGAGGAGACTTTAGAGGTATTTTTTCATGCCTCCTTGTGAGTCACTTCTATACGGACCCATGGGGACACAACCCACATAAGCAAAACACAACATACATACACGCACAAGCACACACCTCTTACATGGGGAAAAGGCTATCCATTCATAGTCTTTCCTTTCTTCTATAGTAAGCACCAAGGTCCTACTTAGAGGTTCCCATGACAAAGTAACTTCTTGTTCAGAGAACCCCAAGTTTCAAGATTTTGAGAATAAGACATGGAGTTCCTGGGACAGAGAAGAGCCAGAATTGAGAAACGGGAAAGGGTATAACCATGATGGAAGGAATAAACCTACAACATTTTTCTATGGACTATACAGGTCTATTGGAAATAAATTACTTATTATCAATGCCCAGGTTTCTAAATGTTCTTTTCTCCCATCTTTTATTTGGGGAGGGGAGGGGCCCGGCCAGAGTGGTATTACACATCTGGAAAACTGTATAGATCATGGGAATGTGGATATTATTGAAAGTTAGGGGTGTTTGTCTTACTTTTTGAGTGCTTTCTCGTGTCTTTGGGGGCAGGGCTCAATAAGGGTGCCTCTTCAAGTTTGGAAGACTATATAGGTCATGGGAAGCTATGGCTCAACAAATAGAAATGGGTTGACTCTCTAGAGTCTCCAAAGGATCCTGAACCAGAGGGTAGTAGGAAGAATTGCATCACTCCCTGTAGTAGATGGGTCTTACTATAACTGAGGTGTCACTCAACCTCAGTAACCTAGAATCCTTTTTTTCCTTTATGGGGGAGCCTCAATTCTAGATTAATCCTGTAAGTCTGGCCAGTTACAGAGATCCCTGAGAGAGGTGGGATACAGTAGATCAGGAAGAAGAATTATCTTGACTATTTGGGGGCTCTGGTACAAATCCTTTTTATTTGTATTTGCTGTAAGGTAACCTAAAACTGGTCCCTTTTTCAATGGATTGTTAATCTGTTACTCACATGCAATCATAAGTGTCCTTGTCTGAGTTTTTAGAGACCTGGGCATGAGCTCGATTCTAATTTCCCAGGGGAAACCCTGGATGGGGATAAAATGATCCATATGCCAATGAATGATCCAAGGAGAAATTTCTGGGTGGGAGCATTGGCCAAAGAAGAATAATTTGGGAAAGGTCCCAGAAATTGAACCCAGTATTTATAAACCTTGAGCTATGATTCTGGACCACAGGCTAGTCTTCAGTTATTAGAACAGAATAAGCTATTCAGTGGTTTACATTCCAGGGTTACCACAAAGGGTCTGACCCTTGACTGAGGACCTCCGTATTTGTCATTGCATGCACACACACACATTTCTAGCAGCACATACAAATCCAGCCTTTTGTCCTTTTACCCCGATAATAACTGCTCAACTGTGAGACACTGGAGTGTCCGCTTACAGCTCGGGTGCACGCTCCATGGAACACAAATACATCAATGTGCTTTGCAACCCAGACAGAGACATTGCCTAATTTGTCACACCAGAAGAGGGAAAACTACCAGCCAGACCAATAGAGTTGGATGTTTGTTTCCCAGATCAAGCCCCCAACATTCCCACCCTCAGCCATGAAAATTACTGAGCTATTAATAGAACTAGTGCTGGGCAAAGACTGTCCCAGGAATAGAGATAATTCCTATTTCTCTATCCCCCAGAGGATAAGGATAGGGATTGGATCTGTGATTTCAGGTCAAGCGAACACTGGGTAAGGAAACTCCCACCCTAAAGGCAATTCAATATCTTTTCTGTGATTTACACAGTCTCAGAGAGTTGCTTCTGATACTGAGAAGTCAAGTGATTTTCCCAAGATCATAGTCAGTATGTGCCAGAGAAAGACCTAGAAGTCAGGTCCAAGGCTTGCTTTCCATCCACTGTTCCACACTGTTTCTCCTACTTCCCATATAGATGAAGACACTGAGACTCTCAGGAAAGAGAAGTTCTTTTCCTGGGGACACACAGCTAGTCTACAAGAGAGTCAGGATTGGAATCCACACCCCTTGACTTTGAGTCCACCATGCTTGCTAAGCTGTACTGTCTCTTAAATCAAGAAAACTTCTTCCTAACAATTAAGATCATAGATCATGAGGTCATAGACTGAAAACAGGGGAAGGACCAGAGAGGTGATCTAGTCCAATTTATGGGGAAACTGCTGTCCAGGAATGTCAGAGAATCATGGATGTAGAGCTGTAAGGAACCAAAAGGCTATCAAATCCAACCACTTATTTAATACATGAGAAAACTGATTTTCCAACCTCTAAAAATGAGGAACTCTTTATTTATAAAAGAACTCCATGGCCCAGGTGAGCCACAGGTGATATATTGGGAAAAGCACGCGGAAACCTAGGTACCCAAAAGTTCCTCCAGCACCCACCCGTCACAACAGCCCAAATTTCATAATTAGACCATAAGCATAATTTCTTTGGGTTTGTCCTTGCCAAGCTCCTCTTAAAGAACAGAAGTATTGGGGAAAAAACAAACTAACAAAACCCACAGTTGCCTCCACTGTTCTGGATGGATGAGCTCCTAGAATCAAAGAATGTTCAAGATTAATGCTCATCAAGTTGAAACGTCTCATTTCACTAATGAGCAAACAGAGACCCAAAGAAAGGAAGCAACATAGATAAGGATACAGAAAAGTTAATGTCAGGGCTGGGAATGGGACCCAGGGTTGCCATCTCTCAGCCTCCATTATTCATATTTATCAAGGATTTCTAGGAAATGATTGCTACTCTTGTGGTATACAAAGCAGGGTATATGAACTCTTGCTCCATCTCGTATGAAACCCAGAGGACAACATCAGAGATCCCTGAGAATGTGCAGATTTCAACACAAAAGCCCCAGAGCTAGACAACTATCAGGGATGAAATGGACAGCTTCCCAATTGGTTACCATGGTCATCTACAACATGTGATCATTTTTCTCTTCTTTTTTTAAAGGCCGATGACTTTTTTTCAACTTTCATTTTTATAAGATTTCGATTTCCAATTTTTTTCTCACTCTTCATACTCCTCCCCCCCCCCAAAAGAGCAAGAAATCTGACATAGGCTATTTAGCTACAGTCATATGAAATATATTTCCATTTTAGTCGTGTTGTGAAAGAAGAATCAAAACAAAAGAGAAAAACCATAAGAAAGAAAAAAAAGAGAAAATAGTATGCTTTCAGTATATATTCAGACTCCATAGCTCTTTATCTAGAGGTGGATAGCATTGTCCTTCATGTGTCTTTTGGAATTGTCTTAGATCATTGTATCGCTGAGAAGAGCTAAGTCTACCGCAGATCGTCATTGCACAATGTTCTCCTGGTTCTGCTCACCTCACTCAGCATCAGTTCATGTAAGTCTTTCCAGAATTTTCTGAAATCCATCTTCTCATCATTTCTTATAGCACAATACTGTTTCATTACGCTCATATACTAGCAACTTGTTCAGCCATTCCCTAATTGATGGGCATCCCCTCATTTCCAATTCTTGTCTACCACAAAAAGAGCTGCTATAAATATTTGTTTACATATGGGTCCTTTTTGCTTTTTTTTATGGTCTCTTTAGGACATAGACCTACCAGTGGTATTGCTGGATCAAAGGGAATGCACAGTTTTATAGGCCCTTGGGCATAGTTACAAATTGCTCTCCAGAATGGTTGGATCAGTTCACAACTCCACCAGCAATGCATTAGTGTTCCAATTTTCCCCACATCTCCAACATTTATCATTTTCCTTTTTTTGTCATATTAACCATTGTTAATATGTGTGAGGTGGTACCTCAGAGTTGTTTTCATTTGCATTTCTCTCATCAATAGAAATTTAGAGCATCATCTAACACTGTACAGCAAAGTCAAGTCTAAATGGGTGTATGATCTAGGTATAAAGGCTGATACTGTAAATAATCTGGGGAAGCAAGGAATAGTTTACCTGTCAGATTTATGGAGTAGGGAAGACTTTATGACCAAAGAAGAGTTGGAGAGCATTATAAAATACAAAATGGATAATCTTGATTACATTAAATTGAAAAGTTTCTGTACAAACAAAGCCAATGTAATCAAGATTAAGAGGGAAGTGGGAAATTGGGAAAGAATATTTACAACCAGTGTCTCTGATAAAGGCCTCATTTCTAAAATATACACGGAATTAAGTAAAATCTATAAGAATACAAGTCACTCCCCAATTGGTAAATGGTCAAAGGATATGAACAGGCAATTTTCAGAGGTAGAAATTAA
>CM053593.1:378225568-378279925 GCA_028646575.1 Pseudocheirus occidentalis
GTTTGTATGTATATATACAAATATATACAAAAAGGGCCAAAATGCTAACTCCACCATATATGTGTGTGTATATATGTATATATATAATATGTATGTATACATCATGTATATATCTATATATGTTGATATATATACATGATATATATTGATACATACTTTTCAATTTAATGTGATCAAGATTATCCATTTTGTATTTTATAATGCTCTCCAACTCTTCTTTGGTCATAAAGTCTTCCCTACTCCATAAATCTGACAGATAAACTATTCCTTGCTTCCCCAGATTATTTTCGGTATCAGCCTTTATACCCAGATTGTGCACCCATTTAGACTTGACTTTGGTGTACGACATTAGATGATGGTCTGTGCCCAGTTTCTGCCATACTAAATTCCAGTTTTCCTGGCAGTTTTTGTCAAACAGTGAGTTCTTATCCCAAAAACTGGGGTCTTTGGACTTATCAAACAGTGTATTTACTATAATCATTGACTACTGAGTCTTTTGTATTCCATTGATCCACTATTCTATTCCTTAGCCAGTACCAAGCAGTTTTGATGACTGCCGCTTTATAATACAAATTAAAATCTGGTCCGGCTAGGCTACCACGCATTGTTGGTGGAGCTGTGAACTGATACAATCATTCTGGAGAGCAATCTGGAACTATGCCCCAAGGGCTATAAATAATGGCATACCCTTTGACCCAGTAATACCACTTCTGGGGTTTTATCTCAAAGAGATCATAGAAGTGGGGAAAGGACCCATATGTACAAAAATATTTATTACAGCTCTCTTTGTGGTGGCAAAAAACTGGAAATTTAAAGGATGCCCATCAATTGGGGAATGGCTAAATAAGCTGTGGTATATGAATGTAATGGAATACTATTGTGCTATAAGAAATGGGGAGAAGATGGACTTCATAATTACCTGGAGGGGCTTATACAAATTGATGCTAAGTAAGAAGAGCAGAACCAGGAAAATTTTGTACACAATCACAGATACATCATATGTGTGATGACCAACCTTGATAAACTGGACTCTTCTCAGCAACAAATAGTTATAAGACAACTCTACAAGTCTCAGGATGGAAGGAGATGCCTACATTCAGAGAAAGATCTAGAAAGACCAGAGTTTAAATGGAGACTGAAGCAATCTACACGCTCTCATTCTTTTTCATGTTCAGTTTTCTTTCTTTTTTCCCTTTGTTCACTCCATTGGTTACAACCTTTCTATACAACCAGACTATTGTACAGCGTGAAAGTATTTGCATATCCAGTACTTGATTGCATACCACCATGGGGGGAGAGGGAGAAGGGAGGGGAGAAAATTTGAAACTCAAGGGATTGAGGAACTGAATCTTAAAAACTAAAAGTAGATAAACAAGTCAATAAAAAAGCAATTAACAAAAAGTGTGAGAGCCTTTTTATAAGCAAGCCACCCTTTGTGGGCTCCATGTGAGGCCTATTTATGGGAGGGGAAGATCTTATATCCCATTAACATTATAGCTGGTCATGTGGGGGTAGATGAGGGATGATGGGTAGAACACCTGAATGCTCCCATGGTGCTCTTTAAATGGCAAGAGAAAACAAAGTCTCCAACACATTCAGTGACAAAGGTAAGAGATGATGGACAAGGAGTTGTATAGAGCAGGCAGGTGTGGATGGGTCACTGTCTCCATCAGGGGAGGGACCATTCGATTTTATGAGATCACAAGTCTATTTGAATATCTAAGAGTTTCCCACTTCTTTTGTAAGTTTACAAAATCCTTTCCTCATCATAGCCCTATGAGATTGGGAGTGCTTGTATTATCAAGATCATTTTATGTTCCAGAGGCTGGACTCCCCTGAAGCTATTGCTGCTGGTGTTGACCCCCTTCTTCCTAGGTTCCCATAACATTGCTCTTTCCTCATTCTGTTCTTTATTATCTGACTGTTTCTTCTCAGTCTTCTTAGCTGGAGCATCCCTCCCAACCCCCCTCACTATGGATGCCATGCCCAGCTCTGACCTAGGTCCTCATCTCACTCTAACTTCTTTTCCTTGGTGATCTCAGCTGTTCCCATGAGTTCAAGCAGATGAACCCCAAATGTACAATGTACTACAATAAACAGAGACTCTAGAGAAAGAGGATTTGGGGTTTGGATCCTTCCTTTAGCATATCCTGCTTGCGTGACTTGGAACAAATCACCCTTGGTTTCAGTTCCCTCATCTATAAAAGCAGGGGATTAAACTAGTTGTTTTCTAATGTGTCTCTAAGCTATAAAACTATGATTCTATGATTTTATGGCTTATTATCTGTATGACCTTGGGCAAAGCTTCCTGCCTTATCTGTAAAACAGGAAGAAAATAAAACCTTCTAACACCTTGTAAATCACTATATAAATGTGAATCACTGTCATTATCAGATGCCAAAGTTGGTGATGGATGTTCATTCACTTAATATGGGGTCAGTTTCCCCTCCTTGAAACTGAACACTTTTGCCAGCAATTTACAATGTGAATAGACACTACATCACTTCAAATGCAGTGATGCTAAGAGAGACATATGGCTAAGTTTTGGGAGCTTGTTTAACCAGAAATGACAGGCAGAGTGCTATCTGCAAATCCAATGAGCATTGCAGCCTATGCTTTTATCTGACATACTGATAAAAATAATGAAGACTGCTGAATGAACAGTAGTCCCGTCCGATCTCGTTTTTTTAGACTGTAAGGTTCCTTCCTCTGTGAAGTTCGCTTCCTAAACACCTTCTTAAGACTTACCTTATCATCTCTTAAGAACCTAATAGCTTCAACCAGCTTCCTTCCCCTTCTCTCAGACTTCTTAATTGTTTTTAAAATAAAATTTCATGAAGTCTTGTTTTTATACCATTAGAATGTATTCCAATATCTCTCTCCCTTCTCTTCCTCCTTGCCCAGAAACCAGCTGATACAACAAATATTACCTTTTAAAGAAAAAAAGGAAAGAGAAAAAAATCAGTAAAACCTATCAGTACATTGAAAAAAGTCTTTAAAAAAGTCAAACATTATCCTCCTACTTCTGCAAGGGAGTAGGGTGAGGGATGCTCCTCTCATTTCTCTTCTTTAGAGTCAGGCTTGTTCTTTGTCATTTTGTAGCATTTACCTTTGACCGTTTTGCAGTTTTTCTTTCTGTTTACATTGTTGCAATCATTGTATATATCATTTTCCTGACTCTGACTAGTTTTCTCCACATCCAACCATTTTTTCACACTTCTTTGTATTTACCATATTTATTTCAGACAGCAAGTCATATTCTTGTAAATAAATTATGTTCACCAATTTCTTTTACATCTCCATTCATAGATAACTACTTGGTTTCACTTTTCTTACTTCTTGTCCTTTTCTTAAATCCTGTTTAATCCTTTTCCACCCTTCAAATTAAGTCATCTGAGTTTGTGAAATCATAGATTTAGGGTTGAAAGGGCCCTTAGAAGTCATTGAGTCTGACATCCTAATTTTCAGATGAAGAAACTAAGGTTTAGAAAGATATAAGTAAGGTATATGTGACTCTGGTCACACAGATAATAAGTGTCTAAGGTAGTATCTGAACCCAGGTCTTGTTGACCTGAAGTCCAGCGCCCTATTCACTAAGCCATATTGCCTCTCTGTTGTTCTGCAGCTTTTCTCAAGTTATCCAAAGCTTCTCCAATTTCTCCTTCCCAAATTTATCTCTTTTTTTTTTTGCTTTTTGAAGGGCAATCAGAGTTAAGTGACTTGCCCAAGGTCATAAGGCTAGTAAGTGTTAAGTGTCTGAGGCTGGTTTTGAACTCTGGTCCTCCTGATTCCAGGGCTAGTGCTCTGTTCACTGTGCCACCTAGCTGCCCCCTCCTTCCCAAATCTGACCTCTGGACTTCTTCACAAGTCAAAAGCTCTCCAAAGCAACTTTGCAACTTTCTTTTCTTTCTTATTCCAGCTAGAGACCTGGATCTAGACTCCAGAACACCTGGATTCAAATCTTACCACTGACGCTAGCTTTGTGACTACGGGTGAGCCTCAGTCTCTTCATTGAGGATGATAACACTTCTAGTATTTATCTCACAGGGTTGGTGTGAGACCCAAATGAGATGATGTAAGTGAAGAGCTTTGTAAACCTTAAAAAGCTAACTACATTCCAGCTATTATTACATGAAGTACCTTGTCTAGGGTGGATTAGGGGGTCCTCTGAAGGAGGACCTGAGAGTCTGCATTCTAATAAAAGGAGACATAACTCCTGGTTGATGGAGAGACTAGACAAGGGAAAGAGAAAATATGAGAGAACAGACAGGAGGTGCAGAGGGACAGAGCAAAGGGAAGAGGTGAGGAGGGGCTTTGAATGGCTAATAGGATCTCCTAGAGCTGCAGGAATGGGAGAAAAGCTGTCACTCCAACATTTCCCTTGATCTCCATTGACTGAATATATGGAGACTACTAATATGGGGGCAGCTAGATATCTCAGTGGATATTGTGCTGGGCCTAAAGGCAAGACAACTTGAGTACAAATCTGGTCTCCAACACTTACTATCTGTGTGACCTTCAGCCAGTCTGTTAAACTCTGTCTCAGTCTCCTCATCTGTTAAAAGGGGATAGAAATGACACCTACCTTCTGGAACTGTAAGGTTCAACTAAGGTAATAACTGTAAAGTGCTTAGCACAGTGTCTGCCACGTGGTAAGCATGGATGTTGAATATTGTTATCATGACATAAATGTTAGATACTATTGTTTTAGGTGAGAGAATTCTCTCCTTGGTTGAGCCTCTTAACTCTTGTGTATCCTGTTATACCTAATTTAATCTATAGAATGTCCCCAATTACTGTCTTACTGCTTGCTTCCATAAATATATGCTCAAAATCCAGGATTTTGTGTCTTGTTTATCCTTCCTTTTTTAAGAGAATCAATAGCGTTACTGGTGATGGCTTGATTTGCTCATGAATTGGATCTAAGTGAAGCAGCACTACCCAAAGGCATCAGCCTCACTCTCTCTTCCAGAGTCATGGGCCAGTGGCAAGACAGGATGACCAGAGATGGCCCAGAATGTAGTGAATAACTTTGGCATCTTCAATGTCTGACCAAGCTCTAAGCACCCCACAATGCCTTCTTCAGTCACCTTCATGGCCATTGGGACAGATTGTTCTCATCTGCCCATTCCACAGGAGAAAGTCTTCACATGCTTGGGGTAGACATCACCAATGGGTCTGAAGCCTGCCAGGTACCCACAACCTGTTTTAGCCCCTCTGCAGAGATGGTGTGATCAGGGTGTGGCCACTGGACATGTTACAGCTTCTTGGAGCCACAGATGAGAGTCAGATGGCAGGGGTACACATAAGGCAGATGAGCAGCTCTCACACCAGAGCCCTTCTGCCAGTCCTCCCTCATTATCCCATACATATTTGGTGGGAGGGGAGCCAAACCAGCTAAGATTAAGCTAACTCTTACCCTCCCAGCCTTGTTTGGAACTATCTTCCACTCAGAGTGACTGGGGACAAAATCTCTATCCTGGGACTAGATGTTCTGGGAAATGAGACTAGGGCTGTCTCACTTTTGTCTCTGGACCTCCCAGGGACTAACACTCAGCCTCCTAGTTCTTCCTCCTTATTTCCTTATCAGGGGCTTGATCAGCATTTGTTGAATGAACTGATATGACATACTTTTTCCAAATTCTTAGGAAATATACAAAGTAATGAATGGAAACTGTTCATGAATGACTAGATGTCTAGGGCATATTTTTGCTGTTGCTAGGGAGATGGAGGAAGTCACCAGTCTGCTCTGTGTGGAAAGTGCTAATCCATTTCCCAACCCATCCTGTCACTTTTAGTTTGGATTGAAAAGGATCTGAGTAAAACCAATGTTATCAACCTTGCTGCCCTAACAGCTGCTGTTTGTTACTGCTTCTTCCACCAAATACCTTGGATTAATTTCATGTATATTTTATATATAACCTATATATACATAATTTATAGATTTATAGAGGCTGGAACTAAATACTTCATTTTGCAGATGAAGAAAGAGGCCTAGAGATGTTAAATAACTTGTCCACTCTCACTCAGCTATATGTTGTTTCCCTGATAGAATGTAAGCTCCTTGAGGTCAGGGATCATTTCATTTCTATCTTTGTACCCCCAGTGTCTAGTACAGCATCTGGTACATGGTTGGTGCCTAATAAATGCCTTTTCTTTCATTAATTCATTATCTACATGTGCATTTCATATCAATGGACTAGAAGCCATCTGAGAACAGGGGCTGTTTAAGCTCTTTGATTGATACAAAGTAACAATAAAATCATCCAGCCTCAAAAACTGAGTATCTCTGTGACTTTGGTTGTACTGTACAGGAAGAAACAGATAAAAGGAAAAAACAAAAAACGTGAAAAATTATATGCTTCAATCTGCATTCAAATTCCATCAGTTCTTTCTTTCCAGGTGGATAGCATTTTTCATCATGATTCCCTTGGAAATGTCTTAGTTTATTGTATTACTGAGAAGAGCCAAGTAATTCACAGTTCTTCATCATACAATATTGCCATTAACTGTATACAATGTTCTTCTAGACCTGCTTAATTCACTTTGCATCAGTTCATATAAGTCTTCTCAGGTTTTTCTGAAATCCACCTGCTCATCATTTCTTATAGCACACTAATATTCCATTAAAATTGTATGCCACAGCTTGTTCAGCCATTCCCTAATTAATGGGTATCCCCTGTTTCCAGTTCTATGCCACCACAAAACAAGTTGCTATAAATATTTTTGTATCGGTCCTTCCCCCTACCTTTTTAAAAATCTCTTTGTAATAGAGACTTTTAAAAAATCTCTTTGGAATATATATTTACCAGTGATATTGTTGGATCAAAGCCCATGTGCAACTTTATAGCTCTTTGGGCATAATTCCAAATTGCTCCCCCTAAAGGTTGGATCAGTTCACACTGAGTTGTCTTTTAAAGGGCATTAGAGATCTAAAGAGGAAAGGTTACCATCCAAATATATTGCATATGATAGAAATGCATGGAGACCCAATGCCTCACAGTTTCAGTCAAGAGAGCACGACAACCTTGAGCACAACGAGTACTTCCTCTCCCTGTTCCCACAACCCAGGAAGGAGCCCCCTTAATCCTGTGACTCACCAAAGGTTTTCATATCACTGCTAACCAGCTGTCCTTTCACACCCTCACACTACGACAAATTATGTTTATAGAAAATTTGGTTAATTAATCATCTACTTTCTATGGGCACAAGCACACCCACAATGAGCCGCAATCAAGCAGGTCAAAGGAAAAAGTTGCCTTTCTTTTATAATCGTTGTGGGCAATGAGAAATTGCAGATTGCTGCTAAAATATTGCAGCCTCTGTATACAGCTGTCTATTGCCCAAGGGATTCTCAACCTTTACAAGACAAATAAAATCTTGCTAAATAAAGCCTCTGGAACAGTTGGGTAACTGAAAAACATAAAACTTAGGATTCTAGGTTTGGCATGATAACGCACCTTGGAGACCATCTGATTGAAAGGTTCTTAACCTGGGATCCACAGACCCCTTGAGAGGTCTGGGGAGAGATGGGCATGGGAAGGGAGAGAAATGACATTATTTTCACTAACCTCCAACGGAAATTGGACATTTCCTCTGATAATTTAAAAACATGACTCTGAAAAAGGGTCCCTGGGCTTCACCAAACTTCCAAAGAGAAAGAAGCATGGCTCAAAAAAGGGATAAGAACATCCAATTTAATTCAAACTCCTCATTTTACAGAGGAACTGACTGAGACCTAGAAAGCTTGCATGACTTATGGTCTGAGGTCTTAGAATCATAGATCTGGAGCTAGACTGGACCTCAGAGACCAGAGACCAATGTCCTCATTTGACAGAGGAAGAAACTGAGGCCTGAAGAGGGACCTGCTCAAAAATCACACACCTACTAAATGTCAAAGGCAGGATTTGAATCCTGATCTTTCTCGTTCCAAGCCCACTAACAAGAGTAAATCGTAAGAGAAAACCTAGCTCTGATACCAGTTCCTGTTCTCTGTCCCTGAAAATCTCTCCATATTCAAACTTTCCTAGAGTACTTTGTACAGGTTTTTCTTCTGTTCCAATTCCTCCTTACCTTGTATTGTACTAAGCTTTTTCTGTATTATATCTGCTCCACAATCACAGAGAAATTTATGGAAGAAATAAATGAAGGGGCAGGTAGGTGATGCAGTAAATAGAGCACTGGTCCTGGAGTCAGGAGGACCCTAGTTCAAATCCAACCTCAGATACTTGACATCTACCAGTTGAGTGACCCAGGACAAGTCACTTAACCCCAATTGCCTCTCCCCCCCCCCAAAGGAAATAAATGGAGTGGATAAGATCTAGGACTCGTGATTAGGAGAATGACGTAGGGTCATATGTGATCAAATCCTGGAGTGAAGGAAGAGAAAGACTCCCTCTCAGCTAATTGATGGGGAAGGCCTGTGGAAGAATATGTGCTGTGTGGGAGAGGCCAGAATGGAGCAGGGACGGGGGAGAGGCTAGCAGCAACAAAGGCAGAGCAGGGAATCAGTGTGGCATAGAGAGAGGACAGTATTGAACCTGGCTTTGAAGCTTGGTGTTCTTCTCCTACAAGATTCTCCTACTAGTAGATTTCATTGCATCTGTGAAGAAAGTTTGCCCTCAGTAATCTGTCACTCTAGGTCACCTTGGTGGCCTGCCTAACCTAGAAGCAGACTCTGATTCTCTTTAGCACCCCCCCCATGGGATATACAGAACATCAGGGTCCCACAAAAAGTCCCCACAAAAGATGCAAAACACTTATGTTGGGTCAGCAAAAGCTGCATTGACCCCAGGCAGAAGATATAGAACTCATAAGCCAGGGAATGGGTGACTGAGTCACAGGATCAATGGGTATTGGGATAGAGAATTCCTCAGGGAACCAAATCCTGTAAAAACAAAGTTAGCAATTACAAACCCTTCCCTTCAAACCCTCTCAGCATGTCATCGTTATTCAGTCATGGCTAATTCTCTGTGACACCATTTGGGGTTTTCTTGACAAAAATACTGGAGTAGTTTGTCATTTGCTTCTCCAGCTCATTTTACCGATGAAGTAACTGAGGTGGATGTTCAGTGACTCTCCCAGGGTCACACAGCTAGTAAGTACCTGCAGCCAATTTAAAGAGGAGTCTTCCTGATCCCAAGCCCAGGGCTCTATCCACATCACCAGCTAGCTGCCCCATGCTCTCAGCAAAGTCAGCAGTGAGCAAGAGCTTACCACACTGGTCCTTCTATAAGTCGCTTAACCTCTAAGTCTTAGTTTTCTCATCTGTAAAATGGAGCTGATAATCCCTTTAGTTTCTACCTTACAGAAATAGTACAGTGTAGAGGACAATGCAAGTCAAAAATACCTTTGTCCCACAGGAAATCCAGGAACTGCCTCGAGGCCTCTTGGTTTCAGGGTATCCCTGTGCCAATGAGAAATGAGGAAGTGCTGAGGATCACAGTCCAGTTGCTGACTCACAAGGAAGTCTTCCATAAGACTGCTCACTTGATGAATGTAAGCTGATATGACTGGTTCAGCCCTCCTCCATTGGTCCACATTCTCTGTGCACGAGGAGATTGTGCTTGAATCAAGCTGCCCTTAGAGTATAAAAGGAGAATGCAGTTATGCAGTAAAGGACAGCTGGTGTGTGCTTCTTTTGCCATGGGTCTCTTCAGTCCCTCCTGAGAATACAGAGTAAGGCTGACCCTTACGCTACTAATCTGAGCAGTAGTTGCAGCATAGGGCTCGTATGTGCTAATGTATGTAAACAACTTTTCAAACTTTAAGGCATCATGTAAATGTCAGTTGATCATTAGCAGTCTCTTGGTTTTAGGTTATACATATACAATCATATTAAACACATTTCCACATTAGTCATGTTTTGAAAGAAAAATCAGAACAAAAGGGAAAGACCACAAGAAAGAAAAAACAAAAAAGTTAAAATTGTCTGCTTTGATCTGCCTTCAGACTCCACAGTTCTTTCTCTGAATGTGGATAGTAGCATTTTCCATCAAGAGTATTTGGGAATTGTCTTAGATCCTTGTATTATTGAGAAAAGCCAAGTCTGTCAAAGTGGGTCATCTCACAATGTTCTCCTGGTTCTGCTCCCCTCACTCAGTATCAGTTCATATAAGTCTTTCCAGGTTTTTCTGAAATCTGCCTGCTTGTCATTTCTTATAACACAATAGTATTTCATCACAATCATATACCACAACTTTTTCAGTCATTCTCCAAATGATGTTCATCCCCTCAATTTCCAATTCTTGGCCACCACAAAAATTGCTTCTAAGAATATTTTTATACCTATAAATCCTTTTCCCATTACTTTGATCTCCTTGGAATACAGACCTAGAAGTGGTACTGCTGGATCAAAGGGCATGTACAGCCCTTTGGGCATAGTTTCAAATTGTTCTCCAGAATGGTTGGATCAGGGGCAGCTAGGTTGGGCAGTGAGTCAAGAATTGGCTCTGGAGTCAAGAGGACCTGAGTTCAAATCAGGCCTCAGACACTTCATACACTTGCTAGCTATGTGACCTAGGGCAAGTCACTTAACTCCAACTGCCCTGCCTTCCCCTCTCCAAGAAAAAAAAAGATCAGAATGGCTGGATCAGTTTACAACTCCACCAACAATGCATCAGTGTCCAAATTCTCCCAATATTCTTTAACATATATCATTTTCCTTTTCTATCACTATCATTATTTCATTCTCATCTTTTTTTTTCAATGAAGTTCAGAAACAAAGAACCCTAGAACATGTCACTAAGCTCCTCTTGTTTCTTTGTTTTCCTGTTAGGTGAACCCTTGCACAGGTCAATAAAATCATTTATTTTCTAATTGGATAAAAACAGGAGGATACAAGTTCATCTTCTGCAGATTCATTAAAAGCAAACTCAGGACAACCCAGAAGCAGACAGGATGATGGGTATAATGTAGATATGGTTTCTTGTCCTGCCATGGTTTTGACTTCTTCAGCTGGGTCAATATATTTTGAAAGCCTTTTCTTCCAAGTAGTTTGGAGGTTATGAAATACATCAAAGAAGGTTTAGATTTGTCCTGCTGAATCTCTGTTACTGTTACTGAAGCCTACCTGCCCCATAGCCTGTGGCTCTCTGCACAGCCCTGCTTAATGCAGCTCTGCCAGGAAGGCAGAGTGTTGACCATAGCATATAGAACCATCCAGACACTACCTAGAGCCTGTGGCCTTTGGTGTATCTGCTGCTGCCACACTAAAAGGCAGGTCATTTTGAGGAGAGCAGGAGACGACTCAAGTCAATTCCAGAAGGGATGGATGGCCTGGGGATTTGAGAGACCGTGTTAATCCTGTTCTTGCTGTGAGCAGTTTAGGTGATGTAGGCTTGAGATGGACAAGGAATAAATATTTGTTCAGCTCAGGAATATTTCTTAGTTAGGTTTCCCCAAAAGAGAGTCACTGGGTCCCCAGCTCCCACAGAGGCACTTAATGTACAATATAGGCTATTAGGAATGGGGTAGACTTTGTTTCAGCCATCACAGAAAATACATTAAACCCAAAGGACTCGCAGGAACCCAGGAACAATTGCAGACACATAAAACACTCAAGGGCAGGTAGATGGCTCAGTGTATAGAGTCAGAAAGACCTGAGTTCAAATCCAGCCCCAGATACTTACTAGCTGTGTGACCCTGGGAAAATCACTTAGCTTTGCCTCAGTTTCTTCATTTGTAAAATGAGCTTAAAAACAAAATGGCAAGCTACTCCATTGTCTTTTCCAAGAAAACCCCAAATGGGGTCATGAAGAGTCAGACTGAAATAGCTGAACAGCAAAAGTGCTCAAATCACCCATTAGCCTCTCTTTGGAATCAACTGGTTGCTAGGCAAAGGTATTTTGGCAGACAAATGAACAAAGCCTCTCCACTCACCTCAGACCTCCCCCTATCTAAGCTCTTCACAGCAAGAGCAGAACTGACAGGGTCTCTTAAAGTCCCATGCCCAGCCCCCATGGCATGGCTTTAGTCTGTCAGCTCCAGCATTGTCCTGGGTCACTGATCTCTTTTCTTCTCTAAGAACCCTGCTGCTAAAGACATCTCCAGTGAAGAGGCTGATACCAATCTCAGGAACTGGACTGCTTGGGGACTCTTGACTTTGCATGGAAAGTTTATTCTCAGGAAGGCTCATCTCTGACTTTTACTCAGAAAAAAATACAGAAGCCAGAGGCACAAGGCAGCCAAGAAGTCAAAGGCCAGTGGGGCAATCATAGGGGTTCACTACCTGCTTCTCCTGCTAAACACCATTTTCTGTTCCTGACAGAGGAAGAAGAGAGATTCCCTCTGCCCCCTCTATCCTCTTATTTTGCTCCAGTTTGGAAACACAAGGGAGAAAAACCATGGGAAAAGAAAAGGTGGTTGGGGAGAGGAAGGAAAGAGGCAAGCCACTTCCTAGCTCACTTTTATAGAGAAAGAGAACGAGATACTCTTTGGAGGAGTCTGCAGCCCTCACTGTTCCCAACAATCTTGGAGGCAGTCATAGTTACTAGAGACCAATCAGCCAACAAAGTCATTTTCCTGAAGCACAAGCCTGACCATGTCATTCCCTCACTCAATAAAGTCCCTTGGCTCCCTATTATCAGCAGGCTCCAACACAAACAATTCTACTTAGCTTTTAAAGCCCTTTAAAACCTGGTCTAAACCTATCTTTCCAACCTCAATGTAAATTATTCTCCTTCTCACAAGTCCAGTCAAGCTGGACTTTTAGCTGTTCCATGCAAAGGACCCTCTATCTCCACTCTCCATGTCTTGGTACTGACTTCACCATGCCTGGAATGCACTCTGTCTTCTGGTCTGATTCTGTAAATTCCTTATTTCATTCAAAATTCTGCTCAACCCCCACCTTATACATGAAGTCTCTCCTGATCTGCCCCAACTTCCAGTGTCTCCCTCTGGAGAAAAAGAAAACAGCCCTATATTTACTTTCATATATATTTATATACGAGGGGCAGCATGACATTGTGGATAGAGAGACAGCCTTGAAGCCAGACAGCCTTGAAGCTTCAAGTTCTGCCTCTGACACATTGCTGCACAGCTTTGGGCAAGTAACCTAACTTCCCAGTGTTCAAGGAAATTCTCTTTTGGCAAGAAAGATGCCAATGTGTGTTACCAGAAGATGCTGGGAGTTCCTTATACCAATGAAATCCCAGCTTCCTCTATTTTGGATATATGCTTACCTATGCTCACATTATCTTCCCAAAAGTATTGTAAGCTTCTAGAACAGAAAGAGCGTTTGCTGTTTTTTGTTTTGTTTTTGCTTTTTGGTGGGGGGAGGAAGTGGGGTAATTGGGGTTAAGTGACTTGCCCAATGTCACAGGTCTAGTTTTTGTGTTAAGTGTCTGAGGTCAGATTTGAACTCAGGTCCTCCTGACTCCAGGGTTGGTGCTCTATTCACAGTGCTACCTAGTCGCCCCTAAGTGTTTGTTAATTAAGTGATTGATCAAATCATGGGTTCCCTTAAGATAGCAGTTCTCAATCTTCCTAATGCTGTGACCCTTTAATACTCCTTTAATAATTGTATGTGGGCATATCTGCATGTGGGTGGACCCACCTGGAGATGGATAGAGGAGTGGTGTCTCCATTCCTAAGACCACTGGAAATATGTGTTTTCTGATGATCTTAGGCAACCCCTGTGACTCCTGTGAAAGGGTCATTCTTCCCCCAAAGGGGTCATGACCCACAGGTTGAGAACTGCTGCCTTAAGATGTTAAGTCCATGCCCTATAATCTCATGGAATTTGTTGTAAAAACTCATCAAACTGACCCGCTCCCATGCCAAAGTAATTGGAGTTTAGGGTTAGTCGTTTCAGTCATGTCTGATTTTTGGTGACCCGCGCTGGGGTTTCCTTGGCAAAGATACAAGAGCAGTTTACTATTTCCTTCTTCAGCTCATTTTACAGTTGAGGAACTGAGACAAACAGGGTTAAGGGACTTGCCCAGGGTCACACAGCTAGTAAGAGATTGAAGCTAGATTTGAACTCAGGTCTTCCTAACTGAAGGGCTGGCATTCTATCCATTGTGCTTTAAGCAGTTGGGGAGTGCTATTAAAAGTCAAGAGAATCAGGAATGGCCTCTTGAAGAAAGTGACCCTTGGGCTGAGCCTTAAAGGAATCTGGGAGCTCCAAGGGACAGAGGTGAGAAGGGAGAGCATTCCAGGCAGGGGCCACAAGCAGCATTAAGGCAGGAAATAGAACATCCCCAGCAAGTGGATCAGTTTTGCTGAGAGAGCAGTCTGTCATCAACCTGGAGAAGAAGGCTGGAACCAGACTGTGAAGACCTTGAAGCATCAAACTGAAGTTTGTATTTTACCCTAGAGGAAAGAAGGACCCATCCTACCTAAGAAGGGGCAGACCCATATTTGGAGGATTAATGGAAAGAGATCAGATCAGAGAGTGCAGGAAGAAACCAATTAAGTCCAACCCCCTCATGTTAGGGACTAGAGAAATTAGGTGATGAACCCAAAGCTACTCTGTCAGTATATGTCTGAGGACTCCAAGGTCATGATGCTTCTCAAGAAAGGTGAGGAAAAATACAGGGAGACCAAGGAGATGGCTGCCCCAATCAGCAGAGTGAAAGGTGAGGGCTGCCTGAATCAAGGTGGTTGGGGGTGAGAAGGGAGAGAAGAGGCCATATTTGCTAGGGAAATGGTAGAGGTGGAATGACCAGATTTGGCAGGTGACCGGATGGGTAAAGAGGATGAAAGGTCGAGGGAAGAAGAGACGTTGACTCCTAGGTTATAAATCTGGGTGACTAAAATCTCTTTCAGATGGTGCCTTTGGCAGAAAGAAAGCCTTAGAGGCTAGGGTTCCCGCAAATGGAATTCCCATGCGAGTTCATGAATTCTCCGGGGACTGAGAAGAGCTCCTGAGTCCCAGAGTCAGACAGCAGCCTCCCAAGCAGAGAAGGATTGAGTTTAGCCAGAAAGATGATGAAGTCAGTTGTGAAGACGGGCTCACAGATCTAGAGTTGGAAGGTACCTCAGGGGGGCATCTAGTCCAACCTTCTCATTTACACATGAGAAAGCAGGCTCAGGGAGATGCAGGTTCTCATCCAAAGTGACATAGGCAGTAACCGTCAGAATTGGAACTCATTCCAAATCCATCATTCTTTCCACAGCACCTCATGCTGTCAAGTGAGTCTGAGACACTGACGGGCTTGTAGGTAAAGATATCCAGGAGACAATCAGAGCAGTCAGACTGGAACTCAAAAGATGAGGGCGAGTGCCTGGGGCTTGGCACCCATCTGCATAAATCAGTGATTAAACTCATGGCAGCAGCGAAGGAGGTTACAAAGAGGGGATTGTGGGAGGAGAAGAAAACCCAGCATAGCGTTCTAGAGGACACCCACACAGTGTAATAAGCCTGCCAAGGGCCTGGGCTCATCTGTCTGGGGCAGAAAGACCACACCTCCGGTCAATCCATCATTCTTTAGCAGGGACCCAGCCTGGTTTTGCCTGTTCCTCTCCCAGTCCACTCTAAGGCTATCAAACCTCACCTTCCTTCCTGGATTCTCCCACTTTCCCGCTAGACCCTAAAGCAGGGGTGGGGAACCTGGCCTGGAGGTCACACGGTCCTCAAAGGTGGCGTGGCCAACATTGGATTGAGCCAAAGGGCTTCACCTGAGGACCTAGAAGGCCACATGCAGCCTCAAGGTGGTAGACTGATCAAGAGAATCAGGAGAATCAAGAGAATCCCTGCCCTATAGGATAAGAAAAAACAAAACAAAACAAATCAAACTGTGGGAATAAAAGGAACTTGAATGCTGAATGCCCTTCAGATATAATTGTCTCCAGAAGTAACTTGCATTATCAATTGCCTTGAGACTTGGTGGGAATGACTTGCACAATAAGAATTCTGCTTAGAGAGGAAAGGAGACGAGGTCAGAGTTCTGTCTGCCAGCCACCAGCTTCTGGACTAGGGGGGAAGGGATGTCCTTTCTGTTTTCCCTAAGGCCCTTTAAGCCGCATGTTCACAACACTGTTCTTTGTTCTCTTCTAAAGGATGTGCTTGGGGCAGCCAGGGGGCGCCATAGTGCACAGAGCATTGATTCTGGGAGTCGGGAAGACTCATCTCCCTGAGTTCAAATCTGGCCTCAGATGCTTACCAGTTGTATGACCCTGGGCAAGTCACTTCACCCTGTTGGTCTCACTTTCCTCATCTGTCAAATGAGCTGGAGAAAGAAATGGCAAACCCCTCCAAGAAAAGCCCAAATGGGGTGACAGAGAGCCAGACACAACCAAAAACGACCAAACAGCATCATGTTCTTAGAGGTATAGTTATAGCTCCAGGGTCTTTAAGACGCTTCATGTATTTTCTCGTAGGATTATTTATTAACCAAAGAAATTATCCATAAGTATCCAATAGAAGTGGGTGGATAAAATAAAAAATCATTTTATTCCTCTTTCACATATGGGGAAACTGAGGCATAGACCACTGGACTGGCTGGCTTCATTTCACTCACAGAACCAGCATCAATTTCAAGAAATAGACTTGGAGTGCTTGCTATCCGGGATGAATGTGCCCAGACCCCAGTGCCTCCTCCTTCCTGGCAATGCTGCTCAGTTATTACAGGGTCTTCACTTATTTCTCAGGTGCTGGTGACATTTGCTATCCCTCCCACCAGGAAAACAAAAGGAAAACCAAATTAGTCCGTGGCCTGCAGAGCTTAGAGCTTCCTGGGTCCAGTCCATACTCTTCCACAGGCTTTCTGTGTGGCCATGGCAACATCTGGACCTGATGTGGTGACATCTATTAAATGGGAAATTTTTCCCTGTGTCCCCCTCCTCATTTACCTGTTCTGTATCCTCCATGCAATCTGTTACCCCTCTTTCACTTCCTGCTCTCCTAGACCCTCACCCCCTACTCCAATCTTCTCTCCTTCCCTTCAACATCTTAACCCTATAATTGATACTTCAACCACATGTTATCAGGTACCTTGAACCCTTGGTTTATTTTTCCCCCCAAGGCACTCTGGGTTAAGTGATTTGGCTAAGGTCACATAGCTAGTAAGTGTCAAGTGTCTGAAGCTGGATTTGAACACAGGTCCTCCTGACTCTAGGACTAGTGCTCTATCCACTGCATCACCTAGCTGCCCTTAGTCAAGTCTCACTAGAGTTAGCTCCACTGTCTACCTTACTCTTCCTACTGTTGGGATGCTATCAATGAAATAAGGTAGGATAAGAAGAGTTCTGGCTCCAAAAGGGCCTGGATTCAAATTTCCTTTCTGATGTTTGCTACCTGTGTAAAGCTGAGCAGTTCAATGAGCTTCCCTTTCCTCATTTGTAAAATGGAAGTGAATTGCATGACAGGCATCCTCTTGGGTCTTGTACAAAATACTCTATTCTGCCTTCGGGAGCAAGTCTGTCAAGATCAACTTTATTCATTGAAATCATCCAAGTCTAAGGATTTTCCTGCCCAGAGAGAAACAAATCCAAACCAACAGAGAGCCCTCTGGCTCCTAGCCATCTCCCTGACACAAACTACAAAATATAGTGCATCCTAGAGAGTCATTACCTGAACAGAAAATTGAATCGAGTCCAATCTGTCAGGGTCAGGAATGGCCCCGGTATTTTATCTCTACTTTATGGTGTTCCATTTTCAGCCTGCTTTCTACTCTTCATCCATTTTCTGGCACTTCAGAGTGTTTCCCAACCTTTTCTATGCTCTCCCAACAGAAAGTGTGTTTTTCAAAAAGAGGGTGAAATGAATGAAGGGGTGGCTTTGTTTTTCTAAAAATTTGATTAAATACTGATGATGTTTCCTGCATTCAGGAAGGACTTTTCATGGGGGATATATTTATTTCTTAATGTTTTCTTTAAGAAGCAGGAGACCTTCATAGCCTCCTGTAGATGCCTTCCAGCTCCAGGTCTATAATTGTATATGTGATGTTGAACCAATCATTCACCTCTCTTTATCCACAAAAGGAGGTTGCATCGGACAGCCTTTGAGGTCCCTCCCAACTGTAAGCCTGGGATCCTATCACCTGGAGTAACTAGATTTCCTTCAATTTATATCATCTAATCTTAACTGGGCCCTCCCACCACCCAGAAAGCCTTTGATTCTCCACTCGCTCCCCTTTTCAGCTCCCTCTTAGAAGTCTTCCCTCAAGCGAACATAAGCTCCTGGAGGGCAGGGACCACCCTTCTTTCAGCTTATTATTTGTGTGCACCATGCTTAGTACAATGTCTAGAACCTAGTAAGTGCTCAGTCAATGCTTGTTGACTCACTGACCCTGCATGAATCCTCACAAAGACCATCCCAAACTTTGTCCTCTTTCCTCTTCCTCACATCCATCCATAAACACCCCAATGAATTTCCATATGGTTAGCCTTGCGATTACACTGGTGTTGGGTTCACTGCCCTCCTCCATGGCAAATAAGAGTCACTCCCCAGTTTGTTATCAAGTGTATTGAGAGAAGATCAAATGAAAACAAATTCACACCCATCCAATTGGCAAGAAAATTAACGAGGGACTGTGGTGGAAAATTCCATTGTCTCATCATCAACATAGTGAATAAGCCTCTCTGGACCAAGCTGGGCCACTTCTTAGACAATGGACCTGTGTGAATCTAGGCAGTCTACACCAAGGCCCATTATAGAAGCCTTACTGACCATCATGAGAGGACCTGGGCCATGGGCCCAGCTTTGAGAATACAGCATCACCTGACTGCCAAGATTAGGCATCAAGGTAGACCATCAGTGGATTGTGGAACTGAAGAAGAAAAGATTTTTGGTTGGGGAATGAAGGAGTATCTGAATTTCATTATTATTGAACAAGATGAATTTGAGGTTATTTTAATTTCTACAAAGTGCCAACACCTAGGCCAGAAACTGCTTTGTGTCAAGACTATGTAAATGCTGGTAAATTTGTACCTTTTCAATATATTTGTATAAAAATGTTTCTCTACAAAATATTTAGAGCTAATGGGAACATAGACAGTCTGGCAATCCCTTTGCAAGCTGGCTTCTGACGTCCCTACCCTAAACCTTATCTCTCCATAGTGGTCAGAGATCTCCAAATGGCTAAACTGGGCAGCCTTTCCTCAGTCCTCAGCCTCCTCGACTTCTCTAGCTTTTGGCCCTTCTACCTCAGCTTTCCCAACACAGCTCTCTGTTCTCCTACCCTGCCTGCCCACCTCTGTCTCTTTTTCTTCATCACTCTCCCTAACTGTGGCTTTGTTCCAAATTCTCTGCTCTTCTTATCTGTCTTTGTGGTCTTGTCAGCTCCCATAGTTCCAACTGTCTCTTCATGCATGACCCTCAATCTATATATCTGGCCTCCTTGTACTCTGTATCACTAACTGCTTCCTGGCTCACAGTAAGCCTTTAGTAAGTGCTTCTTGAATTGACTTGGCAGCAAGGTGGCCCAGTGACCAGAGCACTAGTCTATGACCTGAGTCGATACAGTTATGTGACCCTGAGCAAGTCACTTAACCTGTTTGCCTCAGTTTCCTCAACTGTGAAATGGAAATAATAATAGCACCTTCTTCACTGTTTTGAGGATCAAGAGACACTTGGAAGACACTTTGGAAGACACTTAGCACA
Source organism: Pseudocheirus occidentalis (assembly GCA_028646575.1). Lineage (NCBI taxonomy): Eukaryota > Metazoa > Chordata > Mammalia > Diprotodontia > Pseudocheiridae > Pseudocheirus > Pseudocheirus occidentalis. The sequence goes on from CM053593.1 coordinate 378,245,115, forward strand.
GCGCCCAGAGCAGAGGAGGCACTAACTATTCTTCTCATTTAATTGAGTTTTCATTTAAATTCTTCAAATAAAACTTCAGATAAAATGAACTGAAATGAATGAACTTCAGATCAAAATGTCTTTTGTAAGGACAGAGTCCCAGAGTGTTGGAGCTAGAGAGGATCTCGGAGATTGCCTATTGTGACACCTTCATTGTTCAGATCATGAGTTTGACACCCAGGAAGGTGAGGTAACATGTCTGGGATCTCAGCTGGTGGAGCTGGAATTTGGTTTGCCCTTCGTTCTTAAAGAGGACCAATGACGTCAGGAGGGTGATGTCTTGGCTTGCATGTCGATTGGACTTCAGTGATGCAGAGCTGTGCAAAGTCACCAGTCACATCTCTCCTCCAGTCATCAGAGTCCAGTGGCAAGGCACAGGTCAGGATGATGGCTATTCCTATTTATTATTTGGGACTATATCTATTTGGCCTGGATAAAATCACTTCTGTGTGACTCATCTTTGCAAAAATGACTTACACTGGTATCAATAGTGAAATCCCTAGTTTCTTTTGAATAAACCAATGTGAAGAGCTAAATTGGGGGAATGCAGGGCAAGAAGTGTTTGTGTGGTGTGGTATTTGGAGGCAGGAAAACCTGGCTTGGAATCTTACCCCCCACACTTAGTAACTCCGCCATGAGAGGAAGATCTCTGGGCCTCACTCTCCTCAACTATGAACTGGGGAAGATGACACCTAGAACACACAATTCTCCAACGTTTTTTTTTTCCAATCAGATTGTGCTTATTTGGATAAAAGTAACTCCCAGATAGGGAAGGTTCCATGACCAACGCAGAACAGCAGCTTCTCAGCACTTGCTGTCTTTGATTAGGGGGGAAACCTGCGGCCTTGCGGCCACATGCCACAACTTATCCCTATCTTGGAGAGTTGTCTGAGTCACCACATGGGGGCGTGACTCATTCTCTTCACACAACTGAAAGCTGTAGAACAGAGGAAAGCAGTTGTTCAGCCCACGGGTACTAGACCTCTGATTTCACTGCTTTAAAGCAAATTTCCAGGCGCAAACTTCTACCAGGACAAATCAACACCCAATTATCAGCAATCTGTGTGTCTTAGAGGCTTGCCTGGAGCCCTGGGTTGCCTAGGATTGTATGGCTTTGGACATTCTTTTGCCAGACCTACCTTGTCTCTTCCATCTCTCCAACATCTCACAAATTCATCACCCCCTCTCTTCTCACACATCCTTGTTCTCTTTTCAGTCATGTCCAACACCTTCATGATCCCATCTGGGGTTTTCTTGGGCAAAGATACCAGAGTGCTTTGTCATTCCCCTTCTCCAGTTTATTTTACAGATGAGGAAACTGAGGCAAACAGGGTGACTTGCCCAGGGTCGCACAGTCAGCGAGTGTCTGAGGCCAGATTTGAGCTCAGGTTGTCCTGATCCCAGGCCTCACTCTATCCACACATGGTACCTGGCTGCCCTGCCCCTCATTATCCTGCTTATTCCTTGGAACTCTGGAAATGGACTAAGAATAAAGAACTTAGCACTCATTTTTCTTTGTGCTCTGAAGTTTAAATTCTAAGTTTGTCTAATTCTTATGTCTCAGTTTGGACATGGCTGTGCTATTTATTAATGATGAAGAAAAGATTTGCAGCCTGGGCAGGAGATGCCTGAGTGAAATTGGGATGAAATCTCTTCTAGGGACAGCCAGGTGGTTTGGTGGGTAGAATACCTGGCCCAGAGTAAAAAATCTGACCCCAGACATTTGCTAGCTGTGTGACCCTGAGCAGTTCACTTAACCACATTTACTTCAGTTTCCTCATCTGTAAGAAATGGGGATATTGATAGCACCTGCCTCCCAGGTTGTTGCAAGGACCATAGGATATAATTATGACATGCTTAGCACAGCTCCAGGAACACAGCAGGTACTAAGTAGATGTTAGCTAGTATGATTATTTTTAATATTTTCTGAGATAAAACTGAGTTTAATAACTGGCCTTAGATGATTCTGCAGTACAACTTCTAAGGGCCCTGCTGGGTAGAGAGTGGAAATCAGCAGTCAGGAAACGCCACTTCAGCAAAGGGAAATTGCGGTTAAGATGAGTTATTAACAACACCTTTGCTCTTGAGCTAAGGGGGCCATACCATTTTAGCATTCAGCCTCTACCTTCTAGTAGATTTTTCTTTCTATCACATTGTGAGGTGCCAATTTGAAAATGGTTCGTGTAGGTGCGTCCACCACACCCCAGATTTCCTGCCTCTGCATAGCTAATGTAGACTGAGGAAGAGCAGCAACTAGGGTGGGGTAACCAAGGTGTTAGCCCAGGGAAGCCAGCATTTACAAGGTGCAACTATCCCAGAGTTCACCCCAATCTCAAAATTGCAGCAATCTAGGTGAAAGCCTCATTACCTAGCCAAACTACTAAAATGTTGACCTCCTCTATTCCTCTGACTCCCTAGCAATGGCTTACACAGGCTAATACTGTTTTTAAAAATTAGTATTTTATTTTTCCAATTACATGTAAAGATAGTTTTCGACCTTCTTTCTTATAAAATTTTTCATTTTTCTCCCTCCCTCCTTTCCCTCCCCCTCTCTAAGATAGCAAGCAATCTGATATAGGTTATACATGTATAATCACATTAAACATATTTCCACATTAGTTATCTTGTGAACAAATCAGAACAAAAAGGAAAAACCACAAGAAAAAAAACAACAAAAAAAGTGCAAATAGTATGATTCCATCTGCCTTCAGACCTCATTGTTCTTTCTCTGGCCATGGACGGCATTTTCCATCATGAGTCTTCTGGAATGGTCTTGGATCATTGCATTGCTGAGGAGACCCAAGTCTATCAAAGACGATCATCACACACTGTGGCTGTTACTGTGTACAATGTTCTCTTGGTTCTGCTCACTTCACTCAGCATCAGTTCACATAAGTCATTCACCGCTCATCATTGTTACAATGTTGCTGTTACTGTGTACAATGTTCTCCTGGTTCTGCTCATCTCACTCAGTATCAGTTCACATAAGTCATTCATAGCTGATCATTGTTACAATGTTGCTGTTACTGTGTACAATGTTCTCTTGGTTCTGTTCACTTCACTCTGCATCAGTTCATGCAAGTCTTTCCAGGTTTTTCTGAAATCCTAGGCTAATATTGTTTTTTCCTGAGGGAATGTAAGCTCCTTGAGGGCAGAGACTTTCTGTTTGTCCCCAGAGCTTAGCATTGCCACTGAGCAAATGCTTGCTACCTACCCCACCCAACTTTCTGGCTCCCCTTTCTGTACTGTCTTCATCTATTAGAATGTAAACTGCTTGTAGGTGGAGACGGTCTATTGAATATTTATAATGCCAGTGACTGACTCAGTGCTTGACACTGGGTAAGAGAGGAATAAAAGCCTGTTGATAGCTATGACGGATCAACTAGTCTTTCCACACTTCAGATACCTTCTCCCGCTAATCCCAACAAACTCCCATTTTTAAAAATTTACGCCACCTACCAATGCAGGAAAAAATGGACAAAATGGGACAAGGCCCTCAACCCCATTGCACCCCAAAAAGACACCCATAGACAGAGTTCCACAACAAAAAGAGAGCAGGATCAAGAATTGGAGGACCTAGGTTCAAATCTTGCTCTGCTGTTTCTAACTATGTGACCTCTGGTAAATTATTTAACCTCTCTGGGCCTCAGTTTCCTTCCCTGTAGGATGAGGGGATTGACCTCAATGACCTCTAAGGTATCTTCCAGCTCTGTATTTGTGATCCTATGATATATTCCATCTTCCATCTCCACTTCTGAAAAAAAAAGTCCTTGGTATTTAAGAAGATAGGTAGTTTGTGGGTGCCATAGTACACAGAGCACAGAACCTGGAGTCGGGAAGATTCATCTGCCTGAATTCAAATACAGCCTCAGATATTTAGTAGCTGTGTGACCCTGGGCCAGTCACTTTGCCCCGTTTGCCTCAGTTTCCTCATCTGTAAAATGAACTGGAAAAGGAAATGGCAAACCAGTCCAGTGTCTCTGCCAAGAAAACCCCAAATGGAGTCACAAAGAATCGACAGGACAAACAACAACAACAATTACAGAAGAGTTTTAAGACTGGGCCATGGGAGGCTCCAGTCCCTCTCAAATCACCTTCTATTTATTTGGTATATCCCTACATAGGTTTTATATATCCCTACATGGTCTCTCCCCCAGTTACACCGGAAGGTATGATTTCACGTTTGTTTTTGCATCCCCAGACCCTCACACAGCATCTGGCATGTAGTGGAATGCTTAATAAAGGCTTGTTGGTTGGTGCATTGATTGATTGACTCCAGGTTTCCACACCCCCCCCCCCACCTCTGTGCTTCTTTGGCTACTGGGGAAAGAAGGCTTCACCTGGAGTCTAGAAAGCCAGAGTTCAAATCCAGCTTCAGACATCTTTGGGTTGTTGTGAAAGTAAAATGAAGCAATATTTGTAAAGCATTCTGCAAATTTAAGTATTTAGTCAAGACCGGCTGACAAGACACAAAACATCCCTCTGCGCTTCTCTTGTAGAATCTTCCCTTTGCTCACTGCCCAAATGTGCCTCCTCCTACCCCCCATACAGGACTTAATCTCAGCTGAAACCTTTGAGATTGTTTGGTCCGACCCATCTACTTCTCAGATGAGGAAGCTTATGCCAAGAAAAGCACATGTCCAAGGTCACACTATTTCCAAGCTTGGAAAGCTTCCCAGATGGGGGCTCCAGCCATGATGCTAGAATTCCATCACAACCACATACCACAACTTGTTCAGTCATTCCCTAATTGATAGGCATCCCCTCAATTTCCAATTCTTGGCCACCACAAAAAGAGCTGCTATTCATACGTTTATAAAAAAATAGTTCTTTACCTTTTTCCAATTTTTTTGCCACTAGGAAAAGAGCAAAGCAAAATATCTTGATTAAAATCTAGCCCAAGCACACAGTCAGCTATAAACATTGGCTGGCTTCCATATTTTGAGCTGCCTCAGGGCCCACCCCCACCACCCAGAATTTGGTCTTTAGGACTAGTTGGGATTTCCAGTTGCCAGTTTTGCTCCATTGTATAGAAAAGTAGAAGACTTTGGTTTTTCCCTGATCTAATCACAGAAAAGGAGGTCAGATGAGTAACTGTTGAACTACAAAATTGAGCTGGTGATCTCTTCATTAGTCCATTGAGGGACTAACAGAGCCCTTCCATGAGAGCAAGTCAGTTCACTGAGTCCAGAAGATAGACTCCAAGAAGAATTCGGCCCCCTGACTAGAGGAGGAGAAGGAGCAGGTAGTGAGACATGGGAGCTGTACAAAAAAACAAAGACAGAGTCAAGAGACAAACCAGCTGAAGAGTCTTTGGTCCCTGAAGGAAACTCGTGGGTTTTCTGGAAGGAATCCATGTGGGGGCTGGCCTCTCCAGAGAACCATGTAGAGATGGCAGAGATACCAGAAGAAGGAGGGGGAAGCAGTGATGAGTAGCAAAGACTTGACAGGTAAGACAAGAGATTCCGAGAACAGCTCCTCCGGGAATAGGAGAAGACACACTGGCACAGTGCTTAGTTCCTGGACCAAGAGGAAGTGACCCAGAGCTGAAGAGCCACAAGAGACAGGACTATGATACAGGGGGTCAAATGGGGACATTGGGGCCCTCCACTGGTGCTAGAAGTTTTGTGGACAAGGCTGGTCTTGAAGAGAAAGAGATTGTCTACAGAATCCAAGTACTTTGCCCTATAGAGGTAACCTCAACACTGGTGGGGTATTATTGGCCTGGAATGCTGGACACATCTATAGGGAAAATGAGATTTGCCATAAGAAGGGGTCAAATTGACTTTCTTTTCCTTTTTTAAATTTTATTTCCTTTGTTAGAAATATCAGTAAACTAAAAGTAAATAAATAAAAAAGAAATATAAAAAGTTGGTTACAATTCCATACACAGTTTTACAAAGTTCACATGCAGTGATACTATCAATGTGCAGGTTTCCACCACATAGGCGACGTGACCAGTGCTTCTTAAATAAAGGGACAACAATTCAGGCAATCAGGAAGCACAAGGCATAGAGCACTGGGCTTGGAGTCAGCAAGACTCATCTTCGTGAGTTCAAATCTGGCCTCAGATACTTACTGGTTGTGACCCTGAGCAAATCACTTCACCCAGTTTGCCTCAGTTTCCTCCTCTGTAAAATGAACTGGAGAAGGAAATGGCAAACCCCTCCAGTGTCTCTGCCCAGAAAACCCCAAAAGGGGTCACAGAGAGTCAGACATGACTGAAACGATCCAACAGCAACATGACAATTCAGGGAAACTGGCTTGCAGAAAGTGGCATTCTGACCATCCCTTACACCCTTTGCCAAAGCTGCTGCCCAATGGTGCCTTGAGTTGGAGCAGAGTTGAGTTACTTAGAGGGGCCAGCTCTAGAGTTAGTCTGCCTCTGAGGTCTCTCTCATTTCACATAAGAGGGGAAAAAGTAAAAGTACCATTTCTCTATAAACCCACTTCCACAAAGCCAAGCTGCAAATAAGGAACTCTGCCTAGGAAACCACTTCAGCTGTTCCTCATTATTGTTCACAGCTTTCCAAAGAGCCTGCATCGAAAAATCACTCCAGGGTCTGAAGCAACAACCAGATTCCACAATGCAGGGAGGGTCCATACACAGTTTTTTACAATGTTAAAGAAAAAGGAAGAAGTCACTCAGCTTGGGGAAAAAGCAACCTACGGTCCGCAGAACCACGTAAGTACACAGCATCTAACTTGTATTTGTGCTTGGCCATCACCAGAGGTGGTCAACAGTATGACCGAGTACTTGGGGTGCAAGGGCTCAGGCTTGAAATGGAGAAAGGTTGTTTTGTCAGGAATGCTGTGTTGTGATCTGCAAGATCACAAAACTTTGGGCCTCATGTGTTACCAGCCCCCAGAGGGAGAGAGCAGCAGTCCAAGCAGGCCTTAGTTAAGGTTTGTGTTAGTTGTAGGTTGAATTTTTTTAAGGTAGAGATTGTCTGGCAATGTCAAACAGATTCACATTCACAAGAATGCCTCCTGATTCACCCACATCAAGCTGTGTTTCTCACTGGGCTTGTATTTATAATACTCAGGGACAGAGAAGGGGTTTTCCCATTGGGAATGCTCCTTCCTGTTTGTGGTCACTGTAAAACTCATCTTGCCTCACTATCTCAAAGGTCCTGGTATCAGTGAAAGGAATGGTACTTTGGATGGCTTGTCATTCCTGGGTTTTGTTGGGGCCACATCTTCTGTGTCACATATTCCTGTGTAAACAATTTGGTCCCCACCAGGCTTTTTGGATTTCAGCTCTAATGGGACAAGCACATTACCAAGGGAGATGTTCTCTACTTGGAGAGTGGTGGACTTGGTCTTCTCCTCCACCTTGTAAGAGGAACCAGCAAAAGGCTTCATGGTCCAGTTCTGATCAAAGTGTTGCTTGTTACTTTTAAGAAGACCAGAGCATGATTAGATTGGATCTGGAGGGTGATGAAGAGGAGCATGAGGCTCAAGAGGTCCCCTGCAGCTGAGCCACAGCTTTGGGATTATGTTGTTGGGGCGAACAGGGGAGAGAGGTGGCTGCTGCCCAGAAGCAAGATCCCTGTGGTTGGAGAGGAAGTGGAGGGATAGGGAGGGGAAGGAAAAGCAACTTGCTCTCAATTGGCTTTCTAGCAATCTCTCTCATTGACTTCTCCATCATGCCCCCCCATCCAGAAGTTCATCATCTGTCTTGGGTCTCACACCCCATCACTACCTTCTGCCCCTCTGATTAAAGGGTAGAGCCATGAACTTTAAAACCCCCATTTAAGTCATATGAGAGACAGAATTTGAATCCATGATGACCATCAAGCTGCTCAATAGTGCCTCTTAGAGGTAAAGGTAGAGGTAAAGAACAAGCCCACCACTCTCCACATTGACCCCACAGCCAATGTTCCTTCCACTGCATCAACCTTCTGTCTCAGAGGGCTAGACATAAGTCAAAACTTGACAATCATAGGGCAAACCCTGGGTGGGAAGTATGAACCAAAGAGTGTTTGTTGTTAGAAGCCCTTCAGATGAACCCAGGCCTAGTCAAAACAGAGCTACTGTTGGAAGACATCAGTAGAACATGGTAAACATGTCCTCCAGGAACTCACATAGTGGTCAGCCAGTTAGCATTTGTGACCTATGCCCACTAAGAAAGCATCGGATGAATTGAGTTCCCAGTGACGTATTCCTTGAAGCTCACGTTTGTTCATGACAGTGTGTTCTATCTCTTAGCTACTCCTATTAAGTTGCAGATGCCCCTGGAGAAATGGGACGTTAACATTTGGTTACTGTTTAAAGGCTTGTTGGGGCAGCCAGAGCAGGCATCCTTGTCCAGATCCTGTTTGGAGGGAGATCTTGGGGAAATAGAAGTTTGGGCTGAGTTCTCAGCTGACAAAGATCTTGAGATGTTGTCTGGAAAGCTCTTCACTGGCCAAAGAGCTGGAGTGCTCGTGGGAGATGGCTGCCTGGGGCAGAGCACAGAAATCTCTGGGGTGCTCTGAGTCAAAGGCTAACTCAATCCACGTCCACAACTCACACCCAATCAGCTTACATTGAGAATCTGTGGCTGGGCACTGAACACAAGCCAGACAGAGTGGGGCAGAACACTGTCCCCAGGGTCCTGCGGGCTCAGAAGCTGGTGAATTCTATGTTCCCACACTCTGCCTCCCCTCTTACCCTCTTGTTCTCTTTACAGAGAGATGACTCTGCTCTTCTAATCCTCATTAACTGAGTCTATTTTCTGCTTTGCCACTTGCTTTAAAAGAAATTGGTTCACTGAAGTGATGTGATCATTATTACTATATTGATTTGTGTGCCCTTAGAGGTTAAATGCAATTGAAATGCTGATGTATGGGGAGTGAGGAAGGCGAAGGAAGAAGAAGAAAGGGGTGGAGGAGGAGAGGGTGAGGGGAAAGGAAAGAGACAGACAGGCAGAGAGACAAATGACAGAAAGCAGAAAGACATGGACAGAAAACAATGGAGGAAGGGAGATGGGGAGAGAGGGGGGAGAGAGAGAGAGAGAGAGAGAGAGAGAGAGAGAGAGAGAGAGAGAGAGAGAGAGAGAGAGAAGGAGACTGAGAAAGAGAGAGAAAAATAGAGAAAGGGAGAGATTGAAAGAGAGAAAGAAAAGAAGGAAGGAAGAAAGAGAGAAAGAATGAATGAAAGAGAGAGAGGAAGGAAGGAAGGAAGGAAAGAAAGAAGGAAGGAAAGGAAAGGAGAAAGGAAGAGAGGGAAAGAGAGAAGAAAGAAAGAGAAAGGAAGGAAGGAAGGAAGGAAGGAAGGAAGGAAGGAAGGAAGGAAAAGAGAGATGGAGAGGGAGTTTTTATAATTGCTGGAAACATTTCTAACATGAGGGTCTGGGACTAAAGTAAAATCCAGCTTTCTTGACTCTTATTTTCTTTAGCTCATTTAAGGGCAGTTGCTTCAGGCATCTCCAGTCTTTCTATTCCTTCCATGCAGGTTGAGGAAAGCACTCCCCCAAGGGGTTCATTGACTAGACCCTCAAAACTCAAGGTATCACCCACATGAGGGCCAGTCCCCCTCACCAGCCCATTTCCTTCTGTCCTATATGCTGCTAGAAACACATAACACCCACCCTAAGAGGATGTGAGAGCAGAACGAGCCCATGGTCATTGGAGAAGACACCAGGAGCTAGAAAGGACCTTCCCGTCATTTCATCCAGAAGCATCATATGCCTTGCTCCCCTTCCAAAAGGGAGGAAGGAGCCGACCTGGGATTTGAGCCTAGAACTGCTGGCTCTAAAGCCAGATCTCTTCCCATCCCACCAGATGCTGGGTACACAGGTTAGGCCTCCCCAAAGAGGCGGGTCAGGTGTGCACAGGTGTCTGGGGAGAAAGGACTGTTTGGTCCAAACTGGTAACCAGGAGCAGCAAACCTCAGTTCATGTCCCGGTCTAACCAAAACTCCTTGTATTTGCCCTGGCCTCAATTTTCTTACCTGTAAAAAGAAGGAGTTGGATTAGGGCATTTCCAAGGCTCTTTCTTTCCTTATTTCTCTGAAACCATCTCAGCTACAGTTCTCTCTCTCTGCCAGGTTTAAAAGTAGGAGGACCCAGAATAAGTCAAGGAGAAGCCAGTGCCTGAGGGAGCAGCTGAAGAAGAGAGCAAGGGGCCTGCCCCAAAGGACGCTGGGGCTTCAGCCAACTGACCCAAGGGAGTCCCCCATGCCTGGGGGCTTTCTTGTCTGACCTCGGGCCTCCCACTCGAAGGCTTCAGGAAGGGTTCCTCCTAGGCTACAGGAAATCATTTAGAAAGCTGCTTATTTCAGGGGGAAACCGAGATTACGAAAGGAAGTGTCACAGGATGCAAATGTCTGAGGTTGGCTTGCTGCAAACGGAAGCCTGTGGAGGGAGGCCCACCTAAGCCTTCTTCTTTTTTCTCTCTAAGCTCCCTTCAATAAACACCCCACATCCTGATTTCCTGGCCCGGCTGAGAAAATATGATTGACTTGCAAATTTATTTATAAGCTTCTCTCCCTGGAAAGGGCTTTTCTGAGCTCCCTTCTCACTCAGGAAGCTGAGATTTTATGAGTTCCGTATGGGGGCAATTCTTCCATAACAGGGACTCCAAAAAGCATCGTCTGTGACCCCATCAGCTCAGACTTCTGCCCCATGTGAGAGTCATCCTCAGGCCCTGTCCCAACTCTGGGAGATGTTTTCATATGGCCCAGCTTGCCCTCTACCACTGTCTATCCCCAGAGGCAGTATGGTCCAATGGAGAGTCTCTAGTCGGAAGAGGGGTGTAAATCCTACCTTTATCTCAGATAATTCACTTAGGTTCTCTGTGTCTCTATTCCCTCATCTATAAAGTGCAGGGGATAAACTGGACAGCTTCCTGGTCCCTTCTGGTTCCATGATCCCACATCCCTTAGGAGCTCTGTGACTCAGTTTTCCCATCTGTAAAATAAAGGCATTGAGTTAGATGCTCAGTGAGGTCCCTTCTCGCTCTCTCTACCACTTACTCCTGCGAGTGAATGATTTTACTTCTCTGAAGCTCAGTGTTCTCATCTGTGAAATGAGGGCATTGGTCTACACGCCTCCTGCGGTCCTTCTGTTCAAGCATTCAATCTATGATCTTGTGACATCCAAGAACCAAGTGGGAAAGGTGGCATCTTGAGAAAACACAAGATATGAAAACAGGAAGTTACCAAACAGATACGTTAAGGTGCAATTGTTCTAAAAAAGCGGGGGGCGGGGGGAGTTCAGAAGGGTTCCTTTGAAAGGGGAGTGATAGGAACCCCCAAGGAGAAGTTAGATGCTCGTCCCTAGAAGTGTCCAAGCAAAGGCCCCCAGAGAGATTCTTCCATTTCTTTCCTTCTACTTCCCTCTTGTCTTCCATATTTGGGGGCAGATATCATGATACCCATGCCCCAAACACACATAGACACACATGCACACACAAACACATGCACATGTAAACACACATGTGAGTGCGCATGCATACACACACACAGACACACACCCCTCCTTTCCTCCCTTTCCCATCCTGCCCCAAACTAACACCTCCATCTACCCTGGCCAAGGCCAACCTTTCAGATTCCAGACCCAGCGCTGGTTTCCAAGGACTGCATCCAGGGAGGATTAAAAACTGTTTCCAGCTCATTGCAAGTTGCCGAGTAAAAATTAAAGCTCTAGGTGACTATTCTAGGCCCTTTTCAAGGAGCCTGCTCTGTGCTCCTCCCTCCCTCCCTCAAGCCTCCTTCTCCTTACACATATGCACACACACATACACACACACACACACTGCACACACTCAGCACAAAATGGGGAAGATGAGGGTCCAGGATTTTCTTTAGATTCAGAGCTGGAAGGCCTTTAGATTTAGAAGTCTACTTCAGTCTCTCCCCTTCCCCATCCATCCTCCACAGAGCTGCCAAAATGATATTCCTAAAGGTCTGCCCCCCCCCCATTCCCGTGTTCGAGAAACTTCAGCAGCCCCCAGGTCTCTGGGGTCCAATCCAAACTCTTCCATCAGGCATAGAAGCCTTTCAACAACCTGACTCCAAGCACATCACTCCCCCGTCTTCTTACGCTCTCCATTCCAGCTCTTCCCTCTGTGGCCCTGCCCAGACTGGCACCCAGTCCTGGAATGCTACCCTTCCTCACCTCTACAATGGCACCCCAGCTCCCTTCAAGACTCAGCTCTTTAGCATCATCCTCTGGCCTACCAAAGACCCTTACTCATACTCCTGGTTGCCAGCACCCTCTCTCTTTCTCACCCAGAAATTACTTTGTGTTTACTTGCATGTTTTTTTTTTTTGCCTGTCTGCACCTGAGTCTCTGGACTTAACACCTATAGAGAGGTATTAAAGAAATGAGAGTCTGAAGCAAACATTAGTCACGAGTTCACCAATATGGTGACATTTTTAAACTTGGTTTTCTGGGACTGGTCTTTTTCCTCTTTCTTTTATTTTTATTTTTTGTATACCTAACGCTTAACACAGGCCTGGCACGTAGTGGGAACTTAACAAACACTTATTAATGATTAATTATTGATATTAATAAATGATGTTATTGATACTAATCCATGTTTATTTATTAAATAAGTCCATATTTATTATCAGTGGAGCTAGATGGGGCGAGTGATATCACCAGCCTCCTGCTATCTGCTTCCTGGCCCCTCCCTCTGAGACATTGGTGGGCTGCTGTTGCTTAATAATGGTCAGGGTTAGAAGGTGCCAGAGAGACCTCTGAGAGCCAAGAGTGAGGCCATGTTTGAAACAAGCCAGAACATCTTCCTACCCCCCGGCTTCATGCCAGGCAAGGGAGCAGCTCTCCATTCACTTGACCAACTCATTGGAGTTCTGTCTCTCCTGTATAAACCTTTAACTGCTTTCTCTCACAAGCTGCCTTACTTTTACCTCGTATGCATCATGTAAACGCTTAAATTCATAGATGTTGTCTCCATGGTAGGATGTCTGCTCCTTGAGCACAGTGACTGAGTCATCTTTTTGACTCCCCAGGGCTTAACAGTGGCTGGTATACAGTAAGAGTTTAATAAATGCTTGTTGATCGATTGATTCGAGTGTTCTACAAAAACATATGATTATTTGTCAGAGAATTTCAAAGAATCTCATCTTGAAGAGCTGGACACAACTGAAAGGATCAGCAACAACAATGAAGAGAATTCTTGATGAGGAAACACCAGCACAGATCCACTGCTGCTCTGTAATCTATAGTTTTAGAGAATTTGCTGGACCACTGAGCAGTCAAATGACTTATCCAGGGACACACAGCCAGTAGGGTCAAACTCAAACCCAGGACTGCCAGGGCAGCTCTATACACACTACATCACATTGACTCTATATAATTCCTTTTAATTTAGCAATTAACAATAATTTTCTTCTTTGTTGTCTTAGTAACAAAGCCTAGTATTTTCATATAAAAGCAAAATTGGGCAGAAATAAATGATCTGACTAAAATCATATTTAGAGAGTCCCAGTCATATAGATCATAACCAAGACACATAATGACAACTACCTGAATTGCAGACATGCTACCTCAAAGGAAATAACAACTTTTATTTATTTTCCTCTAGATTTAGTATTTCCTCTTTGGAGCAGATAATCAAGAAAGGAAAAAGAAAAAGCCTTCAGTCAGTCCTAGAGAGCTTTTTTCCCGTCGTGGTCTTTAAAACTGTCCCCTAGGGATGTGACTGTCTCCACATGATGAACTTAGTGGTAAAAAACCCTTTCCCCCCAGCATTGCGGAATAGCACCCTGATGCAAGGCCACTGGCTGTCATCTGGGCTCCCAGCTCAACCTCGATGTGGATTCAGGGGCCAAAGTCATCTTGGCTTGCAAAACAGGAAAGACTAGAACGTCCAAACACATTCCTTCAAGAACAGTAAATACAATCTTTGCCAACAAAAATTCTGCCTGGGTCCAGAAAGACCTCTCAGAATTCTGGCCCTACCTAACATACCATCGGGAGAAGATGGTCAGCTTGTGGGCTTTGAAAGGTTGGAGAAGGAGGTTTGCTTTTAGGACCATCCCATCCCCAATTCAATGCTACTCTTCTTACTGCTGGGACCCTACCTCTGCTGGTGGTCCTCATCTTCTCCTTCCCCTACCCCATGCACCTGCCTTGGTTTTTCATTCCTATAGCACTCTACTCTCAGCCGCCTGGCCCCTTGGAAATTCATTCATAATAAGATGTACTTATGAAGCTTGTTTGTTTCTCCTTTTCATTTCTTTCTTTCTTTCTTTACTTCCTTTCTTTACTTTCTTCCTTCTTTTCTTTCTTTCTTTCTTTCTTTCTTTCTTTCTTTCTTTCTTTCTTTCTTTCTTTCTTTCTTTCACTTCTCCCAGAGGCATTTGCTTTTAATCTGTGGGTATCTCTCACCCAAAGGAAAGAGCTTTAATGGAACAATGTTAGGGACCATGATGGGCCTGTCAAGACCATTCAGGAGTAAGAGCTTTCCCATGTCCTTTATCCCACATTTAAGCAGCAGTATAAGGCCACCACTACTTATAAATTGCCATTGTTCAGTTGTTTTGGTTGTGCTTGCCTCTCTGTGAACCCATTTGGAGTTTTTTTGGCAAAGACACTAGAGTGCTTTGCTGCTTCCTTCTCCAACTTATTTTACTGATGAGGAAACTGAGGCAACCAGGGAGAAGTGACTTGCACAGGGTCACACAGCTAGTAAGCATCTGAGGTCAGTTTGAACTAAGGGAGATGAGTCTTCCTGACTCCTGAATCAGGGTTGTATGCACTATGGCACCACTTAGCTGCCCACTTATAAATACTTTCATGATACCGTATGATCACAGGTTCAGAGCTAGAAAGGACGTTCATGGCCATGTAATTCAACCCACTCATTTCACAGATGAAGAAATGACAGATCTGGCAGGATTTGAATGCAGCTCCTCCAAATCCAGAGACCATTCTCTTTCTACTGCACCAAAGATCTCCTTTCTGGAGCCTGGTGATGAGCCAACACACACAGAGGAGCACCAATGGCGCCCCAGAATTATTGCTGGCTGGCTCCTCTGCCAATCGATCCGCACCACGCCCAGGGCTAATGGGCAGCCCTCACAAGGTTGATTGATGGATTGGCCAGCAAGTGACAGGAACAATGGCTAATAGCAGATGTATCTCCATCCTCTGGAGTGGGAGGGAGGAAGTTCTAGCTGAGACCTCAGTGTCAGAGTCTCATACAGTTTTCTTTTTAAGTTCTGAGTTCTGATTCCTGTCCTTCCTTCCCTTCCCTTTCCCTTCCCTGAAATAGTAAGTAAAGCTGATATAGGTTATACACATACAATTAAAAACATTCATTTTAAACAAGTTTTGAGTCCAGCTTCTCTCCCTTCATCCCTCCCCTCTTGCCACCTTGAGAAGGTGAGCAATTTGACATAGATTATATATATATGAAGTTATACAAAATGTATTTCCATATTAAACATGTTGTAAAAGAAAACGTAAAAAAGAAGTGTGCTTTAATCTTCTTTGATCTCCATTCATTCTTTCTCTGGAGATAGATAACATTTTTATCCTAAGTCCTTTGGAGCTGTCTTCCCCTAGCAGCAGAAGCCCTGGCTCATTCGGTATGTTCTTCTGGCGGAATCGCTCCGTAGACTTGTGAGTTTGCACAAGTATTGTCTTGGATCTGTCTGCTTTCTGAAGAAAAGAAGCCTTTCCGCTGGCTGTTGAGCAGGGGACGGCAATGCTTATAAAATGCAGTAACTGCCAGCGTGTTTCTTCTATCCTCTCTAACTGTGACTGAGGAAAAGCACATTGTGAACTTCTGACTGGGGAAAGAAGCCCCAGGCCCTCATCTCCACTCTGGTTCACATATGACCATGATTGCAGGCCTCTTTTCTTACCTGAAACCTTAGGTTTCAGAACAGTGGAGACAGCTATGGCCTTGTAAATCTCGAAAGGTTGAGAGAGCGAGTGAATTTCCCAACAGACTAATTCCCAGTACAGCCCACACTTATCTAGCAGTTATGCTGAATTTGGAAGTGAACTTATTAGATAAACATTCATAGAAAATCCGTTATGTCTGAACCCACCCTGCCTCTGGAGAACAAGGCGGTATAAAGGAGAGGGTGGCCTGGGCATTGGGCGGAAACCTTGGTATTTCTGTTCATACTATGACTTCTCAGTAAATATCTCTTTGTAACAGTGTGGGGCAAAACCACCCCAAAACTAAAGGTACGCAAGGCAGAAGTAGGCATGTGCTTACACGTGGCTCAAAAGCAGAGGGCCTGAGAGTGAACTTTCCCAGATCAATCCATGGTAGCATTTAGGGTTAGATTTCCTGAGAATGCACATGGCAGAGAAAGACTGCCCATTCAGCTTGAGGGAGTAGTTCATGGACCATGTTTATTGCACAAAGGAGGAAAGATTCCAAATTCCCTAGGGACAATGATCCAAAATCTAGACAAAGGAAAGAAATGTCCTGGGCAGAGCCTCACCAATTATTCCAAATTTAAGAGTCCAAGGGCTCCGAGGTTTGGAAGTTTGGAAATCGTATCTTCTGGAGAAGCAAAAGGGTGTCCCCAACAACTTGCTTCTTGGAGAAAGAGGAATACAGCCTACATCATTCCCACTCACAAGGGAGAGTCTGTGAGTTCCTTGGACAGTCCTGTCTTCTCAGTGGGGAAAAAAGCCCCAGGCCCTCATCTCCACTCCAGTTCAGGAGGTGGGAGGATGTTGGATAGTGGGTAGTAATAGATACACCAAAAAAAAGCAGCAATGGAGTATTTTCAAGTGCCCGGAAGAAAACAAAAGGTGAAGGGAAGGGAAACAAATACAGGGATTTGGTTACTCCTTTGTTAAATTACATATGTGTGTAGATATGTATATACACATATAATATATATATACATATATACATGTACTTGTTAAAAAACAAACTGAATGATAGAAACATATTCCTCTTTCTATTTCTTCACATATTGAAATGTTTGTGTTTGCTGAAGGATTGCCAAGTTCATAATAAATTTTTTAATCTTAAAAACATTGAATTTCCCAATAGCTCCCCGCTCAGCTGCCTGCTGGATAGAACCTTGCTTCATCGAAAAGAAATGACCAAGAATTTCTCAAGACCTGCAATCAGATCCCCTCCTGTCTGCTCCAAACAATAGGTGAGAACAACAGTAAATACACACAAGGGTGAACAGTCAAAGACTCAATGAATTCTTGATCTCTCTGAAACATCATGTTATACTGAAATTATGATTTGATCAAGCAGAAGGAGAAAACTCAAGTCCATACCTGTGTTATCTCTCCTCACTCTTAGGTTCCTTTAAACCTGGAAAACTCAAGGTTTTTAACGCTCTTTTTAAGCTCATGGAAGTCTGTTTGTAGGCCAATGGGTTTCTGTAGGGAATGCTCAGAGTGCAGTGAATGCTTTGTGGTTCTTTTGGAAAAAGCACTTAAAATCAAAATTCACCCTTAAACACCAAAAAGATGTTTTCTTCTTGCCCAACCACATGGCACTGTTGTAAGGTTGCAGCCCTGCCAAGTGAACCTAGAGGTCTAGAAACCCTACCAAAATCCCAACAGGAATTCCCAGAAAGATGCTTCAGATGGCTTAAACCTTGCTAAGTCAATACCATTTCTTTCTCAGAGCATTACACCAGGATTCCCAAGGGCCTTGGTTTGAGACAACTACCCAGATACCGATGGGAGTTAATTAGCAATCCTTGTTCCAAATCTGTGGACCAATGGGAAAAGAGTATAAAAGACAGGGTCGTACACCTCCCCCCCAGAGGTCTCAGGTCGGCAGACCCATTCTCCTTTCCTCCGTACATCTGAACTCACCAGCCAGGAAGCCAGACACAAAAGCAAACGGGTGGTAAGATGATTTCTGGGTTTCTGGAACCTGTACCTTTTGCTAGAACTGAATAATGATAACATGGAAGACCACAGGGAAAGGGTTATTAACCTAGAGCCTGTGGATAGAATTGGGGGAGCGGTCTATAAACTTGAAAAGGAAAAAATATATCATTATTTTCATTAACCTCTGACTGCAATTTAGTGCTTTCCTCTAATATGAATGAATGATTCTGAGAGGGAGTCTGTAGGCTGCAATAGACCACCATGGCCCCAAAACAGATTAAGAACCCTGGCAGTAGATGAAGCAGAAGCAAGACAGCAGTCTTCTGCTGAACTGGGAGAAAACTTGGGACCTACTGAGGCGCCACTGCTTTGGACTTCACCCATCTTGGTCTCAGGTTCCTCAGCTATAAAATAAGGGGGGATTGAGTAGACGGTCTCGGAGGTCTCTTCCAGCTCCAGAACTATGAGCTCAGGAACTGGTGTGAAAACAAAAGGCATGGTGGCACACACCTGCAGTCCCATCCACCAGCATCTCTTGAACATGGGTATTCTGAGCTGCAGGGGATAAGGCCATTCAGGTGTACACACAGGGACCTCCATCATCATGGTGGACTCCTGGGGGAAGACGGCAGGCTGGCTGCCAAAGGAGGGGAGCAGCCTAAATATGAAACAGAACAAACAGATCCTGGGCTTGAATCAAAGCTGCAACAAGGGTCCATGGGTTACCTCTGAGCTCCCAGTCTAAGGGACACAGGGAAACCCAACTCTTAAAAAAAAACGTATATATGTGTCTGCATACATACATACACATATGCATACACACATGTGTATATACATGTGTGTATACACATGTGTGTATACATATAGCTGTATCTCTATGCAATATTTTAATAATAAATCTAATAGTGAGGCAAATCCAGCCACCTGGAGGGAAAATTAAATCCACTCTCACCACGTGCAAGGCAAACCATTATCATTTGATCAGAACGTCTGTTTGTACAAGTTTCCATTCCAGAAAGCATTAAAATAGGATCCAAGCTAAGAAATGCTTTGGCTAATTTCCGGAAAACGGAAGTTCCTGAAACACAAAGCATTGAGATGCAAGAGAAAGAACACTGGGCTGGAGTCTGGAGGCTGAAGTCCGGAGGTGTTTTTCTGAGTCCAGTTTTGCTGTGTGACCTTGGGCAAGGTGCCTAACTTTTCTGGGCCCCAGCTTCCTCATCCTAAAAAAAGAGTGGGGCCATGGAAAAATGGCTTCAGATGACCTTCTCATCTGAAGTAAAGGGATGTTTCATTTAGAAATCTCCAGCCTAGAAGTTTCTCTGAGATGGAAATTCATCCTGCTTCTGGCTGGCTGGGTCTAAATTATCCCTCTTGAGCCACCCTGGAGCCTAGGGGCTAGCTGTAAATAGCCCTAAATTTGGGGGAGACAGAACATTTATATGGCTCTTACTGGTACTAGGGCAGGAGGAAGTATTTCTAGGGAAACTCCAGAAGCGTCTGGATGAGAGAGAACATTGCATAAAAATCCTAGGCTTGAGATGTAGTACTCTGGGAGCAGTATTAGGAAGAAGGAGCCCAGGCAAGCAGGAGAAGGGGAAAGCTAGGGGGATAAAACAAGCCAGGGATATCATCCTCTGAACGCTAAATTGCCAGGCACCTTCAATTCTCAATCGATGCCGCTTTAGGACCTGACATAAGGCTCCCCGGGGTGATTAGTGGCCAAACCCTTAACAACAAAGACCAAAAGCACACCTGAAAGAAGGGCTGTGTGATGTGTACAAGAAATAGGGCTTAGAATAAAGGAGAGATTCAAGGGAGATTCAGGCAGTGTCAAAACAAAAGATGGCATTGATTTAAAAGGTGGAGAGAGGGAGGTAACAAAAAGATCGGGATTCTTCCAGAGAGGAAAAGTGGTGGAAAGAAAGGCTATTATTGAATGAGGAGTCAGAGGACCTGAAACCCAGCCCTCAAACCTGCGTTCACACACACACACACACACACACACACACACACTTACATACACACACTCACACACGTGCATATGCACTCACATGCACACACACACCCCTACATACACACTCACACACATGCATATGCACTCACATGCACACACACACCCCTACATACACACACTCACGCATGCATATGCACTCACATGCATACACACATACACAGACACTCACACACATACATATGTACTCACATGCACACACACACTCACACACACAGTACCTGCATGACTTTGGGCAAGTCCTATAACCTCTCTAGGCCTCAGTCTCCTCATCCATAAAACAAAAGGGTTGGAATAGAGGGCCTTTTCCAGTTCTATATCTCAGTGTGTGATAACATGCCACATATCTTCCTATTTTCTGCGTTGTTTGATAATATTAAGGGGGCGACTGTGCAAATAGAAGGTAGAGGGAAAAAGACATTGGATTTTGACTCAGAAGACCTGGGCAGCTCCTCATCTCAGAGGTTTATCTCTAGGCACATTTGTGTGCAAAGGGCAAGAAATCAGAAAAAAAGCATCATCTGTGCTGAGCTTGAGATCTTCAGACTTACAGCAGCAACTATTTCTTTTTGCTGACCCTTGACCACCATTAATTCTTACCCATGAGAGAATCAGGTGATCTTGAAGTGAGGGAAACCAGGGTGCTTTAGGAGAGCTGACCCTTCAGACCTCTGGACGTTTGTTGAAATGGAATTCCTCTCCCCCTAACCAAAACAACAGAACGTTTGGAGAGGAATGCAGATTGGCATTTAGAAACCGACTGAGGTTAAAGGGGACTTTTTTCACTCAATAGAATTTCATTTTTTCCCAAATACATATAAAGATGGTTTTCAACATTTATTTTTGTAAGATTTTGAGTTCCAGTTGTTTTTTCCTCTCTCTCCCTTCCCTCCCCAAGATGGCAAGCAATTGTACAATTATATTAAACATATTTCCACATTAGTCACCTTAGGAAAGAGGAATCAGAACAAAAGGCAAGAACCATGAGAAAGAAAAAAACAACTAAAAAAGAGAAAACAGTATGCATTCAGACTCCATAGTCCTTTCTCTGGATGTGGACAGCATTTTCCATCATCAGTCTTTCAGAATTGTCTAGATCATTGCATTGCTGAGAAGAGCTAAGTCTATCACAGCTGATCATCACACAGTGTTGCTGTTACTGTGTACAATGTTGTCCTAATTCTTCTCACTTCACTCAGCATTAGTTCACATAAGTCATTCACAGCTGATCATTGTTACAATGTTGCTGTTGCTGTGTACAATGTTGTCCTAATTCTGCTCATTTCACTCAGCATCAGTTCATGTAAGTCTTTCCAAGTTTTTCTGAAATCCACTAAAAGGTACTTTCTAATCCTAAATCATTTAGAGGCTCAGGTCAGAGATGCTGATCCTGCTGGCAGGAGAAAGTGAATACAAAAGACAGATGAAATGTCTAAGCTCTAATTAGCTGCCTGACTGGTTTGTGCTCTAAAACAACTTAGCCTGTAGGGTTAAGCATCTACTGACATAATTGTTTCCTTATGACAAGAAAACTGCTCTTCTTTACTCCTCACACACAGTCCTTAACTGATAAGAGCCTGGCTTTCTAAGAGCTGAAGCTTAGCCTCTGGGTTATCTTCAACAGTGAGAGATAACAGAGACAACTCCTCCTGCTATAGTGTATAGGTAACATTTCAGATGCAGGCTAGAGCTGGAGCCCAGAAGACGGGAACAGCAAAAATAGTCCAACAGAGAGAACTGTGGGGAACCATAGAGATAGATGTCCTGCCCAGTAGAAAGCTGAGTCAGCAGAAGAGAGAAATAAAATTACTGGAAACCAGTGGTAACCCTGCTGTGTGAAAAGAATTGGTTTGCCCTAAATGCAAGAATGCTCACCATACCTATTCCCTATATGTGTGCCCTTCTACATATGTATTCTGACCACATGTATCAGATACATGGGTGAACTGTACCTGTTTGCTCTTCCCACTGGGGGTGAATATGTTTGGGGGAAAGGGCACAACAGATTTATTGAAGGGGGAAGGTGGATAAAAGTAAGTAATCCTAAGGTCCTATCCCTCATTATTTAAGTAAGTTTTTCCTCAAAAGTTGCTTAAAAAACCATTCTTGAAGGGCAGAGCCAAGATAGTAGGGTACAAAGACACAATACAATGACTTCCCCTCCAAAACTCCTTCAAACAGATATAGAACACACACCAGACTGAATCCTGATGGGGAATACAAGAAAAAGTCACAGTGAGTTATTTTTCTAGCCCAAGTGAACATACAAGAGACAGGAAAGTTCTGTGAACACTAGGGACAGGGTCTGGACAAAAGAAGGCCATGTAGAGAACATTCCAATGCAGGAGGAAGTTATTCACCAGGGCAAGAAGAGGTCCCAGGCACCCCCAAACCCATGCCAAGGCATGTCAATGGGAACAGGTATAGTTTCTTCACTCATTACACAGATCCAGGATGGACAAGAGAAGGAGTGGACCAATGACTATAGGAGCAAATTAAGGAGAAGGAGCAGCAGCAGCAGCAGTGTAAATAAGACCCAAGAGCAGAGCTGGGTTTTAGTTCTAGCTTCTAACCCAATCTGAAGCCTGTAAGGAAATAATCAGAACAAACAAAAAACCTATATTGGGTTTCTCTAATCTATATCCCAAAAAGGGAGAATCTAAGAAAGGAAAAGCCCTTTGTTTGGAGGGGGTGGGAAGATGATAACTAGCAACTGAAAGCAGTGCTGCTCAATTCTGTTTTTCTACAAAAAAGAATTACCTTTAACCCAAATGATGGAACAAAAACAACCAACAAGGGTCAGTATCTAAGTTAAGAAGGGAGAAGGTCATGAGCACTTCCCTGTCTTTGTTGACTGCCCTTGATGAATTCAAGTCACTGGGACTAATGAACTACCTTCTCATGTCCTGAGAGAACCCAAGAGCTGGAAAAATGTGTGCCCCTCTGAAGCACTGTTAGTAATCTCTGAAAGGTCATGGAACATAGTAGAGGCCCCATAAGATAGGAGAAGGGCAGATATCATCCTAATGTCTAAAAAAGGAAAGGAAACAGTCAGCAAAGTGTAGAGGAGTGAATTCAACTTGATTTGTGGGGAAATTCTTCAATGAATCATGAGAGATATGCTCTGAATATCTAGAAAGGGAAGCAATCATTACGGAAAGCTGGCGTTATTTTGTCAAGAATAGGTGATGCTAGAATAATCACATTTTTTCACAGTATTGCTAAAGTAGTTGATTAGGTGAATGCTATGAGTATATTTGACCTAGATTTTAGGAAAGTTTTCAATAGAATCTTATCCTGTTCTTGCAGAGAGGATGGAGAGCTATAGAGCAGATGATAATACATTTGGATGGCTTCAGAACTGATGAGATGACTAGATAGTTTCAAAGAGCGAAAGTTATTCATGGTTCAATATCATTATGGTAGGAAATCTCCAGTGCAATGTCCCAGGGATCCACAATCCTTTGATACATATGTTTTCTTTTGTTTAATTTTTTTATTTTTCCCCAATTACATTTAAAAACAATTTCAACATTCTTTTTTTAGATTTTGAGTTCCAAATTCCCTCCCTCCCTCCTCTCACCCTGTTGTTGAGAAGGCAAACAATTTTCCATGGGTCATACGTGTATAGTTTTACGAAACACATTTCCATGTAACTCATGCTATAAAAGAAAACAGACCAAAAAACACACCAACAAGAATAATAAAGAAAAGTCTCTTCTGTTTGCACTCAGGCTCCCCCAGTTCTTTCTCTGGAGATAGACAGTACTTTTTATCATAAGTCATTCAAAATTGTCTTGAATCATTGTACTGCTGAAAATAGCTAAGTTTTTCATAGGAAAACATCATAGAATATTGCTATATGTTATTGAGTACAATGCTCTCCTGATTATGCTCATTTCACTTTTCATCAGCTCATATAAGTCTTTCCAGGTTTTTCTGTGAATGCCTGGCTCATCATTCCTTACAGCACAATAGTATTCCATGACATTCACATACCACAACTTGTTCAGTCATTCCCCAATTGATGGATATCCTCTCAGTTTCCAGTTCTTTGCCACCATAGAAAGAGCTGCTATAAATATTTTTTGTGCACATAGGTTCTTTTCCTTTTTTTTTTATCTCTTTGGGATATAGACCTAGTAGTGTTATTGCTGGGTCAGTGGCTATGTGTGGTTTTATAGCCCTTTAGGTGTGGCTCCTAATTGTTCTCCAGAATGGTTGAATTGGCACATGACTTCATCAGCAATATACTCCTTTTATTTTTCCCACATCCCCTCTAACATTTTGTGTGTGGTGGTAGCTCAGAGTTGTTTTAATTTGTATTTCTTTAATTAATAGTGATTTAGAGCATTTTTTCATATGACTATAGATAGCTTTGATTACTTTGTCTGAAAACTGCCTGTTCATATCCTTTGACCACTTATCAACTGAGGAATGGTTCTGATTTCTGTAAATTTGACTACGTTTTCCATATATATGAGAAATGAAGTCTTTATGCATGATGATTTCTTAACAAATGCAGTTAACAAGACATTCCTAAGCCTAAGTGTCATGGGCACAACAGGAGGTGAAAGCATAGGAGTTCACAGTTCATTTCATCTCATTTAGAAAATAAGACTCAGGTACTTGAGACAATGAAAGAATGATCAATGATAGTATGTATGGGTCAGTCGTACATTGTGTGGTTTGGTTGGTCCAAATTGGAGGAGATCAGAGAGAAGGACTCGGGGTCAGCTGGGAAGGAGGAAGATAGAGATCTGGATTGGGCAGGTGGATGGGAAGAATTTAGACTCATTCCTGAGCTGCCCCAGCTGTAGAGACCCACAGACTCCCCTCGAATAAGTGAGCTCAGCCTCCCCTCTTAATACTGATGTTATGGATGTGAATTCCAGGGTTCAAGATGGCACCATGGACCAGTCCTCTGATGGGTTTTCTGCTGCTGGATGTGTTGTGCTACTGCTCAGGGTCTACCAGATCCCCAGAGGATTTGCAACCTTTACCACCGAAGGGCGCTTGCATCAACTGGATGGGGGGTGCTCCAGGCCACCCTGGCTACAATGGGGCTCCAGGCCGAGATGGGAGAGATGGTATCAATGGTGAGAAGGGGGAGAAAGGAGATACAGGTGAGCTCAAGGGCCATGTCTTTTCTTGGTTTTCAATCTATCCTTCTGGGTAATTCCGTGAAGAGGTTTGAGAGAGATTGCATCAGGGTCATGCCTAAAGTTAAGTGGAATATCACTGTGGACATTTTAGTAAAGCATACAATTGCAGTTTAGACTGAGAATCAATCAACATTTATGAAGTTATAAAGGCAAAAATGATAGTCCCTCCCCTCAAGGAGTTTCCATTCAGCAACAAGCATTTATTATGCATTTATTGAGTGCCAGGCATTGTGATGCAATCTGGAGATGCAAAGAAGGTGAAAACAGCTTGTGCTCTCAGTGTACATTCTAACGTGAGAGATACCTCCAAGATACCTCCAAGATAGAGTAGATGGCAGGTAATTTTAAAGGGGCAGCCAGGGGGCGCAATAGTGCACAGAGAACCCGCCTGGAGTCAGAAAGACCCATATTCCTGAGCTCAAATTCTAGCTGTGTGACCCTGGGCAAGTCACTTCACCTGTTTGTCTCAGTTTCCTCATCTGTAAAATGAGCTGAAAAAGAAAATGGCAAACCACTCCAGTATCTTTGCAAAAAAAAATCAAACAAACCCCAAAACACAACCAAAAACCCAAATGGGGTTGATCGTGAGAGTCAGAAACAACCTAACAACAAATCTTAAAGGGAAAGTTACTACAATTTCAGTATTTCTTATGTAACCCATAGTGGATAGACAGATAAAGCACTTATTATTATGTGCCACCTCCTGTGCTGAGCACCAGTGACACAGAAAAAGACAGTCATTACTTTGTCTGAAAACTGCCTGTTCATATCCTTTGACCACTTATCAACTGAGGATTAGTTCTGATTTCTGTAAATTTAATTCTGTAAATTTAATAATATTCTATTAAGGGAAGACACCATATAAAAGGAGTTTAGAGAAAAGGTACAAGGACAAGATATCTCAAGCACCTTATGAAATGGTGCTCTTGGATGGGAGCTCTCTACACACAGGAGGGGATCCTAAGGGTGGAGACATCTACAGGGTCAAAAGGCTGCTGGTGAGGAAATAGGAAAGTCTGGGGAGTTTGGAGCAGGACCCACGTCTGACGACCACTCTGCGTTTCTTTCCACTCCCAATGGGTTCTCAACCATGCACATTCTCTAACTCTGTCTCTTTTCCTACCCATTCTATTGATCCAATTCCATTTCACTCAGGCAATGAGTATTTGATGTGCAGCCAGCCCAGCGCTGGCTCTGGGAATAAAAGAGAAAACATAAAACAATTAGAGAATGATTATGGGCAGTGTAGAATCAGGTGTTAAAATGAGCATAAATCGAGGGCGCGCTCTGTAGCAGAGACAGTGGGCAATGGAAGGGAAGCGAGACTCAAGAGCTGCTAAGCTTTGCTGGAAGTTACAAAACTGAGCAGAATTCACCCAGTATGAATTTGCAATGGATTTGCTCGGCTGACTCTTGCTGCTACTGGGTGAGCCTTCTACTCATTCTTATAAACTCTCTATCTCACTCCTCACAATGACTTGGGTTCTTTGTTTTTTAATGTTAGTCATTTCCTGAATCTCACCACCTCCACTCCACTAAACTTTCCCTTACAACAAAGAAAAATCATTAAACAAAATCAGTCAACAAAGACCTCCATCTGACATTCTGAAACGTTCTTCAGTCCTCGTCCCTCCACCTCTATCAAGCCCCCAGGAGGCAATGCAGCCTAGAAGAAAGAGCTCTGACTCCAAAATCAAAGGAACTGCATTCAAATTCTGCCTTTGATGCTCACCACTTAAAGGACCTCGGGCAAGTCACTCACTCTGTCCCCTAGGTTGGCTTAGACAACCACTGAGGCCCCTTCTAGTTCTAAATGTATGATCCAGTCCCTGGAGCTAAGATTGCTCTTTGATCTAAGTCCAGGGATCTGTTGGTGTTGTTTTTATGTATATTTTTTCTAGGCTTTGTGTTTATTGTGTACTTCCTCCTGCCATGACTTATGCAGATCTCCCCATTCTGAAAAGGCTTTGAGTACAGTCCTGGAAACAGACTGCATCTGCTTTCTGAGGAGCAGCTCAGCTAAGCACCCTATGACGGGCACGAATTCTTTAACCATAGCAATCTGAAAATATCCACAGCCTATCCTATCTAAACTTTTTCTCCCTAGTACCAAGCGCACAGTAGGTATTTAACAAATGTTTGTTGATTGAATGAATGGACTAGTAAATTCAACAGCAAGTATTTATTGTTTACTATACACAAAATACAAGCTAAACACTGTGGATTCAAAGATAGGCAGGAAACAGTCCCTGTCTTTCAGGAGCATGCCTTCTAGTAGGGAATACAATGTGTCCACAGAAGTAAATACAACCTAATTTGTGTAGGAAGATGGCAATGAATGAATGAGAGGTGTAGAAAGAAGATTCTAGGCAGAGGAAATGAGACGAGAAAACATGTGAAGAAGACAGGAAATGGAAGGGTTGGGCTGGCTAGACCACAAATACTCATTGCCTGGACTTGAGTGAAATGGAATAGGATCAATAGAATGGGTTGGAAAAGAGACCAATTGGCTACAATAAAAGATGTTGCTTTGGGCATTTTCCTAGGATATAAAGCTAGATAAATTATCAATAAGCAAATGCTAACTGACCATTCACTATGTGCCTGGCGCTATGAGAAACACTAGAAAAAAAGACATGGGCTGTCTCTCCTTTAAGGATCTTTTTCCCCAGTTAGCTCTGCCGTGATGGCTAGAAAGGTCATGAGTCTTGAACAGGACAGGAGCTCTATTGGGATGAGATTTGGAAATTCAGTTCACTGTGGCTGCCAATGTTCTCTTATATAACAGGTCTGCTGGGTCCCAAAGGTGATGCTGGTGAAATGGGTGCTCAAGGAGTTGAAGGTCCCAGGGGATTTCCTGGACTTCCAGGGAAGAAGGGGGAACCAGGAGAGGCAGCCTACAGATACCACTCAGCCTTCAGTGTTGGGCTGGCCACCCGAGCTCCAGTCCCCAACGTCCCCATCCGCTTCACCAAGGTTTTCTACAATGGACAGAACCACTATGATGTCACAACTGGCAAGTTCCGCTGTAATTTCCCAGGCTTGTATTATTTCTCCTACCACATCACAGTATATATGAAGGATGTGAAGGTCAGTCTCTTCAAGAAAGACAAAGCAGCCATATTCACCTATGACCAATTCCAGGACAAAAATGTTGACCAGGCCTCAGGCTCTGTACTATTGTACCTGGAAAGTGGGGAGGAAGTCTGGCTCCAGGTGTATGGGGATGGAGAGCATAATGGTCTCTATGCAGATAATGTTAATGACTCCATCTTCAGTGGCTTCCTTCTTTATCACGATATTGATCAATCTTGACCTCAGAGAACACCAGAGAATTCGCTCAAAAGTCTACCTTGAGACAATCTCAACTTCCACAATTCTGATCTACATTATATAAGAGTTTGGCTTTCTTTCCTAACTAAAGACACTGAACCTTATTCATTCACTCATTCACTCATTCATTCAATCCATTTTTTGGTTACCTGTATTTACTGGGTGCCCAACGCAGTATCAGGTGTTGTAGGAGAGACAAATAAGGGAAGACACAATACTTGTGGTCTCATGGGGAACTCATAGCTTGGTTGATGGGGATCAAGATTTAAATGTATAAAACTCCCAATAAAATGCTAGAGAGTGTCAAGTAAATGGTAGAGAGATAAAGGGGTATTCATGGCCACTTTGAGGCTTCCTTATAATAGGAAATGTTTTCTCTTCTTCACCATGGGAATCTCGGAACAGGTGCCACCATGAATAACATCCTTCCCTAACAACTCCCCCCTCAGAGAAGATAGTCCTGTTCACATAGTCACCTTTTTAAATCCACACCTGCAGATTTAAATCCAACAGAGGCAGATTCCCCTCCTCCAGAGGATGGATTTAGAGTGAGAAAGTACACATAACTGTATATAAGTGCTTTTACAGATGAGGAAATTGGGGCTTAACTTGCTGGACTAACTCTTTTTCTAAGGTCTTCACTAAAGTATAAGCTGATAGTGTTCTATAAATGTATAAAACCCGATGGTCTGACTTTGACTCACATTTTACTCACATTTTAAATTCTGGATAATTTCTAAGCACACACCTAGAACAGAGTCTTGTCTATTCTTTGCCTTTTCAAAATGTTTGAATATTCTCATTTCTACAATTAAACTCATCATTAGTACAAATAAAAGCTTTGAGCCATCAGCTGTCTGCAGCTTCATTTCCGGGGGAGGAAGGCACAAGTCTTAGAAAGGATGGAAGACAGAGCAATTAACATGGAGATGTCGTATGTGACTGCGCCAGGATAATCTTGGCCAGGTTGCTGACCTTCTCATGGAGGGGGGAAAGGTGGAGGGATAGAATTTGGAACTCAAAACTAAAAACCCAATAAGTACTAAAATTTGTTTTTACATATAATTCGGGGAATATAAAATATTACTAAAATTGTTTAAAAAAAAAAAGAATGGAAGGAAAGGAAAAAAACCTAGCCTTTTGTCAGAAGCTCAAGGAGGCATTTTGCCCTCAGAAAGAAATCGCTGGAGATTTCCTCAGGACTTCTAACAAGGAAAAGAGCATCCAGTGGTATTCTGCCTTTCCAGTCTTGCTGTTTGAGCCCCCATGGGATTAACAGACCTGACAGTATACTTTATCTGACTACTCTTCTCAGGGTGCCACTGATTTGGAGCAGGGATTATATTGCACCCATTGGAGCATTATGCTCCAAAGTGGGGGGGGGGATTTCTTCCTTCCTTTTTTAGTTTTATTGTTGTCTTGTTTTTACATCATTGTAATTTCCCATTAACCAACTTCCACACATCAAACCTTTTCTTTTAACAAACGACCAAAAAAATATATTAAAGCCACAGTAAATGACACAACATGTATGTCTTACATTATAGATCCCATTTCCTACCTATGGTCCCCACTTCTCTACTGAGAGAAGGAAGATGAGTTTCCTTATCAAATGGGATAGTGTATGTGACTCTTTATAAAACTTACAGTATTCGATCAGCGCCAACTGTCATTGTTGCGTTGCTGATCAGTTCTCCAGGACCAAATTGTCCGTCACAATTCAGCTGCTTTTCAGTGTTATCATTCAGTTATTATTTATTATGATTGTCATTCTAGTCATTCATCATCACCATCATATCTCTCTCTTGGTGCTGCCTTCATTGCTCTGCATTACTTCCTCCATCCCCTCCTGTGTTTCTCTGAAATCCTCATATTCATTATTTCTTATGATATGGTCATATTCCATTAGAGTCATAAGTCACAATTCGTGTGGCCATCCCCATCATAGGTACCTATCTTAGCCTCGGTTTTGTGCTGCCCCAAAGAAAGCTGCTGTTAATATTTTTATAGAGATAACCTTTGTTTCTTGACCGCTTTGGGGTATTTGCTGAATGATGAAGAAAAAGGCTATTTCTTAGGTATGTTGTTGGGTTTTTTTGCATATGTTAAAATTTTCATTCACTGATATATTTATATTCAGAATTGTGGTTTCATTCCTAGAGAGAATAGTAACTCACATGAGAACAGTTTCTCCCCTAATATGTCGATCAATAACTATTCTACTTATCCAGGGTCATATAATCATTATATGTCAACTGCTAAACTTGAACCCAGCTCTTCCCTCTCCCTCTCCCTCTCCCTCTCCCTTTCCCTCTCCCTCTCTCTCTCCCTCTCCCTCCCTCCCTCTCCCTCTCCCTCTCCCTCTCCCTCTTCCTCTCCTCTCTCTCCCTCTCCCTCTCCCTCCCTCCCTCTCCCTCTCCCTCTCCCTCCTTCCCTCCCTCTCTCTCTCTCTCTCTCTCTCTCTCTCTCTCTCTCTCTCTCTCTCTCTCTCTCTCCCTCTCTCTCTCGGTATGTTTTCTTTCCCCATGAATCACCAGGACTTTAAAGGCTAGAGTATGAGATCAGAGCATCAGAGCATCATAGATTTAGCCCTGGCAGACTCCTTAGAGGCCATTGAATCCAACGACCTCAGTTTGCAGATAAAGACATTGAAGTACAGAGATTAAGTGATTTACACAATGTCCAACAGCTAGGAAGTTTGGGAGGATGGATTTGAACTCAGGTCTTGCTGCTAGTCCAGGGCCGTATTCATTACAGCATGTTGCTTCTCATTTCCACAGGTCTGTATGTGACTTCAAATGCCACAGGTATATACATAGCCCCAGTCATCTGATTTAAAAAAAATCACTCCAAAAATTCACATTTCATGTGCATGGTACATGTTTGACTCTATAATGGAATCTTTGCAAATATGCAGAGATTTGTCTCTTTTTAAAGTTTTCATCCAGACAGTCAACATTATGCAGACATGACTCTAGATCTAAGATCTAGGCTCATCACATGGACCATTTTTTTAAGTCAGTGAAAACAGGAAAATGCAGATCCCTTCCTACTTTGTTCAGTACAAATGCTCCCTAATAGCTGTGCAAGCGAAATCCTATTTCAAATGAATTAAGGGATTTAGCTAAATGAAATGTTGCATATCAGGTTCATCATAAAGCTTAAAGTATTAATGTCTTAGATTATTGCTACTTAAAGCACGAGATATTTTTACCAAAAAGTACCCAGCCTCTAATGTTTAAATCAGATTTTTTTGATATATTCGGTTTTCTTCTCATTTTTGGTTCTCTCTGTCAGATGACACGGAGAAAACACAAATATTCATAGGATCATAAATTTGTAGCTAGAAGATATCTTGGAGTCAGTGAGTCTAAGCCCCTTGTTTTACAGGTAAAGAAAATGAGGCCCAGAGGGGTTAAGTGATTTGCCCGTTCCAAAAGGAAATACGTTATGAATGCTGAATAACAGAATGACCATGTTCTCCCTCTTTTCTCCCTAGTGTGTAATTTGTCATCTGGGAGAGGGGGTAGGGTGGTCTGGGGAGGAGGTACTCTTTCAGCCCACTTATCTACCTCCAGTAAGAAAGGTCCCCACCGGAAGTGAAGGGGGAAAATTAAGACAACCCCCCCCACCCCACCCAGCATCTCATTTGCCCAAGAATCCACCACATGCAAGAGCTGAGAAAAACATACCGATCAAGGGAATTGAGGAGGTTGAAGAATTGGGAAAAGTGCCTGTCACTTGGAAAGTGAACCCCCAAAAGTTACACCAGGTGTGGGTGAAGAGAGAAGGACAAAAAGTCAGCAGGTACTGAATTACTCAAGGCAGGAGGATGACATGACTTGCCCTTACAATGGACAAAAGAGAATTGATCTATCTGGATGGAATGAACGTCCTCTGGACTAGAGACCACTGAGTGAATGGGGTAGAAGGTGGGCTTTGAAGTGGCATGGGGGAAGCAAGAAGCAAGCCTGTTCTTCCTTCTGGTGCTATTAGCCCAGGAGAATAAATTATGGACATCCTGTGCTGGAGAAGGCACCTGTTTCTCTCTTCAAGGCTCTGTCACAGTGGGGCTATATCAGATAGGACACCCTTGAGCACAGGCTGATGTCTATATTCAATCTGATACCTGCCTCACACTGATTTCCATCTGGCTTAACAGCCCCAGTCATCTGAAAAAACAAACAAACAAATATCTGAAGGATCACTGATTTGGAGCTGCAAAGGATCTTAAAGGTCATTGAACACAATTCTATGTATGAGAAAGCTGAGACATAAAGAGAAAAAAGGAAACAAGGATTTCTTAAATGCTTACTCTGCTAGATACTGTGCTAAGAGAGGTTGCCTATGGTCACACAACCAATAAATATTTGAATCTTTGAACCTGGGCCTTTCTGATTCCACGTCCAATGCTCTTTCAATAACAACACAAGGCCACTCATTTCAAAATTCATTAGTTTGACTATAATGGTGGAGAACCTCAATGAATCCCTTTTGGACTTAGATAAATCTAACAAAAATGAACCAAAAAAAGACATTAATGACTTGTATAGAATCTTTTAAAAATTATATATGATTAATCTCTGATTGTTGAATAGGAAGAAAAAGGAATATACATATCCTCAGATATATATGTCACCTTTACAAAAACTGACCATGCATTAGGGCATAAAAACCTCACAAATACAGAAAAACAGAGATATTCAATATATTCCTTGTTGACTACTAAGCAGTAAAATTATACTCAATAAAGGACCACAAAAGAAAGGGAAAATAAAAAAGTTCACTAATTTTGTTGCCATGAACATGTTTGACTAAATGATAGAATGTTTGGAAATACTTAGGTATTTCAGTTTTTCAGTTCTGATCCAGAACCTTGATCTATATCTATCTCTTGTGCAAGATTTATTTAAGTGGATATAAAATGAATATACAAGTACCTTCAAACCTTATCCAAAAGGTGTGTTCCCAAATAGCCATGAAAATTCAATCCAATTTTTAACACACTAAGAAACCTAGCTAACGCCTTGCATAGCCACAGGAATAGAGAGCATTGGAATGGCACACTTCCTACTCTCGAGGCCTTGGCAATCTGGTTGTGGCCATCTAACAGATGTCCTGATAACTGAAATGTCCCATCATTACTATGTCCTGGTTCCAGGACAGGCTTCTTTTTCCAGGGCTCTTCCTTGATTTCTTCTTTCTGTTCTCGTAAGGTGTAATATGTTCTGCTGACAATCCCAACTGTTTCTACCAATGCAGTCAAGCCTCAGTCATAGAGAGTGTAAGCTCTTTGAGAACAGGGACTACCAGTCTAGTCTGGATTTTGTATTTTCCAATATGCTACTATGACGCCTGGCACAGAGAGGGCATTTTACTAATATTTTGCTAACTGATAAGACAATAATACAAAGTCCCAGAAATCCATTGTTACATAGAGAAGTAATCAGAACTGGTCATATTCAGTGTCAAGGGTATTTTTAGATATTAGGAAATTAAGTGATCTCTTTTTAAGATAACTATCCTTGAAGTAAGCATCCTGTGTTTAGTAGGGAGCCAGAAATATTCAGTAATACAGTTAAGCACATATCAAGCAGAAGACAATCTATTGCCAATATTCACATCCCAGGGCATATATAGAAGACATAAAGAACCCACTGGCAATGCACTAACACTGGAGATGTGCTATGAGAGACCTGTTGTTCGGGAGGGTTAGAACTATGACAGGCATCATAGGTATACGGTGGATTCCAGAAAGGCTTAGAAAGTCACGTCACTCTTCTGACTCAGGGGATGCTGAGCCCTGCCCTTTATGTCACCTCCTGGGTCGATCGGCAATTGTCTTCTGCCCTTTCCTATTTTGGGAATCATCAGCAGAGAGTTTGCCTCCTCTATTCATGTCCTGAGTGGGGTACAAGAAAATTCAGGAAAACCAACATTCACATGTGTATGTTACATGAAGCTGAGGTCAGAAATTGTTTGAGAAATATGCATTTGAAGATAATCAGATCCATGTTCTGCTGACAGCTTGTTCTGAGGCATTTCCTTCCCCTCTCACTCCCCCCTCTCCACTTCCCCAACTACAGGATTATAGCTGAAAAGAAAGCATGGTAGCTGATAACCACGTGCAGGACTGAGTGGTACAGGTGGTGGTGTGCATTCATTCAGTTAGTGCATTCCCTACTCTTCAGAATGCCATGGACCATAATGTTCAGTGGATTTTCTTGGCAAAGATACTTGAGTGCTTTGCTATCTCCTTCTCCAGTGGATTAAGGCAGAGGTTAAGTGATCAAGCTACTAAGTATCTGAGGTGACATTTGAACTCGGGTCTTCTTGACTACAGACCCTAAGCTCTATCCAGTGAGCCACTTAGATGCCTGGAGAGAAGCCCTAAGAAGAGAAATGGAAGGAGGGAAGGAGGGAAGGAAGGAAGGAAGGAAGGAAGAAAGAAAGAAAGAAAGAAAGAAAGAAAGAA
>CM053593.1:378280425-378306509 GCA_028646575.1 Pseudocheirus occidentalis
ATTTTGCTCTCTGGTTCTAGAATATCAGGGCAATTTTACTTGATAATTTCAAAAGATGATGTCTAGATTCTTTTTTTATCATGGCTTTCAGATAATCCAACAATTTTTAAATTATCTCTCCTGGATCTGTTTTCCAGGTTGGTGGTTTTTCCAATGAGATATTTCACATTGCCTTCTATTTTTTTTCATTTGTTTGGATCTGTTTTACAGTATCTTGATTTCTCATAAAGTCATTAGCTTCCAATTGCTCCAATCTAATTTTGAAGGAATTATTCTCTTCAGTGAGTTTTTGAAATTTCTTTTCCATCTGACAAATTGGGCTTTATAAGGCATTCTTCTCCTCATTGGCTTTTTGGGCCTCTGATACAATTTGAGTTAGTCTGTTTTTTAAGGTGTTATTTTCTTCAGTCAGGTTGTTGACTTGCTTTTCATGATTTTCTTGCATCATTCTCATTTCTCTTCCCAGCTTTTCCTCCACTTCTCTTACTTGAATTTCAAAATCCTTCTTGAGCTCCTCCATGACCTGTGACCAATTCTTATTTTTCTTGGAAGCTTTTGATGTAGGAGTTGTGACTTCATTGTCTTCCTCCAGTTCCATGCTTTGATCCTTTTTGTCCCCCTAAAAGGATTCTGTGGTCTGTTTGTGCTTCCTCTGCTTGCTCACATTGCCAACCAATTACTTGACTTTTGAGCTCTTTGCCACTGTAGAACTCTGCTTCTGGATTGCAGAGAGCTATATCCCAAATTGCTGGGGTTTTTGCAGCCTCCAGAGCTATTAGGAGGCCGCCCTCTCTGCTGCCCCCACAAGCTCTGACACACTGGCCACACACCCTAGGACCACCACCCAAGACTGTGATCCAGATCCAAGCAGGTTAAAGCAAAAGCAATTACCCTCTGAATGGTCACTTGGCCACCCTACAATCTGCAGGCCAGGAGCTCTGTAAGCAGCCAGGGTGGCAGAAGCTGCAGCTGCTCTGCCTCTGCCACTTCTTACGCCAGGGTCAGGGGCCAGACCACATTCCTCTGTCACCCTGTTCTGACAGAGTTTCCCATTGACCTTTTACTTTCTTTTTGGTGTCTATGGGTTGAGAAGTCTGGAAATTGCCACAACTGCTAGTGCTTCACTCTCCTGAAGTCTGCTCTGGTTGCTGCTGGTCAGGGCCACCCTGGGGCTAGAACTGGCTCACATGGGTGTGCACTTGGCTCCCAGCTCAGTGCAATAGACCCTTCCCGTCAGCCTGCTGGGCTGCCTTCAGCAGGAGATTTGATTCTGTCTGTCTCTTTGTGGATTCTGTAGCTCTAAAATTTGTTGAGAGTAAATTTTTTTACAGGTACTAGAAGTAGTTGGAGCAGGAGCCCATGCCAAGTTGGTGCTTCTGCTCTGCCATCTTGGCCCCACCCCTTAATAGTTTCTTAAAGCTTCATTTCTGCATTTCTAGCACTTTGCTGTTCTTGGCATACAACAAGCACTCAATAAGTGCTTGTGGATTGATTGATAATTGACTTTAGAGGCCATTTAGCCAATCCCTTATTTTGCAGATGAGGAAACCCAGGTCTAATCAGCGGATCCACAAGCATTTATGAAGTACCTACTGTATACCAAAGGCCATGCCAAGTGCTGAGCTTACAGAGTCAAAAAGCAAAACTATCCTTGCCATCAGGGAGCTTCTATTCTGTTGAGACAACAGGTGAACAAAGAGAGGTCTATACAAAATCTACATAAAATTAACATCTAAATATAAGATCATTTGGGGGAAATCCTTTGAAGTGATGCTTGAGCCAAGCTCTGAAGGAAAGAAAGGCTTCTAAGGGGCAGAAGGGTTTGAGAGTGAAGAAATGAATGAATGAATGAATGAATGAATGAATTAATGGAGTGAATGAATGAAGAAGTCTTTATTAAATACTCTGTTCCAGGCATTGTTCAAATACAAATAAAAATGGATAAAAATGTCAATATAAAAAACAAATATGATACAAGCATAAAATATACAAGAATAAATATAAAAATGGATACAAATATAAAAAATTGATGGGTTATACCCTTAGGATACATCTTAACAGGGGAGACAAAACATTAAAAATAGAGAAAAATAAAAGAAGTACAGGAGAGGGGTAAAAGAAGAATAATTTTGATATTATTTTGTTAACATTAATATATGTGTGTATATGTACATATACACACACGTGTGTGTGTGTTTGTGTGTGTGTGTGTGTGTGTAGAATGCATGGGGGAGGGAGAGAGAGAGAAAGAGAGAGGAATAAAAAGCCTGAGAAATAGAGTTTCTGGGTAATTAATCAATTTAGTTATGGTTAGAACATAATAAATTGAGGTCAGTGGTTCTCTTAGAAACTGAAGACAAATCTTGGAGACCATGGAATAACTAAATACCTTTGGAAAAGGGGTTGTTCCTTAGAGTAGAAATCAACTCTACCTAACAATGAGAGGGTAGACATATTAATGAGGAAGTGGGCAAAAATTTTCAGTTCCTCTTGTTGAGAATGTGATGTGATCATGAGACTCAGCTGCCTCTGGCAATCTGGAGAAAACAATCCATCTCTACCCAGACCATTGGTTAGCATTCCTCTTCATAAGCTGGTTCACCATAAATTCTAATGGAAGGTTCCAAGCATAAGGGCTTATTTCCTAAGGGCAAGAATTCACCTAGACTGGATTCTGTCTGTAAGGTCTTCTAGTTGGGTGGAGTCTCACCCAAGAGTGAGAAGCAATGTCCTTCAGAGACTAGCTGAATAACCTATAGTGGCTCCTTTCTAAATGAGGAAATAGGAAGGGAAAACCTTAGTCCTAATTTAACAATTGGTTATTAATATAAGAGAAAATAATCATTTATCTTGATATACATATTCACACACAACATTTATTAATAAACATTTGTTAAGCACCTATTGTGTGCAGACACCATGGTCAGCCCTGGGGCAAGCTACAGAAAGAAGCAAAAGCCAGTCCCTGCTCTCAAGGAACTCATATTCATCAGAATCTAGTTGGGGAGTCAACATGCAAACAAATATACATAAAGCAAGCAAAAAATAAAAAATAAGATAAATAAAAAACAGAAGGAAGGCACTGGAACTAAGAAGGTTGGGGGAAGGCTTTCTGTAGAAGGTGGGATTTTAGTTGGGACTTAAAGGAATTCAGAGAGGAGAAGAGAGAGCATTCCATGTATGGGGGACAGTCAGAAAATGTGCAGAATAGAGAGAGAGGGAAGTTCTTTTTTGTGGAACAGCTAAGATGCTAGTGTCACTGGATCAAAGAAAGTAAGAAAACTGGAAAGGTAAGAGTTAATGAAGGCTTTGAATGACAAGCAGAGTGTTTTGTATTTGCTCCTGGAGATAGGGAGCTACTGGAATTTATTGAATAGGAGAGTGACATGGTTAGATCTGCACTTTAGGAAAGCCACTTAGTGGCTGCATGGAGGATGGACTGGCATGAGGTAGGCAGACCCAATAGCTAACTATTACAATAGTTAAGGTATGAGGTAATGAGGTCTGCACTAGAGTGGTGGCAGTGTTAAAAGAAGATTTGAGAAGATCCAAGAGATGTTGCAAAGGCAAAATCAACAGCTTGGATATGGAGGAGTGAGAGAGAGTGAGCAAGTCAAAATAACCCTGAGGCTGTGAGCCTGACACACAGGGAGGATGGGGTGACCCTCTATAGTTAGGGAAAGGAGGAGTGGGAATGGTTTAGGGGGAAAGCCGACAAATTCAGCTTTAGACTTGTGGAGCTGGAGATGTCTTCTGAACTTTCAATGACTTCTATTGAGTGTTAGCCTGGAAATGGCCTATTTGGGGGCTCAATCTGTGGCCGCAGTGGGAGTTGGTCTGAATATCCACAGATCTGCCTTCATGCTTACAAGCTTTATTGTGTGTCTTAGTGATTTGTATACCATGTCCACATTTTCAGCAGCCTTTATACGCTGCTTGGCATGCACAATGATGGAAAGGATACTCAATGGTCTTGTTGAAAATGTCCCCCAATTTCTAAACTTTATCCCCTAAATTATTAATTACATACATGATGAATGTCACCTTCTGGATGTTTTTATCCAGGTGACAAGGACCTGATCCCAGTTTAGGGAGGACCAGCTATTGCATGAAGCATTTGGGTCAAGACTGAAAGACATATCCTCACTTTGAGAAATGTATTCTCTCCTGGCTTAGGAGAAGCACAGGGTCCACTGTGGGCCCCATGCAGATACCTGGGAGAACATGGATGTGCCCCATGAACTCCTTTGATGTTCAACAAAAAAAGTTTTGTTGTTGGGTTCACACAAACAGAACCCCAAGGAAAAGCGGGAAGGAACTTCCCTTCACCCTCCTCATTGTTGAACTTCCTGGAGCTATGTACGTTCAGTACAGTAGCATACAACTGGCAAACTGATCCACCTTCTGGGAAATCTGAAAGGCAGGGTGCGGCAATCTCACAGAAGATGGGATAGTCTGATAATTGTATACCAGCACAGAAGAAAGCAGAAACAGATGTTAAATGCTTTTCTTCCAGAACCAGACCCACAAAGAGCTTCTGAAACTCATCGGTGATACATCTCCAGATGTCATTTTCTATTCTCATCTTTTTTTTTTAGTACACTCATTTCTAAGCTATATATGCTCTGTAAACTATATATAGTATTTCGTGAACCACATGTACTAATTTAGTAAAGAGATCAAAGAATCCCAGAATCAGAAATAACCTCAGAGGCCATCTACTTCTGTTTATAGATCACATAACAAATTTCTATCCTTTGCCATTAATTTAAATATCATAAAAGGTCAAAACTGCAAGTATCACTTCTCAAGCCACACATAACTTCTCGGCAACCTAAACAAATATAGAAATCATATGTAGATTTACAAACCTACTCTTTGAAATTGTACATGCTATGAAAAATTTATGAACTGTGTGCTTGGAGCTGCACATCTAGAGAAATTTACAAAGCATTCACGTAGGGGGGCAGCTAGATGGTACAGTGAATAGAGCACTGGCCCTGGAGTCAGGAGGACCTGAGTTCAAAGCCAGCCCCAGACACTTAACACGTACTAGCTGTGTGACCTTGGGCAAGTCACATAACCCCAATTGCCCTACCTTCCCCCTGATAAAAAGACACAAACAAACAAACAAACAAACAAACGAACAAAAACCAAAGCATTCACGTAAATTGCCATTAGTAGGGGGGGGGGGACCCTGTCCATTGTGCTGACATGGCTAGGTTTCCTGCCTCTCCCCCACTTTTATCACTGCTGTAATATTAGAAAACAAAGCTTTAAAATGAGTTTGTTGAGACTGAGAGCTGGTGAGAACAATAGTGATAGCAGATGCCTAGTGTTTTTTAAAAATCATTCTGAAATGAACATAATAAAAAAAGAAATGATTTTCAAAAACCTTAATTAGACAATAAAGATAAACATTTTACTATTCCAAGAAGCATAAAAAATTGCATATGAACCTATTAACTGTGAAAACTATTCAATTTAACAAGGTAGTAACAAGCTTCCTGTTTGCATCTCCTTCTTAATTTCAGTTTTATATTCCTCTGCATATTATTAAAATGTTTTATTAATGGTTATTTTTGCATATCTTCCTCTACCCACTAACAATTCTGTCTCTACCTTATAACAAATAAGTACAAACCAGCAGAAGACATCAACTCATTGCCCATAGCTGAGATTTGGTGTTTTCTTGTGCCCTCTAGTTCATCCCCTCACTTCCAAGAGGTGTGGGGGGGGGGCAGGCTTCATCAGAAATTTGTTGCATTTGTCGATATTTCTTATGCTACGTGAGCCAGGCAAGTCACCTGACCTTCCAAGCCTTAGTTTCTTCCTCTGGAAAGGGAAGGGAGTGGAGTAGGTACTCTTAAGGTCCTGCCCAGGTTCATCTAAGATCCCATGGCTTTATGACCTTTAAGGTCCATTCAGACTAGGAAATTCTATAATGCCGGGGAGGAATGTGGGCAGCCAGCCTCCATTTCAAATCTCAGTGGCCGTATCCTTGTCCTGCTCATAGGTGCCCCAAGCTGCAGAGAGGCCATTGTCAGCTGCCTCCAGTACCGTCTCTCTAATCCCTCCCCTTTCCCCAATCCGCTGTGATGTTCCCTTCCAGTTCTGCCCTTTTAAGAGCTTATGATTAATCTATCTTCCCCACCCCTCTCCACCTACCTCACTTTCTTTTTCAGTTCTGTTGCTTTGCCAGTGATTGTTGGGAGTCTGGCTCCAGGGAATGAGCTCACTTGGTCCTGAAACCGAGCTTTTGAGAAATTCGCTGTTTGTTATGGTAACTGGAGAGATGACTGAATTTATTTGCTCAGACATCTGCTAGGCTTGGTCGGAGATGGAGGAGAAAAAAGTGAGGAAAAACCCTTCTCTCTACCAAAAATAAAGTGAAAAACAAGTCTGTTTTCCCCCCAAACAAGGGGAGTATACTCAAGAACTTTTTTAAAGTTTCTGAATTGTGCAATTAGTTGTAATCACTCATAACTCTGGAAGCTACCTCAGACGCCGTCTAATCCATCTTGCAAATCCCCAAACTGAGGACTTGCTGCCTTGGCAGCAAACAGACGGTTAAATCTGCTCCAGGTCAGATGTAAGTAGTAAGAGTCAGAGCTAAGATTTGAACTCAGGCTCCAGAACTGGAGTTCTTTCCATTGTACTAGCCCAATGGCAAGAAAGAGCTGAAAGTGACCACCCTTGTTCGATTTCATTTTTTGTTACCTATTAATCTTTGTCACCACTGGGGATGCTGTTATCCTGACTCTGCTCACTTTGCCTCATTTCATTCTTCACACAGCATAATAATATTCCATCATTCCCCAGTCTTTGGGAATTACTTTGTTTCTAGATATTAGCTACTATAAAAAAAGTGCTGCTACGAATATTTTGTTGAAAATGGGACTTTTTTCTGTCTTTAACCTACTTGAGGTAGATGCTTAGCTATGGGATCACAGGATATGGAAATTTTGATCTTATTCTGAAGCATAATTTCAAATTGCTTTTCAAAATGGTTGGATTAATTCACAGCTCCACTAGCAATGTATGAGTGTGCCTATGTTCCCACAGACCCTTCAAGATTAACTATTCTATCTTTCTAAAATGTCTTTGCCAAGGGTATGAGAGCAGGATTACAGGTACAGGATTGGAAGGGCCCTTAGGGGCCACTGATATTCTCATTTTATAGATGAAGAAATGGAAATATAAGGGGTTAAGTAATGTACAAGGTCATACAGTTATGAGTCTGAGACAGGACTTGTGTTTAGGCTTCCTGATTTCAAATTCTGTCTCCACCCATAATACTGCCTTCATACATTACACCAGTATAGGATCTTTGATGGAATCATTCTCTTGTGGGGCCAGTACAAGCAAAAGGACAGTAGGTTTGCTGAACTCTGGCCTTTTCAGGGTTAAAACCTTTTGTTGTTTACTACTCTGAGCTACAGAAGGTGCTGCCTGATGGGTATCTAGTAAGAGAGAGACTTGGGGGCTCAGGGCATAGCCAGGAAGGGTTATAAACAACCTTATGCAACCCAGCTGCAGATGACCCCACAAATCAATGACAGTACTAAAACTCTTGTGTGTGGCTAAGGGAATTCCCCAAGGCTTGTGATTTTGCCCAGTCTTTTCCCCGGGGGGGGGGGGGTAGAGGAGTAATAGTGGGATGTCAGTGTCTATGAATTTTGAACACCTGTTAATGTTTTTGTTCTTTTCAGTTACTGTAGTTGTAGGGGGAGTTTACATGGGGGAGTTTACATGGGGGAGTTTGCCTGAAGTCATCTCTGTGGCAGCAAGCAGGGTCCTATTCAAAGCCGTTTGCTGGCATTGTTGATGATATAACACCGGTAATGTGTGGTCTCTTCTGATGCCAGAAAAATGTAACATGAATAGTGTGTTGTAGTGGGGCCTACAGAAAAAATGGGTCACAAGTCTCCCAGAATGCTGCACTTGGGGCCTCATATCTCTCACTGAGGTGTGGGAGACACTCTGCTGCTCTCCGGGCTTGGTTCGTCCATTCCAACTTGCTCCCACGCTAACAGGTCTATGTTCCCAGAGAGAGACCACCATCACATGATTATATTTACCTTTCATAGGGTCCTGTAGGTAACCCTGGACATTGGAAACATATTTCTGCTACTTAGAACTCTGCTTCTTTAGTCTCCAGCCAATGTGAATTTTGTCTACACAACCAGCCCCTCACTAAATAAGGCCACCATTCATTATGTGATATTTTTACAATTGGATACTTGCAATGATGACACTTTTAAATCATAAATATGACAATTTACTTAATAATAAGGCAAAAGATTATAGATAGCAATGAAGTATGTAAGTAATTAAATACAATTCCTACCATCAATGCAACTCAATAGTCAGTAGTCAGTAAACAATAGGCAATAATATTTATTAAGGGCCCATCATATGCAAGGCAGCTGGGTGGCACAGTGGACAAAGCACAAGACCTGGAGTCAGGAAGACCTGAGTTCAAATCCAGTCTCAGACACTTACTGGCTGTGTGACCCTGGGCAAGTCACTTAACTCTGTCTACCTTAGTTTTCTCACATGTATAATGATCTAGAGAAGGAAATGGCAAACCCCTCCTGTATCTCTGCCAAGAAAACCCCAAATGGGGTCATGAAGAGTTGGCCATGACTGAAATGACAGAACAAGTAGAAGGCACCGTGTTAAGTTTTGGGCATGCAAAAGAGACAAAAGACAGGCCCTGCCCTCAAGGAGCTCACAGTCTAACGGGAGAACTCATAATCTAGTGAACTTATAATAGCTGTAGTGAAGAATTGGTGCCCATTTATAGAACCCGTCAGAGGAACCCATGAGGAAAGAAGACTCCTGTGCTACAGGTAGCTTACAATGCCAGACTATGGGCTTCAATGTTATCAGTCCATTCAGAAACGTGTATGCCACATGAAACTAGTCCTGTGATCACAGCTGGACTGTTAGATCTCATCACTTCACCTGGGAAAGCATATCTCATTTGAGTCTCACAGGAAACCTGTGCACCATTATTATCCCCCCTTTACAGATGAGGAAACTGAGGCTCGGAGAGGTTAAGAAGAGATCTTACACTGTGTTAGAGGTGGGATTTGACTTCGAGCCCCTCCTGATTCCCAGTCCAGGCCTCTTTCCAGGCTCCCGTGATGTTTTGGAATTAGAATACAAGTCAATTCATCTTTTGGACCCTGCTTGGAATAACTTGACGCAAGATCATAAGGAGTGCAGGAAAAAGACATTAGAAGCTGGGGGTGGAATGTGAAGGAGAGTGTAGGATAATGCTGTTACTACAGTGTTGGAAAAGAAAGCAGAAACTTTGAAACTCCCCCAAAGAGAGCTCAAGCTTTTGCCAGAAAAATGTGGAGCTTACTGGGCTACAAGGAAAGAGAGAACACAGAGCTACTACCCATAACAAACTATCTATTTCTTCTCTCCTGCCCCAAGAAAAGAGATGTAAAAGGAAGAAAAGTCCTGTGTGCATCTTCCTTATTTCCTTCCTAATACAGAATACTAAGTGCCGAGGTAGGACACAAGGTCACCCTTCCTCTTCCTAGTCTCTCTAGGCAGCTCCTCTCCTCTCTGCAGATTAGAAGCAAACGGGGAACTACCACTTGACAAACTCCGTGTCAGATCTGAGAGTCCCCGGGGATGCTTTCTCCTCTTCTTTGTGAACTGGGAGGTCCTGCCTTGTTAGCAAGCTCCCCTTTTCAATCCTGTCGCATAACCCATTGCTCCCCTCTTTTTGGTGATTTCTTTTGCAGTTAGGGAGGTCATTTTTTTTAATGCTTTGCCATTCCATATGCTTAGAAGATAATAAGATGTCAATTAGTACCTAATAAGAGCAGAGAATGACTCGATTCTGTCTTTGTGTCCCCAGTGACTGGCCCATTATAGGAGAATAATAAATGCTGGTTGATTGATTGATCCTTGAGGGCAAAGACTGTTTCATTTTCCCCTTATATCT
Organism: Pseudocheirus occidentalis; assembly: GCA_028646575.1. NCBI lineage: Eukaryota > Metazoa > Chordata > Mammalia > Diprotodontia > Pseudocheiridae > Pseudocheirus > Pseudocheirus occidentalis. The sequence goes on from CM053593.1 coordinate 378,290,396, forward strand.
CCAGTGCCTCAAACTAAGCCTAGCACATAGTAAGAAATGCTAGGTGATTAATTGACTGTTTTGAAATATAGGTGGATTCTTTGATCAATACGGTTTTACTCCTAAGCTGTCTATGGCTTCTGCGATTCTTGCCTATGTTCCTCCATAAATATTTGATAGAGAATCTACTTACCATGTTAGAAACCTTCCTCTAGAACAGGGTTTCTTACCTTCTTTTCTGTCCTAGACACTTTTGGCAGGCTGGTGAAACCTATGGACTTCTTTTCGGAATAATATTTTAAATGCATAAATTAATATAATTAATATATAGAATTATATTATATATATAGGATTAATAATTGGGATTATGGTCATTCATAGGATTATATTAAAACACAGTTCTCAAAATATTTTTTTAAAATTCATAGACCCTGAGGTTAAGGACATCTGTTTTGGATCATTGGATATTTTTTAAATACCAGTGCCCAATTCGGGCTATCTATCTTTCATCCTTCACCCTCACCACATGATTGGTCCATTTCCTTTTCTAGTGACCCGTGCCTCTGATAATATTTTTATGCCATTTTTAATTCCCAAGGCATCATTGGAAGTCCATTGCATCCTATTCATGCCCATCATGCATCTTGGAATTTTCTTTTGAGTCGCCTGCCATCTTGACTGTTCAGAGGTGGTTGCCATTGAGTCATGTCATCACATCTGACTCTTTATGACCCCATATGGGGTTTTCTTGGAAAAAAAACTGGAGTAACTGGCCATTTCCTTCTCCAGCTCATTTTGCAGATGAAGAAACTCAGGCAAATAGAGTTAATTGACTTGTCCAGGGTCACACAGCTAGTAAATGTCTGAGGCCAGATTTGAACTCAGGAAGAGGAATCTTCCTGACTCCAGGCCTGGTGCTCTGTGCACTACCCTGGCTGCCCTGAGAGAGGTGATGCTGTTCCATTACTGGTGGCTATACAGGATAACCTTGAGATTAATGATGTTAACAAGACAGGATTTTGTCAAAAGGAGACTCTTGGGATAATTGAAAATGTTCTACACTGTCCTAATTGTGAAACAAATCAATTAAAACTTATTAAGTATTTACAACATGCAGAGAGGCTGAAGTGAGTAATGGATAGAGGGCTAGAAATGAAACCAGAAAAGCCTGGGTTCACATCTCAACTCTGATACATACGGGCATACAATCAGGGTATGTAGCCCTGGGAAAGTCACTTAACAATGCAGTAAGTAACTCTTTAAAAGTGTGAGTTTCAGAGAAATTGTCCATCTGCATTGGTAGAGGGGTTTCCTCACCTGGAAGTTCAATGAAATCAATCACATCTTCAGTCCCAATCAGTCCCAATATGTTCAAGGTGCTTGGCAAGGCTATGGCTGTAGCTATGCCCATGGCTCTGACTCTGACTCTGGCTCTGGCTCAGGCGTGGGCTCTTGGTCTGGGGTCTTGTGCCCATGGATAGTGATCAGATAAAGGGTTTACCTCTGCCCACACAACCCAAGCAGAAGCAGCAGGTCCCTAGCTATGCCAAGAAGTGCATAATCTGGCAAGTAGAGCTCCTTGGTATTAGGAGAATGGTGAATATACTTTCTGTCTTTGGAAAGAGCTCTAGAGATGATAATGACATAGATATTACAGATAAATTTGACAGTACTCATCATACGCTGGTGGTTCAAGAAACGTCTGGGCATTGAGAGCCACTTTCAAGTGTTGACCCCATTCTACAAGATCATGATTTTGACCTCTGAGATGGATATATATTTCCACACATCCACAATGTGGACTCCCATAGCTGTATCTCTAATTTCCCCTTCTGGGATGCTACATGATACATGGTCGGGTGCCATGTTAAGGGCATCTCATGCCTGAACTGGGATGAGCATGTGGTAGTGGTCAGCTGTAAGAAGGAGCCATTTCAGCTTCAGCCTTCCGGGCCCCCAACCAGTGATGCTTCTAGTGTGGTTCCTAGGTAAGTGGTTTTCCTAGTCATTCCTTCTCATTCTTTCCCTACTTAGTAACTGACTCTGAGTCATGGTAACTTTCTCTCTTGAGGTTTTCCTCGTCTGCCCAAGATGGCAGCAAGATGGGTTTCACAATAATTCATTTGCAGTTTCTCATCGTTCTCTTGGTCTGCAGTTCTTTACTGGAAGCTTCTGTCATGTCTACTTTTACCATTCTCAATTAGTTGTGTGTCTGTCCAAAGCAAGCCCTGTTGCTATGGATGATATTACAGAAACATAATCATAAAATGACAGAATCAGAAAATCTTAGTTGGAAGAGACTTGGAAGTAGTCCAATGCATCCCTGACCAAAAAAAAATGCCTTCTACATCATGTCTGATGGGTCATCATCCATCCAGACTTTGATTGAAGATCTCTAATGAAGGGAAACTTCCTACCTCCTGTAGCAAGCCACTGCACTTTGGATAACTCTAATTATTAGGAAGCTGTTCTCCCCAATGTCAAGCCTAAATTCCTCTATTTGCAGTTTCCATCACTGTCTCTACTTCTACCCTCTGGGACCAAGGCAAAGCAAGTCTACCTCCCTGACCCCCCCACTCTCCCAACAGAGAACATCCTTTAGTATTTTTAATGCTTTTAGTTGAGAACTCCAGCCCTGGAACCCCTGCTGAGGTTGGTGAGTGCCATAACCAACTACATTTAGGCCATGCGTCATCACAGTCCCTGGCCAGCACTCTGTCAGCTGCCCTTCTCCCATGCACTTCCCCCTTCCCCCAATTGCTGATGCTAGAACCATAATCAAGTCAATGTCTCCATCACCAGAGGAAAGGATGTGTCAGTCTCTTTCCCAATAGCTTCTCTTGATATTCCTTCAAGTTTTTCAACCCAAAATATCCCCCTCTGGCCTCTTATATATTGTCTCTTATCTGAATGTAAGTTATTTGATGACAAGGACTGCTTTTGCTTTTGAATTCAAATTTTAATTCAAAATTCAAATCAAAGTGTTTAGCACTGTGCTTAGAAAATTTTACACGCTTTTCCCCTCATTTACTCAGCTATTTGGAGACAGCTAATACGTACCCCACCCCATGTGTTCCTCTAACCCATTGGTGAGTTAGGGGATGTCAAAGATTTCTCCTGGTGGAATGAGAGGATGAGAACAGTTTGTTCCAATGGCCTGAAGGTGGCTGAAGCAGGCACTGTGAGTTACTTAGAGGAAGTGCCTCTCTCTGATGCGCTTTTGTAGTAAAGGCAAAATAAATGCATATTTCAACAAAGATTTTGGATGATTTGACTAACACTGACTGACAAGAGTCAGGATTCTGAAAGAGCTTGACAGAATAGGTTAACACATTGGTTCAAATGGAAAAAGACAAAATTTGAAACAGATCATTGCAAAGTGTTATGCTTTAATTTAAAAAGTCAACTTCACATGTGTGAGATGAGGAAGGTTTGGGGAGAAATCAGGTAATCTGAAAAGGATTTGGGGGCTGTGGTGGACTCCAACTCTATATGGGCGCATGCTGTGGTAGAGCAGCCTAAAAAAACTGGGTGCTTGGGTTGTGTTAAAAGAGGCGGAGCTTCTGGGAAAAGGAGGTTCCATTGCTTTCTGCTTTGGTGGGAATACATCTGGGGAATCATGTTCGGTTTGGAAAAGCACAATGGAGGAGCGACATGTATGAGCTCAGACTCTGGTAGTGCCCGGAGCAGAGCAGCCAGGTTGGTAAAGAGTCATGAGTCCATATCACACGAGGACCAGATGAAGGAATTGGGAGTGATTAACCTGGAGAAGGAAAGACTTGGGGGGGGAGTATTATAGCTTTCTTCAAATATTTGAATGGCTATTACACAGAAAGGGAATAAACTTGTTCTGTTAGATTCAGGCAACTAGGAGCCCCAGATTGCAGTCAGGAAGACCCGAGTTCAAATTTGACCCCAGACACTTACAGCTGTATCACATTGGGCGAGTCACTTAACCTGTTTGCCTCACTTTCCTTATATGTAAAATGCAGATGATGATAGCACCTACCACCCAAGGTCGTTGTAGGGATCAAATAACATGATAATTGTAGGATGCTTAGCATAGCGCCTGAGCATAATAACAGTGAAGTGTTAGCTGTTGTCATTGTAAGTCCACGAAGGACACACGTGGGAGCAATAGTATAAATCGCAGGGACAAATCTGGGCTCAATATGGCAGGCAATAGCTTCTCATCAACCAGCGTTATCAGCAAACAGAATGGACTCCCTCAGAAGGACGAGAATTCCACATCTCTAAAGGTCTTCTCTCTTGGGAATTTCCATGTCGTGCCCTTTGCCTTTGATTCTTTTCAGTAAATATACTCTAATACACAGTGGAAGGGGATCAACATTTCAAGTGATGTAAACACAAAAGGAATCAAATAAAGTATGATTTGTATACTCACAGCTGAGACAGAAAACCTGAGCTAAAGCCATAGAAAATTACTCAGTTCTTGTTGGCCAGAGAAATGGAAATGGATCTTGGAGATCTAGTTCAAGCTTTGAGAGCCATCTGGTGGGGCATGTAGAGAGTACAGCCTCAGTAGCTAGTCTAGCACTATCTCCTAGGAGGCGTGTGCTTTGCGTGACTGCAAATTGGGGGCTCCTGTGGAGAGGAACATCTGTGCACTTTGTGTTATCCTATTTGAGGTGTGTGAGGATTCAGGGAGGACTAGCACTTCTGGTGTGAGGGCTTGTCAAGCCCTTTTCAGGGCTGCTCATTCACCTCTGGTGTCCACCTGTCATCAACTCTCACCTGGAGCTCCAAGAAACTGTAGCATGTGCAGTGGCCACAGCCTAGTAGACCACCTTGGCAGATGGATTAAACCAGGTTGAGGGTAACTAATGGGCCTCAGACCCATTGGTGAGCTAGGGCATGTCTACTCCAAGTATACAAAGATTTCCCCTGATGGAATGAGCAGATGAGAACAATTTGTTCCAATGGCCACAAAGGTGCCTGAAGCAGGCACTGTGAGTTACTTAGAGCTTGATCAGACATCAGGGGTTCCAAGGCCATCCACTGCATCCTGGGCCATCGCTGATCATATAAACTATTGTCCCAGCACTGGACTTCCATGACTGGAGGAGAGAGTGAGGCTGATGACTTTGTGTAGCTCTGCCTCATTTAAATCCAATTCACTCATGAGTCAAGACGTCACCCTATGATGTCACTGGTCCTCTTCAAGAATGAAGGACAAACAGCAATGTGTTTCTCTCCTGACTCTGCATCTTATTAAATTCAGCCCATCACAGCAACATACTGTGTCACTTTTGATTCTCGATTCTCACCCAATGCGTCAGCTATCCAACACCCTTGTGTAAGTCTGATAAAAGTGACATCTAGGGGTTCAGCCAAATCTGTACAAAAATATGAAACCACAAAGGTGAAAGGGAGAACTTTTCTTCCATGATTTCAGTTGGCAGTGGTTCTTGTTCTAGCCCTCAGAGAATTCAGTAAAGAGCACAAGAATAAACACAAAGTAGCTAGAAATTCCAAGCTACAGACAAACTAGCTTGCTGGTCTACTTCACAGGGTTATTGTGGAAATCAAAATAAATTATGTTTGTGGAACTGCTGTGTAAACAACAAAACAGTAAGCAAACACAGGGGATGAAAGATCAGATTGACTAGGGGGCTACTGGCAGGGAAAGAAATTTACTTGAGAGAGTTCTATCTCCTCCCCAGGAGTCTTATTGACAGTTGTTTTCATCTCTCGGGGAGTCAAGTTCTTTTCTCTTTGCTCCTCTTCCTCATTTAGGACCCCTAGTTCTGTTGCTACACAGAATAGGAAGAAAATTTGAAAATGAAGGGTGACTGTGGTTGTCTTGTTTTCTCCTGTGTGTGTGTGTGTGTGTGTGTGTGTGTGAGACTACTCTGGGCAGCTTTGCTGCATCAGCCACGGAAGGGAAGACTGGGCTGTGACAAAGCCTGAAAGAAGACCAGACTCTAAGATCCAAGATCAAGACATGGAGGGTCCTTCAAAACCATTGAGTCTAAACCACTCATTTTACAAGTGACAGAAGTTGTAGAGATGTTAACCTGTTTTGGCACAGAGAGTTTCCTCACCTAGAAGCTTCATTTCCCAATGTACTCACAGGTCGAATCCCTAACTTGGGGATGAAATCAGACTCCACGGAACATCTTGGGCTCATTTGTAACCAGTCAAATTCTTGCTGACTTACATGACTGATCTCACCTGAAAACACTGGAAAGTGTTAGTGCTATGGGAATGGCTCACAGAATCTCAGCACTAAAGGCAAGTGTGGGACATTTAGTTCAACTGAAACCTGACCAAGAATTTCCTCTAAAACATGCCTGACAAGTGGCCATCTGACCTTTGTGGGAGGCCCTCCAGTAAGGCGAGGTCTACTTTTTGACAGATTCTTCAATTGATACCCATATAGCATGATCTCAAGGCCCTTCACCATCCTCCTAGCCATCCTCCTCTGGATGCTTACAAGGTTGTCAATTTTCTCCTGAAAATGTGGCATCCAGAAGTGAATGCAATATTCTAGATCTTGTTTGAGCAGAGGAGAAGGCAGGAAGAAGGATCATCATCTCAATGTAGGATGATGGCTTCTTCTCTCACCCCACAACCTTCACACTCTCAACTCGACCTCTCTAAGGCAACTCTTTCTTTTTTATTGCTTTTCCATGCTGGATTCCTGACCACAACATGACCAAAGGGGCCCCAGTTCTCTCTGAATCACAATTCCTCATCTACCCTAGAAGAGGAGAATGTTAATGGAAAGAAGCTTGGGTTAAGAGTCAGGATGGCGGCCAATTGGCAGCGCGGCACTTTGGTGCTGCCATCACTCTCCTAAGTCCTTCTTCCAGCTCACAGATGTTAGGAGCTGCTTTTCATGTTGCTTCCCCAATTTTCACATTCCAGTGGAAGCTAATTGACTTGATTTCCAATCTTGACCCTACTAACTCTTTGTTCTGAATCAAAGCGCTTGACTTTTATGGGCCTCCAGTCCCCTCATCTTTAAAATGAGGGAGTGGTGTTATTTGAGCCCTTCCATTTCTTTGTCCTCTGAACCCACGATTTCAGGTTTTCCTGTAGTCTTTTCCCCCTTTATGCTCATATTCCAGGTTTGAAGAGATTATGGAGGGAAGTTATTTGCAGCACAGCATGAGGATTGGTTGGATGATGTCTCCAAGTGAACTCTTATGTCTGTCCTATAACAGATAGGAATGTTACACTCTCCCTCTCTTCACTCCAAATCCACAAATACCTATATTGGAGCTGGCATTCATTGATCTCCACTCTCTTGACAATGATTTATCAGTAAGTAGACATTGGCATCCTGGCAAAGAAAAAGGAGGAAAAAAAGATTAGATGAATGTAACCAGTAGGCTAAGGATTGGCTCAATGAGATTGGTTGAGAAAGGTTCCAATTCAAATTCCACGTCCTCCATGAAGCCTTCCTTCATAACAATGTTTAGTGTTCATCTCCTACCTCTCCCCTCTTCTCGATAGCGATTGTGATTGACATGTTTTGACCCTCGATATAATTAACGTAGCCTTTTTGATATTGGACCGTATACAGTTCTGATTGCCTCATGTGCTTTTGTCTTCATCAGAAAGGTTATAAATTCCCTGAGGTCATGGACTCTAATAGTGGATTTCCAATAAATATTTATTGAATTGAATTAATAAGTTGGAAAAACATTTTTTATCTTCCCCTTCTCAGATGCTGCCCTGACTCCAATTAGTCTTAGGACACTTGAGAGTGAAAAATGCCAATGAATGAATGAATCAATAGGTAAGGACCTACTATGGACCAGACATTGGTCCATAGACAGCTCAGTTTTTAGACCAATATACAAGCTGAAAATGATATTCACCAATAATCTTATTTTTCAGACTTTGATAGCAGGTTGTAGTAGAAAGAGCACTTACTCTCTTTGGAATAGAAGGACCTGAGTCTGAATAGCTTCTCCGGCCCCTTTGTCTTCTGAACCCACGATTTCAGGTTTTCCTGTGGTCTTTTTTCCTTTATGGTTACATTCCAGGTTTGGGGAGATTATGGGGAGAAGTCACCTCAAAGAGTTACCTGCGTGAACTTAGGCAAGTCATTCAAGCTCTCAGGATGTCTGTTTCTCCATCTGTCAAATGGAGATGGTGGCAATTTAGTGACTGTTTTCTTAAGTCCCCTCCAGCTGTAAATCTTCGGATGCTTTCTTTATTCAGAAGTCTATGGAACATATCACATCTCTGATTTGGTTTATTCTGACAAATTGAAAGTTTGGGAAGGCTGAGATACAATTCTTATTTCATAAATGGAGAAACTGAGGCAGAAAGAAGTTCATAGGATTATAGAATCTTACATATAGAACTACCATGCATGTGAGGGGACATCAGTCCAATTCCTTCATTTGACAGATGAGAAAACTGAGATCCAGGAAGCTGAAATATTTTATTTCACCCAAGGTCACACAGGTAGCAGTAGGAAGAGTCAGAATTAGAACTCAGATCCTTGCAAAGACTTCAGTAAGCAATTGTACAGATTGAACAAGATTATAAAAGGACGATTTCTTGGGCTCTTCAAAGGACAGAGCAGGGAATTAGAAGCCAGGAAATCTGCCTCCAAATCCCTTCTCTTCTACCAACTGCTTATATGGTCTTAGTCCAGGCATTTACTTTTTCTGGGCTTCAGTCTATTCATCTGTAAAATAAAGACGCTGTGTTAGATGACCCTTTCAGATGAAGGGGCAGCTATGTGGCTCAGTGAATAGAGGGTCTGGGCTAGAGTGAGGAAAGTCTGAGCTTTCCAATCTTACCTCAGACACTTACTAGCTGCGTGACTCTGCCTGCTGAACCTCTGTTTGTCTCAAGGTTTTTATCTGCATAATGGGGATAATAATAGTGCCTACCTCTCAGGGTTGGTATCAAATGAGATAACTGGAAAGAGCTCAGCACAGTGCCTGGCATGTGGTAGAGCTATAATTATTATTAATCAACAAGGATTTATTAAATGCCTTCTGCATGCCAGATGGCACCGTGATAGACTTTGGCTTCACAGAGACAATGAAAGAGTTCTGCTAGTAAGGAAAGAGTCCCGGCTAGTAAGGAAAGAGTCGCGGCTAGCAAGGAGTTTGCATGGGGGCTGGGGTAGGGAGAGAATAACATGTACGTAGATAAGCATATACCAAACAATCCCAAGGTAATTTGGAAGGTGGGGGCATCAGGGGGAGGGGGCTAGCTCTACTTTGGCCCCTTCTACTTGTGTCTCTATGAGCGGCCAAAGCGAAGTTCATCCTGAGTTAGGTATGGGAGAGTGAGCGCTGGGATGTGTATGCACTGGCTGAGGGTCGTACACATCCACTGAGCACACCCTCACATTTCATCCCAGCATTTGTTTTTACCTTTGTTTTTTGGGAAGAGCAATTGGGGATAAGTGACTCGCCCAACTTCACACGGCTAGGAAGTCTGAGGACGGATTTGAGCTCAGGTTTTCCTGACTCTAGGGCCGGTGCCCCACACACGGCGCCACCTAGCCGCTACCCCAGCATTTTAAATAATGGGGCTGCTTTCCTGATTGGAAGGTTGTGAAGGGAAAGGATGCTATGCAATGGAAGTTGGAGGTCACAGAGCCTGGGCTTGACACAAAGTTCTGCCACATATTAATGGTAACCTTGGACAAGTCACATCCACCCTGGGTCTCAGTTTTCTCACATGTAAAATGAGGGATTTGAGCTAGGTGGCCTCCAAGGTCCCTTCCATCTCTGCATGTATGATCCTCAAGACAATCAGAACTTAATACTTTCCCTTCCTCTTCCTTTTAGAATCTCATCTTTAAAACTCCCCTTGGGAGTCTTTCTGTGATGAAGATAAAGGACTGTGCTCCTTAGCAGTTTGTCTGAAGAATTGCTGTGGCCCCCGATTTTTCCATCTGGAAGCACAACTTGGGATAAATAACCCTCCCTCTACATCCTGATCTAAGCTGCTGCAGTATAGACAGACAATTACTGGCTCCTTTCTTGAAGAATTCCAGCTTGGTAAGCCCTGACAAAGCCTGCTTTGCCCTGTAAAGTCTTCCTGAACCTGCTGACATTTCCATGCCATGAGGATGAATTAGAAGATAAATTAAAGCATGGAGCCTTTGCAATCAAGAGTGAGTTAAGTGCAGGTAGAATCAGACGGCAGTTGCCATAGACTACAGGTGGTGTCAGCTCAGCTCATGGCTTGCTGTCTCCTCTAAAGGAACCAGAAGGAAAATGTATCCCTCTGTAGCCCCTTTAGATCAAGAAGTGATTTCGACCTTAACTTTAATGAGCCTTTGGGGAGCTCAGTTCACGGTCATACTGGGGCAGACTCTCCTAGGTTTGTGTGTGATGCTTCAACCAAGGAGGCGAGCTGAGTAGATGCTTTCCTTTTCTCCCGAGTGCTGACACGCCCCCTTGTGGCTTCTGTTGATCTGATTGCTCTCTGAGGTCCTGCCTCACTCTTTTCCCAAAGATGCCTCCTCCCTCTCTTTACCAAAACGCCCTGTTCCTGCCGCCTCTGAACAGACACAGGCGCCTTTTGGGGGGATGATATCGCTGAGATGCTTGAAATAGAGAGAAATCCAGTCCTTCCAGGGTTAGGATTTGAAGGACTCTTTCCACCTTCCCACCTCTTCTACATTCCTTATTTTTTGTTAGTCTTCTAAGGGACTGCCCAGGGATGGAAAGGTCCATGGAAGGTTTAGCTCCAGAAAGACAAATTCTCAGCAACTTAAAGAGGGAAATATTCACCTAATGTTCAAATTCAAAACAAACATTCCTGATGTGCCTTTGCCTTCCATGGCTATCTCCGGCATCACCTCCCCCCTCCCCAACTGACTTCCTTTCTCAAATATTCTCCCAAGAAAGGAAATATCCATCTTCTTGGGCAGCCAAGATAAAGGCAAGGATTTCTTCTTCCATAAAACAAAGGAGACTTATTTACCACCCTTAGAAAACAAGGCTCTCTCCCCACCCACCCCTTTGGCCCCTGACCTAGCCAACCCAAAACACTCTTCTCTGATCTGTTCACTGAGATGTGGCTCCCTCCTGATGCCTCAGCACCCCTGACCACCCTTTCCAGCACTCTATGCACCTTCTCTCACCCTCCCCCCAGGGAAGTCAGAATACTTACTCCTCATTGCCATTTTCAGATTCCCCTCCCACCATCACCTCCTTTAAGGTTTGCACTATCCAAATTAATCACTCCATCCAGATCTCAGTGGCCATTATCTACTAGTCCCTAAAACATCTCCCCTTCTTCCTCTGTGAGCTCAGTGCCTGGAAAACAGTCTTTCTCTTCTCTTCCTTCCAGTCCTCAGCCTAGGAAGATGTCAGCATACATACTGATGTTCCCTCATATCTCTGAGTATGCCAGCTCCCCAGTCTGCTTAGTTCCCATGAGCTACACCTTCACCTCAGCTACACATCATGACAGATCTTACACCATCAGTCTTGCCATCATCTATAAATGTTCCATTTCCATGCTTTAAAATCTCAGAAATTCCTTATTTGATCCTTTTTTTTTATCCTATCTCTTTCTGCCCTACCATCTAACCCTGTTCTTACTCCTTGTCATGACCTTCAATGCCTTGACTCCTTTGTTCTTTACCAGATCACGCTTGCACTGACTATACTTTCCCTTCTTCTCCATCTCAAGTTCTTGGTGAACCAATTCAATTCTCCCTGTGCCTCTATCATCAAAAAATAACCCTATTTGGGGCTGGATGGCACAGTGAATAGAGCATTGGCCCTGTAGTCAGGAGGACCTGAGTTCAAATTTGGCCTCAGACGCTTGACACACTTACTAGCCGTGTGACTTTGGACAAGTCACTTAACTCCAATTGCCTTCCAAAAAGCAAGGAAAAAAAGAACCCTAGCCCCTTTATATCTGAGTTCATTACTGGCTTCAGATATTTACTAGCTGTGTGATCCTGAGCGAGTCACTTAAGGCTGTTTGCCTTAATTTCCTCAACTGTAAATTGGGGATAATAACTCCCATTTTAATAATAATAATAAAATAGTAATAGGTAGGAATAATAATAATAGAGTTGTAAGGATCACGAAATAACAATGATAAAGTGTTTAGCACAGTGCCTGGTACCCAACAGACATTATATAGATGTGAATCCCTTTGTCTTTCTTGGCTTCCCTTGTTGACAGTGACTTAGTAGACTCCTCATCAGTCAAATGAAAATGAGCTCTGGGTTGTAGGTTTTTTTTCAGTTCTAGCTCAGTGATACTATGAGCCTAAGGAAAGTAATCCTTAGGGAGTTTTTTCTTAGTAACTCCTTAGGATTCCCTAAGGAAAGGGGAGTTCCTTGCCTAGCGTAGGCATTTAAATTGTTTGTCTTTCTTCTCCTATAGTTCCCAATATATTCCTCTCCTCCCAGAGAACCATGCATGATAACAATGAACAAAAAAGGAAATAAAAAGCTCAGTCTAACGGACTAACACATTGGAAAAATCATAATTATATAGAGGGTTTCACACCCCCAGGTCCCGCCTCTTCTGTGGTTGTATCTTTGCCTTTTTTGTGTCCCTAGCACTTAGCCCATTGCTTGGCACGTGGAAGGCCCTTAATAGATGCTAACTGACTGATTGTCTGACTCTGCAAAGATGATGGGGAGGTTCCTTGAGTAGGACCTTTTAATATGTTTATTGAACTGGATTGAAGGAGGAGGGAGATAAGGAATGGAGGAAGGAATGGAACAAGCCAAGGAAATGGGGACATGCAGAGGGAACAAAAGAAATCAGTGATGAGAGAAGAACATTGTATTAATGGTGGAGAAACAGTGTTTGAGTGAGGTGGAGGGGAAGAGAGAACAGGAAGTAAAAAGACTGGACAAAAGGAGATTGGTGCAAGTTTAAAACAGATATGGGAAGGGCTTCAGAAATTCTTGGGAAGAACATCTGAATAACTTTAGTTCACCCAACTCTGAAGTCTCCACATCACTGCCCCTTCCCCCCTCCCCGGGCCCCAGTTTCATCCCTGCACCTGGACCAGGCTGCTCTTTCCATACCTGATTGAGATATTTCTTCCAGTGGATTTCTTTTCCCTCCATTGTCACACTTGGTAGCTCATTGAGTACTGAACACAGAATTCTAGGGAGAGAGTCCACAGCACCAAAAAAAAAAAAAGTGAATAGAGTAAGTAAATATAACATTGGAGGAAGAGGAAGGCACTGAGACAGGCAGCTTCCTGGACAGGACCAAGGACAGGGCTGGGCTGGGGCTACAGAGGGCTGAGTTACAGCTTTATCATTCTCAGGGAGGGCTCTGCTCGCCAGCCATAGAAAGCTGTGGGTCAGCCAGCACTCAGAGCTTCTGAAGGCTAATTTTCTGGGAAATCCCTTGTCTCCCCAGACTGCTTTTTTCTCCTCCAACGGTCAGAGACAATGAGTTCCTTGATGGTCGATTATAAGGAAAATGTCCACCCACTGAGGCTTGTTCAGTGAAAGGTTGATATCGTAGAGAAATGGGGGACCTGTCCTGGAAGTAGCAGGTATTTGCTCCTCTGCTCCCTAACCCCTAAGGTGAGATTGGCTTTGTTACTTTAAAGGGATTGGTTTTCCTACATCACTCATTCAATAAAACTTTATTAATCTATACCCTGTACAGTTTGTTGGGTACTGGGTGGAGAAAAGATTGAGTCAAAGGCTAATAAAGCATGAGCATTGCTCTAGATTCATGGGACCACGGCCCTATATCTGGAAGGGATCTCAGAGACCCTCTAGCTCCACCCTCATTTTACAGAAAAGGCTGAGGCCCTGGGATCTGGAAGCATCAGAGGTGGGATTTGAACCTAGGCCAGGGCCTCTGAGTCCAGAGCAAGTACTTTTGGACATCGACATGGATTTCACTGACTTAACTAATAGGTTTTCACAGAACATATCCTATTAAATGGTCTATAAGTTGGTGGCAAAATTGTGTAGGGAAAAGAATTTGAAGTCAGGTGGAGCAGGTTGGGAATCCCACCTTTCCTCCTTGTAAACCGTAAAACACACCAAAATGTCAGCTGTCCTTCCTACCTCACTGCTCCTGCAGCTGAATTCATCTGACCTAGCCAGACTGGTGTACAGTGTGGGCACACATCACATTCCATCTGGAAAATAGGCAACAGAAATAGAAAGACAAGGCAAACCCTAGGAATTCAACGCTTCAGTAAATCTGTGATCTTGGAGATGCAGGCATTTCTTCTATCAGGCAGGTGATAATGCTGATAAAAATATGCTAAATGAAAAATATGAAAGACAGCATAATGTGGCCCATAGAGAGCCAGCCACAAGACCAGGAAGACATGTACTGACTGTGTGACTCTGGGCAAGTCACAAGACCTCTCTGGGCTTTGGGTAGCTGTTGAAGATTAATGTTGCAGAGAAGTCACTGACTCCAGATGGCCTGTGCCTTCAGGGAGTTAACATCCTTTCCCTAGCCCTCCCTAAACATTTACATGCTTTCACTTTTTTCTGGCCATTTTCTGCTCACAGAGGAAGAAAGTTGTCATGGATGACCAAGGATGCCTATGGCCATTATTCAGTGGTGATGCAGACCTGAGTTCCCTCTGCAGCCAGTAGGAGGAAGAGGACACATCATTTAAGAAGGATGGAGAATACATTTTGTAGAGGGAGAAGGTTCATTCCTTTTTGATGAAGCACTGTATCTATTGATCATTGGTCATCAGTGATGATTATTTCCTATTTATTTCAATAACTGGACACAGGAGAGACCTTTTGTATCCTCCCAGAGAAAGTTGAGTAGCCCCCCAAAAGTTCATCAAATTCTCTCATCCAAGGAGCCCACCCTGCCCATAACCCCCTTCAATATTCCAGTGAGTTCTGCCTTCACCCTCTAGATCTTCAGACATCCAGCATTACACTATTCCCCTAAGGAGCTGTACCTTTCCCTGGAAGAAAAGGGAACTTGGAAACACCAGAGTAATTCAATGCTACCCTAAGCTACCCAGGCTTCCAGCCTTTTCATAGTTACCATGAAGGGGAATTGATCTTTTCCATCAGATTTGTTGGAATAACTCATGGGATTGGAATACAACAAAAAAAAAACAGAGTTTTATCTTCCAAATCATGGTGTTCAGGACCTTTTACCACTGGCCAAAGTAATTCCCCTCTCCATGGCTGACACCTCTTGGTGCAGGTGGGTGGGAGCATGTGCAATTGGCTCATAGCAAACTTGGGACACTCACTTTTTCAGATAAACAATTATCTAGTTGCATTTCCCTCATTCGGTCCTTGGGAAATGAAGTTTTTGAAGCCTATCCCTATTAACTTCCCTTGTGTTAGGCTCAGCCCAACATTCTAACCCAAGGTTGGGGAAGCTACGGCCATACTTGAGGACCTAGAGGGCCACATGTGGCCTCCGGGTGGCAGGTTCCCCACCCCTGTAATCCAACCTGTCATGATCATTTCCTCTGTCATTCAGAAGGCTTTCTGGCTATTCCAGTTAGTGTCTTACATCTACAAATTGGATAAACGGTCCATTTGTTCCTTTATTCAAGTCACTGATAAAAAATCACAAGCACTAGAGGAGTTCTTAATCTTTTAAAAATGTCTCCTACACCCTTTGGCAGTCTGGTAAAGCCTATGGACTCTTTCTGAGAATAATGTTTTTAAATGCACAAAAAAAAATGCATAGAATCACAAAGGAAATCAGTTCTATTACAGTAGAATTATCAAAATATATTTGAAAGAACCAGGTCCATGCACCCCAAATTAAGAACCCCAGCAGCAGAGGAACAAGCACAGATCCTTGCAGCACTCCCCTGGAGACGTTCTTCCAGGATGACACTGAATTGTTGAAAGCTATACTTTACATCTGACCACTCAACCAGTTCGAACTTCACTGAACCATGTCTAACCTACAGGTTTCTACCACATTCACAATAATAGCATGAGGAACTGTCAGACAATTTTCTAAATTCTAAAACTTCAGCCAATTTAAGTAATTAAAAGGTAAACAATATCTACCGCATTCCACTGACCTAGTGTAGCCACAATGTCAAAAAAGAAACCAGCTGAATCTGAAATAACCTGCTCTTGCTGCAGCCAGGCTGGCCCTCTGTGATCACTCTCTCTCTCTCTCTCTCTCTCTCTCTCTCTCTCTCTCTCTCTCTCTCTCTCTCTCTCTCT
>CM053593.1:378307009-378327540 GCA_028646575.1 Pseudocheirus occidentalis
AGAGGTTAAGTGATCAAGCTACTAAGTATCTGAGGTGACATTTGAACTCGGGTCTTCTTGACTACAGACCCTAAGCTCTATCCAGTGAGCCACTTAGATGCCTGGAGAGAAGCCCTAAGAAGAGAAATGGAAGGAGGGAAGGAGGGAAGGAAGGAAGGAAGGAAGGAAGAAAGAAAGAAAGAAAGAAAGAAAGAAAGAACGAAAGAAAGAAAGAAAGGAAAAAGGAAAGGAAAGGAAAAAGGAAAGGAAAGGAAAGGAAAGGAAGGAAGGAAGGAAGGAAGGAAGGAAGGAAGGAAGGAAGGAAGGAAGGAAGGAACAAGAAAGCACCTAAATGTCAAGGCCTGAGGATACAAAAAGAAAAGTAAAGCAATGGCAGTGGGTCAGTAGTTGGTGCTAGTGGCAGTAAGCAGGGCACTCATTGTTTCTCTTGATGGGGGCTGTCTATGGGGGCTATAATGGGAGCAGGACAGTAATCTCAAAGGCACTGCCATTCCCAAGGCTCTTTGGTTCAGGATCCTTTCTGGACTTTTCCAACTTTGTGTTTGATGGGAGGAGGTAGTTTGACTTGGCTAATGTATGCCTTTTCTGCCTCTCCTTTAGGATGTCTTGCTTCAAAGCAAGTTTTCTAGTATACAGTTTTCTAGTATACAGTATTTGGAAAATAAGCCCATGTTCATCTTTTACTCATTGTTAATGGCTTAAGTGGAAAGGAGGGAAATGTGTTTATCCATAAAATGATTGGCTTCTTTTACTAGATGCCAAGGTCAAAGTTTGGGTCTGACCCAAACCTGGCATAATCCAAATGGTCTAGCGGGTGAGGATCCAGGGACTCAAGGTATAAAGCATCTCCCTACTCTGGGGACATTTCACAGAATCTCCAGTTCGAATGGACCTCAGAAACCATCTGGTCCAGCCTAGCTTGAACAGAAATCCCCTCTACAATATATAGGTATTTGAGGGAGAGGCATCTAAGGTTTGTTTAAAGACCTCCAACAATAGGTAGCCCACCACCTCCTGAGGCAGCTCATTCTTTTGGGTAGCTCTCATTATTGATAAGGTCATCCTTATGTTAAGTTTCTTTGCAGCTACCACCCAGTGCTCCTTGGTCTGCTTTTGGGGATCAAGTAGAATATTATAATATTGTGCTAGAAAGCCTGTGAAATTCCTAAAGCTAGTCCTCTTTAAGTCTTTTCTTCTTCGAGTTAAAAATCTTCCATTCCATTAGATAGCCCTTTAAATCCTTGAAGACATTTCTCAATGTCCAGTCATCAGCTCCCTCCAGGTTAACCCTCCAGAGTTTCTTCTATCTCTCCTGAGGTGCACACGTCCCTTGTTGGAGCCCAGGGCATTGTCCACAATGCCTCTCTTATCTTCCAAGGGATTAAGAAACATATCTATAAATGAGCTTCCAGTAATTGTCCTCCTGTAGCTCCCTAGAAAGGTGCCGTGGGAAGACAGCTGGATTGGGAGTTGGAAGACTCCGTTTGGAATTCTCACTCTCCTCCTTACTACCAGTGTGACCCTGGGAAACTCATTCCAAATACCTCAATCTCAGTTTGCTTATCTGTGGAATAAATGGGTGGGACTAGATGGCTTCTGACCTTCCTTCCATCTCAATCTACCCGGCTGTGAGCCGTGAAGCCATTGTTTCTAGCACGAACATTTCCTGCCCTCTGGTGGTCTATGTGAGAACTACAGTCCCACACCTTAGGCAAGATTTCCTTGACATGCTCAAGCAAATACCAGAATGTTACTGTTGGGATTAGTCACCGTCTCTGTAGGGCTTCAAGAAGTATAACATTTAAATGTTTTTTTAATTATAATATTTGAGGGCCAAAAACCTTCTCGAAGCTCATCTAGTTTAACTCCATTTTGGGGGACACAGTAAATGGTTATTTTTAGTTCATTTTAGCTACACAAATGCTAAGTGGGGCAGTGGATAGAGCACCTGGAGTCAGAAGACCTGAGTTCCAGTCAGACCTCAGACATGTACTAGTTGTATGTCCCTGGGCAAGTCACTTAACTCTGTTGGTCTTACTTTCTTCATCTGTAAAAAGAGCTACAGGAGGAAAGGGCAAGCCAGTGCAGCATCACTACCAAGAAAGCCCCAAAGGGGATCACAAAGAGACACAAATGAAGAGAATGGACAACAGCAACAACTATTATCCCATTTTTTGGAGACAGATGTGACAAACCAGTCCAGCATCTTTGCTAAGAAAACTCCCAATGGAGTCATGATGACTCCGACGTGACTGAAACAACCGGACAACAGCCAAAAATTTAGCTACGTAGTACAGCAAATAGAGTACTAGACCTGAGTTCAAATTTAGCCATAGGTAGTTACTAGCTGTATGACTCTAGCCATGTCACCTAACCTTGGTCCAGTTTCATAATCTGTAAAATGGGAATAATAATAGCACCTATTTGTCGTGAGGATTAAATGAATTCATATTTTTGAAGTGCTTTCCAAACCTTAAAGATCTACATAAACACTAGCTATTGTTATTATGAGCATGAGTCTTATAGCCAATAGAATGGAAACTCTCTGAGGTCAGTGACTTTTGTTTTAGTCTTTGTATCCCAAATACCTGACATGATGATCAGCATCTAATAGGTATTTAAGAAATGCCTGATGAATGTGTGGGTGGGTGGATGGATGGATGGATGGGTGGGTGGGTGAGTGGATGGATGGATGGATGGGTAGATGGATGGGTGGGTAGATGGATGGGTGAGTGGGTGGGTGGATGGATGGGTGGATGGATGGGTGGATGGATGGATGGATGGATGGATGGATGGATGGGTGGGTGGGTGGGTGAGTGGGTGGATGGATGGATGGATGGATGGATGGATGGATGGATGGGTGGATGGACAGATGGATGGATGGGTGGATGGATTGAAGCTGAGGCCTAGAAAGTTGTAATCTTAACCAAGGCTATAGTGCTACTTGGTTCCGGCAGGCTAGAACCCTGGTCTGTTGGCTCTTAACCCAGAAGATTATAGGTTTAAAGCATTCAAGCACCTCAAGTCCAACCCCCTCATTTTAAATATAAGGAAACAATCCCAGAGAAGCTAAGTGAATTGACCAGGATCACACAGTATCAGAGGTGGGATGATTTGAACTCAAACCGTCCTGACTCTCAGTCTATTACTCTACCTACAACACCATGTCACTTTGCCCAGTTCAACAAATATGTAATGAGCTTGGTCTTGTCCTTGATAGTCTACTCCAAGCTCAATGCTCTTTCCACCATGATCAGTTCCATTTCCTTTTGTAGTTGTTCCTGTGGTTCTATGCCATGGACCCACCGGTTGATGTTTGCCTGGCACTTAGAAAATACCAAAGTCATCAGAATACTCAATGCCCACCTAAGGGTAGGTACCTCCCCTTTTGTTTTTCCTGTTTTCTCTATAGCCTACTCTAGCATAAGCCCAGGCACCCTGAAGAGAGCAATAAATGGAGTGGAAAGAGCAGTGGTTTGTTGAAAGCAGATGTTGAAGTCTGCTTCCATCTGCATTCAGATTCCACGGTTCTTTCTCTGGAGGTAGACGGCATTTTCTATCACGAGTCCTTTGGAATTGTCTTAGATCATTGTATTGCTGAAAAGAACCAAGTCTATCAAAGTGGGTCATCACACAAGGTTGGTGTTACTGTGTGCAATGTTCAAGGAGGTGATTGTTGACACTTTGTTAGTAGGGGAGATATAGATGGATGGGGGATAGATTGTGTCCCTGGGGCTTTGGCTTAGGAAGAAGTCCTGAGTTCTGATTGGGTGGGGAGGTAGCATTCTCTTGTATCCTAACCTGAGCTCCCAGATAAAAAGATCAGAATTCGGAGAGACTTTGTCACACAGATGAGATTAGAGCCGGGATATGAACCTGAGTCTCCTGATATCCAATCCAATACACTAAGAAAAGAAGTCCAGTGTAGCCAAGGTCAGTGCTCATTTTCCTGCTCTATTCACCATCATGATCTGGTTTAGTAAATTACTTTTTTTCTGGCTCCCTCCTCCTCTTCTTCTGTGGGCTTCCATCCACTCTGCACTTGCATCAGCATGTTTTAAAATAAAAACCAAACTCACTGTTTTCTTCCTCATCAAAGTAATTGTCATTGTTTGTGTCTTCAGAATTTCATAGCTGAACTTCCTAATCCTCTTGGCTAGCTTCCCCATAAAATGTTGGGCTAGAGGATTCTGCCTATCACTTCTCTGAATTATTTTAAATGTGATCTCCCCAAATTGAGGGTATATGTCAATTTATGCTTGGTTTTCCTTTATAAAGGGAAAAATTGTTGCGTGGTAAATGCTTGCTGACTGACATTTCTTAATTGATAAATTCTAATGCCTTTGCTCATTCTTCCTTTCTTTTACAGCTTTTAATATCACTCACCTTTTCTTTTGGTGTTTTAGGAAAATCTCATCTCCCTTGCCTTTCATGGCACTGCTCTTTCCTGGTTCTCTCCCCACTTGTCTGAACTCTCCTCAGTCCCCTTGACTGGTTCGTCATCATCCTCACCACCAAGAAGGTGGTGTTTTCTAAAGGTTTTTCCTGAAGCCTTTTCTGGGTGCAAGGAATGAATGTTCAAAGGATAAGGAGGAAATCAGCTATCCAGATTGTTTCTCTACCATTTAGTAACTATGGCCTTCTAAGTAGAGGGATATGTAAAAAGACATTGCCTTCACTGGAGACAAGCGCCAAGTTGGGAAGACTAATAAAATGGAATGTTTATCCCCAGTTTCTAAAATATTCAGCAGCATGTACTTTATTGAGACTCAGGGGGAGTGGAAAGGAGAGGAGGGTTTGACTAGAGCAGTGGGCTGAATCTGCAGGGGTAAATGTAACATCTTAGTCTTCGCAGCTGGACAAGTATGTGTTATAACCTAACAGCTAATCTGATGGACTCGGGGGAGAATGAGTCATAGATTTTCAGAAATGGCCGTTAGAATTTTTTTTTCCTTAACTATGCACATTACAAGGGCTGTTCTGCTTTTTTTTTTCTTTTCAAGTTGGGGAAGGGGATAAGATAGCAAAGTTGGAAGAAGGGAAATAGAGATAAGGCTGTCAAAGAAAAAGACTTTGAAGCAAGATTTTTAATACACAGAAGTGAGCAGAAGAAAGGCTAGAAAGAAACACAAAGAAGACAGCTTGAAAGTCCTATACTGAAGTGATTATACACTTCAAAGAGAAAGCAAATGGAAGCGAAAGTAAGAGACTTACAGTTTCATGTATAAGCCTCTTTTTCGGTTCTACTTCAAATATAGAAATGCGCATTTTTATTTGGCATTTGTTCAGACTTTGTTTTTTAAAAAGGGCAGCTCACCTGGTTGAATTTGGAAAGACGTTCATATCTCTTGAGATCTACAGCCCAAACATCCTACTGAATCTAGGAGATTGTAGACACAGATCAGTCACTTTGGCTGCTGTCAGAATTATTAGCTCCACTTTGGAGATGGGAAAAGTAATCAATAACATTCTGGGAAGGGTTTGAAGAACTGAAAGCATTTATAGCAATTTAGGGACATTTGGTGTGACAAGAGAAAGAAAAGTAACAATATGAAGAAGCCAGACTCAATGCACTCAAGTGTCTCTGGGAAGGAAACTGATAATAAACGGGGCAAAACCTGTCCAAGGCACCCTCTGGGGGCCTCTGAATTCTCTTGCTTACTGCTGCTTGATGATTTGGGAACTTCAGTATGATATCATCTCAAGGGTAATCACCAGATCGCCTTACAAGCACACACACTCACAAGTCTCATAACATGAACAATTTTATTTACAAGCTACTGGAAGCTAGCAGAACTCATATCCAAGCCCACAGGAAAGAATACCCAACAATGAACTACAAATCTCATAATGTGAACAATCTTATTTATAACTTACTGGAAACCTACAGAACCAAATTCAAGCCCATAGGAAAGAATACCCACCAATGAGCTACCATTACCCCATAAGTCTGTAAAGTCTTAATCACTCACAGTATTTTCTTATATCAACTAAGGGTGAGGGTCACAGGAGTGTGATCCTCAGACAAGTCCTATGATAACAACATTGTACAGACAAACAATTCTGGAAGGTTCAAGATCTCTGATTAATGCAATGACCAACCATGATTCCAGAGGAATTAGGATGATCTATATGACCCATCTCCTGACAGGGAGGTGATGTGTTCAATATGCTGAATGAGACATTTTTGAACACGGATACTGGGAATCTGTTCGGTCTGACATGTATATTTGTTACAAAGATTTTGTTTTCTTTTAATTTGGGGGGGAAGGAAAGAAAAACTATTTGTTAATTGAAAAATAAAATAAAATGGAAAAAAAGGAGTTTGCTCCTCCACACACACACAGTCCCTCCCCTCTTGATGCTCTCAGCCCGTGAGTTGTTGCTGCTGCCATGCCTGCCCTCCATCCCTCCTTTCCTGCAGTTCTTCCTGGCTCACAGCAAGCTTCAGGCGCTTCATCACCAGCTTCAGCCTCAGTGCTCAGCAGCTCTCCTGAGCTCCCAGAAGGTGGTCGGCTCACCCTTGCCCTCTTTCTATCCTGTGCAAACCACTCATCAAAGCTTCTCTCATCTTCCAGCCAGTGGTCCCTTCACTGCCAACCCCATGCACGCACTGTCCTCTATACAGTTTCGATGTTCTCAGGCTCCAGAAGATGATGCTCATGCCCCTCCTAGGGGACCAGCTCTCTAGCAACTGGCCTGAAACAGGAAGAACATTCTGAGTGTACCAAGAACTCACAAATATACCTCAGAGCCGAAGTGGCCCTTTTTATCATTAAGCCCCTTTTGTACAGCAGGCCCACAGCCTCAGGTCTTACACCCAAGAATCTTCCCAGGGACTAAACACATCCTCCTTTCTGTACTTCCCAGGTGAGTTGTCTCCAACTCCATCTACTACTGTTTGCCTCTTCACCCTCCAGATCAGAAGGGGGCTTAAAAGCATACTCTACTCTCCCTTCCTGGCACCTTCCCCTGGAGGATGGAGGCCAGGTCCTTTTAATTACCCAGGACTGTTGCCCCAAACAGCAGCAAAGGAGGAGAAAAGAGGCTTCTCGCCAACACTGCCAAGCATGTTGCAAGGCCAGAGCTGTGTGTGAAGCAGGCTTTACACATGGATAAGGACCTGTGAGTTGAAGGCAAAAAAAAAACCACTCTGTTCCTTTAGGTCAGCTGTAGCTACATCTTACAATCAGAAGGTCCTAAATCCGAGTTTCATGGAGTACAATGGCTTTTTATGCCTTCATCATTATGCCTGGGAAAGGCAAAGGGCCTGGTCCAAGCATGCTCAGTCCCTATGAAGGCAGAGCTATTGCTCCGTACAGATGGAAAGGCATGTCAGAGAAGTAACAGGGACCCTTGTCACAGATGCTGACCTGAACTGACCCGAAAAAAATCGAGGCCTTTGGAAGGGGAGATCCAGAATAAGGGATGAAAGGGCACTTCTGGACTCAAACAAGAGAGGTGGTTTAAGGATTGGCATCTGCTGGCTTTGGTGGGCAAAGATATCGGAGCCCTCATACACAGATGTCATTAGCTAACTACTATGACTTTGTTAAAGATCTTCTAGGGAGGGTCTGTTATTATCCCCATTTTACAGATGAAGAAACTGAGGCAAGCAGAGGTTAAGCAGCTTGTCCAAGATCACTAAGCTAGTATGTTTTGGACTGGACTTGAACACTGGAGAGTTGGAGACTGAAGAGATCTGTCCTCCTAAGGGATCTACAGACTCCCCATCATGAGCTAAGCTTTCCCTCCTAAGCCTTGGAAACTCCAGGCGTTCCATTTTCAAAGGGGCAAGGTAATTACTCTGCCCCAAAGTTTTCCATGGGGCTCCTATCACCAAGGTAAAGATCCATCTCATCTGCCTAGTGAGAGTTCTGTTAATGCCACTATCCAGTAGGACATAGAACATAGAAGAACCAAGGCTGTAGAAACTCCCTTCTGAAGTTTATCAACAGAAAACAGGGAGAGGTCTCTGCTCCAATCTAAAAGTGAAAGCCCATTGATTAGGGTAACAGCAGTTCTCAACCTGTGGATTACGACCCTTTTGGGGGTCGAACAGGGTCACCTAAGACCATCGGAAAACACATTTCTGATGGTCTTACGAACCGAGACACCACTCCTCTATCTGTCTCCAGGTGGGTCTGCTCACATGCAGATACACCCACATACAAGTATTAACAGGTCATGGCATTAGGAAGGTTGAGAACCACTAGCTAACAGGTAGAAGGGAGAGCTGAGATAAACTAAACAAACACAGCAGATCAGTGCCTGGCTTTTCCTTGGGAGCAGATGACCCTGGCTGCTCTTCCCACTGTTCTGATGGCCAGACATGGGAGAGGCTGGTACAAGTCTGCTGCTCCTACTCTTCCTCACTCCCCAGAACATGTTTCTATACTGCTACATGAGGTCAGGTAGCTAAGAGGACTTTGGCACAGGACAAAGCTCCTAGATTTGAACTCCTTCTGCACATCTCCATTCCCACAACACCTACCCATCATATTGTCTCAACAAATTAGTCTCCTAATTGTTTTTTTTTTGTCTCTGTTTCTCCAGCCATCCTTTACTGACTGCCCATGACCTTCCCAAAGCATACCTCCTGTCAGGTAAATAGCCATTTCAGTGGTTCCCCACTGACTAGGGATCATTTCATTTATTGTACTTATGGCTTCCATGCCTAGCACAGTTCCTGGCACATGATGGGTCCTTAACAAGTACCTGTTAATTGAAACAATCCTCAGTATAGAAAAGCTCTGTAATTTTGTCCAGTCTGGGAGTGCAGTCCAAGGTAGATGACCTCTCTCTGCCACAGTGGATAAGTGAGAGATGAGTCTGAGCATCAGAAAGGCGAAGAGCTTTTCCTATGGTCACTGAGCTGGTGAGTATCTGTTATACCACACTGCATCTACTTCTCTATGGGAGAATCTAAGAGGAAGCGGTAGCTCAACACCACTGCTCTCTTCATGTCTACAAAATAACTCCTATTTCTATAGCACCTTAAGATACAGAGAGAGCTTATTTTTCAAAACTTTGCAAGAGAGGCAATTATATCTCCATTCTACGAACAGGGAAATGAAGGCCCCCTAGGTGGTGCAAGGGAAAAAATGCTGGTCTTGGAGTCAGGGAGACTGAATTCGAATACTGCCTCAGATGCTGATCAGCTGTAACCACTAGCAAGTCACTTCAGCTGTGTGCCTCAGCTTCCTCATGGGTAAAATGGGGGTGATAACAGCACCTCCCAGGGGTGTTGTAAAGGCCTTGGCCCAGTGCCTGGTCCATGGTAGGTCCTCTCTAAGTGCTAGCTAGCAGTTCAAGCCCTGCAATCTCAATGGCGGTCTCCTGCCCTACATTGTCTCTATCAACGTCCCTCCACTTAAGCCTGGCATTCAGGACCATCACCCTTGTTCTTCCACTGCTCCCCGGTACATCCCTGGCCCTCTCTGAACTTCACTCCTTCCCGCCTCCTACGCTTCCAGTCACTATCCCTTCAATTAGAACGTCCTCCCTTGTTCTCTCTCGGTGAATTCCAATTTAGCATCTTCAAGACCCAACAAACCCTTCCTCTTCCCTCTGGAGACCTCCCATGTTCTCCAAATGAAGAGGGACCTCATCTTCATAAACTCCCATAGTATTTTGTACTTCTCTCATGGCTTTCAGTTGTTACATAACACGGGACAAGCTGTCATGTGTCTTAGAATGGCCAACAAAAGCAGGAACTGTGGCAAATTCTTTGTCTTGCCCACAGCACCGCGCACAGCGCCTTGAACATAGTAGGACCTCTGGAAATGAATGACAGCGGCTCTCTATTTCCTTTACAACGGTGTTAAGAGTGAGCCTGTTTCTGTGGGTCTGTATCCACTCAGACAAAATCACAGAATCTCACCTTTGTGAGCTTGGTGGGAACCAAGAACAGCCTAGAAGAATAAACACTGAACAGATGAGATGAGGTAGGAGAGTCAGGATTCTGATGACGAGGTCTGCACTGGACGTCAAGAAATGAGCACTGCTTTTAAAGGCAGAAGACCAATTTTTCAAGTCTCACCTCTGATATTTCATGGCTGTGTCATCTTAGAGAAGCTGCTTCCTCTCTCTTAAGTCTTAGTTCCCTCATCTGTAAAATGGACAGAATAAGTGAACTCTGTACCTCTCAGGTGTGAAGAGAGAACACTGGCATGAGAACGTGTGACCTTAAAGTACCACATAGATACCAGCTCTCATCCATTACTAAGATCCTTGTCCTACTCTGCCAGTTATGTCACATCAGCCTCCCCTCTGAACTCATTTCCTCATCTGTAAAATAGAAGGAAGAGGCTTATGGTCTAAGATCCCCAAAAGCCAATGCCATCCACCTCAAGCACTACTCCAAGAGGGTATGACCAGGGTCACTCTCACAGGTAAATGGAGTAATTGGCTGTACTATTTTGTGTAATGAAGGGAACCTAATGCTAACATCTGCTACTGATCCCTACCAAAAAATCCTAAATCCCAAATACAAACCCTTCAGTGCAGCATAGCTAGAGTAGGCACCTAGGTGGTTATTTTGATGTATTCTCGTTTTTTGGAGGGGAGAATGCAGGGCAATTGGGGGTTTTAAGTGACTTGCCCAAAATCATATGGCTAGTAAGTGTGTCAAGTATCTGAGGCCAGATTTGAACTCAGGTCCTTCTGACTCCAGGGCCAGTGCTCTATTCACGGCACCTAGCCACCCCTTGATGTATTCTCTAGATTGTCTTCCCTGTCTGCACACAAATTCCTGATAATCCCTAATAAAGACCAATGATCTGAATGTCCACAGCAACATCTGCATTGCTCTGATGTTTCCTTCCAAGGACAATACTCTTTCCTAGATTGTTCAGGTTGGAAGTACCTCAATGATGAATTTACTAAAATAATGGATATAAGATATATTACAAGGAAAGGGAAGCAAAATGGGATAAGGCCTTTTTTTTGGCTTTTTGGAAGGCAATTGGGGTTAAGTAACTTGCCCAAGGTCACACGGCTAGTTTTTTGGTGTGTGTGTTAAGTGTCCGAGGCTGGATTTGAACTCAGATACTCCTGACTCCAGGGCCGGTGCTCTATTCACTGTGCCACCTCATCACCAGATAAGGCCATTTTTCATATATCCAAGAGTCAATTCAACTAGATTTTATTAAGCACCAATGTGCAGGGTACTATGTGAAGCACTGAGGTGCTGGAATAAAGGGGGAAAAACTGAAAGTTCCCATACTAATAAAGCTTACATCCTCCTACGGATGGGGGATGAGATGGAGAATATGAATATGGGCAGAGGCAAGGATAAAGTACTCTAGAGAATTCTAAGAAAGAAGAAGGCACTTTCAGTTGGGAACCTCAAGGAAGCCTTTTCAGAAGAGATGGCACCTAAGCTCTCTAAGGAAGCTGGGAAAATGGTACATTCCAGGTATAGGAGACAGCCAGTATGAACACGAGGAGAAAGAAATCAAAGTTTAGAAAGAAGTTTGGGTAGACCCATAGGGCTACCGGGGTGATGAGCCTGCACTATGGAAAGGAAAGAAATAAAGAGTAAAACAAGCATTGACATAAATCTAGAAAGGGAGGGTTGAACCATACTGTAGAGGACCTTAAAGAACAGGATAAATTTGTGTTTTATCTCAGGGGCAATAGGGAGACAGTAAAGCTTCTTGAGCTTCTGGGGAAATGATTCTGGCAACCAAATGGAGAGGGAAAGGAAAGACACTGGAGGCAGGAAGACCAGATAGTCAGTCATTACAACAGCCCCAGCAAGGGGCGATATATCCCTGAAAGAGAGGAGTGGCACTAGGTGTGGAGACAGAAGCCTCAGGCATTATGGAGGGAGACCTGACAACTCAAAACATAACCTTACAAGTTTAAAAAAAACAGAGTGAAGTTTCTCCCAGAGTATTATTACCATTCCACTTCCACCCAATCTCCCCAATATATGAGGATAATAATACTTGCATCACTCTGTAAACATCCTAATCTGATGTCTCAGCATGATGTGGAGGTGATCCTAGAGAAGTATGCTAGGAAAACACAAGCTCTGGCAAGTCCTAATAAGTTGGAATTCCTTTGAGTATGGGACCAACGTGTGTTATCCAAGCTGAGTCTGCAATTCAAGGACCAGCCTGTTTAAGCATAAGGAGGTTCGTCACCAGAAGGTTGCCACCAGGTAATGATTTGGTTTTTGGCCACATCAACTCATAGGATCATAGAATTTAGGTCCTTAAGGTCCTTCAAAGGACCTTAGAGTTCATCTAGTCCATCCCCATCGTGTGCAAAAAATGAGGGTCAGAGAAGGAAATGGATGTGCTAAAGAATATGAATGCAGAAAATAGCAGAATTGGATTTGAACCCACATATCCTGACTATTTGCCCAGAAATGGGGTCATGAAGAGTCAGACATGACCAAAAATGACTGAACAAAATCCTAACCAAATGCACAAGGTTCTTTCCATCACAGAAGCTGTCTACCATGGTAGGCAGAGATTATCATCTACATCAGGAAGAAAAAGTACCCACATCAACAAGATCATGAATCTTTCGAATCCCATGATTACTCCCTAGTGTGAAGTCCCAAATGATATCTGCATCTGAAGGCTGTTTAATGTTAATTTCATTGATAGGGATTTCCACCAGTAAGAATTCTCTCATGAATACATACAGGCAATGGTTACTGCGGCTGAAGCTTTCCCATAGTCATTATATTTAGTTGCTTTCCAATATGGATTGTCCGATGTTGAAGTAGTAATGATTTCTTAACAAAGGTGTTCCCACACTCACTGCATTCATAGTGTTTTGCTTGAGTGTGTATTTTCTGATGTTTGGTAACAGATGAGCGATTGCTGAAAGCTTTACCACATTCACTGCATTCATAGGGTTTCTCTCCAGTATGAATTCTTTTGTGTTCAATAAGGTGTGCACTCCGGATGAAACTTTTCCCACATTCAATACAATTAAAAGGCTTCTCTCCAGTATGAATTCTTTGATGTTGAGTAAGATATGCACTGCGGCTGAAGGCTTTTCCACATTCATTACATAAATAGGGTTTCTCTCCAGTATGAATTCTTTGATGTTTAGTAAGAGATGGGTAACTTCTAAAAGCTCGCCCACATTCATTACATACACAGGGTTTCTCTCCAGTATGGATTCTCTGATGCTCAGTAAGAGATGACCTTTGGCTAAAGGCTTTTCCGCATTCATCACACTTATGGGGATATTCTCCAGTATGACGTCTCTGATGTTGAATAACATATGTGCTCTGGCTGAAGGCTTTTCCACATATGTTACACTTGTAGGGTTTCTCCCCAGTATGAATTCTCTGATGCTGAATAAGGTGTGTGCTCTGATTGAAGGCTTTTCCACATTCATTACAGTGATAAGGTTTCTCTCCAGTGTGAATCCTCTGGTGTCGAGTGAGATGTGTACCTCGGATAAAAACTTTTCCACATTCATTACATTTATAAGGTTTCTCTCCAGTGTGAATTCTCTGATGTTGAGTAAGGTATGACCTGTCTCTGAAGGACTTTCCACATGAAATACATGCATAGGGCTTCTCTTCAGTATGTATTCTCTGATGATTAATAAGAGATGAAATGTAGCCAAAGATTTTCCCACAGTCATTACATTTATAAGGTTTATCTCCAATATGGACTTTCAGATGTTTAGTGAAGGACAAGTTGTGGGTGAAGACCTGACCAGGTTCATTACATTTATGGGACTTTGGTCCAGGACTAATTCTCTGATTCTGAGTAATGTGTGTGTTCTGGTTAAAAAACTTTACACTTTCATTATATTTATAAGCTTTTTTCCCAGTATGTATTCTATGATATTGATGAAAGTCTGAATAGTAACAGAAGGCTTTGCCTGATTCATTACCCTTACAAGATTCTGAGGAGATTCTACTGCATTTCATCAGGCTGGAATACTGTTTGAAGCTCCTTCCATAAGTACTGTATTTACGCAGACTCTTTTTCATAGGAATTTTCTGTGGTGGAACAAGGATTGACCCAAGATTAAAGCTTCTTCCAAATTTATTATATTCATGGCCCCTCAGCTTATTAGGAACTTTCCTTTGGGTGACTTCTACTTGTATAGAATCTTTCCCTTGGTTGTCCTGATGTTCCTCAAACTTGACATTGTATTCCCAGGCATCTCCTGACCTGTAGCCCTGGGTACTAATCCTTGTGAGGCTTTGCAGGGATAGCTCTTCCACAGGCATGCCTAGCTTTGGGGCTAATTCCTTGGTTTCAGGATTAGACTCCCAATCTGGAAAAAAATAAATAACATATACTATTTATTGTTCTGAAAGAAAAATTCTGTAGTCTCTTTCATCAAGGAGAATCCTCTTCAAACTGGAAAGAGCAGAAAAAAAATCCTACATCTACATAACACTTCAAATTCTAGTTTTATATAGATGCTGCCTCATTTTTCTCCTCACAAACCAGTAAAAAATGAAGGAAAGCTTTTAACCATTACATTTTATAAGTAAATTGAGACCCAGAATGGAGGAAGGATTTGACCAAGAATAATTGACAAAGAAAAGACAAAAGACTATTCTTTTCACTCCTACTGCAGTGATCTATTACACACACTGCCTGTTAAGACATCATCAACAGGAAACTGAAGCTCAAAGTTGGTGAGGAAAAGGAAATAAAGGACACACAGCCCTTGTAAATTAGGTCAAGTATCTAGGTCCAAAGAAATACAACCACAGGGAATGAAAGAATCTACAGATGTGACTAATGAACCACTGCAGGTAATCTCTTGACAAAATCACGGGTGATGGAATTGCCAGACTGGAAATGGACAAGTGTCTCACTTCTGAAGAAAATATTAAGTACATCTATGGAGAAACTCAATTGATTCTATAATTTAATATATACCTTAAGAAATCATGAAGAAATAGAAGAATCAGTGAGTCAGAAAAAGAGTAGAGAGGTAGGATTATTGGGAAAACATGAAAACTTTCAAGGCCAAGGAACAATTAGGAAGCTGTTGGTGTGCTTGGAGATTGTTTAGTTCAGGCTTTTTTAGAATTAGAGAGAACTGGGCATATTTCTAGGTCTATGGGAAGGAACCAATAGAAAGAGAAAGACTGAAGGTTCTTGAGAGGTAGGATGATTTCAGGAACAAGGCAGGAGGGGATAGGTGAGTGATGAGCCTGAGCAAAAATTTCTAGGACAGAAGGTAAGAGGTATCAGCCTTTGCCTTAGTCACTTCAGCTGCCACTGTTTTCCTCTCTCCCCTGGGCCATAACAGTCACACCCTCTGCTTCCTGCTATGTGCTGGGGCTCTTGCCCCATGCTCATCTTCTTTGCCATCCAGCACATTGTAGCGTCTCAATTGAAGACCACAGAGCAAAGAAATATACTCAATCTTCCGGAACTTCCAGAATCTCCCATCCATGCTTTCTTCTCTATCATGTTGCCCTGGGCCATACTGTGTGTTACACTGGGTCTCAATACACCACTCGTGGCATATCATATTTGGAGGTATACAAGTAGACCAGTAACGAATAGAGCAGGACTTTATGAACCTAGAATGATCATGAATGCAAATACTGTAGCATATGACAGAAATAGAGATAGCTTTTTGTCAGCTATCATTTTTTTTTTACTCCCTTAATGGCATGATTTATGTTTTGGTGAAGTCTTAAGATGATACACAACAGGCGCAGTTCAGTTATGTGCATGCAAAAGCAACAGAGTGAAAGGATTCTAACCAACAAAAACCTGCTTCCAAAATAAGCTCAAGGAATGGAATTGGCTACTTTTTTAAAAAAAAAACATTTTCATACTTTTTATTTGTGGAAAGACTGTTTTCAAATGTTGTGCTTGGACAAGAAATTATAAAGAATCATGTATAAATGAATACAAAAAAAGATTACCTCTAATACTGACAGGTTTGAACTTGTACTTCTTAAGGAACAGCCATAATTTTCTGAATAATTGTATTAATTATTTGATTGTCCTTAGTCTGTCAGAGGTTTTTGTTTATAAGAGGTGTAAATAGCTTATTTTGGCTTTATTGGAATACCTACTAATTACAAATTTGCCGTAGAGATTAAATGCTTCAGAAGGACCAAAAACTCTGTATATGTGACCTTGGAGGAAGCCTCCTATGTTTCTTCACATATCATGCAGAAGATTGCATGAATATATTTGCAAAAATATGGACAGTGGGATTTTTTCTTAACAATTGAACATGAGTCCTATATGTTGTATGACCAAGCAATTTACCATGATGGTTTCATAAAATTCATAAACTTTATTCTTAAGCATAAGTGAACCTATTAGCAATATATACTAAATTATCTTTGATGGAATGCATTTAAAATTATTTTAAATGAGAAATCACTTAGCAAGAAATTCGGTATTCTAATTATTGTTACAATACACTGATAAAGGCTATTTTCTTTTGATTATTTATTATTTAATAAAGTAAACTAATGGCAAAAAAAAGGGTAGAAGAAGTTCAACAGCCCTTCCAGATCTTCCCCAATGACCCCCACCCCTCAGGGTTAGCACAGTTCATGCCTTCGGGTTTGGAATTCTCTACCTCTATATTGCTGCTTGTCGCAACATTTCTCTTCTTTCAAGGTCCAACCTAGGTGCCGTCTCCTTGAGGAGGCTTTCCTGGATTCCTGAAAATCAAAATGGTCTTTCTCCTCCTCAAATCTTGGATAAAGGATATTCTTAAGGCCTTTTAAGCTTTATCTCAGATGTTCAGATCAGAAAATGAGAGAGCATTGCATAACCATCCAGCTGTTCCTCAGTATAACACAATAAAAGTCTAAAATTAAGACTTCTTTTCATTGCTTTGTTTTAAAGATTGCAAATAGATACTTAACGCTGCTTAAACTACAATAAAATAAATGTATATTAATCTTTTTTAAAAGAGAAAATGTAAAGAAGAATAGACAAAGCTGTCAAAAACTGAGGAATGAAGGAGGCAAGTTGAAGTTGTTACTGTGGGAAGGCATAAGTCTCTGTGAAGTAAGGTCATCTGTTTTAATTCCAAAGAAGGGTGTGTTGAGGTTTAAAGAGACAAGAGGCTTAGAAAAATCACTGTGGGGAATGAGATTGAAAAGAGGTAAAAAAAAATAAGCACAAAATTGTGTTAGGATCAGGGGTGGGGAACCAGCAGCCTCAGGGCCACATGTGGCCCTCTAGGTCCTCAAGTGCAGCCCTTTGACTAAATCCAAACTTCACAGGGTAAATCCCCTTCATAAAAGGATTTGTTCTTTTGTAAAACCTGGGCTCAGTCAAAAAGCCACACCCAAAGACCTAGAAGGCCTCATGTGGCCTCGAGGTCACAGGTTCCCCACCCCTGGTAAGTACAACTAAGGTTTCGATATAAGGTTATATATCACATGGATGAAATCAGTTCAACTTTGTGAATCCTCCAGTGATACTTAGCAGGCTAAGAACAGAAGCAAAAAGAAAACAACTAGAAATGTTAGGGTTTATCCAGACTTGAGGTTTAACAAGCTGGAACACTTAGAAGACTGATGGGAGGGTTGAGGAAGAAGAAAGGTTCTAGAGCAGTGGTTCTCAACCTTTCTAATGCCTCGACCCTTTCATACAGCTCCTCATGTTGTGGTGACCCCCAACCATAAAATCATTTTCGTTGCTACTTCCTAACTGTAGTTTTGCTGCTGTTAATGTAAACATCTGATGTGCAGGGTGTATGTTCATTGTAACAAATTCAATATAACCCACAGGTTGAGAACCGCTGATATAGGGTGGTGCTTAGCCACCTTTAAAAGGAGTCCATGGGGAGGCTCAAAGCAAGATGCAAAGGACAATGAAGCCGGCCTGGAGATAAAGACCTAAAGAACAGGAATGAGTCAAGGGACTGCAGGTCATAATGAATGCAAAGAGCAAGTTTGGTGGAAATTACTGAAATGGAGAAGGGAAAAGGTGAGGAAGTTGTGGTCAGAAAAAGTTTAGGCTCCTCACCATGAAATGAGCTGAAAGGCTTGAAGGAATGGCCACACTAGCTTATGATTGAAATTAGTGGTGGTGGCTGGCATCACATGGTCACTGTGTTAGAGGGGTTATCAACATGAATATGAGGCTGGATGGAGGAGAGAAAAGATTGAGCCTGAATTAGATGCTAAAGATTCTGCCCTCAAGGAGTTCACATTCCATCTGGGGAAACAACCTCTGCATCTAAAAGACAGAAAAAGTAGACAAAGACAAGTCCCCAGGATTGGGGGAAGGGGAGGAGTCCCAAAAGAAGCTTTGCAGAAGGAGGTGCCTGAGTGATGCACCGAAGGCAGCTGGGGATCCCATGTGGCAAAGAGGAGAAGGCAATGGACACCAGGAATGGGGGGCCACCTGCGTAAAAGCAGGGTGGCAGGAGCCACACTAGCCTGAAGGGATGTTTGAAGAGAAGGCAGAGAGTAGAAAGGATGGGCTGGAGCCCGACTGTGAAAGGCTGTAACAGACAAGTTTGCAGTTCTTCACCTTTCAAGTCCATGACCCCACAGATCCTGTCCCGCCAGTCTAGTGAAGCCTTTCTAAAGAGTGAGTTTCAACTAGAGGCTAGTAAAAATAAAGAGGTGATTTTTTTTTCTGATCTAAGTTCACAGCTCCCCGCTGGAAATCTAGCTATGGACCTCTCTGAGATCTAAGGATCCTAGAACATATTAATGTCCATATCCCTATGTCCTAAAAATCAAAGAGGGGTTGTGGGAAACTGGGTCCACTAAGTGACTTTTGGTGAAACGGTGACCCTGGACAAGTCACTTAACCTTTGCTTCCCTCTCAGAGTTACTGAGCATTAAATGAGAGAATATCTGAAAAGTAATAAAAGCAGTGACAGTTATGTGGCAGAGACCACAGAAATGACAGTCACTGCTAGTAATGACATTGTGCAGCTACACTCTCAGGGCCCAGCACAGAGTAAGCCGTCTGACTGATGCTTTCTCATTCTTTACTTCTCAGTGAAAGTATTAGGGACGGTGCACCCAAGAAGAGTTCACAGCTATCTTCAAGCATCTGAAAGACTGTCAGAGAGAGGTTAGGATTGTTCCATTTGGTCCCCAAAGTTAGACACAAGGGGACAAAGATGCTGGGAGGAAGGATGAGGTCCAATGCAAAGACAAAGTTCCTACTAGGTAGAAGTGCTAAAAAGAGAAATGGGCAAGGAGGGAGGGGGTGGGGGAAAATACAGAGGAGAGAAAGAGGGAACGTATGGCATTGCCACTTAACAGAATGCTCCCTAAAGAGGCTGGATGACCCCTTGCTGAGTGTGTTACAAAAGGGCATCTTTTTCCAGTACACTCCTCACTCCAGGGTTCTAAATGGAGATTTCCAGGAAGTCAGTAAAAGTCTGGACCTAGAAAGTAGATGAATAGTCGGGACTGGGTATTTGGCTTTGAGAATCATCAGCACAGAGAAGCAAGAACATGGTAGGAACACATGAGCTTCTGAAAATGTAGAGAGCACAGGACAGAGTCCTCAGGAGCAGCCAGACAACCTGGATGAGGCTTTATCTTGTAGGCCATCAAATACTAGTCAATGTTATTCCTTCCAGGTTTTTTCTTTTCTTTTAAAAAGGATTCTTTTCTAAAAGAGATGGCTATCTGGGAGTGGGAGGGAGAAGGAATTGGAGAATTCTAGGCAATATAAAATCAAAAGATATGAACAAAAATCAATTTTTTTCAAAGGCATAAGGTTATAATGTTCAAAACCAGGAAATGAAGCAAAGATGATGAAGAACATTAATACTGAACTAAGAATCTTCTAAAGAAAAGACCCTTGGGGGCAGAGCCAAGATGGCGGCGTAGAAGCAGCAAAGTTTGGCAGTTCCCACACAGCCACCCTAAACACCCATAGAATATGACTCTAAACAGATTTTAGAGCTCCAGGACTCTCCAAAATACAGAAAACGCATCTGTTGCTGCAGGCAGCTCAGCAGGTGGGACTCATAGCAGCAGTCTGGGAACCGCGGCTGGCCCAGCCCAAAACCTGGCCCGGCCAGGCACCAGGGCACTCGGGCCAAGCCGAATCTATAGGAGAGCACATCGGCGGTACTGGAGGCACAGTTCCCACATTTATCAGGCCAGAGGAAAGAAGGCTAAGAGAAAGGTCAGTGGATTTTGCTAAATTTGAGGGAGAAGAGCGGTCCAGCCTAACTGCTCCCAGGGCAAGGAAGCAGCAAGAGGCCGGCTATGGGAGCAGGAACAGCTGAAAGCAGCAGCAGCCTCCACTGGGCTGCTTCAGAGCCCCTGGCCTGCAGATAGCAGGGTGGCTGAGACGACTGATCAGGGCCAAGGGCTCTTGCGTTGAGCAGCCTGGATCTGGATCGTGGTCTTGAGTGGTGGTCCTGGGGTGTGTTTTCAGTGAGCCAAAGCTGGGGGGGGGCTGCAGCACCCTACTAATAGCTCCAGCAGCTGTGAAGGCCCCAGCAATTTGGGACAGAGCATCCCCCCCCACCCCCGCCAGGAAGCAGACTTCCACAGAACTAAAAAGCCAAGCAATTGATAGACTGGCCAACATGAGGAAAAGGAAGCAGAGTAAGAA
>CM053593.1:378328040-378350000 GCA_028646575.1 Pseudocheirus occidentalis
CCCCAATTGATGGGCATCCCTTAAATTTCCAGTTTTTTGCCACCACAAAGAGAGCTGCAATAAATACCCTTGTACACATGGGACCCTTTCCCACTTCTGTGATCTCTTTGGGATACAACCCCAAAAGCGGTATTACTGGGTCAAAGGCGAACTAGTCTCTTAATGGAGGAAACAGATACCAGCCTGAATGCTGCACGGCCACCCACAAAAGACAAGAGTTAAGAGGAAATCCTCCTGCATATGTTGAACAGATCCTCTGTGGGAGACTGACTGGAGAATATGGGCAAGAACCAACTAAGATGAGAAGAAATCTATACTGATGGAAGCAATATTCATGTCTGAGAGATACTTCAGTTTTTGGTGCAAGCAGTAATGGACAGACGGAACATGCTGTTTTCAAGAACCATGATGGAGAGCTGAACTGATCAGGATGTCCTTTATAGTTCCACAGCACTCTCTTTGGTAAAGACCTAGAACGGTTATATTTTCTAGAGGAGCAAGGTAAAGAAGTCACTGGCCCTCAGACGTACAATACAAATCAGCTGAGTGAAAAGAATCGTCAGTCTGGATAACTGCTCTCAAGTCAAACTGCAAACAAGGTTGACAAAGTTCCTTCGAGCACTAATTCTAGATAAAAATAGTCTATAAAACAAAATCATGCATTTCTAGTCCAAACTTCTGGTTAGAGCAAATCTGTGCTATAAACATAATCCAGCAAACCAAGCAGAAATTAAGCACATTATCAAAGTCTGTTAACTTCAAGTCTCTGGGTTACAGACCCAACAAATTGGAGGACCAGACACTTTCTTTGATCCTTATGACCTCTTGAACCTCTCCAAAATAGGAATTATGTTCAAAAGATGAAGCGATTTCAATTGTCTCTGTGCTTTAAGATATAAAAAACCAGAATGAGATAAAAATCTGATGAATTAACAGCTGAAGAGGCAAATTCCTAACTTGCTCATTCAGCATTCCCTCACCTACCAAAGCCACTATGCACAAACCAACCCACAGGCTTGCTCTGGTCAGGACTACAGGGCAGCAGTACTCTGGGCTGAAATCACACTCAGAAAACTGAGGGGCACAAAGAACTGGAGCAAGATACCATCCTGAGGGAAAGGGGACTGGTATCCAACTGAGGCCAGTTTTGTCTCCTCAGAAGTCACTTAGGACAGGACAGGAACCAAGGCCAGTGAAATGTAAACTGACCTGTGGGGAGGCTGAGATAGATCTGAGGTCCAGCTCCCAAAGAAACCACCATCAAAGGCGAAGGGGTCAGAGAGGGAATAGGGAAATATAAGGGGGAAAAAAAGGCTGAATTTATTAAAGACACTAAGAGGAAAAAACAAATGATCTTTGGCATAAACCAAGAAGGAAAATATAACAGAAAGTACTATGACCTACAGATATACAAAACAAACCCAGACATCTCGGATTAAATATTGTAGGAGAAAGGCAAATGAATCAACATCTGAGGACCCAGTGGAATCCCAAGAAAGATGTTTCCAGAGAGAAACAACAATTATGAAAGCAGAATTTACGGCCTGTACAACAGAAATAAATAATTGGCAGAAGAGAAAATTTTGAATCTATGGTGGCAAGTTTCACCAAAGAAATAAAAGAATGACTAACTAATTGGGACTGCAAATACACAGAAGTAAAGGACAATATGGGAGAAGAGAAGGAAAAAAAGCCATGATTTTAGAAGGCATCCTCTTCATACAAACAAAATATATTAATCTTGAAGATGTATAGGGAGAACTTACGAATTATAGGTCTCCTAGAGGAACATGAGAAGTCAAAAAAACTTCAACACCATAATGTAATAAATAATACAAGAAAATTGCCCAGAACTTTTAAACACAGAAAATAAAGTGCCAACTCAAAGAATCCATAGTTCTCTCCAGGGGGAGGGGGATGGGAATCTCTGCTGCAAACTCTAAGACACAGAGTGGTTAGATTTAACAATTCTAATTACAAACAAATTCTGCAAATTACTAGGAAAAAGATCTTCAAATATAAAAGAAAGTAAGTTCTAATAGCATAAGACTATTCTGTACCCACTAGAAACTGTAGGAGGGAATGGAATGTATTCAGAAGAATACAAAGAATGCAAAGGCACTCAGTACACAACCTGAGGTGACATATCCTAAAAAACCTAAGCCTAACCATAAACGGTAAAAGACGCTGTTCAATGAAAAAGGTGTTCAAAGCATTCTTACAAAGAAAACCAGACTTGAAGAAAACTGTTATTCAAACACTGCTGACAACAGAAATACAAGAAAGGTGAATAAATATAGCTATGAAGAACAACAGAGGGACCAATAAAAGACTTCTTTCTAAAATGACATAAGGAAACAGATGCAAGCACAAATGAAATAAAAGAGACAGTGGAAGAACATAGTTGAAACCACATGGACTAAACCTCACAATGCCATGCCCACAGGCGAATCATTCTGGTTTGTTTGTTTTGTGGGAAAAAGTTGCAGAATACAAGGAAAAGGGGGTTTAAGAAGACAGAAGGAAATATGCAATTTATCACTTAATCACTTCAAAAGTTAACAATGAAGGTAAAAATAACTCCTGTAGTCTCTCAGAAAGAAGAGGACCTACAAGAGAATGGGTGAGGAAGCAAATGAAGGGACTGAAATAAGACAAAAGAAAGAGGAAAATTTTGTTTCAGTGGTGGGAGGGCTTTTCAGTGAAGAATGCTTCCATGAGGGAAAAGAAATATTCTACAATGGGAGACTGGGATCTTGAAGTGGAAAGAATCTGCAGGGATTCTGAGCTTAGAGACTGTTCCTACACTCTCAGAAGGAGAAGCAGAGTTCCTGGGAGCAAAGGACAGCCAGAGGAGTAGGAGGGAATAGATAAAGAGATTTCATGGCAAATGGGAAAAGAAAAGGAGGACAAAGGGCAGAGCAGTGATGAATAATACAATCATAAACACACTGGGCAATACTTCTACTTTCTCCAGCACCTGCACAAATTGGTTCTTCTAAGAGTGAAGCACAAAAGAAAAATGGGATCTAGGGCAAGATCTAGAAGGTGATAAAGAGCCTGTTTCTAAGAGGTAAGCAGGTAAACAAAGCAGGTAGCTTAGAAGCTAAAATTCTATGAGGAATAGAGATTAAAGAAGCAATAAATAAGTACAAGGGCCATGAACCAAATAACAGCAGTCTAGAATGGACAGAAAGGGAAGAGAAATAATGAAGAAAATGGATGAAATAAATCCTTTTTTATAAAAAGGCACAGAAAATGACATTTAAAATAAACAAAATGAGCTGAAGTGGAAGAGAGGAAAAGAGAGCTTATCTGACTACTTAACTGAAAGGAAATTTTAAAAGGGGAAGAATTCTATAACTAGATGAAAGGAAGAAAGAAAAAGGAACTAATAAGTGAAGCAAAACTCCAAAACTAGGCAAAAGAGTAATAAACAGGAGGAGGAAAGGGCTTATAGATGAGGGGAAAAAAGCCAGTGGTGAGAGTTACCTCAAAGTAGATTAAGCTAAAGTAAGTAAACAAAGAACCGTTTTTACAGGAGGGGAATAAGGAGGGGGAGCAATATCAGAGACAAATAAAATATAAGCCTAACTCATGACTTTAAATGTAAATGCACTAAACAGTCCAATAATAAGAAAAAGAGTTAACGGATTAGATAAGAAAACAAAATCTCATTCTTCTGCATACACTTAAAAAAGACATACTACACAGAGTAAAAATGAAGAGCTAGAACAAAATTTACTGTACAAATGAATTTAAAGAAGCAGGAGTCACAGTCATGTTATCAACAAGGCAAAACCCAAAACTCCCCTTTGTCCAATGACCTCAGTTTGAATCCTGGCAGACTGTGCGCGCGTGCG
The DNA here is from genome assembly GCA_028646575.1 of Pseudocheirus occidentalis. Taxonomy (NCBI): domain Eukaryota; kingdom Metazoa; phylum Chordata; class Mammalia; order Diprotodontia; family Pseudocheiridae; genus Pseudocheirus; species Pseudocheirus occidentalis. The sequence continues at coordinate 378,331,904 of CM053593.1, forward strand.
TGTGTGTGTGCGTGTGTGCGTGTGCGTGTGCGTGTGCGTGTGTGTGTGTGTGTGTGTGTGTGTGTGTGATGTTCATCCCTGGGTAACTCACCTCTGTATACTCCCCTGGTCCTTCACCCTGTTACCTATAATTTTATAACTCTCCCAAGGGTTTTTAATCTATGCAGGCAATTCCCAAATCTCTATTTCCTGTTCTCGACTCCCTCCTGACCTCCCATCTCCCACTAATTACTAAAAGACATTTTAAACTGGGTATCCTGTAGGCATCTCAAACTCTACATGTTCAAAACAAAACTTTCCCCCCCGCAAATTCTTCCTTCTTCCCAACCTCCTGATTACTGTTAAGGCCCTGCCATCTTCCTGATCACCCACGTCTCAGAATCAAGGCGTCCTTCTTCCATCCTCTCTCGCTCTCTGAGCCCTGTTGTTTCTAGCTTCACATTTCTTGTCTATCTATGTTTCCTTTCCCCCACCCTGGTGCAGGTTCCTCAACTCATACCTTCTGGTGGGTCTCTCTGCCTCAAGCCCCTCCCCCACTCTTGTCTATCCTTGTACATTCAGCTGTCAATGTGACCTTCCTAAAGAACACATCTGACCATGTCAGCTCTTTTTCAATAAATTCCAGTGGCTCCCCATTACCTGTGGGATCAAAGAGACACACATCTGTTTGACCTTTAAAGCCCTTCACAGCCTGGCCTCTTCCTACACACTTTGCTCCCCATGATCTACTCTATGACCCAGCACCACTGGCCGCCCTGCAATCCTCTCACACAACATCCCGGCTTCAGACTTGGTGCACTGCCACTGGTTCTCCCTCCCCTTCTCTTGGAATGCTCTCCCTCCTGGCTTCCTTCAAGACTCAGTTCAAATCTGCTCTTCTGAGAGACACAAGCTCATCTCCTGCATGTTACAGTCATTTGAATGTGAATTCCCTAAGGACAGAGACCGTGGTTTTGCCTTCTTTGGCACTCCTGGCACTTAACACAGTGCCTGGCAGAGTGAGCACTTTCCCAGTGTCGGGTGATTAACTGATAACAATCAGCCCAAAGAAGAGATGTGAGAATGTGCAGCCCTCCCTCCCTTCTCAGCACTCACTTGGGACCATCAGTGAGGAATACTGCCATCACTGTCAGCCGTGGGTGATGCACTGACTAGTTGGTTTTGTTTTTAATCTTTTTTTTTTCAGTCTGTTACAAGGAATGACTCTCAGTGATCAGATGAAGAAAGGGTAAAATCTCGTAGTCTCAATAATGGAAATTCAAAGTGAAATCAATGGCTAAGCCCCCAGCTCTTACTTGACATTGGGACATTCATCACAGACCACCTCCTGGGTCATCTGGAAGCGTCCTGGGCCCAGCTGTGTTGTCCTCATCTCTTGGCGGCAATTACATTTCCGTTTGCCAGGTGCCTGCCGGGCCACAGGTTTATTTCTAACCACCTATAATAGGAAGACAAAGGAGGGGTCAGGCAGATCTTCAGGCTCTTTGTTTCAGCACCTGGGTTTCATGCACCAAATAAATCACTGATTTACCCAAGAAGGAAAGAAATATGCATTTATTAAGTACCTACTGTGTGCCAGGCAAAGATTATTTCATCTGATCCTCACAATAACCCTGGAAGGGAAGTGCTTTGTTATTCCCCTTTGACAGTAGAGAAACAGAGGTAAGCAAAAGTTAAGTGACTTGCTCAGGGTCTCTGAGTTAGAAGTGAGCTATCTGAGGATGGATTTGAACTTAGCTCTTTCTGACTCCAAGCCCAGCACTACGTCCATCATACCACATAACCCAATTCCTATTATGAAAGTCCTACAAAACACTTTATCAATTTTCTTGTATCAGAAATGAAGCAAACAGACTCATATACACAACTTAAAAAGTGTGAGGGAGGTACAAAGCAAAGGAAAGAGGCTCAGCTTGAAAGAGAATTTGAAAAATGTTTTGATTTCACTAGTATCTACAATTTTAAGCTGCAGAAATATAATTCTCTAAGAGTTCATTTAATGTTAGAAAAGGAACTAGTGTGAGACAGTCCAAAGAACATGGAGTAAACATGAGCAGTCTTGACTTCCAGCGCTGGCTCTGCCTGGGCTAGATAAGTAGCCTTGGTTAAGTGGAACAACTTCTCAGACCCTCTGTTTCCTCATCTATAAAACTGGGCTGCCTAGTGAATAGGATTAGGAGGCCATAAATAGATAACGGATGCAAAAGCCTTTTAAAATGTGCATTATTAAGAAAAGACTTCAGCATGATGTTGCATGGGCTCTATCCTAAAAAGCACTGACAACTGTCACAAAGCTAACATGGTCACAACCGCGACCTAACCTCAGGGTTATTCTCATGAAATGACTTCCTTGTTTCAGAACTCCACATGGAATTCTCTCCTCACAATCTCCAGATCCAAACTTTTCATTTGTAAGAAGAAAAGGTCCATTTCTTTAAAGGGGAGGTACAACCAAACATCCAAATCCCTTCAAGGACGTGATCGTGAATTCACATGAAAAACTTCATTCTTCTTAAGTTAAAAAAAACCCTAAATACTCAACTGAAAGCCAAAGGCTCAGGCAGAACGCTGACATAAATGCCTGGAGAAAGTGACCATTTTCAGGTAGCTCCAACATGTAAAAGCCCAGACTTATGAAAAAGTGTAATTGTTCCAAGGGAATTATTTATTTTCCAAAAGGCTGGGAATATGATCAATTGAGTCAGACACTCCCCTGGAGTATTCAGAATAGGGTTTGATGCTTCCATTTTGGTGAGGTATCCCTCCCAGCTCAAGGGGTGTCTGTCACGGTGCCTCTTGTTTCTCAAGGCTGCCACAAGAGATTGTTACCCTCTAGTTAGTTACCTATGCCAGAGCTGCCCATTGCTGTGACCAGAATGAGCATCCTAACAGCTGTGTCCCCTCACAGACACAACAGCTATATTATATCCCATACAAAGTTTTTCTTTTTTTTTTAATTTTATTTTATTGACTTGTTTGTTTACTTTTAGGTTACAAAATTCAGTTCTAGAGTCACCTGAGTTTCAGATTTTCTCCCCTTCTTCCCCACCCCCCACCCACACAAAGTTTTTCTTAACCCATAAACTTTTTTTCTTAAGATGTTAGAATAAGAAAGCTCCATTAGTAAATTCAGAGGTCTGTATGGATAGTCATTCTTTTCAACTTACTTCAACAAAATTTCCTGAATATACTTCTTCTAAAGTGACTTCCAGGTCCACAACAATGTCATTTCCTCTTGGAATGTTCCTGTCTTGCTGCCTCGGGCTTCCTCCAAACATGAAGCCAAAATCTCCAAAGAAACTGTAAGGAATTATGGAAGCATTAGGATGGGAGGAAAAGCCAAGTTCAGACCAACCACAGTCACTCAACAAGCACTCATTAAATGCCTACAGGTTATTGTACAACTGCTGGAGATAGAAAAACAGGCAACACACAATTCCTGCCCTGTACAGCCTGATGGGACAGACAACGTACAGACGACTCTATGTGAACAGAGTCTATGTAAAGGGGAAGCTGCAGATAATCTCATAGAGAAGGTGATGAAATGAAGGAAGACTAGCAAGGGCTTTGCACAGACAAAGGGCAGATACGTCATTCCAGATAAGGACACACAGTGGCTTTAAGAGGGTAAGAAACTTTTTGATCCTTTATGCGGCTCACGTGTTCTGAGGAGACTGAACATTGTGAATGTCACAGTTTCCCCTTATGTGTCATTACACAAGCCAAATTCTAAAGATAGCGGTTCTGCTGAAATGGAAGTCTGTATGAGGCAAGTCTGAGCAAAAGTGACAAGTGCCAACAAGGGCATCGCTTTGGGTTAAATACCCACACACAGACACATGCACCAACCCACCCACACGCCCTTCAGCATTATCTTTCAAAGTTAAAGGTCCCAGAGGTAGCTGTGGCCACTTCTGGGCACCCGCAGTCACCCCAGTGGCTAATTCCTAGAGGCAGGATGGTATGTAGATGGGTAAATTTCTTACTGTGAGAAGATATCCCCATGGGAGCTCTGGTGACCGTCTTTCAATCCCTCTTCACCGTAAGCATCGTATTGCTTCCGTTTCTCCTCATCCGACAGCACCTGAGGATAAAAACCCATGACAGGGAGTTTGAAACAGCCGGCCTTACTTATACCCACAGTGACATTTATCTGACCTGACACCAGTCTCAAGACTTCTGATGAAAAGTGATCTTCATCTAAACTTTTTACATCTACCCTAGGATAAAGCACTCACCCAACCCCTAGGAAGACCCCAGGGGGTTGCAGAGCTGACGTGTACTTTAGAAGAATGGGTTGTCTTAGCTGTCCCTGCACAACTTCTTTCCAGGCCTTGCCAGCAGTGGAGCATGTATTTACTCAGCTCTCTCTGCATTCAAGCGAAGAAGCCAGTTTCTCCTCGGAGTAAAGACTAACAAAGCCAAACTTACTTTACCTAGAAAATGAAAGGCTGATGGAGAACTTCTGCTTGCCCACAGAGAAAGGACTATCCTACAGGTCATTTTAATTTTCTGCTGACAAGCTTAAATGATGACTAGAATGGCAAACTTAGACAAGGGATATTGTTGGGTTTGTCCTTCGTTCTCAAAGAGGACCATGGCATCAGGGAGAGGATGACGTGACTTGCTGTTGACTCTGATTTGAGGGAGGGACGGTTGTGCAAAGTGACCAGCCTCACTTTCTCCTCAGAGTCACCTGGATCCAGCGACCAGATACGGATCAGTATAACTAGAGATAGCCCTGGCTGGCCCTTTTAGGCTAAGGCCTTTTTGGGTGCTCGCTTAGAGTGAGGTAACACCCATGTCATGAACAGGCCTCTTTAAGAAGTGAGTCAAGGGATGGCCCCTTTAATTAGAAAAAAGAAAAACAAAAATCAAGCTGGGAGGGGAATCAAGCTTAGGGTGGCTGTTACCACAGACATTCACTCTAAGCCAGGAGGGACCAAAATACAGTCATTAGGTGGAGCATGGAGGGACCTGCTATGGCACAATCTATGAGCTTCAGAGAGGGAGAGAGGGAGAGAGGGAGGGAGAGAGAGAGGGAGGGAGGGAGGGAGGGAAGGAGGGAAAGAAGGAAGGATGGAAGAAAGGAAGGAAGGAAGGAAGGATGGAAGAAAGGAAGGAAGGAAGGAAGGGAGGGAAGAAGGGGAGGGAGGGAGGAAAGGAAGAACGGAAGGAAGGAAGGAAGGAAGGAAGGAAGGAAAGACTCACTTCTTAAAGAGGCCTATTTACAGCATGGGCATTACCTCACTCAAAGTGAGAACCTGAAAAGGCCTTAGCCCAAAAGAGCCAGGGTCTCCCACTGCACTCTGGGTCATCTCTAGTCATCCTGATGAATATCTGGGCACTGGACCCAGATGGTTCTGGAGGAGAAAGGGAGACCAGTGACCTTGCATAACCCTCACTCAAATCAAAGTCAAATGCAAGTCATGTCATCCTCTCCCTGAAGCCATGGCCCACTTTAAGAATGAAAGACAAACACAACCTGTGAGTAGACCCAGATGCTTGAATGGGGACCCACCTACTTGGGTAACTCAACCCATCCTCTCCCTCTCCCTCTCCCCTCCAAAGGAAGATAAATGTTGATGGCCAGAAACTGCTCACTTAATGTGGGGTTTACTGGCTAGATGTCTTTTCCTTCCTTCCTCCCTTCCTCCCTCTCTTCCTTCCTTCCTTCTTTCCAAGGGATATTGCGACAGGATGGAGCAGCAAAAATGCCAGACCAAAAGGGACCTTTGTTCTGTCCCAGGCTTTTCAATCCACAAACCTGGTGGCTGTGGGAAAGCCAATCTCCTCATAAGCCTCACTTTCCTCATCTCTAAAATGAGGGAGTTGAACTAAAAACCTCCAAGGTCACATTGAGCTGTTCAGTTCTATGATTCTGTGATTCTAAATTCTGAGTTATACAAAGTCTCTGAGACCCTGGAATGAGACTGAATAGAAGCTGTAGGTATCTTTTCCCCCCTGACAATTTTAAAGAATGAGCAAGGAATTATCTTTTCAGATAACTTTGATGACTTTCTAATTATCAACAATGGTTCCTGTTTTAAATAATGGTCTGTTTCACTAGAACCAGATTAAGAACTGCTCTAAGGGCGGCTAGGTGGTGCAGTGAATAGAGCACTGACCCTGGAGTCAGGAGGACATTAGTTCAAATCTAGCCTCAGACACAAAAACTAGCCTTGTGACTTTGGGCAAGTCACTTAACCCCAATTGCCCTCCAGAAAGCAAAACAAACAAACAAACAAAAAAACTTTATTTAAAAAAAAACTGCTCTAATGCTGGGCCTCTCTCCTTTGCTCCAATCCCTCATCAACTGCCCACTGGACAGCTCTGCTGAGCTAGGCAAGCAAACCTCAAACTCAGTGTTTTCCAAACCCAGCCCACTTCCTAACCTCCCTATTTCAGTCATGGGTACCAGCATCTTTGCAACTGCAAGGACAAGGAATCCTACTTTCCACTCCTTCCTTTCCCATAAACTAAATAAGCATCCAGTCTTATTGCCAGCTGAGTGGCACAGACAGTAGAGCCCTGGGTCTGGAGTGAGGACAATGTGAGCTCAAATTTGACCTCAGACAATTTCTGCCAGTTGTGAGTCACTTAACCTCTGCTTCATCTGTGTCATCTGTAAAATGGGACTAATATTACCTTCACCAACCGTCAAAGCTTTATAAATGCTAGACAGCACTGATTCTACCCCAAGAGTTCTCTAACACATTGATCTTCTGTCTATTCACAAAGCACCTTCATCTGGGCCTTACCAATGCTTGCTCACTTGGGCGACTGAGCCTCCTAAGTGGTCCCTCTGTCTCCATCATTCCCTCTCTCCAATTTAGCCCTTCCCCCAGCTGTCAAACTGACATCTGACCACAGCATTCTCATGTAAGAGTGGCTCCTTATTGTTACTAGGATAAAACACAACCACCTTGGACATTTAAATCCTGTCAAGATCGGCCTTTGACTTACTGTTCTAGTCTGCTTTGTTCCCCTTGGACTCTCACGCACCACATTCTAGCTAACTGCATACTCACGACTCCCTATCTATGCCACTGCACCTCCCACCTCTGAGCCTTTGCACAGGGCCTCCTGTCTGGAGAGAGCTGCTTCCTCATTACGACTTCCTAGAATCCCTAACTCCTCTCAAGGCTTAGCTCAAGCACCACCTCCCCAGTAGCACTTTCCTGTCCCCCTCTGCCAGGTGTTCATGTTCTCCTATTCTCCCACAAAGTACTTTCCCATAACATACTATCGGCTCCCTGGGGTCAGGCCATTTTCTTTTCATATCTGTATGCTAAGTTCCTAGCACAGTGCCTGGAGCATAGCAAACATATAATAAATGCTACCTGAATAGAACTGAATGCCTTCCAATGAAAAGAAAACATCAGGATCACAAGCTCTTTGAGTATAATAAAACAGAGCAAGCAAAAATCATCCCTCTAGCTATGTACGTGAGGTGCTCAGTCATTTGGATGATAGTTTCAGACATGCCAAAGAAAACAGGAATCCAACAGAAAAGGACCAGGCACTTAGAGATAAAAGAGAATGGCAAGAGAAGGAGAGAAAAAGTTTTACCCACAAGGACAGGGCCCTCAGAAGCAGGAAGGGAGAATGGCTGCCATGGAGCCCTTCCAGGCCCTCTCTGTTAATATTTGCAAAGTTATCCCAAGTAAACTGAGTAACCCAAGATCCTTTCTGATCTGTATCCAGTAAAGACAGTTCAGATCCCAATTCCTCATGCATATGACATACAAGAAGTCAGGTACCTGAAATCTAAAATGGCCACATGCAATGGGCTACCCTGGACAGGACTTGGGGATAAAGGAGGTGCTTTGAGAAAAGCAGAAAAAGTGTGGAATGACTTTGACCCTGGGAAATACCTTTGAAAAAAGAAAAAAAACCCTCTCTCCCTTTGTATTCTTGGGTGCTGGCAATGAAAAGGTAATCTAAGATTTTAGGGGAAAATATTTATAGCAAATATACTATATGAGTCATGCAACAAGCATTAAACCAGTATCACTCAAAGCATACTGGAGATGTGTGTGGTGGGCACAAAAAAAGCCGTAACATGGAACAAATATTGAACTGGGAAGAACTAGAGGAAGATGTAATCAAAGAAATGTATGACTGAAAAGTTAAAATGGACTGGTCACATGATGAGACTGAGGCATAATTGATTACTACGATGATTACAATATCAGAAAAAAGTCAGCAAGGCCTTCAGGCTTGAATAGAGTAGGTGAACTGCAGGGTGAGCTTATGAGAGTTCACACAAAATAGATGCGCAGGCTGGCCAGACAGGAATGGGTTGTAATTTGTGTTGCTGGAGCCAGCATCCAAATCACTCAGAAGAGAGATACGATAGTGTGTTCAAAATGACAAAAAAAACCTGACATCCAAAATAGGTAAGGAACTATGATGACTCCTAAACCACAATGGACAAATGGTCGATGGCTATAAATGAGGAATTTTTAAAATAGGAAACATTCATTATCAATAGTCACTCAAAAAATGCCAAACTCACTAATATTCAACAAGACTTCAATGATAACTTTGAGGTACCGCTTCCCACTCAAATTGGCAAAAGTATTTAATAACAATGAAACTCAGTGATGGCCAGGTTGTAAAGCCATGGTGGAATCACCTGGAGGATCTTTCCGGAGAGCCATCTGGTGGGATGTAACAGCCAGTGAGTCAACAAGCATTCGGTAAATGCCAACTATGAGCAGGCACTGGGATAAGCCCTAGGGATACAAAGGAAGGTGGGTAGTTGCAGGTCTCCAGGAACTCACACTCTAATGGCGGATGTAACATGCAAACAAGGATGTGTGAAAAAAACACAAACAAAATAAACAAGAGATCATAAATTAAGGTGGGGATCAGGGGAAAGGCTTCTTACAGAAGGGGAGAGTTTAGCTGGGACTTGAAGACAGATAGGTCAGGCGGCAGAAGTGAGGGGGGGACAGCAAATGTCTGGAATTAGAAGCTCAAGTGTCTAATGTAAGGAACAGCAAGATCAGTGTTACCTGACTACAGAATACATAGGGGAGAAAGAAGCCTGGAAAGGCAGGAACAAAGTCACGGAGGGCTCTGAAAACCATATAGATTTTTATATCTGATCCTGGAGATAACGAGGAGATAACTAGATGTGAATAACTGGGGAGAAGTGGAGTGACAAAGCCAGGTCTGCATTTTAGGAAGATCAGTTTGCTGGTTAGGATGGACTACAATAAAGAGTGACTTGAAGGTGGAAGGCCAAGCAGCAGGCTACTGCAACTGTTCAGGCAGGAGGTGATGAGCCTGGGTCAGGTGATGGCAGGGTCAGAGAAAAGGAGGCATAGACTGAAACTGCTGTGAATTTAGAAACGACAGGACTTGACAAGTGACTGGATATGGGGAGAGTGAGGAGTAGAGAATGAAACCTGGCTTAAAAATTCAATTCTTGGGAATGTACTTGATAGTGTTTGGGGGTTTTTGGAGCTATTAAAAAATTTTCATAATAGTACAGTATATGTAATTGCAAAAAACCCTAAAAGCAATAGTAGAGAAATGGTTAAAAAAAAGTTGAGAAATATTCATGTAATAGAACAGAATAATCTAATTAAAACAGCCAAGCATGGGGACTACAAAGTAACCAGAGAGACCTTTGTCAAAGAATGAAAAGTTAAAAAAAAGCAAAACCAGAAGAATGGAGCCCACGCTGCCAATGATTGCATGAGGCAAAGTGAATCTGAATGATGGTCAAAGAAGCCTGATAGAGAACTGGAGAGACAGAAAGTGCTCTATGGTACCTCTCCCCCAACTGAATTACTGAGCCAAAGAAATAGACTGCTTTTGTCCCACCCCCCCCCCTTCCCCCCACCCGGCCCAAACCGACCCCTTTCCATAACCTCCCTGTCACTGTGGAGGTCACCAGGGGTCAGCAGCCAGGTGTCACTGCCCCTAGCTCCCTCCCTGGGAGCCTGAGCCCTGCTCTTCACACAGGCTTTCACCTTAGTGAGGCTCCTTCCTCTACAGCTGCAGTGCCTGAACAATTCCTGCTTTCTTATTCTACGGCTAATGGGGGACCACGTCCCTCACAAGGCCTGCCTCATACAGTGAGGTCTTACCCTAATTCTTTTAGTACCAATGTAACACTATCTTCTTACATTTCCTTTAATGAGACAATGGACAGGAAGCATCTTGAAACCTCGGAGCTTTACAAACGTTAGCTAGAATGAACCCCTTGATGATTCCATAAACTCCTGAACTTTTCCGACTCCTCATGTGTATTTGCTTTTTATTACAGATGTCTCTGAAAGTAATGTGTTATATAAGCTTCTCATTTTAATGTGATTAATTACCACTAAACACAGACTGAAGGAGAAAACTATGCCCAGTCTTTTCTTTCAAAGGCCCAAGAAAAAGGGGAAAAGCTGCAATGGGTAGAAGTGAAGGAAGATACAAGCAGTACAGTACACAGATACTTGTGTTTTGCATCTGAAAGAGGTGGTGTGAGATGGGAAAGAGAGGAACCATGGCAACAACAGTAAACACTGCACACACATTCAGGGGGCTCAACGTGGTCTGTAAGCATCCTGAGACAAGAAAAGCAGGCCTGTATCATAAGACAGATGCCAGCCCAAAGCACCAGAAGCAAAAGGAAATCTGCTGGCAGCTTATCTTGGGAAAAGTGTAGCACTCAGCCTTGTATTTAATGATCTGTTGGACAATCTCCACTAAAATCCTACTCCAATGCCTTACCAAGGAGTGCAGGTGTTCAAAGGAGAAGAAAAAGAAACAAGGGGTCCTTACCATACCAGAAGGCCCGGACAGCGGGGCATGAAACAGCCGTATTATCTGTCTGCCATCCTGAGGTCAGAGAGGTTCATCACCAAAAGGTGATTGGGGCGGGGGGGAAGGATGTCACTCAGAGTATTCTAGCCGTGGCAGCTAATGAAGGCACAGACAGGCTGTGATCTTTTAGTCTATACTGGCACTATAAAGTCCCAGACCTTTTAAAGAACTGATACAATCTGCTTCATTACTATTTCTACCTTCCAGTCTACTTTCTGTGGTCTTGTTTATGGTAATGAAGTGAATCTGGCCTCAGTGTCTCTTTCTACAGGGCTAGGAGGTTGTCAGGGCCAGAACAATCACCTTTATTTGACAGGGGGAACAGATAAAGGGACCTGATGCCTCAGTTTTATTACACCTGGAACTGAACAAACATTACAACTTCCTATTATCATCAGTAAATTATTACTATTGTATTAATAATGACAACTCGATAAAATAACAGGAAATAGACAACTCTGCCTGTTTTCTTCATTTTGTGCAGATTAATAGTAAGCTTTCGGGGGGTCCGGACCTGTGATTTAAGAGGGATAAGGACATTCCAAAGAGGAAAGTACTTCTACCAAGGTTGACTGTTAAGCAGTCTACAAATTTCAAGCCTACAGTAGCTCAGGAGTACTAAGTTAGAGGTGAATTGATCTGCTAAGGGTTACAATGCCAGGATGGAACAGAGGCAGAACTTGAACCCAGGCCTTCCTCACTCTGGCTAACTGACACTGATAGGCTGTCTCTCTGTTTTCCTAATTCTAAGGCCATGCTGCTTCTCATTAGTTCAATCTTACAAACTCTTTATTACTATTAACATGGAAAGAAAAGGGGGAAAAGTATGGTTTATTCACAGGCTGGGCGACCCAATACTCCACTGAGTAAAATGTTATCACTGATCCCACCTCAATAAACAAGAGAAGTTTGAACTAAAGTACATTTGGTTTCTGTCCTTGCTTTTGGTTCTGTAACAGAATCACAGCATTTTTGAGCTCTGGTTAGACCTGGAGAGCAGGCTCTGCCACAACCCCTGCCACCTGGATGGTGACCCCACCTCCAACCAGGCCCAAAATGAAGACCGCCTCAGCTAGCACAGTCTTCTTCCTAGTATGATCACTAGGGAATCTGTGCCTACAGACACTTATTTTCTTTCCTTTCCCAATGGGTGCTTTTTTAAATTCTTTCTGTTACTATTCCAACCTAGTGGATGGGCTGCCCATGTGGAGATCAAGACCTGCTCAAACCTTATAATTTTTATTACTATAAAAGTGTCTTAAGAGTTTTAATGAGTAGAGAGTCAAACATGTAGGCCCATGACATTATTAAGAAGATAATAATGGGACAGAGTTTTGGCTAGGGGAAGAACATCATCTAAGACTGATTAAACTTGGGGGACAATAACACAGAATTCAACTGGATCAAATCTTCCATCTGATGATGCTAAGGGTGGTTATTTAATATTTCAATACATTTTCTTAGTTGCAAAAGGAGAGGTTTGAAGAGATCCCTAAGGTCTCTGCCAGCTCCAAAACCCTGTGGTTCAAAGAATGGTAACCTGCTAATCAAAGTGTGTTGGTGTTACCTGCTCAAACCTTAGGTGGTCCCAGTTTCCCTTATTTCTCAAGTTCTGTGTCTGCTTTCTTAAATCCACCTAGACACTGTCTAAAATCAAAGGGCCTAAGACACAAGGAGACAGGGTGAGATGGACCTAATACGTTAGTTTTGAAATCTCAGGGTCAAGGAAACCTGGATTTAACTTCTACTACTGACACTTATTAGCTGTGTGATGCTAGGCCAGGTGCTAAACTTCTCTGGGCTCAGTTCCCACATCCTAAAATGAGGGGATTTCATTTGAAGGGCTCTGAGGGCCTTCTATCTCTAAAAACTTAGGACATAAAGGTGTAAAGAAAGTTCTCTGAAGCTGTCCACTACTAAGGGAGCTATTTTGTAGGCTAAGTCCCTCCAGAAATGAATGAGGACATACCTAGCTTGTAAATGCTAGAGGCCAATTAGTCACTAGGATATCAATTGTTGTATTGTTGTACCACAATAATACTGAATAAAAGTGACCATTATGGACCTCCTTATCTAAAGTAACAGACATCTTCTTAATGGAAAAAAGCTGCTATTGTTTGTGATATATGGGGGACTGGTCAGAGATTGGCTCGTGTAAATTCTCAAGTTACTTGGATTCTGTAATATTCCTGTCCTGTGAACATTCTATGAATGAATGAGAATCACGGCTGAATAAAATCTAATAGAAAAGAGAACAGACAACAAGTTTTTACGTAGAATTAAAAAAACTAGATGCTCCTAGTGCAAGATGATGTATCTAGTCCAGAAGATTCTAGTTAAAGAAAAAAGGTGTTCACTTTGGGAGCAGAAAGTTTAAGAACCAAGGAGATCTTGAAGAGAAAAACTGTCTTAAGAGTTTTAACGAGTAGAGAGTCAAACATGTGGGCCCATGAGATTATTAAGAAGATAATAATGGGACAGAGCTTTGGCTAGGGGACGAACATCATATAAGACTGATTAAACTTGGGGGACAATGACACAGGATTCAACTGGATCATATCTTCTATCTGATGATGCTAAGGGTGGTTATTTAATATTTCAATACGTTTTCTTAGTTGTAAAAGGAGAGGTTTGAAGAGATCCCTAAGGTCTCTGCCAGCTCCAAAACCCTGTGGTTCAAAGAATGATCCCACTTACAGGGAACGCCTTTGCCTAGGGACTAGAGCTGTACTTGTGCTAAAGTTGCTGATCACTTAGCAGCACCTCCTCATACAGGACCTTCTCTGTTTTTGTAGGAAACCATGAATTCATGCACTGAATTGGGGAAAACGTGGTCTAAATGATGGAATTCTGTGCATTAGTAACATAGGTACCTTAATGGGACTGGAAGGAAAGGTGCAAATCACATAAATGTAGATTGTCATCATAGGAAGAGCTTAGAATAGCTTCTCTGAAATTTCTGCACAAAGAAACTCATCCAACTGATTTCTAGCCTTTTAGTAAGGTAAGCAGAGTTGCAGAGAAGGACAACAGTGCTTGTTTTGACAGGAAACTCATATCGTTTCCTTGAACTATGTGTGAAAGGAAGATTACAGGATTTCAAGAGGTAGAAGAAACCTTGGAAATCTGCTTGTCCAACACTTTCTTCATACAAATTTTAAGTCTGAGGCCCAAAAGTGACTTGCCCCAGGTCACATGTAGCCAGTATAAGGCAGGCCCAGGATCTGAATCCTCGAATATAACTGGTGCCATTCACTGCAGACGATTTTTATAAAGTTCTACTTGCATCTGGGTTATAGACTTAAAGGAGGCAATATTAAAGGAACCAGATCCACTCTGAATTATTTCAAGCTTGTAGAGCTGTTTGGTTAGCTAGGGTGTGCTTTTATAATCTAGAAGAGGATAGAAGAGCCCTGTCTTAAGCTAGAAAGAAGCAGAAGCATCAAACAACACCTTCCCCTCTGAGCATCTCCCACCACCAAGGTTAGCTTCCACATCTGTTTTCTATTCCTTCCTTTCTAGCAAAAAGAAGGGAGAAGCCAGAATTCCAGAATTCTCCCTCCACCACTTGGGCAATGCATTTACCTTTCGCCCAGGCCATTTTGCTAGAAGGGAGAAAGGATCCCTGAGAGAAGTGACCACACAGCCAAGGGGAATATTTGACTGGCAGAGGGAAAGTGAGGCAGAGGTGCTGCTGCCACTCTTTCTGGCTCCAGCTCCCAAAGATGTGAACCTAGTTCATTCTTTCACCTTCATTTTCCTGAAGTAAATGAAGGAAAAGAAAGTCTGAGTTAGTTAGCTAGAAGATGAGTATGGTGGCCACGTATGATTTAGCAATAAGTCCAGTTGACCTACTTAAAATGGATCTTCCCTAAGCAAAGAGACTGAGTCTTTCTCGGTGCCAGATGGGCTTCCAAGCAGCTGGGTGGGCCCCCTCCCAGCTGGGACACGTGCATTTTCTTACTGACCTCGTAAGCAGCCCCAAGATCTTGAAACTTCTCTTGGGCTCGCGGGTCATCGGGGTTGCGGTCAGGATGAAGCTGGAGAGCCAGTTTCCGATAGGCCTTTTTAATATCTTTTACAGACGCACTGCGAGGTACCCCTAGGATCTTATAGAAATCTCGCCTGGGGAGAAGAAGTCCCTTGGTTAGAAGAGTTTGAAACCGTTTTGTGGAAAATACCCCTTCAGCTTTTTTCTCAGGCTTGTGTAATGGAGAGGAAGACAGAACAATCAAAGAATATACCAGTATTGTGGTTCTAAGATTGAATTTTTAACAAAGCAGAATGTGCACACACAAATATATGTTGTCCCCTTCCAAGCAGCCACCTTGAGGGGCTACACTTCTGGAGAAGCAGCCGTAGGTAACGTAAAGAACACTGAGAATGGAGCCAGAAGCCCTGGGTCGGAGGCCCAGCTCTGCCACTTACTAGCTGTATGTCATTTCACCTTTCTGAGCCTTGGCTCCCTCATCTATAAAATGGGAATAAGAGGTGCACTATCTACCTTCGATGGTTGTTGTGAGATCAAATAAAGATGTAAAATAAAATACTACATAAATACAAAGCACTTATCATTAGTGCTATTTCCACCACTCCTCTTGATCCCCCAAATTCTACTTCTGCTCACATGCAATTAGAAACCCTCTGTGGGAACCACCTTCACAGGGAGCTACACAAGAAAATGAATCATTACACAGCTATGCTTCCTTTCAATCCGACACCAGTATTACCCAGGATGATCCCCCACCTTCTTCACCGCATTTGGCCCAGAATGACTTTGGGCTATTTTCAAAAATCAAATCCTTCCTCCAGGAGTGACAATTGGCCCCCACTGAGGGTGTCCCAAAGAATGTGTAACAGTCTCTGAAAGTGATTCCTACAGAGAAGGTCCCCAACTGTTTTGAGCATTGGAATCCACATGAAGCTTCCCAAGGTGACTTGACTACTCTGAAAAGAACAATATTCATCTGAATTTATGATTTCTGATGTTCTTGTTTAAGGGGGAAAAAACCCCAACACAACAGCCTCACGATCACACCTCTCAAGTAGTACAACAAAAAGGAATGTGACTGACAACCGTTGGCATTCCCAGTCTACAACAAGGTGATTCAGTCAACGTTCTAGATTCAGGGTGAGGGGAACCCTGGGTTCAGTAGCTCTGACAGATTAGTTGTGTGACCTTGGGCAAGTCGTCTAAACCAGAGCTGTCACTGTAAGCAGCCCACTAATTGGAAAATGTTTGAGAAAATAAACAAAAACAGAATGCAGCATAGGTAGCATTCATTTGTGGCTTTCTAAGTCAATGTATGGCCTACAGGGGACCTGGACCATCTAAGCTTCATCTATAAAGCGAGAGTAACACAGTTCCTGCCTCATGAGAAAAGGGTTATGTAAGCTTAAACTTTATAAAAAGGTATGCTTTGACTTACTCCCAGCAGACCAAAGGCAACTCACAAGAATTGGTAACACCAATAGTCTAAGGTTTCAGGAAAGAATAATTCCTAAAGTCACAGTGACCTCGCTGCTGGGAAGACACTTTGGGACCAAGTTCATGGAAAAAGGTTCTTCCTCCTAGAATAAATTCCTCTCCTAGTACGAATTACTCTGAATAAACTATAAGTACCACTCCTCCTCATCTTCCAGGGGAGGGCCAGTCATTGTTGACAACGGTAGGTAACAATGATATTAAGAAGAGACAAAGGTGTAAGGGTACGTAAAAGTGCTGTACCCCAGGACATACCCTAGTGCTGAACAGAACGCTTAGACCCTAGGAATTCCATCAGAGGCTCTCTTTCCCATTAGACTCTAGGTAAAAGAACTGCATCAGTCTCAGGTTGTAAAATATCCACAAAGGTGGTTAAAATATTGAGTGACCTATTTGAACATCTATAAAAGTATTTTAAAGTTTTCAACTACAGGAATTATACAAATCAAAAGTATTGTATAACTAACACAAATCTTAATCCCGTTTTAGAACAAGGCTTAACCAGAACAAGCTGATAAAAATGGTTTGGGATAAAACAAGTGGTCTTTCCAAAAGGGTAAAGTGTTTTTACAAAATCTGTTTTGGCTATAACACTTCATAAAATCCACTGATGAGGCAACAGGCAGCTGACAGATTAAGTACGAGTGACATAACGTAGAAGAAACACAATTTCTACAGGGGCCTCCGCAATATGCCAATGACACTCAAACACCTTCAGATACATCGATTCTTCACTTTTAAGTAGTGGTGAGATTACAGTCACTCACAAGGACAACCAGAAGCCGCAGTGACTTACGGCACTCAGGCACCATCCTACCAGAAGCCTTTCTTTCCTAGTGTCCGGTGGTTTCTCATAGTCTCTTCTTCCTCAAATCAACCAGCCTGGCTTCTCTCTACACTTTTTATTACCTCGGAGAATGTAAAATCCTCCCAGCAGAGCTTTGGGTCTGTTTTAAGTTCCAGGGCCCAGCAGAGGACTTTTCACACGGCAGAGACGCTGCTTAAGCGCTGGCTGAGTTGAAAAAATAAAGCTTTGTAGGAAAACATCTCATGGTCCTAAAGAAATGACTCCCTGAGACGTGTCACCTTCTCACAGAATCTTAAGACAGAAGAGCCCTGACTCGGTCATACCGTCCAGTCCCCTGCCTCTGATTGGCAGAGAAGTCGAGGGCCATCTAGAAGGTCACACAGCTCATACGTGACAGAAGGAGGACCAGACCCCAGGCCTTCTGCCTCCAGCTGCACTCTCTCCACCACTCACACCGGCCCACAAGGAACCCCACGAGCTGCAGCGGGCCTGGGAAGCACGAGGGCCCAAAGGTCCTCCCCTCCTCCACTGACTGACTGTCCTCTCCCACACCGGCCGGCCTGCCCCGCTCCTGTGTGGAGGGGGTGCCCCAGGATCACACAACAGGGGCTGCAGGGGGCTCTCTGGGGTCAGGGCTGCTGGACGGGCCGGAGCCCAACGGAAGCCCCCCTCCCGCAGCATTAACTCACACCTCCAGCACCCCCAGGTCGCCCACGCCCACCCCGCGGTCCCACCCACAAGCTTTGAGTCTTGTTCCCCCTCTGCTGGGACTAAGGTCTCCACTTCCACCTGCGGGCTCCTCACGGCCCTTCTGCTCCCCGGGAAGATAATGACCCTGCTCCCCTAAGTGCATCCCCACTGCCGACCCCAGACACTGCCTAGCAACGGCACCTGCCCCGACTCTCCTCGGAGCTCAGGGGTGATGGGACAGCCCTGCCCACCAGATCCCCTCCCCCAGCAAGGCAGCTCTG
>CM053593.1:378350500-378405392 GCA_028646575.1 Pseudocheirus occidentalis
CTCTCAGGTCTGTTGCACACGAACTGCATTTCAACCATTTCCATGCTCTGATGTCTTCTAACCCAAACTTGTGTCGTGGCTCAGTATGCCCTATTTTTTCAGTGTGCCATATGTGAAATAATTCACCTTGGAGAGTCAACCAAAGAACCGTTGCTACCTTGTGGTGAGCTACAAAAAAAAAAAAAAAAAAACAGGAGACCAACTTGGAATTTTGACAGGAAATTGAAAGGCAGAAAACTCTTGCGGGGAAGAAGAGAATGCCCAGGTAGCACCCCGTGATGCACCCGGACATCATGGGCAGTGTATGGGGATTTAGTTCCTCTTCTTACTGTCAGACACTGCATACCGTGGGAGGTTAGAGATGGTTAGGGGAGTTTGTAATGCCTTGGTGACCTTGGGCAAATCACATGCACTCTTGACTTCGGCTTCCTTACTTATAAAATGAAGGGAGTAGACTCCACCACCGGCTTCCCTTCCAGTTGTAGCTCTTTACTTTTATAAAATCACCACACGAATTTCAGCCAGACACACCGGGCTTCTTGTGGGCCAGGTACCTTGTGATAGAAAATGAGACATAATCCTGCTTCCTGCTTCCTTCCTCTGAAACAGCTGGGGTGAACCACACAGGTAGGAATAGGTTTTGTTAAGTGGCGCCAGCTGCCATAATTCGATATTGCCAAAACTCTGCTGGCCTCTGTGCTACTTCAGTCTGCTGTTCATTTAAAAATTGCTCAATATGTTGTCAGCGTCTCACTTTAAATATATGTGTGTTTTTGTTTCCAGTTAATTTACACAGAAACTTTGTTTCCTGCATTGCAAAGGAGTGTCTTAAGACACAGATGGTGTTTGAGTTAAAATGGAGCAGTCAGCTGTCCACCTGTGGGTGAGAACAGAACCGTTTATAGTAGGCACTTTGCCTCTGCCTCCTCCAGCCAAATTCAGCCTTCACTATCTCAGAAAGATATCCACTTACGTTCGAACCCGAGCCAGGGAGGGAGGTTACCCACGCCTCTTCTGGCCCATGTGGAAGCATATTGCCTGTGGGAAGCTACAATTGGCCAAGGACATTGCTTGGCTTTACTTTGAAATCTTTGATAGTTTGGTGCCGAGGACCCCAGAGGAACGTCTGGAATGGGCTGAACTGGTGTCCAGCTGCACTTGTGAGGATGAGGTGGAGAAGCAGAGGAGTAAGGTAGGCCTTTGTTCCCAGTTTTTGGGGGATTCATACAGGATAGAAACCACTGTTTGTACAATTGCAGCATATGTGGCCTCAGGACAGTTGGCAATGAGGACCCAGCATCTCTGGTTCTG
The DNA here is from genome assembly GCA_028646575.1 of Pseudocheirus occidentalis. Taxonomy (NCBI): domain Eukaryota; kingdom Metazoa; phylum Chordata; class Mammalia; order Diprotodontia; family Pseudocheiridae; genus Pseudocheirus; species Pseudocheirus occidentalis. The sequence continues at coordinate 378,351,812 of CM053593.1, forward strand.
AATTAATCTTAGCCCACCCAGCATCATCGTAATCAGCTTTTCCAGCAGCAGCAGCAGCAGAGCAGGAAGCCCATGGAGAAGGGAAGCACTTTGCGGGGCAGGGATGGTGCTAGACAGTTGTAAGGTGGGAGCACACACAGGAGGGCTTCTGGCAGGTCCACTCACTCTTGATTTGGGCAGACAGTAAAACAGGAATGGAGACATAGACTTTGTTCTAGTCTGAGGGTTACTGATAATAGGAGCACCACCCCCTGCAGCTTCTCTACTTGGAGGGGCTGGTGAGAGTGGGGGTTCTAACTCCTAGCATGCCCTAAGCTGTGGTGGGGGCCCGTCAAGGCAGGCACACAGGCATTCCCCCTAGGCTGTGATGGGGGCCCATCAAGGCACACACAGCTTTCTAGCTTGTGCGTTCACCACTGTGGGGGGGCCGTTGAGGCAAACACAGCATTACACTGTCAGATCCCCGGCTGACCAGTGCCCACTTGATTTATAGGGTAACGGACAAAGAAGGCAGTTTGCCAGTGAAAGCCTCACAAATTTACATGATCTCATTGTTATATTTACAACTTTAAGCACAAATGTTTATATTATTTATCATTACATAATGCTGAGCAAGCGTGGCAGAGCTGTGGACAAGCCATAAACCTGGGAACCAGAGATTGTTATGGCCATGGATCCTGGGAACTAGTGTCTTGAAAGAAGAACCAAAATCTGCCTACACACACTAAAATCCACCTTATGGCTTCTTAGCCCAGAAGGGAAGCTAATTATTCCTTCTGTGTAGTGAGTACATTGAAAGACTAGTTGATTTTCAAATTAACAAGTCTTAGTTAAATAAAATAACTGCTCCTTTTAGAGGAGAATCCTGGAAGCAGGGCCAGTCCTTGGCTGTGGTTTCATTGATAAAGGAAACTTTAGACAGCTTTTATCTTTGAGAGCTTCCTGGTGTACCAAGAAGTGGATTTCTTTGTAGGAACAAATGTGTATCAGAAGCTTCAGATCACGTCAGGTCAGGTCAGGTCATTTCTTTTCTGACTCTGAAACAGACTCTGTCCTCTCGGTCTGTAGCATATCACACAATCATGTGGATCAACCTAAAAAGAACAAAAGGCAGAAAATGTTTAGTTCTGATTATGGAGTCACCAAGCTGCGTAAAGTGTCAGGTTGAAGGGGCCTTTTGAGATTCTGTGGGCCAACCTTTAGTGATCAATAAAAAAGATCTGCTAGGTAAAGTAACTTGCCCGAGGCCGCCCAGCCCAGAGGTGACCAAGCTGGGCTTAGAATTCATGTTTTCCCCAAAATTATGTTGTGGCTCAGTATGCCCTATTTTTTCAATGTGCCATATGTGAAATAATTCACCATGGAGAGTCAACCAAAGAACATTGCTGCCTTGTGGTGAGCTACAAAAAAAACCCAAAAAAACCAGGAGACCAACCTGGAATTTTGATGGGAAACTGAAAGGCAGAAAACTCTTGAGGGAAGAAGAGAGCACCCGGGTAGCACCCCGTGACGTACCCGGATGTCATGGGCATTGTATGGGGATTTAGTTCCTCTCCTTACTGTCGTATACTGCATACCGTGGGAGGTTAGAGATGGTCACCCTGCTGAGAATCTCATTTCCCAAGTGCCTTTTGACTTTTCAGGATTGCCCCATGTATGCCAGTCACTGGGTGGGTCTCTTGGCAAGAATGCTCAGTTCTTTTCTTTTTAGAATCAACTCTTTGTTCCCTTTAAACTTTTGATAAGGGACTTGTGTTCTTGGCAGGTGTCAGCCTTTGGTGTCTGGAGGGGATCAGACACATTCATGAATGACTTAGTTTGAGCCTGTCACCATTTCTGGAAAAACAAATCAAAAAGGATACTCTGGAAGAGCAGACCAGGGAACGTGAAATTGTTCCCATGCTCCCCAGGGCAGCTAATTAGCCAAATAACAGCCAAGTATTAAGCACTAAAGCAGATTTGACTCCCCATCTGACTAATGGTTTGAATGGATCGTGAAAAATAGGGCATTTTGAGCATCTTACACCAGTCTACATGGTCTCATGTTTTTCCAATAGTTTCGTTTTTTTGTTTCTGTTCTACCAGAATCTTGGCGTGCTTAGGAAGGAGGGCTTCTCAGAAAATCCAGACTTCCTTGTATTTATTTCAGTTCCATTTAAAGTTTACTTTTAATGGGACCTGTGAAGTATGTATAATATGGAATTTAATTTTAAAATGATAATCAGGTTTGTTAGAGTGATTTTTGAGTTTATAATTTTTCAAACAAAGAACTTTCAAAAAATGTTACTAAGCAGAACGTTTTGTTGTCATTTTGGGGAATGGCTGGACCCTCAGCTATGCATGTGCATGCTTTTCAGATCATTGGCTTAGTTTTTGCAAGCGCTATAGCTTTTTAACTAAACTACATATGGCAAATGATTCTCACACTTGAGCTCTTTATCTTCTGGCAAAATGAATGTGGCTGTGTGTTCTGTTTCGATGCAGCCTGGTTGTTGTTTGTGTTGACAGGCATGTTGACAGTCTCTTATTTCCTTCTTGGACAGCTCTCGGTCGACACCTTTCAGTTCCTGCTATTTTTGTATATACAGCAGTTAAATAAGGTTTCCTTGAGAACGTCTTTGATTGGAGAAGAGTGGCCAAGTCCCAGAAACAGATCTCCATCCCCTGACTTGACTGGGAAATCCATCTGTCATAATAAGGTACTTATTGTGGTTCCAATGTCATGATTGCCTTGTGAACTGTCCGAGCCTTCCAGACTGTTAACTTCCCGAGTCACCTACCTCAGTCCATGTGGACAGTCTTAGTCGTCTCTACTACCTGGTTGCCTCCACGACCCTTCGGGATACTCCTGGATTAGACAGATAGACTAGTCAGACACTTTGGTGGAGTAGTATAGGTCTCTTTATTCTATCCTATTGTGTGCCCTATCCCCATGTGTGCCATGGCGCTCCTCTGCCTTATATAGACTGTCTTCCCCTCATCACGTGCAGTATTCTGATAGGGGGAGCGCTCCTCCGCTTATTTGGGCATGCTCTATGCCATCCGTGACCTTTTATTCCCCAAGACACCCATGCCCATGGGACACGAGACAGGGAGTGCTTGGTAAACAGGAAGTATGGTCATGGGGGCGGGGCAAATGCACGGATGCCTCTTAGACCCGCTTCCAGTCTTCCTGTTTGCGAGGACACACTGACCGAGTTCAGACCTCTAGTCATTCAAGGCTTAAAGTGGCCCTTACAGTGAACAGATCACATCAGTTAGGCTGACCCCGTGACCCATTAGTCTGAGATTCCTTTTTGAGACCATAATATGCTGGTGGGAGAGGAAAAGGGTACCCAGCTTTCCAGCACTTACTGGTGGAGGAGCTGCCTAAGTTTCCTTGTGGTTAACTTTCCCATCCTTTAAAAATACAGGAACCCTTGCTCTTTGCATATTTGATAAGATTATTGTTATATTTGCAAAATGCTTTGATCTCCACTCAGTACATTTAATCAGTCAGTCAAAAAGTATTTTTAATAAGCATGTAGTACAGGGATAGAATGGGTGGTGTCTGTCCTCGGGTAACTGGCCAGAACATTGCACTCCAAAAGTAAATTTAATAATCTCCCGTGAACAGAGAGCATTTAAAAGAGATGGAGGACTGCTCTTGTGGAAGATGGTTTACCTGTGTCTCTCCAAGGATTTTGAAAATTTGTGAGTGCTATAGGAGAAGCAGTGTGAGCCACGCCTCATTTCCTCCAAATCTTGGGGTTGTTTTTTTTTGTTTTATCTCTTTTTACGTTGTTTTTGCTTTATTTGATAGCACAATTGACAGAACAGTTTTATCCTCACCCCTCATTCATATTCTCTGAATGGCTTTGTTTTTTGGGTGTGCTCTTTCTGAGCAACACACATTGTGGGGTTTTGCTTTCTTATACAATGTCACTCTCTTATTTTATTGGATGGCCCCCAGCAGGGCAGAATTGAGTTTGGTTGCAAGTCTATGGTGGGGTGTACAGCTGTGCCAGGGCATGGCAGCTGGAAGGAGGTGAGCCGAGCTGTTAATGACTAGGGTTCTTAGTGTTAGGCCACAAAGGCAGCTGAAATTGTATCATCTTATGCATAATTCCTACTTTGTAGATGTTTGAGAGGTCCTGAGGATCCAAAAAAGTGTCCACTCCTTCATTTCCTGGTCACATGAGAAGCAGCATGGTACCAGCCTAGCAAGCAAGGGGGAGCTGGTTTCAAATCCTGGTTCTGACTCATACTAGCTGTGTGACTCTGGATAAATCACTTCCCCTCTCTCCCTGCCGTAAATGACTCTCAGAATATAGCTTCTCTATAAGGTACTGATCCACATCAGCATATATGAAATTAGTGATCTAGATCCCACTGAAGAAATGCAGGGATGTGCCAGGTGGGATGGTTGTCGTGTTTGGAGATGCTGTTCTTAGGAACTAGAGGACCCCGGAGATACCGTTGTGTTGTGTCTTCCTTTCACGCTCGAGCTTGAGGGTCCTTGCCCTCCATAAGCCGCATGCTGCCTGGTGTCCACCAGAGGATGGTGAAGTGTCTGTTCTTAGGTGCTTAAGGGATGTGTCTCCTGAGCGAGCCAGCCATCTGTGTGAGGGAATGTTTGCTCTTAGATGGTGTTTGGTCTGAGAGCTGAAGGGAGCTTCTGAATAGCTGAGGTGAAGAGAAGATCCATCCTCTGTCCCCTTTTTCTCCTTATCCCCCAGATACCCTTCAGAAAGAATGTATTTGATGCATTGCTTTGTTGTTGAGGCATTTGGTCATGGCCCATTCTGCATGACCCCATGGATCATAATGACCATGGGGTTTTCTTGGCAAAGATATTAAAGTGGAAGAAACTGAGGCAGATGGGGTTATGTGACTTGCCCAGAGTCACACAGCTAGGCAGTGTCTGAAGCTGGATTTGAACTGAGGTCTCCCAGATTCTAAACTGAATCCAGACTTCACAGAACAAAGTTGGATTTAAAGTTTGGATTCAGTCAAAGGGCCACGTTTGAGGACCTAGAGGGCTCCCCCCGCCCTGCTCCAGTTCAATGTTTATGTTTTATGAAAGATCTTCTCTTCACTAAGACTACTTTCTTTTGATATTTTTAGACCTGGAATGATTACAGCCACCAAGCCTTTGTCTATAGTCACCTGTCCAATCTGCTGGAGCTCCTTTTGGACCCAGAGCAGCTCAGCGATGCCTCCCACTCCACCCACAAAAGCCTAGTCTCTCCTGAAGCTGTGCAGGCCCTCAGCTTTCTCATTGAAGGCACAGTCAGCAAAGCTAGAAAGGTCTATCCTCTCCACGAGCTCGCACTGTGGCAGCCCTTGCATTCAGAGAGTGGCTTCTCAAAGGCATCCAAAACCTTCTCCTTCCCAAAGCTGGAAGCGTGGCTCAGAGCTTGTTTGACTGCAAACCCGTTTGGCACATCTGCCTGCCTCAAGACTGGGAAGAAGTTGGCTTGGGCCCAACAAGGTAGGCTCTAAGTGCTCCTGCATCCCCAGTGGAATGGCTTGTTGTTTCTGGGGTCTAAATGACCCTGTGTCTTCTGTGTCAGGTGCCCAAGAGAGGCTTCCTTCTTTTGAAGCAGTATTGCTCGGCAACTCCAACTGCTTCTTCCTGCTTATGAAGCCATCTTGTTCAGAGTCCTCCATGATCCTTCTGTGAGATTTTACAAATAAGTTTCTAAACCAGTGTCATTGGATGCTGTATTTCTGGACCTGTCAAGTAGTTGATGATTTTTGTTCATGGAAGCCATTTCTAGGCTCCTTGGGGCTCCCTGTTAAGGTATTTGATTTATATTGGTTAGACTTTTGTTTGAAACTCATCAAGCTGGTTTGTAGTGTTTGTTTCATTGTTTGTGTTGATGTTACTAAGTACTCCAAGGTAGGTTGATTTAATTTGGATGTTCTTTTCAGATTCTTCGAAGAACCCTCTACCTTTTCATCTGCTGTACTGGCTGTGTATGTAATCAGTTAATAAACATTTATTAAGCACCTACCGTGTACGAGGCACTGTGGTATGCACTAAGGATAGGAAAAGAGGCAGAAGACAGTCCCTGCTCTCAGGGAGCTCATGGTCTAATGAGAGAGAAAACATGTGAGAAAATAGAGGCAAAAGAGGCAATATCCTGGGTAAATAGGACATAATTCAAAGAGGGAAGTCACTAGAATTGAGCAAGGTTGAGAAGGCTTCCTGTAGAAGGGGCGATTTTAGTGGCTTAGGGAGCCAGGGAGGTCAGTGGTGACAGCAGATGAGGACAGCTTTCAGGGATTGGGGGCAGCCACTGGAAAGGCCCAGAGCCGAGAACTGGACAGTCTTGTGGGTGGACCATCCAGGAGGCCAGTGGTACTACATCCAGAGTACATGTTGGAGGGCCGTGTAAAAAGAATGGAAGGGCAGCAGGAAGCGAGGTATGGAGGGCTTTGAATGCCAAGCAAAGGACTTTCTCTTTCTCCTGGAGGCCACAGACAGCCACTGAAGTTTATTGAGAAATCCTTTTAGTGGCCAGACCTTGGCAGGCAAGCCCCCAGAAGCTGGTACAGTGACTGCAATAGATAGGGAGCCAGACGTCCCAGGAAATTATGTTTGTCGTTGCCCTTGGGCAGTTCAGCAACTTGATTTGCCCCTGCACGGGGAACCTCTGGTCTGTCCGGCCTTTTGATTACAGCTCACTCTTGTCTTCTGGTCTGGTTTTTAGCAAGCGTGTTGAAGTTGATCCAGTTCATTTCTTGTAATGGTATGTTCATTTGATGATTATTGAGCCTGGATCTCATGCTTAGAGGACCAGTAGCTCAGTAAAGGTGGAGGTAAGAGTGAAGAAGGTGAGGGTAGGATCAGGGGCTTTAGGAATGTAGATGGTGTTTGGAACAGGTCATAGGAACAGTTGAACAGATGTTACAAAGCTCTGTTTGGCAGTGAAGGCCCATTTCCATTTAGGAGCATGAATTTGTCACGTACCAAATCCGCGTGATTCTGCAGCTTTTTCCAGCAGCACTCAACAGTTCAGCACCAAGGAAAGCAGCTGGTGGGTTTGACCCCAGCCGTCAGATTGGCCTGGCTGAGAATGAATCTCCAGGGGAGACTGTTGGGCTCCAAGAAGACACTGTCTGGCTCAGTTGGGAGATGTAACGTGGTTCCTCATGGGCTCTGGGTCACGTTGTGTGACCTTGTTTCTCCTCATTGTCAAGTGTGTTTGTTGCACATGCATGAATGTCTCTTGATACTAATACTCCATTGTAAACTATTTCATTAAACTATATATATATATATTTTGTGTGTGTGTGTGTGTGTGTGTGTGTTTGCAGTTGAAGGAACCACCAAGAGAGCTAAGATTGCTTGCAATACACACATGGCTCCCAAGATACACCGCATTGTGGTGATGACCCAGGTGTACAAGCAGACCTTGGCCAAGAGCTCAGAGACCTTAGTCGGGGCCCACGTGAAGATTCACCGTTGCAACGAGTCCTTTATATACCTACTGTCTCCCTTACGGTAAGTGCACTGCTTTTTCTGTGACCCCAGAGGGCTCTCTCTGTCTTAGGACGTTTCCCATTGGGTCAAGCCTCTGGCTCAGGAAAGCATCCCCTCACTTATCGCCTTTCTCTTTCACAGATCTGTGACTGTGGAGAAGTGCAGGAGCAGCACGCTGGTCCTGGGGCCTGTGCAGACCACTCTCCACATCCACAGCTGTGACAACGTGAAGGTCATTGCTGTTTGCCATCGTCTCTCCGTCTCTTCCACCACGGGCTGTACCTTTCACATTCTGACCCCCACACACCCTCTTCTCCTCTCTGGGAATCAGATGGTGACATTCGGACCCTTCCATACTCATTACCCAATGCTTGAAGACCACATGGCCAGGACCGGACTTGCCACAGTGCCCAACTACTGGGACAAGCCGATGATTGTGTGCAGGGAGAATAATGATGCCAGGGTCTTCCGACTCTTGTCCCCCTGTGAGTTCTATGTATTTGTGATTCCATTTGAGATGCAAGGGGACACAACGGAGATTCCAGGGGGTCTCCCACCAGCCTATCAGAAGGCACTGCGCCAGCGAGAACAGAAAATACAAATCTGGCAGAAGACGGTGAAGGAGGCAGGCTTGACAAAGTGAGTCTTTCCTAGTAGCAAAAATACATTTTTTGCATAAAATATTGCAAAGCCCACTTTTGCCCACTGAGCTTCCAGTGGGAGGACCCAAGTCTTCCCCCAGAGTCCTGGAGTGCAGACCTCTTTGTGTCCATTTGTGTTAGCATAGTGCATCTCCTGAATGCCGTTCACCAGCACTTCTTCAACTGTGGGTCGTGCCCCCACGTGGCAGAGTTGAAGAAGCCCTGCTATACACCACCTTTACCATGGCAACTCGAGGCATAAATACTGCCCTTGCGTAGTTGATAGTGTGGTTGGGGTAATAAGGTCGACACACAAGAAATAACCAGAGAATTTCAAAAGACACTAGAAAGTCAAGCACTGGGTTGTTAGGTGCAGACAATAGAGCTGATGGAATCCAGTGAAAGAAATGAGCCTGGGCCTCAGAGATGTCTTGTGGCAGAGGCAGAATTTGAGTCAGATCATGAGCTGTAAGATTTGGCTGCCTGACTGAAAAAGCATTTATGAATCCCTTATTGCCATGTGCCGGGATGTGTTGGGCATACAGAAGCAGGCCAGACAGTGCACACTGCCCTCAAAGAACTTAGATTCTAATGAAAAAAGGCTTGGCCAGGGACAGCTGCTCTGGAGGAGCAATCTGAGTAGGAATGAGAGCCTGAGAATGGGAGCACAGGAGCGTGTGGGGACATAAGGGTGACGAGGAGACTAGGGGAGGGAGAAGGATGGAAATAAGGTTGAGGCCAGTTGTCAGAGGGACCAGTAGTTTGCACTTGATGCCTGATTTTCCTAATAATCAGCCTCTTTGTATTGATTTCCATGAGTTTGTGATTGGTTATCTTGGAAAATTTGTGTGACATTGGACAGCTGCTGGCAGCCCTTCAGTCAGCTTCTGCTCCTTCTTTTTGCTGAATTCAGCCACCTGAAGTTGTCAATGGTCAGTCATCACTCAACAGGCATTTATTGAAAGCTTATCCCCCGCTAGGCATTGTGTGTCCAGGCACCGGGCATTCAGAGAAAGGCCAAAAGAAGACCCCTGCATAGGGACATGTGGCATAGTTTAAGAAATGGAGGACTGCTGGTCCTGGCCCTTCTCACAGCAGAGGTTTGGGGAGGAACTCAACAGTGGAAGAAAGTCAGTAAACATTTATCAAAGCACTTACTGTGTGCTGGGCTCTGCGCTAAGTGCTGGGAACACAAAAACAGGCACAAGGCATGCCTTGCCCTCAAGGAACTTACAGTCTAATGGGGGAGATGACAAATATATACAAAGGAAGCTCTATGCAGAATAAATTGGAAATAACTAACAGAGGGAAGGCATTGGAATTTAGACGGGTTGGGGGACGCTTCCAAAGGAAGCAAGAGAGATCAGTAATTGGAGCAGAGGAGAGAGCATCCCAGGCCTGAAAGAGCCATAGAGAAGGCCCGGAACTGAGAGATGGATCAAGGATTGTGGGTTGCAGAGTAAGGTATAAGAAGCCTGGAAGGATAGGGGAGCTAGGCTGTGAAGGGCTTTAAATGCCAAAGAGAGGTTTTGTATTTGTTTCTAGAGGCAATAGGGAGCCACTGGAGTTTATTGAATGTTGGTGGTGGTCAGGGTGACATAATCAGACCCTGAGCTTTAGAAAAATCCCTTCAGTGGAGGATGGGCTGGGATGGGGGAAGACTTGAGGCAAGCAGACCCTCTCCCTCCCCCCAGTGGCTATTGCAATAGTTCAGGCATGAGGTGATGCCGTACGGCTGTGTCAGAGGCAAGAAGGGGGCATGTTTAAGAGGTGAAATTAGCAGGCCTTGCCACCATATTGGATGTGGGGAGTGAGAAACTGAGTAATCCAGGATGGCACCTAGGTTGGGAGCCTGAGGTCTTGGGGTAATGGTGGTACCCTCTACAGTAATAGGGAAAGGTGGAGGGGGGGAAGGGTTTAAGGGAGAAGATAATCTGTTTGGGCCGTGTTGAGTTTGAGGTGTTTCCTGGACTTCCAGTTGAGAAGGAGACTAAAGGAACAGAGGGAAAAGACTGCTGAGGAATGGTAGCAAAGGCCAGGGTAAGGACAGAAAGGGCTTCTTTGATCCATTTTGTTGGACGAGACTTCTCTCTTGATTAGAACAAGGTCTGGAGAGATACTAGCGCATGATTTTGTGCAGACAAGTAGCAGAACAAAGATGGAAGGCCTGTGGTGCCCAGGCCTCTTTGTAAAGAGAGTTCCCTCTGCCCAGTCCATCTCCTGTTTGTAGCACAGTAATGAGCCTCATGCACCAGGAAGAAGAAATAGCTGTACTGTGTTGGAAGTTTATGGAAGTCTTGGTTTGGGGTTTTTTGGGTAGTCTAGATTTCTAGATACAAATGGCTAGATGTCATAGGGATTGTTTAGTGAGAGAGGAAATAGAATTTGGAAACGGCTCAGCCAATAGAGACAATCCTGCGACCTGTGATGATCTGGAATAAAAAACGCTGTGTTATCCTAGAAGTTAACAGTTCCCTGATGACTTTTTTCTTCCCCATCCTTATTTCCTACATCCCCATATTCCACCCTTTAGGGATCAAAGGAAGCAGTTCCAGGTGCTGGTTGAGAACAAGTTTTACGAATGGTTGATTGACACAGGACAAAACCAGCAGCTTGACAGTCTTGTGCCTCCTGCAGCGGGTTCAAAACAGGCCGCAGGATAAGACATCCTACCATGGTAGGTCTTTATTTTTAGCATGGGACATTTTAAAACATTTTCTGTATTTTAGCAAGGAATAACCCAACCAAAACCACTCAAGTGAAGCTGGCGGCATCAGGGCCAGCCATCACGGCAGAATCGGCTTCTTTAAACTTCTCTATTCAGGCTTCACTTTTCTCGTCCCCATCACTCCCTTTGGGTCCCATTTCCCCTTTATGATCTTTTCCCGACCCTCTTGTCCAGAGGGGTGGCTAGTGCTTCTCAGGAGCACATGTGCCTAGCACATTTTCAAATGTAACCCAAAAGAGCACTTGATTCCTGCTCCCTGGCAGCCTGTGAGAGAAGTAGTATTTCTGGTACTACTGGTGGGACCATACTGGTGGGAAGAAATGCAGGCGGGCACTCCATGCTAATGCATAGGGGAAGGAGCAAATTTATCACATTGTACTTCTTACTCTGTTAGGTGTCAAAAGTGGAACGTCTGATGGGAGCAGACAAGGGAGCTCGGGAGGATGGAGGAGCCCAGCAAGGAAAGGAGTTGCATGTGAGCCCTGTCTCTCTCCACACACCTCAAGAAAGATGAAAACGTATGGTGAATTTTAACACAGAAAACCAATTTTAATGATTCTGGTGTGTTCCTGTCCTTTCTAAGGAAATAGGAATCTGAGCATCTGATACTGAAACGTGGATCTGTTCTATACCAACCAGGGTACAGGAGGCATGACAACCCATTGAAGAATTTTAGCATCTCCAGGCTAAGTTAAGGAAGGAACTATCAGGGCTGCCCCTGCACTGGAATCCATTGGGTTTTACTGGGCTTTTAGGAGGCTTTTGCTTGAGTTAGTCCCTTACTCTCTTCTTATGGTATAAGAGGAATTGGAAACAAACTGGCCATCTAAACAAGGGGTCTCACAAACCAAAGAATGCCAGTTTTTGTCATTTTGAAGATGGCAGAGTTGGTGACCACAGTCCCATGTTACTATTTTTATACTGAAGTGTTGGGTTATAGAGTTACACGTGAACAGCCCTTATTTGGAGGCAAAGGAGTTCTGCCCATTGTAGAGCTAATGAAAGATATTTTGTATTTGTCAACAGCAGTTTGGTATGCCCTTAAAACTTTTTTTATGGAAATATGCATATATATCTATATATCTGTATGTGTATATATGTTGCTATTTCTTGGTGTATAAAAGTCAGAAGAAATATTTTTATATAGATTGTTCTAATCTAACCTTTAATTTGTGAAGCAATGAAATTTTAAAAAATGTTTATTTCTTATTCTGTTGAAAACTGTAATTAATTGTAAAAAGTATTTTTGCTTTCCTGTGACAACATAAAGCTTCTCTCTTTATGCTTGAGATTTTTCAAGTAGAGATAATCTGTGATGTTAAAATAAAGTTTACATTTTGTTAGAGAAGCTTCTTTATTTAAGTGGGGAGGGGGGAGAAATGCTTCAAGTAGTGAGATTTTTTTTTTAATTGTTTTTATTTTCACTTCCAAATTTTCACCCTCCTTCCCCTTTCCCTCACACATTGAGAAGGCAAGAAATACATATGAAGTCACACATACCATATTTCCACATTAGCCATGTTGTGAAATTAAAAAGCAAGAAAAGTAAAGGAAACAAATACCCTTCAGTCTTGGCTCAGAATCCATCAGTTCTCTCTCTGAGAGTACGTGGAGCATGCTTTTGTCATGAGTTCTTTGAAACTGCCCTGGATCCTTGTATTGGTCAGAGTAACTGTGACTCTCACCACTGGTTATTCTTGCCATGTCCCTCTTCCTCTGTGCCTGTCCTGGTTTTGCTCACTTCACTTTCCATCGGTTCATATGAGCCTTTCCAGGCTTGAAGAGAGCATCCTGCTAAATTATACGTTGTGTTTCTTGTAGCACAATATGTAATAGAGCACATATGCCACAACTTGTCACACACCCTTTCTTCCCCATGATCTTATTGGGAAGGCTGCTGGCTTCCCAATTACATTACAGATAATGCTTGCTCTCGGTTTTACATAGTTAACACCATTTTAAGAAAGGTTTCATTGATTCCTGTGCTTTCTAGTGTTTTTAATAGGAGTGGGTGCTGTATTTTGTCTGTATCTCTTGATATAATCATGATTTTTTTGTTATTTATATGGTCAGTTATGCCTATATTTTTCCTAATGCTGAGGCAGCCCTGCATTCCTGGTAAAAATCCTGCCTACACACACACCTAGTGTGTGATCTTGGCAATGTAGTGCTTCAGTCGCCTCAAAGTGGGGTTTAGGAGTAGACGCAAATGCCCTGGAACTGTCTTGTAAAACCCAGGGTCGGGTGATTACATGGACAGGCCTGATGTTTGTGCCCTAGAGAATAAAAGGAGTGTCAGAATGTAGACTCATCACTTTGTAGGCAAGGTTTTGAACAAGGTGAGATTTGACATTGGCTGGTGGCTGGGATTGTAGACCATTTCTGACAAACTGAGCTTGGGTGTGGAGCTTTAGGGATCATTCTGGTACATGGTTTGGAAAGTTTGCCTTCTCTGCTGCTTCTTCCTGATGGAGAGGTGACAGACCCAGGTTGTAGGGGGCAGTTGTCAGTCATGTCCAAGACCACAGCACCCCAGGCCTCTCTGTCCACTATCTCTCAGAGTCTGTCCAAGCTCACGTTGGTTGCTTCCATAACATTCTCTGTCCATCTCATCCTCTGCTCACTCCCTTATCCTTTTGCCTTCAATCCTTCCCAATCTGATCATGTCATTACATGGAACCCTTGCTACCTACAAAGGCAGCCAATGTTGAAGTTTAGTTCTTGGAGAATATGGATAGCTAAGTAGCCTAGTGAAGTAGATTAGATGTTCAAATGGAGTCAGGAAGACCTGAGTTCAAGGCCCATCATAGCCACTACATGTATGATTCAGGGAGTCACAATCTCTCTGTATCTCAGCTTCTTCATCTGTAAAATGAGAGGGTTCTCAGGCTCTTCTTGTTCTGAATCTAGGACCCCCCCTGGTGGCTTCACTTCTGTCACTTTAGCTCCAAGGCCTCCACAGGGCCAGCCACACAGGACACAACAAGCACTCCATGAATGCTTGCTATCACTCTATTCTAATGAAAATGCTTTTAGAGGGCGGGCTGTTTGTGTTGGTGGAGAGAAGAGATTTGGTTTTTTGAAAAAAATACATTTGGCTGTGAAAATGGTGATGCCCAGGGAGAATGGAAAATATTTCATGCTCTTGTTCCAAATAATATGGATAGCGTAGCTTGCCAAAACCCAGATCAGGACCTTCAGCCCAAATAATCTGAGCTGGGCCTTATCTGGGGGTGAAGGGGCAACAGGGTTGGATCTGTATATTGATCAAGGCGAGAGTGGACGTAGAGCAGAAAGTCTGGGCGGCAGCTAAGTAACTGATTGGTGTGTGCTCAAATCAGATCAGAGACCAGCCCAAATTTTGGTTTGCCTGCTTCTCTCTTCTAGACTACAGGCAGTAGGGAAGGAAGCAAGGCTGGTAAGAGCCACAGTAGGGGCGTGAAGAGCCTAGTGTTCTTTTAACTTTCTCTGTAAAAAAAATGTGAACAGAAGAATATATTCTCTAAGTCACGGGGCAGTGGCTGAGCAGGTGGGAAGCTGGGGCTGGAGCCAGGAAGACTGTGGACAAGTCACTTGAGGATCAGTACCCCGGGGTGCCTTGGAGGTCCTGGCAGGGCAGGAGCTGGTCTGCATTCATTCCCATGGGGTCTTCCCTCCCCCAGACCCTCCCCATCCCTTCTACATTGGTATATAATAAGTAGTTCATGCGTCACACTTAGGCAAGTAACAAATGCTTGATGATAAGTAGTCATTTGGGTTTTTGTTTTAATGAGACTAAGTGCACCAGGTTGGAGGACCTGGGCTTGCTTCTCAGCCTCGGTTTCCTCAACTGCAAAAAAGAAGGATTTTATTCTGCGACCTCAGAGGTCCCTTCCGTCTCTGAGCCTGTGATTCAAAGCCCTTTTTAGTAACAGTCCTCATTTCCTGGCGTGTGGTTGCAGAGTGCCAAGTTCAGTTCTTTTTCACTTTATTTTCTTTGCTTCAGCTCTTGCATCTAGACAGTGAGTGTTACATAACCACTGATTTCTACCAGGACTTTTCAGTTTGCCAACATCAAGGACACATCTGACACAGTGAAAGAATGACCGGGCAGCCACAATGCCAATGTGAAGCAGAGGACCTAAGAGTCCACCTTCTCTTCCAGCCAAAAGAGAGAGCAAAGGTAGACCCCATCTGCTTCCCGGCTGCTAAATGTGGCGCTGTTCTTCTGTGTCCTAAATACAGCGGGGTTCTGCCTCTGACCCTAGAGTTCCAAAGAGGGGCCCAGCCCCAGATAGATCACTCTCCAAATGCAGTCTCTTTGAAAGGAAAAAAGTATGGACAAATGTACGTTGAAAATGATGCAAATTAAAAGTAGTGCTCAGATTTTATACAGGCTAGATTTAGGTTATGGTACTGTGTGTGTGTGTGTGTGTGTATACACGTATATGTGTATAGCTATGTACACATGTGGATGAATATGTGCGTGTGTGCATGTGTGTGTGCGTGTGTGTGTGCGTGTGTGTGTGTGCGTGTGTGTGTGTGTGTGTGTGTGTGTGTGTGTGTGTAAAAGAGAGAGAGAGATTGGGGATTGGGTGGGTGAGGAGAGTAGGCAGGAAGTCTAGCCTGCATTCAAACCAAAACAGTTCATCAAGAAACAGCAAGGTTTGAGATGCAAATGGAGGGTCATTTTCCTGCATTTTTCATGACTGATGTTCAAATTCAGCTAACTCTGTGGACATTTACAGAAGGAAATACCGAAGTATGCCAGAAAAAGAAGTCTTTGTCATCCTATATGCCAACACTTTTCTGTATGGGTTGGCCTAAGTGACCACTGGCATCCCCGTCAACTCCAAAGTGCCATATTCCGTGTTTCCTCGATTTGCCTGGGGGGGTGGGGTTCATTCCTCTCTCCACTGATGCAGATCCTAATTCCTTCCTTCCTTAGCCAAAGGTCTTTGAGGCCTGCTGTGACCCTCCCTAAGCACCCTCTAACCAAGCCAGTAATGAGTATCTCTGCAGTTCCTTGGGTCTGGTCCTTAAATGGCGGGCATCATCATGGCAGTCCTAGACCCTCCGGTGAAGCCTGCTAGTTCTTGTCTTGTATATTGTCTGAAAACCCAGGATCGCCCGGCCAGTGTGATGGGTCATCGGGGAGAGCTTTGTGGGATTCACCATTCTAGGAGTACAAGAGACCTTCCTTGAGAGAGGCAAGGCAGCCCAGTGGGAAGAATTCTGACCGGGCCTGAGTTTCCTCATCTTGAAATGTAGGGGGTTGATGTTCCTCTGATCCCCTCCAATCCCAAGAGAGAGGGATCTCAGGTTTTTTACAATTTTAATTTTGGGGAGAGATGGCTTTAGGTGCCCTGACTCAGCACAGCCCATAATGCAACAGGCCTTAGTAAGCAATAAAGCGGGTACTGAAGCCTTGCTTTATTTCATAATCCCGGGCGTTTTTCTAGAAAGCATCGGTAGCCTCCAAACACGCCTGACTCAATATTTGCATCCCATTCTCATGACCAAGCAAATGTTTGGTTTGAATCCAGCCCAGTATAAAACATTTCGGTGGCCCTGGCAGACTGCAGCTCTTCCTGAATTTCTGTCCGTACTGGGGAAAATCAAGCAGGGCCACAAGTATGTCTAAAAGTGTAGCCAAGGTAAGTGAGCAGACAGACCTGCCCTCCAACTCACCTGAGTGGCGTAGATTAGATCTTTCTCTTGCTTATTGGTCTCTGTTCTCCTCGCCCACTTGACTTGGCATGATTGGTCCTCTCTGGTAAGAACGGGCATAAATAAGACTGATTTTATTCACGGCCACCCTTACTTCTTCATCCTGTTCAATTCTCAGAAAAAGAGACATAAATGTCAGCTGCTTCTGCCCTCTTTTTTCTGGGCCCAGCTTGGGTATTCTAACTTGGGTATGTATCAAGGGGAGAAAATAAGCTAGTTAAAATCTGTATGGACTCTTCAGTTTGGAATATTACTTTTTGAATGACTTTTTGACTATGACCATGAACTTTCCCAAATGATTGGGCAAGAAGGTTGTTTCCATCTGTTGTATGAGAATAGTTCCCAGGTGTGACTCCATTTACAGGGAGTGGGAAGAAGATGAGTGTTTAAAAGAGCCCTCTTAGTTCCTAGAAGAAAGATTCTGTATGAACCTTAGTCCCAGAGAATGCGGGGTGAAAGTCTTAGGCTGTGGCACAGGCCCCAATCCCCCTTCCTGGTGTCATAGCTCTCTTCAGGAATGAAGGACAAACAGCAACCTCCATTAGTAGAAAAGGAGCAGCTGCCCATTGGGAACCAAACTTCTAGTTGAGCAGCATGGCTTCTTTCCTTCCTTCCTTCCTTCCTTCCTTCCTTCCTTCCTTCCTTTTTGCTTCCTTCCTTTTTCCTCTTTCCCTCTGTCCACACACAGTATCGCACCAGCCCTGCAGGGCATCCCCTCCCATACCTATTTTTTTCAGAGGACAGTCTTAGCCTCTTGCACAGCCTTCCTCACTTAATTCCAATTCACTTGTGTATTATGGCATCCCCTTCCTGATATCATGGTCCACTTCAAGAACAAAGGAGAAACCCCAGCAGCAGTAAAGGTCCCTCTCGTCTTCACTGAAACTGTCCCAGATGGAGGGAAATGTTATTTCCTCTTTTTAAATTTCTATTTTCATTTCATTGGTGCCTTTTGTTTTAACATCGTCTTCATGTTCACATGTGTGGGCCCCCCTTCCCTGAGAGCCATTCCTTGTAATAAAAACAAAAGAAAAAAGAAACACAGTAAAAAGTGGCCAAAGCCTGTGCTGGATCTGACAGTCTGCAAAGCTCCGCTCCCACAATCCCCCACCTATGCTAAGAAGGGAAGGACGTGCAATTTCCTCATCTTTTCTTGGGACTGAACTCAGCCATTCTAATTAGTGCATCACTTTATTAACAGCTCTGCTTGGCGAGTTAGCCTCAGAGATCCACGTGGGCTCATGGCTAATAGCTAACATTTATAGACCACCTACTATATGCTGGGCTCTGGGCTGGGCACACTTTACGCTTACTTCCTCACTTGATCGACACTCCACCCCGGGGAGAAGTACAGGCTGTCGTTACTTACATGTTACAGATGAGGAAACTGAGCCAGACAGAGGTTAAGTGACTTGCCCGGGATCCCACCGCAAGAGTGAGTGACTTAGAGATGGAACCATTTTCTCCTCTTCCCCCTCCTCTGCCTTCTCTCCCTTCTCTTTCTTCTCCTCCCCCATCATTGTTACTATTATTCGGTTGGGTCAGGCTTTCAAGGTCATTACACCCTTTACTTGCTTGCATGTCTCTCACTTTCTGCCCTGGGCCTAATTTGGGGAAGGGGAGGAGGGTTGTTTCAGATTGTCAAATTTAGAGCTGATTCAGAGAAGGAAAGCCGCTTTCCTAGGGTGCCACAAAGGATAGATTTGTAGGGTCCTAGATCTCAAAAGAACTTCAGAGGCCGGCTCATCTAATCTCTTCATTTTAGAGATGGTAAAACTGAGGCCCAGAAAGGTGAAGTGATTTGCCCAATGTCACACAGTCAGTGGTTAAGCAAGGATTTGAATTCAAGTCCCGTGACCCCAAATCTAGCCTTCTTTCCCCTGCGCCATATCTTCTTTCAAGTCTAGTGCCTTGTGCCAATTGAAAAGAAATTGTCCTTTAGAATGAGTCTATACCCATTTTCTCTCTGCTTTGATACTCTGGATTCCCCAGCCCTTTTCCTACTGCTTGGAACCCCTGAGCCTGCATTTGTCCCCAGTGGACAATGGCCTTATTTTGAAGCTACAGATGAAGGTGAATGATCAGAAACAACTATCCCTGCTTTAAAGGAAGCAAAGGAACAATGTCTATGCAGGTGACTTATCCAGCCCTAACCTCTCTCTTATGCTCTGGGCTCCCATCTCCAGCTTCCTGTTGGACATCTCAAACTGGATGTCATATAGACATCTTACACTCAGCATGTCCAGACCAGAGCTCATGATCTTTCATCCCAAATCTTCCCCAGTCCCAGACTTCCTTCTCACTGTCAAGGGCACCACCATCGCTCCAGTCATCTAGGCTCCCAGGCTGGATGCCATCCCTGCCTCATCACTCTCACCCATGCCACCATCATCAATCTCTTGCCAAGTCCTATTGTTTCTCCCTTTGTAATATCTCTTGCGTACATCCCCTTTTACCTGCTGACATGGCCCATTGCATTGGCACAGGCCTTCATCACCTGCCCTGCTCTCTCTGCCTCCATTATCTCCTCATTCTAGGGCCTCCTCCACTCACCTGCCAAAACCACCTTTCTTGGGTTTTTTGTTTGTTTAGATAGTTAGGGATAAGTGACTTGTCCAGGGTCACACAGCTAGTAAGTGACTGAGGCTGGACTTGAACTCAGGTCCTCCTGACTCCAAGGCTGGTTCTCTATCCATTGCTTTGCCTAGCTGCCCCCAAACCATTTTTCTCGAATTCAGGTCTAACCAGGACCTTAAAGAAAAGTTCCCTTTCACCTGTGGGATCAAATATAAAATTCTTTGCTTAAAACTTAAAGCCTGTTACATTTTATCCTCCCATGTACACCCCACACCTCTCACCCTCCCTCCCTGCCAAACCCAGGTTGTCCCTACATTGTCCCCCATGCCCAGAATGCCCTCCCTCCTTATCTCTGTCTCCTGGATGCCCTGACTTCCTTCAGATCTCCTACAAGAGGCCTTTCCTGTGCCCCTCAGTGCTGGGTCTGCCCTCAGAGATTACCTCCAGTTCGCCCTGTTGATGTCTGGTGTGAGCACAGCCGTTTGCCCCCATTTTCTCCCCCATGAGAGTGTAAGCTCCTGGAGGCTAGGATAGTTTGGGCCTTTCTCCCTAAAGGCAGCTAGATGGTGACTCCCTAGAGTCAGGAAGACCTGAGTTCCTATCCATACTCGGACATTTACTAGCTGTGTGACCTTGGGCAAGTCAATTAACCTCTACTACCTGTAAAAGATGGATCATAAAGCCACCTACCTCACAGGGCAGGTGTGGGGACCAAATGAGACAATACCTGTAAAGGGCCCAGCATACAGTGGGCGCTTGATAAATGCTTACCCCCCCCCCCTTCCCTTTTATAGATCCCTTGAGTTTGGTGTAAGGTCAAAAACATGGACCCAGGAGTCAGAGGATCTGGATTCAAATCCTTCACTTGACATTAGGGGTTTGGCACGAATGACCTCAGCTCTGGATTTAGGGTTCATTTATGTGTTCCCACAACCTCATTACAGAGCTCTGCGCACGGGGGAGGGGGAGCAGTGTTCAGTCAATGCTGGTCAGTGTTTAAGCAGCCAATGCCAGGGGCAGTGACAAGATGCATGGAGGGTCCAGATGGGCTGGGAGGTGTAAATGGGCATGGCAGAAGCAACACAAAAGTCATGATCAATGATGAGTCTAAGCAGAAAAAAGGCGAGCCAGCCAGGTAGACTGGTGTCAGGTATGTGGTGCTGAATGGGAAGCATCCAAAACATGCAGAGGTTAAAAAGATGTGGTCCTGCAACAATTCCCAAGGGCCGCTGGTGCAGGACATCCATGGAAGGAAGAGGAGGGGCTGGGCTGGATGGGTGAGACCTGGACAGCCGGTCACCCTCCCTCCTTACTTCCACCTCTGAGACTCCTTGGCTTCTGTGCATCTTTGGTGGTCATTGGAGAAGCCACTTCATCTTCACCAGGCTCATTTTCCTCATCTCTAAGATGGGGGGGTTGGCTGAGATGGCATCTAACTAAAGTCCCTTCTGGTCCTGTGTCCTAGGCCTCTCTAGGCCTTAGTTTCATCATTTGTACGATGAGGACGTTGGGCAGGATGGCCTCCAAGGACCCTTCCAGCCCTAGCTCTCTGAGCCTATGAGGTCTGGCATCTCCTACAAGAAGACTTTCCTCCCTCCTCCCCAAATCATCACATATCTGCTTATCTGTGCACAGGCTGGTGTTATGGATAACAAACTGACCTTGGACTCAGAGAGACCCAGGTTTGATTCCTACCTTAGACCCATCCTGGCTATGTGGCCCTGGGCAAATCACTTCACCCCTGACAGCCCCCAGGCTACCCTACGCCCTTAAGGTGCAAAGAAGGCGCTCCTCTGTGTTGTCTGAGGAAGCTCCTCATGCTGAGCTAGCTCCTTGCCCCAGTAAAACCACATACTTGGTTTTTAAACAATCCCTGGAGCAAAATGGAAAGTCCTTGGGGACAGACACTGTCTTCTAATGCCTGCTGCCACGGTAAGTTGCTGTTGCTGCTATTACCAAGCCTGTGCTGCCCTTGTCCAGTCTTCCTTAAATATCCCCAGTCGATTTTGGTTGTACACAGGCTTTTGCATGTGGTCGCCCCTTCCCCAACTCTAAGTTCCTTGAGACAAGGTATTTCTTTCTTTCATTTTTCTTTGTATCTCAAGCCCTTGCTACAATGCCTGGCACAGCATTGGTGATTAATAAATGCTTGTTGTCTGACTGACTGTGATCATCCATTAGTGCCTTCTAACAGAGCTTAGGGAGCTTCCTGGGACACTCAAGTTAAGTGACACCCAGGGTCACACCACCAGCAGGGTCAGAGGGAGGACTTGAACCCTGGCCTTCCTGACTCTGAGCCTGGGTTTCTGGCCACGGGCTTTTCTCTGCCCCTCTCTCAGATGTGGAACAAATGATTCCTTAAATTCCTTTCAGCTCTAGACCTACCATTGCTGTCCTGCAATCTGTACCATAGATCTTATTTTGTGTCCTGGACCCCTTGGGCAGCATCTGGTGGAGCCTGGGGATCCCTTCACAGAATTGTATTTTTAAATCATTGAAAGAAATGATAAATTTCAGTTAGAAGTTAACAAAAATAAAGATGTCTTTTCTTTCCCAGTCCAGCTTCACAGAACCCCTTGAAACTCATCCATGAGCCCAGATTTGGGATCCCAGTTCAGCCAAGGATCAAGGATCCTTCCTTGTGTTTATTCTCCTCTTGGGCTATTCTGGGTCAGCCTCCAGGGAGAACTTTGGATGTGGACAGGCTAGGAAGCAATCTGTGCCTTTTTCTTCTTAATCATAATTGTAGCTATCATTTAAATGTTTCTTAAGGCTTTGCAAAGCACGTAAAGTGCTTTGTACTTTGATAATATTTGTAAAAAATGTATCTCATTTGATTCTCGAAACAACTCTGGGAGGGAAATATGATTTACAGATAAGGAAACTGAGGCTGAGAAAGGCACCAGGATAAGAGTCTATGGCAGTATTTGAAGTTAGATCTTCCTGGCTCCCAATCCAGCTCTCTGCCCTCTGTGTTACCTGGCTGGCTCTTAGGGAGAGGAATTTGCAGGAGAGAGAGGGAGAAACATTGGATGAAGGAGAATACTTCTGTTACTCTCTTGTGTTGTAATTGAGTAAAGTCCCATAACTCACTTCTTGGCCCCGCGGGTCTTGTGTTTCAGATTACTTTCTATGATGACAAGAATTTCCAAGGTCATCACTATGAGTGTGACAGTGACTGTGCCGACTTTCACACCTATCTGAGCTGCTGCAACTCTATCCGAGTGGCTGGCGGGGCCTGGGTGGTTTATGAGAGACCCAACTTTGCCGGGAACATGTACATCTTAACTCAGGGCGAATATCCCGATTACCACCACTGGAGGGGGCTCAATGACCGTCTGAGCTCCTGCAAGGTCATCCATCTGGTGAGTGGAGATTTCCCTGATTCTCTGGGACAGTCTGGAAAAAAGACTTGATAAGTCCTCCTCCTCCTCTTCTTCTTTCTCCTCCTCCTCCTTCCTCTTCTTCTTTGTTTAAAATTCAATTTTATCTTATTTTCCATTCCATAATTTCTCCATCCTTTCACCCTCTCTCTTATCCATTGAGAAGGCTAGAAATACAAAACTCATTCCAAATAGGAAGTCATGCACAACAAGTTTCCACATTAGCCATTTCCAGGGTAAAAAAAAAATATATATATATATGGAAAAAGCTAAACAGAGAATAAAAACATGCTTCAATCTGTACACCAAGTCCCCCAACTCTCTATGTAGAGGTAGATGGCATTTCTTATCATGAGTCCTTTGGAATTGTGGTTGGTCATTGCACTGATCAGAATTCCTAATTCTCTCAGCTCTGCTTGGACCCTCCAGGTTGTCATGGGCCGGTGTCTTTTCTTAATCACAGTCACACAGTCACATTCCATGCCTTTGCCCCAGTGGTCCCTCGTAGGCCAATGGTGCTCTCTCTTCTGGGCTTAGATTTGGGATGGAAGTTCTTGTTCACAAGCATTTCCACTGCCCTTTTGTGATGCCAAGTAGGGCAAGTCATTATGTTTTCCCCTAATTTTTACTGATACTTTTAATTTTCTACAGTATTTCAGTTCCCAACATATCCTAAGCTTTGTCCCACAGAAGGAGTCATCTCTTATAGCAAAGAGTGATAATGGTGGCCAATGTCTATTTAGCATTGTGACACTTGTGAACATGCGATCTCATTCATCCTCACAATAACCCTGGTGGGGTAGATGCTGCGAATGTCCCCATTTTGCAGGTGAGCAAAATGAGCGTGAGAGAGATTAAGTGACTTGCCTGGTGTCACACAGCTAGTGAATCTCTGAGACAGGATTCAAGCTCAGGTTTCCTGACTCCAAGCCTCTGACTCCAGCTTCTGTGCCACCAAGAATTCAAAAGAAAAAGAAAAGGAAGGAAATCAGGTGAAATTAGTCAGTCCATGAGCCAAGTCCAACACTACATCCAGCGTTCCATGCCTCTCGTCCCCCACCTCTGCAAAAAACGGAAAGGATGCACCTTCTCATGTCTCTTCTGGCCCAAACTTGGTCTGTATCAGCATAACAAATTCTTGTTATCAGGACTGTTTCCTCTGGGAGGCCAAGTCACTCCTGTCTAGTCAACCCTGTAGTTAGTGAAGCTTGGGAGTCAGGATTTAGTAGGCCATCTAGCTTCTTAATAGTGGTCACTGGCACCTGTTGCTCCTTTTGAATAATGGTCTGTGTTCTTTGTTGCCTTTGTCTTCCAGTCCAGTGGAGGCCAGTATAAGCTTCAGATCTTTGAGAGGGGAGACTTCAGCGGCCAGATGTATGAGACCACCGAGGACTGCCCTTCTGTCATGGAACAGTTCCACATCCGTGAGATTCAGTCCTGTAAAGTCCTGGATGGGGTCTGGGTCTTCTATGAGCAGCCCAACTATCACGGCAGGCAGTACTTCTTGGACAAGAAGGAATACCGGAAGCCTGTGGACTGGGGCTCCCCATGCTCCGCTGTTCAGTCATTCCGCCGTATCGTGGAGTGATGGGGGGCAATTGTGGGTTTGGACCTGAGGCTAGATGCCACTGGTCTGGTGGGCAAAACCACAACTGTAAATAAAGTGATTGATAAGCACATTCTGATGGCCTAAGTAAATTATGTAAAATGTTTCTTGGCACCAACAGTGGGATGCCACCCTTGGCATAAGAATGTTAAGTATTCCTTTCTCCAGGTTCCTCATTACCTCTACAGAACCCTAGGGTCTGACCTCATGTCATTAGGATACCTGCAAGGAAATATTGGTCATTAGTGAAGTTTTTCTCTCCAAGATACTAAATAGAAATTTTCTTTTCATTTAGACCTTTGGCTTCATTGGCATGTCAAACACTCAATGTGGAAATTCCCTGTACCAATGCAAATCTGCCTCTCATCTAGAATATATAATTTTAGAGTAATTCCTGGGACTCTGATTTAGACATGATCACAACCAGTATGTGTCAAAGGTTGACTTAAATAATTTATTTGCGATTATAAAGCTGTTCTTCCAACTTCAAAGCCATGTGATGTTCCAAATGTGACGAGACAGTGTGGCCCAGTGGGAAACATATTTTCATTGTCCAGCCGGAGGACCTGGGTCCAGGTACTAGCTCTTCTACTTTTTATCTGTGGGCCTTTAAGCTAATACCTGGACTTCCCTGGCCTCCATTTCCTCCTCTGAGAAAGAAGGGCTTGTAATTTTAGAGACTGGTGAGGTCCCTGCCAGCTCTGGAGTGGTGATCCCATAGAAGTCAGAGTGCATGGTCAGTATATGGACTGCCCTGCTCCCAGCTCAGAAGGTACGAAGGGATCAATGCCAACCCTTTGGCTTGGTTTTAAAGCCCTTAACTGCTAGGCTCCTGTAAAGCCAAGCATGAGCAGCTTTCCAGAAGAATGCTGCTGTGAACAGCTTTCAAGGTTCTGATTACATAGTGTAGTGAACACTGTATTTATTCAATAACAAATCAGAGTAAAACATTCACAGAAAATCAAGGTACAGCATTCAGAATGTTACAACTTATCACAGAAAATCAAAATATAGCATTCACAATGTCACAACTCAACAACTTATCACTAAAATGTCCACAGAGTTTTCACCAAAGTGGTCACATAATTTCGAGCAAAGTACAATCATTTAGTCAGTCAATCACTTAGTAACTCAATTATTCAATCATAAAGTACAAAAGGTCAAAGTCCTTCACCCATGGGGCACACTAAGTTAAGAATCAATCACTACTCGGTCATCAGTCACTACTCGGTATCCTCTTAAGAGGTAGTGGGAAATACACAAGCAGTCCACCTCTAGGTCATTAGTAAATTACAATTTCAGTCACTACTCAGTACCCACAGAGAGATCTTTTCATCTTGCCTTGGGGTAGGCTTTCAGCTTCCATGGCTCCTCTTCCATGGTCCCAGCTCCCACCCAAATCTAAACTGCCACCTGAGTTCAAAGGCAGATGGCTTCCAGCTCCTTGTCCAGCTCTCTGTGCAGTTCCTGCTCTACACTGAAGCTCGCAGTGTCCAATCCATCTCAAATCCTTCACAGTCTCTGTTCCTGGGAAGACAAGGCTTAACAAGGCCACAATAACATTCATGCACATTAACAAATCCACAACAACATTTGTACAAAATACCAGCACCACAGTCATGCTTCCTCGGTCCTCTGCAGCTCCAGCTGGCCCTCAGAAATCCTCAATGGCTCCATTCTCAAAATCAAAATCACTTTTTCCTGTTTTCAAAATCAAAATCACTTTCTCCACAGAAGTTCTAGTCCAGCAGCAGCAGTCTAGCCTTCAGATGCTCATCCTGAGAAGTTCTGACTTCCCCAGCTGGGGTTTTTCTTTATATACCTTATTGCTCCTCCCTGTTCAGCCCCCTCCTGTTACATCAGCAACAGGGGTTCATGCCTTTTGTTTCTTTAACAGAGGCTTAATTTGAAACTAGATGCTAAGAACCTGTCATCTTAGCAATACAAAGGAATCTTCAAATTTCATTACAGCTCCTCAGCTTACTTTTCTAGGTTTACTACCTATTACCCTCCCACATGTACACTTGGCCTTTTTGGTGTTCTTCATCTCCAGTCTCCAAGCCTTTGCATAAGCCATACTCCATGCCCATGATGCACTCACTTGTTCCCTCCACCTCTTGGACCTCCTAACTCCCTCCTAAATTCAACTCAGTTCTCACTTAGATGTGTCAGATCATCTTGTTCTTTCCTCAGTTATTGATGCATTTTAAATATCATTTTCTGTGTATATGTCACTTCCCACAATAGAATGTAAACTCCTTGAGGGCAGGGATGATTTCATTTTTTTTTTCTCCTTGTATGCCTAGGGTCTGGCACATAGTGGATTCTTAAGGAATTCTCGATGAAGTAGACTGAATTTAATCTTTATCATAAGAGTTTATATTATTATTTGGGGCCTGCTCTCCTCCCCTCAGCATCTCATCCAAAAGACTTTCCACATCTATTTGATTTTTTTCATATTTGTCATCCTTTATGGTTCAAAAATATTCCATTATATTTTATGTCACTGATGTATGCTGAGGCAGGTAGGTGGTGCAGTGGATGGAACTCTAGATTCAGAGTCAGGAAGACTTCAAATCTAGCATCAGATACTTACTGGCTCTTACTGGCTGTGTAACCCTTAATCTGTCTGGTCCAGTTTCTTCATCTGTAAGTTAAGGGCAATAATATCCTGTATCCAATAACAAAGAACCTCTACCTCCCAGGGTTGCTGTGAGAAGCAAATGGAAATAATTTTATAATGTGCTTTTCAAAACTTGAAGTACTATGCAAATCTTTATCATTATTGCTAGGATTTTTCTATTCCCAATCACTGGGCAAATACTTTATTTCCAACTTATAGCTTTTACGGATGGTGCTGCCATGAACATTCTTGTACAGATATGCCTTTTCTTCCTGTCGAGGTTTATTTGTATAAAATATTCCTACTAGCACCTTTGCAGTAGCATAAGATATATGTGGGTCAGATTCTGTAGCTACTCCCCCCAACCTCACATCCTCTGACAAGTTGAGTCCCAAAGCAAGTTGGCTACGGGTCCCTTCCGAGTCTACTGGGAGCCCTGAGGAGTTGGGAATTGTCTTTCTGGTACCATGAGTTACAAGCCCCCACCAGTACTTCCTATCATAGTTATCAGTTGTTTCCTCTTGTCATGACCTACCCCCTCCCTCTACATATGTTTACATAGATCCCATGTGCATTAAAATGAGCCTTAGCTCCTCCTGGGGAGGAGAAGATAATATTCATGAACCAATTAAGCATGAGTACTTAAAGCCTGGTTGACCTGAGTTAGTTACCATATCTCAAACTACAGACCAGGTTGAGACTGGTTTTCCTCTTATTCTAAGAATTGTTTTTGCAAAAAGAAGCTAGGTTTTTTTTCTTTTTGGAGAGGGAAGGCAGGGCAATTGAAGTTAAGTGATTTGCCCAAGGTCACATGGCTAGTGTTGTGTCTGAGGCTGATAAAGACAAAGAGAGGAAGAGAAAGAATGACAGAGACAGAGAGAGAGAGAGAGAGAGACAGAGAGAGACAGAGAGAGACAGAGACAGAGATATCAGACAGATATAGAGACAGAGGGAGAGAAACAGAGACAGACAGAGACACAGACACAGAGAGACAAAGAGACAGAGAGAGAGACAGAGAGAAACAGAGACACCAGACAGAGATAGAGACAGAGGGACAGACAGAGAGACAGAGACAAAGAGAGGAAGAGAAAGAGTGACAGAGACAGAGAAACTGACACAGAACATCACGTTGCAGACTCACACGTGAAGACTATTAGGAAACCTAACATCTTGCTACAGGGATGAACAGGCTTGGGGGGGGGTGTCAAAAAGGCTCCCCAGTCAGTGGGAGAACGGATTGTGCTGTACTTTCTGCACAGCTGCTTCAAGTCTTTGGCAACGTGAGGAACTTTCATGAGGTTAAACGTGGCCTCAGCCTCCACCTTCTGTTGGCAATGTTGGGGATGCTGGTGCAGAGCAAGAAGCTGAGCTTGGGCAGCCAGGAGAGAGCCTGCTCTCAGGGTGTCTCTGTCTCTGTGTTTCTATATCTGTCTCTCTGTATGTTTCTCTGTGTGTATGTGTGTGTGTCTGTGTGTCTGTGTGTCTATCTTTTTCTGGATCTCGCTTTCTGTGACTCTCTCTGTGTCTCTGTGTTTCTCTGTCTCTGTCACTCTTTCTCTTCCTTTCTTTGTCTCTGTCTATCTCTGTCCCTGTCTCTATCTCTGTCTGGTATCTCTGTTTCTCTCTGTCTCTATCTCTGTCTCTTTGTCTCTCTGTCTGTCTCTGTTTCTCTCCCTCTGTCTCTGTATCTGTCTGATATCTCTGTCTCTCTGTCTCTGTCTCTGTCTCTCTCTCTCTCTCTCTCTCTCTCTCTCTCTTCTCTCCCTCTCCCCTACTTTTCTCATTAGGTTTGGTTGAGACCTCAAGTATTTCTTGATAGGTGTGTGAAGTTGGGCCTGGCCTGCAACTAACCCTGCCCCTTGTTTGGGCAGACAGGAAGATGCCTTAAAATAATTCCCCTGCCAAGGCCGTTCATTGGATTCGTTGGCAGGGCTGTTGTGAGGCTCCAGAGAGATAATGGATGTAAAGCACTTTGGGAACCTTCAAGCACTATGTGAATTGTTGCTGGTGCCTCCAGTGTGGTGGGAATGTCTGTGCCTGAGCTTGCTGCTGTCCTCCTTCATGAGGAATTTAAGCAATGTCTACAGAGCAGCATAGTGGGGAGCTGGCCGATGGTAAATGACCATCTCTCTGAGGGAAAAATGTACATGCATACACATGCACACGCATGCATGCACACAGAGGCACACACGCACACATACATATGCACACACATGCACACACATGTGTGCACACACGCACACATGCATACATACATACAAGACACTCATACATACACACACACTTTTAAGTTCATTCTGCATCATTAACACTATGTTAAGTTTAGACAGACAACAAATTAATATGTCAGACCCTGCAACTGCCTCTTTTCTGAGGTGTAAATGCTCTCAGTAAAGAGGTCAACCATCATCTCTTAAGTGGATCTGAGGTGGCTGCAGCACAGCCCCATTGGTGCCATATTGGGGCTGTCACTCCCAGGCCCTGCCTCTGTCACCTTAGCAGATAACAGGTCATGTAGGAGTCAAGAATCTTCTAGACATGGCCATTACTCCATCCTTGTATGCGGCAGTCACTGGAGGAGAATTGGGGTGATCTAGCGAGAGAAGGGGCAGTCCTTGAGATTAACATGGATGGAATTTGAGGAATTTGGGGAGGCTGTGAATCAGAGACAGCAAGCTTGGGAACAACAGGCAAAAGCCAGAGAAGAGAAAAGCATGCTGAAGAAAAAGGTCACCATTTTTCAGAAGGTTGGCCCATCCACCTTGTCCATGCCCCTTGTGAAGAACAGGAATTGCTCAGGTTCCTGGGGCTACTATACAGGGGATGGCCTGCCATGTTGACACAGAACCATTAACATCATTCTGACCATGCAACTAAATGACTGAATGACTGAAACAATTGAACAACATCCCGATTCTTGCTCTCAGTCCTTCCCTATTAAAAAAAATACAACTTCTCTTGTAACAAATAAGTATAATCAAGCAAAACATATCCATAATTTGGTCATGTCTGAAAGTGCATTCCTCATTCTGTCCCTGGAAACTATCACCTTTTTGTCAGGAGATGGAAAACAGCCTTTATCATTGGCTCTCTAGAATCATGGGTTGGTCACTGAATTGATTAATGATCTTAATTATTTTTCTTTACAATCCAATAGTAATTGTGCAAATTGTCCTTCTGTTTCTGTTCACTTCATTCTGTATCAGTTAATCCAAGTCTTACCAGGTTCCCTTTTGACATTTCTTTCAGCATGATAATATGCTATTATGCCAAAAAAAAATACCCAAACAACTCTATAATTTCTTTAACCACTCCCTAGTCGACACCCTTTAGTTTTCAATTCTTTGCCACCACAAAAAATGCTACTATAAATGTTTTTGTCCTTTCTCTCTTTTTTTGATCTCTTTTGGAGGTTAATGTATATAGAAGTAGCAGTTCTACATCAAAAAGTGGTGTACATTCTTTAGTGACTTTGTGGATATTATTACAAAATTTCTTTCCATGATTATTGGACTAATTTATAGCTCCACCATCAGTGCATAATTGTGCCTTACCCCTGAACCCCACTCCTATGACAATTGTAATTTTCTGTTTTTGTCATCTTTACACTTCAGATGTTTGTGATGAGACTATTCAGTGTTTATTTTTAATTTCTTTAATGGTGATTTATAGCATTTTTTCACTTGACTGTTGATATATTGCTTCCCTTGAAAACTTCCTTTTAATGTTCTATAACCATTTATTCATTTGGGATTTTATATACTAGAATTAGCTTTTAATTGTTTTTCTTTCTGAAACATGAGACCTTTATCAGAGAAAATTGTTACAAAGCTTTTCCCCAATTTACTGATTGTGTTTTACCTGCATTGATTTTGTTTGTGCAGAATCTTTAAATTTTTTATGTAATCAAATTTTCCCATTTAATGTCCTGTGATGATTCATAATCAATAATTCTTCCTCTATCCATGTTCTTTTAATAAATTTATCATATGATTTAAATGGGAACTAAATAATTCAGAGTCAGAGAATAGGTGGATCAAATAACAAATCCTAGAAACAATAGGTCATTTCATCAAAGAATAAGACAAGACAGCATTACCGCCTAAAGTTGTAGGAAGTGGAAATGAACAGCTGTCCATTGAGGAGCAAGCCCGTAGAGTCCAATTGATTGATGTGTCCAAGAATAACAGCGAGCTTTGTGAGGAGCGAGCCCAGGAAACATTAGTGACCTGCCTAGCACAAATGCCATGCTTGGCAGAGAACTTCACAAAGACTCTCCAAAAGCAGAAAATACATCATGGCCCTGAATTTATGGAGAAGGAAATGATATCAAGGCCCTGGAGGACCAGGACTTGTGAGCTGCTTTGGCCACACGTGCTCTTTACATATATGCCTTACCACCATTTCACCTCCAGTTTGTGCCCACTTCCTCCATTGATATAGTGCATGTTTGTGGAAGAGTCCATTCCAGTTTTTAATTGGTTTTTTTCTCCACATGCACAGTGAATAAAATACATTTTCCAAGGACTAATTTATTCTACTGATTGATTATTAATAGGAAGCACACCAATGGGGGCTCATGAGCTTCAGCATTAGGAGTAGACTCATACAGGAATCTATAATAGGATTATTTTAATTCAGTGTAACATACCCTTCCTGGGGTAACAACTTCAACTTCCCCTTCATTGTGAAGCCTGGGATATGCGGTAGGGACTACTTCCATGGCTTAGTGGTAGCCTCTCCAGTTCTGCGCCCTCAGGGGCTCTGAGGATTTCTATTCCCCAAGTCAGGAGTAGGAGAATAGTGATTTGGCTTTGATAGCTCTTCTAGGTCAAGAGTTAAGTTTCTTCAACCAGTGACTCCACCCTAATCACTAGTAACCCTCCAATACTTCTGCCAGATAGATGATAACCAGGTAAAGATTATTTGTACAGTTTTCACCAAACAGCTTAAAGGTTCAGGACTCCAAAGTCTGTTTTTTCAAACTCCAAGGTTTTGAGCAGCTAGGTGGTGCAGTGAATAGAGAACCAACCCTGGAGTCAGGAGGATTTGAGTTCAAATCCAGCCTAGCCATGTGACCTTGGGCAAGTCACTTAACCCCAATTGCCCAGCCTGCCCCCCTCCAAAAAGCAAAAACAAAATAAGTCTAAGGTTTTCTTGAAGATCTATGCAAATTAACCAACAGGAAAAGGCCAAGGAAAAAATCCTTGTTCTGGGGGCAAATTCATATTCTCTTACAGCCCTTTTGTGTGCCAGTGAGCCACTCAAACCCTTAGATATTTGGCAAGGTATACAAGGATTCTATCCCAACAGAAAGGACCTTCTCTCCTTACCACCTTAGCTTAATATGTGGCTAGGAGGGGGTGTAGTAGACATAATGCTGGACTTGGAGTCAGGAAGACCTGAATTCAAATCCTACCTCAAACACTAGCTGTGTGATCCTGAGCAAGTCACTTAACCCCTGTAAGCCTCAGTTTCCCCATCTGTTGCTGCTATTGTTCACTCATGTTTGACTCTCTGTGACCCCATTTGGGGGTTTTCTTTTTTAAAGGCTAATTAATTATTTTTAGTTTTCAATATTCACTTACGCAAGCATTTGGGTTTTAAGTTTTCTCCCCCTCCCTAAGACGGCATGTAATCTGATATAGGCTCTACATATACATTCATATTAAACATATTTTCACATTAGTCATGTGTAAAGAATTAGGATCAATGGGAGGAACCTTGAGAAAGAAGAAACAAAATGAAACAAAACAGCAACAAAAAGAGAGAGCAAATGATATGCTTCCATTTGCATTCAGACTCCATGGCTCTCTCTCTGGATGTGGACAGCATCATTACTTTTTTGGAATTGTCTTAGATCCTTGCACTGCTGAGAAGAACTAAGTCTATCAAAGTCAATCATTGCACACTGTGGCTGTTACTGTATACAATATTCTCTTGGTTCTGCTCACTTCACTCAGTATCAGTTAATATAAATCTTTCCAGGTTTTTCTGGTCTGCCTGCTCATCATTTCTTATAGCATAGTAGTATTCCATTCCGTTCATATACCCCAACTTGTTCAGCCATCCCCCTGTGTGAGATGAAAGAGATTGGAGTCTGAGTCTGAGAGACCAGAAAAGGTCTTTATTCCTTCTCATGAGAAAGGGCCCTGCCCCTGTCACTCAAATGGCATCTGCCAGGGAGCGCAACATATGGAAGCTCACAGGCTTCTCTTGTCCTGATCCTAACTCCACTTCTAACACCTGTCCTACCTCACCATTGGCTGGTGCAAAGCAGTCTCAATCCTTCATGATGTATTTCCTTTCACCAAATTTGGAAATGCCCAATCAGAAGTGGACTAGTATGGTTTTCTTTCAAACTTCTGGAAAATCATGAGTTATTCTGGAGACCAAACTGTTTTACAAAGTATGGAGAAGAGATAGGAATGTAACAAGGAATTAAAATAAATGAGAAAACTTCACTGTGAGTCATCTCTGCCACCCCCAATTGATGGGCATCACCTCAATTTATTTTAGAGTTTTCTAGACAAAGATACTGGAGTTCTTGACCGTTTCCTTCTCCAGCTCATTTCGCACACAATGAAATGGAGGCAAACAGGGTGAAGAAACTTGTGCAGGGTCACACAGCTAGTAAGTGTTTGGGGCCAGGTTTGAACTCAGGAAGATGAGTCTTTGTGATTCTAAGTGTAGTGCTTTGTGCACTATGACACCCCCAGTTGCCCTTCCCAATCTATACAATGAGGAAAATAATAATACCTTTCTCTCAGGATTGTCTTGAGGATCAAATGAACCAATATTTGTAAAGCCCTTTGTATACCTTAGAGCAGTGGTTCTCAACCTTCCTAATGCCATGACCCTTTAATAGTTGCATATGGGCATGTCTGCATGTGGGCAGACCCACCTGGAGACAGATAGAGGAGGTTCCTAAGACCATTGGAAATACGTGTTTTCTGATGGTCTTAGGCAACCCCTGTGACCCTTGTGAAAGGGTTGTTGGACCCATAGGTTGAGAACCGCTCCCTTAGAGGGTTACATAAATGCTGGTGACTATCTCATTCCTCTTGTCCTTGTCCCTTATTTGCTGGAGTTTCAAAGAGGCACACCTGGACATTCGTCTATCAGCTTTATTCCATAATCCTGCCAAATGGACCAACTCACCATTCCCCCAATGGGCATCACCTTCTCCACCTCCCTCCCTTTCTCTTGCCTCTGACCAGGGGAATCTTTGTCACCCATCAAGACCTAGCTAAAGAGCTTCTTTCGGGCAGCCTCCCCTGATCCCGGCTAGAAGTGACCCCCCCCACACACATCACCCAGCACTTTGTCTGCAACTGCTGGGGCTCAGGAGAGTTGCCTTTGTTTCTTTCTTATCTCTTCTGCACATCTCAAAGCCCACTGACATTAGGGACCCTTGCTCTTCTAACAAAGCACAGTGCCTTGCATGCAGGAGGTGCTTAATAAAGTCATTTAAAACACTTTGAATCAGAGAGGAGATATAGAATACCTCCTTGCTGATTAAATAATTGGTCAGTGAGCTCAGAACCATCTCCTTTGCCCTCCTTCATAATATCCCTTCTTAGAGATGCTGTCTCTTCCGGGAAAATGAAACTGAAAGCATTGTGTCTGGTGACTGCTGAAGGTAAAAAAAAAA
Organism: Pseudocheirus occidentalis; assembly: GCA_028646575.1. NCBI lineage: Eukaryota > Metazoa > Chordata > Mammalia > Diprotodontia > Pseudocheiridae > Pseudocheirus > Pseudocheirus occidentalis. Next base: position 378,386,204 of record CM053593.1, read on the forward strand.
ACAAAAAGAACACACAGTATCAGTGTAGGAACTGAACCAGATATAAGCCCTGAAGTCACAGTCTCAGTGTCTGTCCCTGCCTTTGAATCATTGAAAAGAAAGGGGTGTGTGAGTCCACGGGAGACGAGAGTATTTTCCCACTAACCCAAGAGGTAAGTCTGGAACTGGTTTCTCACTGAAGCAATTGATTGTTTCTTAGGATTTGGGGGATACAAGGGGTGAGAGAATCCAGTTAAGGTACCTGATTCCCCTTCCCAATCTCTCTGTAAAAGGTCCTACTACTGAGGAAAGGTACCCTGGGTGGGACAGGTCTGGGCTGATTGCCAGGATGGATCACACTGAGATATCAGGGATTCACCAGGACTTAAAGTACAGCAAATACTAGAAGTGAGCAAACCTTCCACAGCCTTCCCTGGCAGCCAGGAGACTTTTATCTGGATCCTTCCGGTACCAGGCATGTCCAGATGGTACCAAAATTGGCAGGCAGAGAGAACGCTTTACAACTCATTTTCTAGTCTCCACAGAAATGGAGATAGAGTCAGTAATCTTCTGTAAATAAAAATGTAACCTTGGTTAGAGGCAGGCACTTTGGGGAATGCCAGGATATGAGATGAAACTTGGCAGGGCTTCAAAGAGGCAGGTCTTTAGGGGTAAGAATTCTAAATGACTGCTTTCTTCCTCTCCGGGTGACCCCCTTTAAACTTAAGAAGTAGCTTGGCTGCTATTCAACTGCATCTATGCCTAATATGTCCAGCCAAACAGAACCATTCTATCCCCCCTCCTCCTCCCCTAAAGGGGATTCTCACCCGTCTGTCTTCCCTCACACTGTTTTCAATGCCTGCTCCCTTCCTCCAACCAACTCCCCCCCACCACGGGCTGATTTCCCATCCATCCCTTCCAGCCCATCTCAAATTCCACTGCCAGATGTTCCCAGATGTTCCAACCCTGATGTTTCCCCCACACTCACACACCCCTTGCATTCTACCAATCTTCCTCTCTGGATCACTTTGCTTTGTCATTCTCTAAATACACTTTGGTTGAGAAGTGGAAGACACATCAGGGAGTCATCTGATCAATAGTTTTTTTTCTGGTTGTTTGATATATGAGTTAGTAAGTGAAAGAATAAGAAGAAAGAAAATGGGAAAAGAGGAAGCAAAAGGGTAGGAAAGAAAGGGGCAGGACCACTCAGAGTCCCAGAGGGTCTTTGCCCCATGTCCTAATCTGCCCCCTCTATCTCTGTTTTTATCTCTTTCTCAACTTAGTGTAGCTTTACTTCTTATAAAAATCTGAAGTTAAGCCCCCTAGATTGGGCATTTCTACATACAAAATAGAGCAAAAAAGAGCATTTATGACCATGTATCTCCATTTCATACCAGTTTTAGAAAAAGCATACAAGAAAGTCAACCAGGTACTTTCCAAACAATCCTTCTCTAGTGATCCCTGCACTCTTGAAAATGTTTCAATGGCCTTCCTCCTTTGTATTTTCAATCTTTTTCTATTTTTCAGAGAGTCTCTCACTTGGTAAGGTTTGGCACTATCTTCTCTAAGAGTTTCGTCCTCCTTCAAATTCTTCCACAACTTGGATTTGACTTTTTAAACTTCATTTTTATTAAATTTGAATTTTATTTTTTTTAATTAAAATTTTTTTCAAAAGAAAACTGCTTTCTCTCCCTCCCACCTTCCCTGTCACCTCCATTAAGCAAGAAAACCAGCCCCTTGTTACAAGGGTTTTGCGTAATAAGGCAAAAAAAAAAAAGCCCTGCATGGGCCACATTCATAATTATATAGTATCAATATATGTGTGTATATGTATATATGCATGTGCATATACATACATACATCTCTTGTATATGTACTCACATAAATCCTACTATACATATGTGCAAACATATGTGTATGTATACATATATGAATTGTTATATAAAACTGTATATTATATTTGTATGTGTGTATGTGTGTATATAGATGCACGCACATATATTCTGAATCCTTTACCTCCCTAACAGGAGGTGGGTAGCATGCTTCATCATGCATGCTCTGGAATCATGTTTAGTGTAGTTCTAGAGTCTAAGTTGTTTTTCTTTACAATATTCTTATTTTTTAAAGTCTTTATATTGTTTTAATTTGTTTAAATCGGCTCTCTCATCCTCCTACCTCCCCAACCTAATTGAGCTTAGCACTATTCTCTCCCTTAACCTATTAATTCCTCTTCTTGCTTCTCCCCTTTCCCTCCTATTTACCTGTTGAATCAAATATATGCCTATAGCCAGCATGTGTGTGTGTGTGTGTGTGTGTGTGTGTGTGTGTGACCTGAGCCTCAGAAACAGAAGTCAGGACTCAGTAAAGATTTTGATGTGCCCCCGCAGGTGTGTGCGGCCTGAAAAAGCTGGAGCCCTGGGGAACACACTTTAAAAGACTCTTGTCTGAAATTCTGACTCCAACCAGGCTTTTTGCCCCCCAAACTTCAAATACTTAAAGAAGACAAGTCTCTTATTACATCGGCCCTGTTGATGGGGTGTTGGGGTGTCTAGATTTGTAACATCAGTTGCAACTTCAGTTGTAAAGTTACACCTCCCCCAGCCATAAAACCATTAACTCTGCCTCCTCCCTGAGTAGCCCTCTGCTTAGCTGCCATTAGCCCTGCTTGTTACAATAACAAGCCATTCCTATGAATCCTTCACCCAACCATCTATAAGCAATTAGAGAAATGTAAAGCTCCCTTGTTCCAGTGGTCAGTCGCACCTATGAATCCTTCAGTGCACTATCAGTAAGCTAACTCCTCTCCAATTAGGCACATCCTGGATCCCCAGTTAGTCTAGCTTCCAACATTCATCTTGTCAAACAGGACACTAATGGGGAACAGATTGGGCACCTCTCAGTCAGAACTGACCTCGAGTTGACTTAGGTGACGTTTCAAGGCAAAATCCACACCTCCCGGTAGGTCCCTCCCTCCCCCCCATCCTGGGCTTTTTCCCAGTGAATTATGGGCAATATGCCTGCACAGTAGATATGAAAAGTGCATGGCCCTTTGAGCACTGACCACTCCTTAACTCCTCCCTAAAACCACCCTTATTTACCTAGTTAGCATAATTGATACCGATTTATGTTATTATGGCTATACAGTCTGTGTTTCTTTGTCCTGCACTTTGGCAGGCTTCCGAAGCCCTCCTGCTCGATGAATAGCGTAACAATAAACTTTTACAATCATTAAATGGAGTTAGTGGTTCTTTCCTGAACTATCCTCTCACTCACGTCTCCGCACACACCTGAGGCTGGACCTTGGGTGGGCCTGCAACATGTGTGTTCTCCCTTCTTTGAACCAGTTTACATGAGAGTGATGTTCAAGTGTCAAATGCTCCCTCTCCACTCTCCTCCTTGTTCACACTGATGTCTGCTTTCGAGACCATTTTCCCTCACCTTCCTTTGTTGCCCACTCTAGTGATGTTCCCTTCTCTTTCCACTGTTGAGGTCATTGACACACATCAGAACCACTCTGAGACCTTGCCTAATTGGGACTCCCTCTGTGACACCCGATGATGACAGGGTTCAGGGGGAGGGGGATATATATCATCTCCCCATATTTGAATGCAAGCGGTTTATCTTTAATCCTTTATTGTTATTCTTTCACTTAACTTTTTGTGTTTTTCTTCACTTTTGCTTTTGAACTCCTGAGTTTCTCTTTAACTGTGGGCTTTTTCACAAGCATGGAAATCTTCTGTTTCATTAAAGGTCCATTTTGCCTTGTAGCATTCTACTTGGTTTCTCTGGATAGGTAATTCTCAGCTGTAAGCCCATATTCTTTGCCCTTTGGAATGTGATATTCCAGGTTCTTCACTTCTTTATAATTGTGGCTGTGAAATCATGTGAAATTCCTGCCTGGGGCTCCTTGGCTGCTTGCAATATTTTTTCTTTGACCTGCAAGCTCTGGATTTTGGCTATGATGTTCCTGGAAATTTTCATTTTGGGGTTTCCTTCAGGAGGTGACCAATGTATTCTTTCTATTTCCAATTGGCCTGCTGGTTCTAAGAACTCTGGGTAGTTTTCCTTTTAAAATTCCTTGAAATAGGATGTCATCTCTTTTTTTTGGTCATGTTTTTTAGAAAGTCCAATGATTCTTAAATTTTTTTCTCCTTGATCTGTTTTCCAGGACAGCTGTTTTTGCCACGAGGAGCCTACATTTTCTTCTGTTTTTGTTTTTGGTTTCTTTTAACTTTTTTTTAGGGGGCAAGGCAATTGGAGTTAAGTGACTTGCCCAAGGTCACATAGCTAGTTAAGTATCAAGTGGCTAGATTTGAACTCAGGGCCTCCTGACTCCAGGGTCATTTCTCTATTTACTACGCCACCTATCTGCCCTTTTAAAAAATAAATTATTTTTGTCTATTTCATTAAATATTTCCCAATTACATGTAAAAATTTTTTAATTTTTTTTTAAAAAAGCAGCTTTCATTTTTAAAAATTTTGAGTTCCAAATTCTTTTACTGCCGCTTGCCACTCCCTCCTCTTTGAGAAAGTAAACAATTTGATTTCAATTATAAATGTGAGGTCATGCAAACCCTATTTCCATATTAGCCATGATGCAAAAGAAACACAAAAGAAAAATAAAAGAAAGGTTTTTTTTTTTAAAGTATGCTTCACTCTGAATTCAGAGTTCATCAGTTCTCTCTATGGAATGAATAGCATTCTTTCATCATGGTTCTTTTGGAATTGTCTGGGATCATTTTCTTGATCTGAGTAGCTAAGTCTTTCACAGTTGATAGTCCTGACAATATTGCTGTTACTGTATATAATGTTCTCCTGATTCTGCTCACTTTACTTTGCATGACTTTCCATGTTTTTCTGAGTGTGCCTTGCTCATCATTTCTTATAGCACAATAGTATTCCATCACAATCATATACCACAATTTATTCAGTCAATTGATGAACATCCTCTCAATTCCAATTCTTTGCCACCACAGAACAGAGGTACTACATATCTTTTTGTACAAATAAGTCCTTTTACATTTTCTTTGATCTCTTTGGGATACAGACCTCATAATGGTATTGCTGTATCAAGATATGCACAGTTTAATAGTTTTTTGGGAGTACTTCCAACTTGTTTTCCAGAATGGTTGTACTAGCTCATAACTCCAACAGCACATTAGTGTCCCAATTTTTCTACATTCCCCCAGCATTTGTAATTTTCTTTTTTTGTTCTGTTAGCTAGTCTGATAGGTATTAGGTGGTAACTCAGAGATGTTTTAGTTTGTATTTATCTGATCAATAGTGATTTAGAGCATTTTTCCATGTGACTATTGACAGCTTTGATTTCTTCATCTGAAAATTCGCTGTTTGTATCCTTTGACCATTTATCAAATAGGAAATAACTCTTATCGTTATAAATTTGACTCAGTTCTCTATATATTTGATCAATGAGAACTTTATCAGAGAAACTTGTTGCAAATATTTTTTCTGAGCTTTCTGCTTTCCTTATAGTTTTAATGGCATTGGTTTTGTTTGTGCAAAACCTTTATAGTTTAATGTAATCAAAATTATTTATTTTACATCCTGAACTGCTCTCTATTTCTCATTTGGTGATAAATTCTTTCTTTATCCATAGATCTGACAGGTAAAAATATTCCATGCTCCTCAAATTTGCTTAAGATATCAGCCTTTCCATCTAAATCATTTATCCATTTTTAACCTTTTATTGGTATACAGTGTGAGATGTTGGTTTATGCCTAGTTTCTGCCAAGCTGCTTTCCAGTTTTCCTAGTAACATTTGTTAAATAGTGAGTTTTGTTCCCCAAATTTGAATCTTTGGGTTTATCAAGCACTAGATTGCTATGGTCATTTACTAATGCACATTGTGTACCTAATCTATTCCACTGATTTGCCACTTTTTTTTTAGCCAGTGTCATATTGTTTTGATGATTATTACTCTGAAATACAGCTTGAGATCTGATACTGTTAGGCTACCCTCTTTCACATTTTTCCCCATTCATTCCCTTGATATTCTTGTTTACATGGCTCTTTATACAATTAATACAATTAATATAATATAATATAATAATATTATACAATTAATCTAATACAATTTCATTGTATTAGAATTTGAAAAGAATGCATTTAATAGTTCCACTTTCCTGCTTTTGGTTGTGAGGTTTTTATGTCCTAATACACGATCAATTTTTGTGTCAGTGCCATATACTACCAAAAAAGAGGTACATTCCTTTCTATTCCTATTCAGTTTTCTCCAAAGGTCTATCAAATCTAACTTTTCTAAAATTCTTTTTGTCTCCTTAACTTTTCTTTTCTTTCTTTGTTTCTTTGTTTCTTTCTTTTTCTTTCTTTCTTTCTCTCTCTTTTCTTCTCTTCTTTCTCTCTCTCTCTCTCTCTCTCTCTCTCTCTCTCTCTCTCTCTCTCTCCTGTTTTTGGTTAGATTTATCTGGTTCTGAGCAGGAAATGTTGAGCCCCTGCCTGGTATGGTTTTACTATCTATTTCCTCTTGTGGCTCATTTAATGTTTCCTTTAGGGATTTGGATGCTATGCCATTTGGTGCATATATGTTTAGTATTGATAGTACTTCATTGTCTATGGTTCCTTTAACAAGATGTAGCCTCCCTGCTTCCCCTTTTTAATTAGATCTATTTTTGCTTTTTCTTTGTTTGAATTCATGATTACTATGCCTACTTAATTTTTTTTAATTTTCAGACAAATCTTTTTATTTTTTGTTTATTTTTAGTTTTTAACATTCATTTCCACAAGGTTTTGAGTTACAAAATTTCTCCTGTCTTTCCCCTACAAACCACCCCCAAAATAGTGATCCTACTGAATACCCCTTTCCCCAATTTGCTCTCTCTGATATCCTCCCCCATACTCCCTCTGACTTTCTAGTAGGGCAAGATGGATTTCTATACCCCAGTGCCTATATATCTTATTTCCAAGTTGCATGTAATAATAATAATAATAATAATTTGTTTTAACATTTGATTTTACAACTTTGATATCCAAATTCTTTCACTTCTTCCCTCATTACCCACCACTACTGGGAAGATAAGCAATTCAATATAGGTTGTACATGTGTAGTTATGCAAAATATTTCCATAATAGATATATTGTGAAAGGCTGACTATTCTACCCTCCATCTCATCCCACCCCCTACTTATTCTATTTTCTATTTTGACTCTGTCCCTTTTTAAAAGTGTGTGCTTTTAACTGCCCTTCCCCCAAATCAGCCCTCCCTTCTATCATCCCCCCTCTTATCCCCTATCCCCCTACTTTCCTGTAGGGTAAAATTTAGTGTGTATGTTATGCCTTCCTTAAGCCAAATTTAATGAGAGTAAGGTTAACCCATTCCCTTTTGGCTTCCTGTTCTTCTCCTCCATTGTAACAGTTTTCTCTTGCCTCTTTTATGTGAGATAATTTACCCTATTCTATTTCTCCCTATCTCCTTCTATCATTGCATTCCTCTCTCACCTCTGAATTTTATTTTTTAGATATCATCCCTTCTTATTCAACTAATCATGAGCCCTCTGTCTATGTATACATGTACACATATATACATACACTCACATAAGTATTTATATGCACATATACCTTCCTATATAAACATATATGTGAATGTACACATATGTATATATTCCCTTCAATTATCCTCATACTGAGAAAAGTCTCATGAGTTACAATTATTGTTTCTCCATGTAGGAATGTGAATAGTTCAACTTTGATAAGTTCCTTATGATTTCTTTTCCCTGTTTACCTTCTCATGCTTCTTGTATTTGAATGACATATTTTCTACTCAACTATGGTTTTTTCATCAAGAATGCTTGAAATTTCTCTATTTCATTGAATGGCCATATTTTCCCCTTAAACATTATACTCAGTTTTGCTGGGTACAGGTGATTCTTGGTTTTAATCCTAGCTCCTTTGACCTCTGGAATATCATGTTACAAGCCCTTTGATCCCTTAATGTAGAAGCTGCTAGGTCTTGTGTTATCCTGATTGTGTTTCCACAATACTCAAATTATTTATTCCTGCCTGCTTGTAATATTTTCTTCTTGACCTGGGAACTCTGGAATTTGGCTATGATATTCCTAGGAGTTTTCTTTTTGGGATCATTTTGAAGAGGTGATTGGTGAATTCTTTCAATTTCTTTTTTGCCCTCTGGTTCTAGAATATCAGGGCAATTTTCCTTGAGAATTTCTTGAAGGATGATTTCTAGATTCTTTTTTTGATCATGGCTTTCAGGTAGTCCAATAATTTTTAAATTATCTCCCCTGGATCTATTTTCCATGTCAGTGAATTTTCCAATGAGATATTTCACATTGCCTTCTATTTTTAATTTGTTTGGAACTGTTTTATAGTATCTTGATTTCTTATAAAGTCATTATCTTCCATTTGCTCCAATCTAATTTTGAAGGAATTATTTTCTTCAGTGAGCTTTTGGAATTCCTTTTCCATCTGGCAAATTCAGCTTTTTAAGGCATTCTTCTCCTCATTGGTTTTTTGGACCTCTTTTGCCATTTGAGTTAGTCTATTTTTTAAGGTGTTATTTTCTTCAGTCAGGTTGTTGACTTGCTTTTAATGATTTTCTCACATCATTTTCATTTCTCTTTCCAATTTTTCCTCCATGTCTCTTACTTGATTTTCAAAATCCTTCTTGAGCTTCTCCATGGCCTGTAACCAGTTCATATTTTTCTTGGAAGCTTTTGATGTAGTAGTTCTGACTTTGTTGTCTTCCTCCCATTCCATGCTTTGATCCTTTTTGTCCCCCAAAAAGGAATCTAATGTTTGATTACTCTGCTTGCTTTGTTTCCTCTGCTTGCTCATGTTGCCAGTAAATTACTTGACTTTTGAGCTCTTTGTCATGGTGGAACTCTGCTTCCAGAGGGGAGAGCTTTGTCTCAAATTGCTGGGGTTTTTCAGCTGCCAGAGCTATTAGAAGGGCACCCACTGTGCAGCCCCCACAAGCTCTGGCCCACTGGCCACACACACCAGGACCTTCACCTAAGACAGTTATCTATATCCAAACACGTTAAAACAACAGCAGTTACCCTCTGAATGGTTGCTTGTTCCCCCTACAATCTGCAGGCCAGGAGCTCCATAGGCAACCATTGCTGGTAGTGGCTATAGCCACCACAACTCCACCTCCTTTTGCCTTAGGGCCAGGGGGCAGCTGCGCCCTTCCTTTCCAACAAAGTTCCTGACTGACCTTTAACTTTTTCTTTGGTCTTTGGTTCTTTGGGGCCTCCCTGAGACCCAAACTGCACAGCTCATGCGGACTGTGCTCTACTCCCTCTGCGCTATGATGGACCCTTCCTGTAGGCCTGCTGGGCTGCCTTTAGTGGGAAATTTGTTTTTCTCTGTCACTTTGTGGGCTCTGTAGCTCTAAAGTTTGTTTAGAGTCATGTTTTATACGTATTTGAAGTGGTTGTTGGGGGAGCTCAGAGAATTTCCTGATTCTGTCTACTTTTTTGTGAACTTCATTTGAAGCATAATAGATTCTGCATCAGCCTCTTCCCTTTACTCTTTGTGTGTGTGTCTTTCTGCTTCAATTGTGTTTTTTGGAAACAATATATTATAGGATTCTGTTTTTTAAACCACTTTGCTACCTGCTTCTATTTTATGAGTGAGTTCAGCACATTCAAACTCATAGTTATGATGACTAATTGTGTATTTCCATCCATCATATCTTTTCCTGTAATCACCACTTAGTCCCACCACTGGTGTTTTCATCCACGTGGGCTCCAGGCCAATTTCCTCCCCCATGTCACAGATCCCTCTCTTTCTCTCATGCCTTATGTTGTCTTGGGCTGGAAGAATGTCTCACTCTGACCTTTTGTTAACTCTGCTACTCCAGAATTTGATTTGAGGCATTTCTTTCATGTTGTTTGGAAGGGAATTTTTGGATCTCTGCTGCACCACCTTGACTCTAACCCTAGACTTTGCTTCAGCATTTCTTGTTGTCTCATGAGGTGATTGGCTTCTATTTGGTCCATCCTAATTTTCAGGGCTTTTTTTTTTGCTTTGGGCAAAGTTTTGTACCTCTTGTGCCAAACTGTCAACTTCCTTTCCAATTCTTTGTTCCATAGCTCTCATTTCTTTTCAACTTTTTTCCTCAAGCACTATCATTCTATTTATAAAAAACATTTTAAATTCTTTTTTAAAAAAACCTCTTGTTTGATCTCTTCCAACAATCTTAACTGAGCAAGAGCCCAAGCTATGTTTTCCTCAGAGGCAATACATAATTTTAAGTCATTCTCTTTTTCTGGATTTGTGTCTTGAGGATCCCTCCACCATAGCAGCTTGTTATGGCAGAATTCTTTATTTGCTTGCCCATTCTTCTTCTTCATGACTTCAGACTTGATGCATGGGCTGGGATTTGTCACACTTCAGGAAGGAAGATCTGGACTGGTTTTCTTGCTGCTCTCTTTGGGTACTGGATGCTGTGGTATCCAAAAATCTCAGGAACAGCTTGAGGACATGAAAGTTTTCAATATTCCCTGAGTAGTCTAATCTAGGGCAGGCTGCCCCCATTCTAAGCTCTGCAAGTTCTTGACTTGAGTTTAGATCTGAGCAACAGTAGACTGGGGCTGCACTCAACCCCATCAGCCACCTGGAAAGTTCTCTTGGTTCAGAGTTATAGAAGTGTAGGTTCCCCTTTGGTTTGGAATTTCTACCTTGGTTATTTCTCTGTGGGCTGTGATAAATACTGGAACTGAGACCTAGCTTTCAACCTTGAGTCTGATCCACATTGTTGCTGCAGCTATTGACTTCTGAATTTCCTCAGTATGCAGTCCAAGGCCTCCCCACCTGGGGAAACCACCCCTCTGTTCAGATCTTCTCCTCAATCCACAGTTGTCACTCATAAGTAGGTGGTGGGTTACAAAGCAGTCAACCCAAACTGGTCCCTGTAGGTGCTCTGTTATAGATCTGGTTGCGCCCCAGAATGAGTATGAGACCTTCTCTTGCACAGCCTCTCTCTGGGTGCTGGAATGCTTCACCCTAGTATGCTCTTGGCCTGACACCCCCAGTGTCTGAAGACCTGTCTATGTGTTCTCCCTATGCTGATGTGGGCTGGAAAAATGACTCACTATGGACTTTTTTTTTTGCTTTTTGGAGGGGGGAAGGCAGGGCCATTGGGGGTTAAGTGACTTGCCCAAGGTCACACAGCTAGAACGTGTTAAGTGTGTGAGGCTGGATTTGAACTCAGGTCCTCCTGACTCAAGGGCTAGTGCTCTATTCACTGCACCACCTAGCCACCACTCTCACTATGACTTCTTCTGAATTTCTGCATCAAGATTTAGGTTGGTGCATCTTCTATATCTATTTGAGGGAGTTTGTGGAGGGGAAATCACTACATTGCTTCTAATATTCTGCCATCTTGACTCAACTCCATTTTATGAAATTCTTAAGAAATGCTTATGTACTTGACTTTGGGATGTGTTACCAAGTACAACTGTAGAACCATAAGGCTAGAAGAGTATTCTCCTTTCTACTCTTCTCTCCTGCGTGACTCAGTCCACCGGAGCTAATGAAAACCACCACCAAAATGCACTGACCACTTACAAAGTACAAAATGAAGGCTAAAGAAGAGCATAAAACACACCAAATTGAGGGAAACAGATTAATACTATAAGAGAAAAACCTATAATTTATGGCAATAAACGATTATATCTTCCAGAGGGAAAGACATCTGAGTCTGGTAGCTTTTGTGTCAGCTAGTTCTAAAGGTCACTTTGGTGGCCTGCTCTCCTTCGCCTTTCTTACTCTTTCCTTCCTTCACAGATCTTCACTGACCAGTCATGGGCCATTCATCTTCTTTACCTTCTGAAGAAAAACCAAAGAATTTGGCCTCAAATACGAAACGTGATCGTAATAATGCAGAATCTAGTGTGATAGGTTTCCTGACTCAAGAAAAAATTAATTCCATCAAATCGACCCTGCAGCAGGGGAAACTTGAAGAAACAATATCTATAATCACAACGATGATTGAAGACATAGACAATGCCTCCCTGAACATTGCACTGACAGGGGAATCCGGTGCAGGGAAGTCTACTTTCATCAATGCCTTCCGGGGGATAGGGCACGAAGATGAGGCTGCTGCTAGAACTGGGGTCGTGGAGACAACCACAGACATTACTTGTTATGAACACCCAGAGTTTCCTAATGTCAAGCTATGGGACCTGCCAGGCATTGGAACCCGTAATTTCCAACCAGAGAGTTATCTAGAACAAGTGAACTTCAGTCGCTATGATTTCTTCCTTATCATTTCCTCATCAAGATTTCGAGTCAATGATGTGAAGCTTGCCAAGAAGATCAGAGAGATGGGGAAGAAGTTTTACTTTGTTAGAAACAAAGTGGACCTTGATTTGTATAATGAAAAGAAGTCCAAGCCCAACACCTTCATGGAAGAGAATGTTCTGCAGACGATACAAAAGAACTGCCAACAACATCTTCAGGACATAGGGATTGAAGAGCCACAAGTCTTTTTGATTTCCAGCTTTGAATTAGAATCCTATGATTTCCCCAAATTGAAGGATGATTTTGCAAAAGAGCTTCCAGAACACAAACGCCATGTCTTTTTTCTGTGCCTTCCCAATATTTCTGAGAACATAATTGACCAAAAGAAAGCTTGTGTTCAGGAAAGAATCTGGCTGGAGGCCTTGAAGAGTGGTGCGTGGGCCTTTGTGCCTTTGGTGGGTGTCCTTAAAGAAGATGATATTGCCCTTTTAGAGAAGCATTTGACTAATTATCAAAGAATATTTGGAGTAGATGATGCAACTCTCCTTAAGATTTCTCAGTCGCTCAATAAGTCTTTGGAAGAGGTAAAGGCCCTTCTCGAGTCTCCACATCTGTTGACAATTGAGAAGGATAAAAACATCAGTGAGAAACTTTTGAGGGGTATTGAGATATTCTGCTCAGTGAACGGAGGTCTATTTGCCTCAGGTTTCTACTATAGAAAGAGTTATTATACACACTTGTACTTCCTTGAGACAGTGGCCAATGATGCCAAAATTCTCCTCAGCAAACTGTGTTCTTCTGTTTGAGGAATACTGGACAAACATTGGCCTTCCAGCAATATAGAGGAGTAGGTGGGCATAGAGCAATGACCTTTAGCAAAGCAGACAAGGCCCACTCCCCTCCATACCTGTTAATGCTAATTTGAGTAGAATTTTAATGGAAGGAAAACATAAAAAACCCTGATCGTGCATTAAGCCACTAACTGCCCTCTTCAGATTTCATTTCCCTTATATGGCTTTGTTGATTATTCATACATAATACGCACTTAATAAATAGTTGTTATAAGAAATGATGAGAGACCCAATTGATAAATAGTCAAAGGATATGAACAGATTATTTTCAGACGAAGAAATTAAAGTTATCTATAGTCATATGAAAAGATGCTCTAAAGCACTATTGATTGGAGAATTGAAAATTAAAACAACTCTGAGTTACCACACTACATCTGTCAGAACGGCTAAGATGACAAAGCAGGAAAATGATAAATATTGGAGAGGATGTGGCAAAATTGGAACACTGTTGCTTTATTGGTGGAGTTGTGAACCGATTCAACCATTCTGGAGAGCAGTTTGGAACTAGGCCCAAAGGGCTATAAAACTGTGCGTATTCTTTGATCCAGCAGAATTGGAAATTGAGGGGATTCCCGTCAATTGGTGAATGACTGAACGGGTTGTGGTATATGAAAGTAATGGAATACTATTGTTCCATAAGAAATGGTGAGCGGGCAGATTTCAGAAAAACCTGGAAAGACTTGCATGAAGCAATGCTGAGTGAAGGGAGCAGAACCAAGAGAACACTGTACACAGTAACAGCAACATTGCACAACCACCAGCTTTGTTAGACTTAGATTTTCTTAGCAATGCAATGATCTAAAACAATTCTGAAAGACTCATGATGGAAAATGCCGTCCACATCCAGAGAAAGACCTATGGGGTCTGAATGCAGATTGAACCATACGATTTTCTCTTTCTTGTGGTTCTTCCGTTTTGTTCTGATCCTTCTTTTACAACGTGACTAATGTGGAAATGTGTTTAATATAATCATATATGTATAACTTATATCAGATTGCATTCTGTCTTGGTGAGGAAGGACAGAAGAAAATTTAGAACTCAGAATCTTATAAAAGTGAATGTTGAAAACTAAAAATAAATAAATTAAAAATAAAAATGAGGGAGGTATTTTCAGAATAACCTGGGCAAGATTATATAAACCGATGCAAAGTGCTGTAAGCAGGACCAGGAGAACACTGTACACAGTAACAGCAACATTGTATCATATCAACTGTGAATGACTTAACTACTTGGATCAAGAAAATGATCCAAGACAATTTTAGACCCATGATGAAAAATGCTCTTCACCTCCAGAGAGGATAGATGAACTCTGAGTGCAAATTGAAGCATAATTTTTTGGGTATATTTTTCTTGGTTTTTTTTTTTAACAACATGGCTCATATGGACATATATTTTGCATGATTTAACATGCATAATTGATCTCATATTATTTTTCTTCTCAAAGAAGGAAGGAAGGGCTTGAGGTAGGGAGAGAATTTGAAATTCAAAAAAAATTTTTTCAATGCCAAAAATTAAAAAAATACTTTTTTTTTTTTTGGAGAGGGGAAGGCAAGGCAATTGCGGTTAAGTGACTTTCCCAATGTCACAGGGCTAGTAAGTGTTAACTGTCTGAAGCTGGATTTGAAATCAGGTCCTCCTGACTCCAGGGCTGGTAGTCTATTCACAAAAAATATACATTTTGCTTTGCCTTGTTGCATTACTATTATCCTTACTTTATTCCTTCATAGGCAAACAATTTCTTTTAATAACTTTTATTGATAATTTTTATTTTGACATGATCCACATTTCCCAATATGTCCCTTCCCACTTCCCCCCCACCCCCTGAGAGCCATACTTTGTAACCTAGAATGAAAAAGAACAAAAAGAAACAAAGTTCAGTAAAACTAATTAAAATACTTTTTAAATGTAAGTTTGGGTAAACACTTGCTGCATCTGGTATAAATAAGAGTTAGTGTTATTCACTTATGCTATGGCACTCATAACCATGAAGAAAGGCTAGTCATTGATACCTTGATGTTATCTTGTGACCCAAGGTCAATATGAGTCAGATGAGAAGGCCATTGAGGCCCCTTCCAAGTGTGGAATTCTATAAATACAGTGGACATTTATAACTAATTTCAATAACTCAAGGGTTAACTTTTAGTTCTCTCGTGGTGAAAGTCCCTGAGTCCTGGGACCAAAGTGAAAACAGAATTATGTCCAGTTTTATTTGCAACATTGTTTTTGAACTGTATGTGACCTTAAGGAGTGTCTAATATGACCATATAATTACACAGATGAGGAAACTGAGGTCCAGAGGG
This sequence comes from Pseudocheirus occidentalis, assembly GCA_028646575.1. Classification (NCBI taxonomy): domain Eukaryota; kingdom Metazoa; phylum Chordata; class Mammalia; order Diprotodontia; family Pseudocheiridae; genus Pseudocheirus; species Pseudocheirus occidentalis. The sequence continues at coordinate 378,401,577 of CM053593.1, forward strand.
ACCAAGACCCCACTGAAAGGCCAGAATCATTAGTAAAAGTGAGATGTCTTAATTGTAGTCATTCAGTCAACAAACACTTATTAAGTATTTTCTATGTGCCAGGCATTGGTTAAGTACTGGAGATGCAAACAAAGACAGTCCCTGCCCTCAAGGAACTTACACTTTAATGAAGGAAGATATCACACACACACACACACACACACAAACACACACAAACACACACACAACCAAAATTGAAAAGATTTGAGATGGGAGGGAGGCTAGGGAAGAGCAGGATGGAGTCCAGTTCAAGGAATGCGAGGTCTTGGGAAATGAAGAGATGGTCGTTCTTGGAGCTCTCTTTAAATAGGGGTTTGGGGAGGAGTTCTTTCCTCTACCCTTCAGCCCTCCAATCAGAAGGACATGAGGTCCTAACGATGAGGTGTAGGCTCTGGGGCCCCCCTTGAGCTCTCCTTGAATCTTTGAGATACAGGCTCTGGGAAACCCCTTGAAGTCTGATTGAATCTTCCCACTTGATGAGGAATTTGCAGAGGCCATAAGTATTTCACTGTGGCTGGGCCCAAACCTCTGTTACTAGCCTGGCCCTCCATAGTCTATCTGCTTCCCACCCTGGAACCTATCAACATATCAATCCACTCTTGCATTGACTTCATTGACTCCTCCTGAAAACCCTCCCCAAACTCCTCCTCTAGACCACCCCTAGATTCCTCTGTATATAAGAATCCCATCTTCCCTCTATGTCGTGTGAGAGCACCATAGAATAGCCTAGCACAGATACCTAGGCTCCTTAAGAGTCTACTTGATATGGCAAACTTTCAATAAACTTTGTTTTTCTTTGGCTGAAAAGACTTCAGTGGCATTCTTTCTGCAGATCCAAACTTTTTGGTATTTTTGGGGTCTCAGGCAACCCTAACCCTCTTTGGGTAACCTCTTCACTAATGTGTTGGTGAGATATTGGTACCAGAGCTGATGCAATCTCCTTGATGATGAGTTTCCTTGAGAGAAATTTCTGGGAGAATGGTGGGTTCTAATCCAGTGATTTTTCTCACATCTAACATTAAAAATCTTTCTACAATGGCACAACTGAATCAATCTGTCTTTTTTTCTTGCCCTCTCAGGTCCCTTTATAATTTGACATCATGGAGGTTTTGAGTACTTCCCTCAATGACAAGAATCTTCAGAGCTTAGCCTCCAACTTTACACCATATTATAAAATGGTAACCAATACATATAGTAGCCTCTTGCCTGAAGATACTCTTACCTGGATCCAGTTGGCCTTGAAGGAGGGAAGACTAGAAGAGGCAGCTTCCAGGATTCAAGAGACACTGACAGCATCAGAAAATGCCCCCTTGAGTATTGCTGTGATAGGGGAATCTGGGTCTGGGAAATCCACTTTCATCAATGCCCTTCGAGGAATCGGACATGAGGAAAAGGACTCTGCAAGCACTGGGGTAGTAGAGACCACTATGAAGGCTACTCCCTATGAGCACCCTAAGTATCCTAATGTGAAGCTATGGGACTTGCCAGGCATTGGGACCCCTGATTTCAGTCCTGAGACTTATCTGAACCAAGTGCAGTTCGACCAGTATGATTTCTTCATCATCCTTTCTGCTTCAAGATTCACAGCCAATGATGTGAAGCTGGTCCAGGAGATAAGACTGAGGAAAAAGAAATTTTACTTTGTTAGAACCATGGTAGATATAGATTTGTATAATGAAAGGAAGTCGAAACCCAAGTCTTTCTCTAAGGAGAGAATTCTGCAGAGGGTTAGAGATTACTGTCTGCAAAACCTCTACCTTGAAGGTCTGAGTGAGGCACAAGTCTTCTTAGTCTCTAACTTTGATTTATCTGATTATGACTTCCTCAAACTGGAGGAAAGACTATTAGAAGATCTCCCAGCTCACAAACGCCACACTTTTTTGCTGGCCCTACCTGATGCTTCTGAGGCTGCAATTGAGAGGAAAAAGGCTGCCCTACAAGAAAAGATCTGGCTGAAGGCCTTGAAGACTGGTATTTGGGCCGCTATTCCATTAGCAGGCTTCGTTATTAATGACTTAGATACATTGGATAAGTGTTTGAAAGATTATCGAAGTGTTTTTGGGGTGGATGATGCATCTCTTCTCCGGGTGGCACAGAAGTTAGAAAGACCAGTGGAGGAGATCAAGGCCACCATGAAATCTCTGGATTTGACAGCACTTATTAAGGAGAAAAGTGCATTTGAAAAGCTCCTAAAATTGGCTGAAGGCTTTTGTTCTGCAAACGGAGGCATCTCAAGTGCTGGCTTCCATTTTGGAAAGACCTACTACCTCCACTTGCACTTCCTTGATGTTGTGGCTGATGATGCCAAAGTCCTCTTCAGGAAAATTTTAGGAGACCCTTTTTGAGTAAGATGATGGTGAGAGAAGAGAACAGCAGGGGATTACTATGGCACAGAGATGACTAGTGAACACTTGGTTCTAGAATCCCATCCTCCATGATCCCATTGTTGTGCCTAAACCCAAATCCTGAGGTCACCTGCCCACCACCTGATTTGTGGCCCACCTGTGGCCCGCCATTAAGCCCTTTTTAATTTTTGCATTTGTCCCTATTCTCTGTCATAGCTGGAAACTGCTTAAGGCAAGTCTGGGCAAAGTTGCTCAAGGCATAGCCCCCTGCCCCCTACTTCCTCAAATTAGCATTTTGCATATTTTTCTTTATGGTGTACTGTACAAGGATCAGCCTGGGGTTATGGGGCAAGCCTGAGACCACCCTGTCCTGTTCCATTTGAGCCTGTTCTACCTGAGACCACCCTGTCCTGTCCTGCTGATCAAGCAGGGTCCCTGCACCCTATGCCCAGAACATGACCCTGGCCTGTTCTGGGGAATTCCAGTCCCCTTCCCCATGACCCTGCACCCTGCTCTGGAAAGTGCTGACTATGGCCCTCCACCCTGTGCCCTCCACCCTGTTGTAGGAAGGACCCTTATGTCACCTCAAGGTTGCACCCTTGTACCCTTTCGCCATATTCCTTAAATTAGCCCTGAATTATAGATCTAACCAATCACCAGCTCTTTTAGCTTCTGTACATTGCTTTTGCTAGCTCCTCCCTGGTTGTGGTTTGCGGTTTTTGCCTATAAAATCAAGTCTGTGAGATCCATTAAGGACTGCCAATTTGAGTGAGAACTCTGGCAGTCACGAGCTTGATCAATAAATCCACACCTAAATTTATCTTGAACTCAGGTCTCCGCTGACTCTTATTCTCTGCACAACACCATCCCCTTGAGATGTGTGTACTGCAGTAAGACTCTTGCCTATCAGATTGAATTAGTAATGACAATTGTGATCCCTAGTCATATGTACTTCAATTCTTTAAGCATATGTGATTTTTATCAGTGTGATAATACCATTCAGATACAGGCCATGCTTCCTATCATAGCTTAATAGATGGCTTTCATGGAAGGCTCTCACTGGAAAAAGTTCAGCATGTCAGCACTGATTTTCTGGTAATAGGGATCTCACAACTAAGAGAGACAGACCCTTAAAGAACAAACATGCCCAGGTCAACATTTGAAACCTTTGACTTTGGTAGGACTTTGTAGCATTTGTGCTCTGCTTATGGTCTAGTAGGCATCAGATCTTTGTGGAGGTGATGAGGTGATGGGGCCTGGACTTTCTTCTGAACTTTCCAAGTCCCAGGCTTCTCACCTAAGGCATATGGCTGCTCCCAGCCCACCTTGACTATTTCATTAGCTTACCTGAAACTCCTTAATCCCATCTGGACCCTTTCTCTGTTGCCCCTGGGTCACCCCAGGCTATTTACCACTCCTTACTCCCATCTAG
>CM053593.1:378405892-378430025 GCA_028646575.1 Pseudocheirus occidentalis
AGATTTACTAGGAATTTTGCTGGCCATAAGAGTGTTATAATAAAAACCCTCTACTTGTATTGAAAGAAGGTTTGAATGGTCAAATTCTTTTGAGGCAGTCTTGCTCTATAACCTTACATTTCAGTATTCCCAGAACTCCAAACCACAACAGAAGGCTTTACTTCATATTCCAATACCCCAGTGGAATTGTGATCTCATTATAGTGATCCCCCCATTATAGCAGATAACAACCCATCTGTGCCTTTCTAACCTGGACAAGCCTCGTCCACACCACTCTAAAATTCCAACATAGAGGAAGTGGGATGGGAGTTTGGAAGAAACAGTTCTTCTCATTATCTGAGCTTGTTTGGATGCCCAATGGAACATGGTAGAGAGTGAGCTTAATACAGGAGTACCATAAACTAGATCCAGACTTAGGGGACATGGCTCATATCTCATTTCTTGCACAGCCTTACACAAGTCAGTTTACCTCTCTAAGAATCAGTTTCTATAGAATTGTTAGAGTGAATGACCTATAAGATACATGTTCTTTTGTCCCCATGATCCTATGAAGGGTGTCCACTGATCATCTTCTGCTCTTCCAATGTGACTGATCATCTTTTTTTTTTCTTTAACATTCATTCATTTTTGTGATGACATTTTCTTGCATAGTCACTCCTTTGTAGTCTGCTAGAAGCTGCTCATACCTCTGCCCTGTCTCTCTATGGCCCTTTGGAGGCTCTCAGCTTTAATTCTTGAGAGACTAGCATTAAGTGTCTCTGAAAGAAATTATTATTTCTCTTTTGTAATTAATAACTAATTGAATGAGTTCTTTTCTACGTCTTTATCCAGAAATCATCCAGTACAGAAGATCTTGGGCAAAGATTTACCCAAGACAGTAAAAGAAATTCAAAATTTAAGCAAATGTGAGAATTCCAGCTCACTGTGTTTATTCAGACAGATTTGGGAAAATGTGGATTCTCCCTTTTGTCAGACAGGTGATATATAAATTGATAAGTCTCTTTGAACAAGACTTGGGTCATTGTAATGGCAATGGGAATTTGAAGATCTTTCCTGCTCCTTAATAGGCAGAATGTAATCACATGGAACCTGTGGTGGAAGGAGCAGGAACCTGGGAGTCAGAGCAATGAGAGCTGGGGGAGAGAGAGGACATAGGCAAGCAGAGAGCTAAGCTTGTGAGTATTTGTTTGTGGGAAGGTTTTGGGATGGTGTGGTGCCTTGCTGTGTTATGGAATATTAACTTCTTTGTTGCTATGATGGATTAAGTTTCTCGTGTTGGGATTTGGTTTTCTGATGTCTGAATGAATGCTTTGCTTCTATTTTCTACATGGAGAGTCTATGCTATTTTACAATTCAGAACTATGCCAGCCTATTCATAGTCGCCATTGGTACTGTGAATATTGCATTGGTGCTACAGTCATCCAAGGCACTAACCCCAAGACCCTCATTAGAATGTGCCCACATCTCATTATAATATTCATTTTCTCATTCACTGTTAACCAATCAGAGTTGATTGCTATCCTCAGGAACACCTACTTTTCCAAGGGCATAAAAACTGTGATCCCACCACCATGAGGGATCTTTGATATCTGACAGTGCCACTGACCTCTCTTATTAATTATAAATTATTTATTAATAGCACACTAACCTTATTTATAAAATGATTAAAATACCCAGAAATAATATCTCTCAGACTTTATAAACATTACAGTTCAAAGCTGCACAATATTGCCAGATGAGTATTGGTGTTAAATATATTAACCTTTATTTGATGGGAAGTTTGGGGTGATGGAAAGAACTTCAAATGATCAAGTATCATCTATCCCACTTTCCCCATGTGCCATTTTGGGCCCAGCTCATTGTTCATATGCATTGTCTATACAAGATATACACATACACACACATACATACATATATAATGTGTGTATGCATACATACACGTATATGAGAGAAGAATAGCTTGATGTTCCACTCTTACATATGTTGATGTATGTGTATATATGTACATATTTATGTATATATGTATATAAATGTGTGTGTATATGCCTGTGTGCATGTACAGAGAGAGAGAGAGAGAGAGAGTTGCCTTTCCATCCAACTTGGCTTCATCATGTGGATGAATGCATTCCTTTTCCACCTTGCTTTTGGGATAATCTCTTTGGAGTTACTGTGGGTCTGACTTAGGAGATCTTTTAGTGCTCAGCAAGTGCTTACACTCCTTGACAAGTACAGCACCAATAAGAAATGATTTCTAAAATCTTATGGAGGACAGTGAGATCATGAGCAGTTTCGCCTCCTAAAACAGCGATTAGGGATCAATAGATTTAAAACAGTTTGATGAGGCACCCAGCTAAGCAAAGTCATCATAAGGACAATTCAGGACACTGTGCAGAAAACAAAGGAAAAACCCTAAAAAGACAATTATAAGAAAGTCTTTTCTCCTACAGGCAAGGACAAGGGAGTCATGCCATCTGAACAAAACCATCATCATTTTTATTTTGCTACATGAGGAAGAGGAAAAGTCACTGAAGACAGCAAAGTTTGGAAAAGCAGCTGCTTTGGACCAGGTGAGAACAAAGGGGGACCCTGCTTGAGCCCAGAAAATGTGGGTGGCTTGGCCTTGTGGCCTGAGTTCTCTAGGTACCAAAAAGAGGGGCTGATGCTTAAGAAATAGAGAAAATTCACACCTTTATTAAGGGAACAAAGACATCCAGATTATCAATAACCACTGACCCTAGTGACTGCTTGCCATCTATATGAAAATTTGCACGTATTGACAACATTCTTGATGAAAATTTGGCCCAGTAGAGCTTTTACAAAGAGGATTATTACTTCAAAAGATCATTACAAATGTAGAAACATCTTCCTCCCAACACCTTGGAGGCATAATCCCCTTTCTCCCCTACAACTTGTCAGAATCTGGGGAGAGAAACAGGAAAGGAATTTAGGTTCATAGCTTAGTTCTGTTCCCATAGAGCAAAGTCCCAGGTCCAAGTGCAGAATGCCCTGGGGCTCAGGCCCTAGATACTCTCGCTTATTAGGATTTTCAGGCTGATATGGCTAGCTGTTCCACCAACCTGCCTATAATCCTGGTTCCAAGGTGCCTGGGGCTTAAACTCCCAGGCTCCTTAGAAATCACCTCTGGCACCTGAAACTGAGGACAAACAATGCAGAAAAGAGAGAGTTACCTTAGACCCATTTCTCAGGGGTGGGCAAGGGAAGGGCTAGTTCATTCTGCCTCTCATTAGGTGTCCATGCCAGGTGTATCAGTATGGAGTCCAACTGAAAAGATGTTGGAAAGAGAGTAGCCAGTTCAATTCTCACCACTTTCAAAGGAAGCCATCCATGTGGTAGGGGGGTCAAGGGGCTCCAGAGTAGACAAACTGAGTATGTGCAAAGCCAGCTTACAAAAATATGTAAAGAGAGCGGGCAACTAGTGATCCCTCTTCTCCAAATAACCATAGCTTTACAGGTGGACAGGGTTTAGGAAACAAGATCTCACTGAACTTGTGTTGGTTGACTAAAACATCACTTGACTTATCAGAGAGAACAGCTCCTTAAGATTCTGTCCCTAAGAAAAGGCACCTCCACTGCATATCTGAAACTATACAAGATACTAGAAAAGATGCGACTGAGAGAGCTGTTCAGAAACTGTCTGATTGGCCTTCAGGTGAGGCACCAAAGAAAGGGTATGGACCACAGACTCATTCACACACTCCCTCTGCAAGTGGTATTGTGAGAAAGGTATCAGGGGCTCCTTCCTGCCAGCCAGCGACTGACGTTGTAGGACAGCCTATATAGTGAACAAGAGTTAGGCTAGGCAAGCGTGATTAGGCAACAAGGCTGGTTTAATGGAGTAGTATAGCTGATTGTATATCTTTCTTGTTTATACAAGGAAAGTTTCACAGCGAACTTCGGATCACCAGTATCTCAGGAATGCACTTAGCTAAATGTAGATATCAGTAACCACCTTGACTGCCAAGCACTTCCTGCATGTCCAGACTGCTTGTAGCAGACACAGCAATATTTCTTGATGCTGATTGCCCAATATTCTTTAGAGAAGAAGATATGGCACACCTGTCCAGAGGGTACTTTGCACCCTCCCAGATTGGAACCAGTGAGCAAGTCAACAAGTCTTTGGACTCAGGCACAAGCTCAAGAATCCATTAGACTTGGCCCCCCACACCTTCCCATCCTGATCATTTTATGGTAACATTTTATGGAATCATGAGGAGAAAGTCCAACATTTGCTCAGACCTGCACATGTTTTCAAGAAGGGTGCATTCTTTTTAGGGACTAAGGCAATAAAAGTCTGCCAAGTAATTGCAAGGGGGCTGGGCCTTAATTCTTAGTTCACAATGACTTCCAGTGCTTTTTCTAAGGTCCCCCACAAAATGGGTAGCTGGAGAGATGGGACAAAGGTCAGGGAGATATGGAGATGAGGGAACAAGATGAGGGGAGAGGAACAAAGGAAGAAGCAAGGGCAAGGAAGGTAAGGGGAGGGGAGGAGAGAAGAGCAGACAGGAATGGAGAAGGGGAAGGGAAGAGGAGAAGAGAGGGAAGGAATAGAATGTTGGGAGAAGGGATACTGGCAAAGCTGTTTTTAAAATAAGGCCACTCTTTAATGACATATCCTTAAATTCTATAGATTGTGCTTGGCATACTGTCTCTGCTGGACACTGCATTGTCTCTGTGAGCCATCTCCACTGGCCCTTTGGTCACCAAATTCCTCTCAGCACTGGACTCCTAAGGTTTGATAATCAGACTACCTTTCTCTAACAAGAGAAGACTGACAGACTGTTCAGTCCAGCATTGGATCTATAAGGTCCCCCACCTATCTCAGGAAAGCTAAATCAAACCCAGTCTTGTCTGATTCCAAGGCCAGTGTCCTTTCTGCTACCCCACAGTGTCCCTGGGAAAAGCCCAAAATAATTGCCCTGAGACTGATGGGAACTTGGAAGAGAAGTGAAGAGAAACTGGGGCTCTTCTCGAGGTTCTAGCCCTGGGGCTGTCTTCACAAGGGCAGAAAATGCCATCCCTGCATCTGGGGAAGAGAGGGAAGGCAGGGTATCATGCTTCTGGAGTCAGCGTGTCCCAGGACTTGATATCACTGATGGGTATGAGGGAAGCAAGAGTGAGTCTATGGAAAATGCTACCCACCCCCAGAGAAAGAGCTGTAAAGTCTGAATGCAGATGAAAGTGTCTTCTTTTCTCTTTCTCGTGGTTTGTTCTGCTGCCTCTTTCACAACATGACTAATGTGGAGATATGTTTACTATGACTGTACATGTATCACCTATGTCAGATTGCATGCCACTCTTGGGGAAGCGGGATGAAAGGGGGAAAATGTAGAACTCAAAGTCCTATAAAAGTGAGTGTTGAAAACAAAAAGTAAAGAGAGATATAATTTTTTTTAAAGAGTGGGCCTGGCACCTGAACAAACTTCCATGAGCCTGGAGATTTAGTTGCAGGTACAATGAAGGGAGAGAGATCTGGAAGCCCCAGAGAACCGTACCCTTCCTGCTCCCTAACAGACCCGTATCTAGGACAGAAAATTCACATTCCTGGCCTTTTTGTATGCTCTGGCAGTCGACAAAGGGGCAATGATATGCCAACCATCATATCGTCTTTTAAAGGCTCCCTCAGGCTTAGGGGGAGAGATGGAAAGGCGGTACAGAGACTGGTCTAAAGAGTTCCTCTTATGAGAAGCTTCATGGCAAAAAAAAAAAAAAATGGATAGAGAGCAGCGCCATCTTGTGTCAACTTGGATTCATGATGGATTTCTTTCTCTTTTTCCTCTCTCATTCCATTAACTCCGTAAGGTATTTAAAAAATAAAAATAAAGCTTTCAGATTGGAGGCATCACTCTCCAGGTTCCTGGTCACTTCCTCCAATCAGGACATATCTTCTAATAGTGATCCTGGGACAGAGAAGAGTCTCCCAACTTTCTGGCATTTCAGCATCACAAAACATTTATATATCAGGTATCTCCAATACATACCACATTGTACCAGGCAAACACTTATGCAAAATGACCCAACACACAGGAGCTAATGTAGTGCCATGGGAAAAATCTTAACTGTTGAGTCATTGGAACTAGGTTCCAATCCTGTTTCTGCTGTGTGACCATGAGTAAGGCACTTTTTAAGTCTATCTCCTCATCCCCAAAATTAGAATATTGGACTAGTCCAGTTTTAAATAGGACCCTATGACCTGGTCTCAAGGAGCTTCTAATCTTGAGGTAGATGGGGGCTGGATATTACATAGAATGAGATACCCATAATGCCAATGGAATGCAAGAACTCTATTTTACTTATCAAACAGCAAAGCAATTTTGTAGAAGGAGGGAAGGATCACGAATGCCTACCAGGATCATTCAAAGCTTCATGGAGGAGGGAGCACTTTAGCTGAGTCAGGAAGGGACAGCAAGGTTTCAACAGATGGATCTGTGGAGGTCAGCAGATGGCAGAGAGCTGGACTTGTAATGTGAGGCTTGACCTCACATCCAACATTGGAGAAGTTCTGAACATCAAGCTCCCTGACTCCAGCTCTGGGCTCTTTGCACTATGGCGCCACCTAGTGACCCACTACATATTACTATTACTACATAAATGTCTAGGTCCTATCCATAGGTAGGGTCCTGAGGCAGGTGTACATCAAGCACCCTACACTCCATCTTTACTTCTTATCTATCTACATGTGTCAGGAAGCATCGCTCATATGACTCCTCCCACATCTCTTCTTTTCCAGACTCAGCATTGTTTCAGCCACTCACCCCCAGGCCAGGTCAGCTTTGAGCAAGCTGATTCATTAGGCTGGCTAAGAGCACAGAAATGTTCAAAGCACCCTGCACAGAGATCTCAGACTTCAGCGACCCACTCGCTGCCGGTTCTGATTGTCTACAGCAAACCTCCCTCCCCAGATGGGGTTCCGTTCCCTCACGTCTTTTGTTTCTCAGCCACAGCAAAACATCAGGAACGAGTCACCTTAGACATTCTGGGTCTTCAATTAGACCTTTCTCCTCCTCTCACTGAGACTGCATAAGGAAGGGACCTGTCATCCGATGACGTGTAGGAGCATGATTTCAGCTTCCCTGGGGTTACTGGTGCTTCCAAGAGTACTAGAGGATGATCATAGTTGCCTTCACGGCTACTGGCTCTGCACAGCATGACTCTATCTGATCCTAGAGGCAGAAACAATGGCCAGAGATGCGGAAGGACAAATTGAAGCTAATGATTGTTGACCATCACTCAAATATGAATAATCAGAGCTGTTCAAAAGGGAAACGGGCTATGTCTGGAGGGGGTGGATTCTCCCTCATGAGAGGAATACATTTTCAGGTATGAGTTGGACTGGTTGCCAAGGTTCTTTCCAACTCTAAGATTGTCTGTGAACAAGAGGTTTGCCTACATGAAGAGCCCCGATGATTGAGAGACTCATGGGTGTAGTCCAGATGGGCGAGAGAGTGTGGCTGTTCTCTCGTGTTAGCCTCTAACTGATTAAGATGCCTGCAAGTCAGAGTCTGGAGCCTCCCCTGGTTCCGAGGCCCAGCAAACAGATGCCAAAGTGGACGGGTCTGCTGCCTGCCATCATAGTCTGGTGGTGGTGTGCAGCAATGAGTGGTCAACCTAGCTGGAAGACTTGGTGGAACAGATCGGGTTTGAAAAGCTGCCCAGTGGAGGCGGCTTGAAGTTATGATGGCTGGCAAATTGTTCCTTGGAAAGGGGGAGGCCTTTGGGGGCAGTTAGGTGGAGCAGTGAATAGAGCACTGGCCCTGGAGTCAGGAGGACCTGAGTTCAAATCCAGGCTTCAGACACTTAACATTTTCTAACTGTATGACCTTGGGCAAGTCATTTAACCCCAATTGCCCTGCCTTCCCTCCTCCAAAAAAAAGCAAAAAAAAAAAAGTGGAGGGAGGGAGGCCTGGAAGAAAGCCTGGAACTGGGAGTGGGTATGGGGCAAACACAAAGGGATATTGGCAAGTGGGAAGGCTTGAAGGTGTGTGAGGAGCAGAGAGCTGGTGGTAAAGGGTAAGCTGGAAGAGCATTGGAGGTGGGGAGTTGAAACCACTTGTGTCTCTAAAGAAACATAGATCTTCTGTGTGATGATACTTAAATGTGTCATTGAGTTATAGACAAAGTGCTAACACTGGAAGAGACCACTTGGTCATTTGGTCCTTGTTTTTATTTTAAAGATTATTGAGAGTTTTTTAGTTCAAAGAGGGCAAGTGACTTGCCTAAGGTCACACAGCAATTGAGGAGTAAAGCCCTGACCCTTAGTTTGGACCAGATGACTAGATTCCTTCCAGCATGACCTATGAGCCTACAATTTAATTTCCAAGTAAACAAAATTTAGCACACTAACCTGGCCTCCCCTGGATTTAATAGCACTGAAAATAAAGTCTCATTTAGATGTATTTATATGCAAAAAAGAGGAGTTTCAATTTGCTCCTCCATGGTTTATGATTTGTCAGGGCATCCCAGGATTTCACTCTAGTTCTAGGCTAGAAGGGAGGATATTCTTCACTAAGGTAGAATGTCAGGTTCCAGACTCTCATTTGCTAGTAGTGGTTACTCACGTCTAGGGTTGCTTCAAGAGATAGCGGTACAATGATAGGAGTACTAGATTGGACTGAGTTCACATCTTAGCTGTGTGACTTACAAGCTTTGGGACCTCAGGAAAGTCACTTAACCTCTTTGACCCTTAGTCTCTTCTTCTAGAAAATGAAGAAGCTGGACGAGACTATTACTTGGTATCAAACAAAGGAAGGAAAAAAGGAAGTATTAAGGGCTTATATGTGCCAGGAACTGTGCTAAGTGCCAGGGGTAAAAATACAAGCAGAGAGAGCTAATGGGAGAAAGGTAATACAGAAAAAGAACCTGAGGGTGGGCGTGGGACGGGAGAGAAGAGGAGGGGCAGAGTTTTAAAGTCTGGAAGCCAGGAATGAGGCCAGGAAGGGAACGAAGACTCCCCTGTGCCTTCCCAAAAAGAAGCTAGCCAATGGGAGGAGGTGGGCCTTGCAGTGGACGGTCCAGGTTGAGAAGGCTGTAAGGATACTTAGATGTGGGGGTGAGGAGGCCACCAGTGCTGAGGGATGAATGAGACAACATTGTCTGTAAGGCGGGGAGCTAGGCACAGGCCTAGCAGAGATGGTGTGTCAGGAAGAGACACCGCTGGCTGCAAGGCACGGAGGTGGGAGATGGCCGAAGATCAGGAAGAGCTAGTGGCCCAGGGGATGGAACATAGCAAGTGTGGAGGGGAGTGCTGGGAAACCAGGCACAGAAGGGAGCCTGGAACCAGATGACGGAGATTCTGCTGGTGCTAAGACCCTGCTGAATGCTCTGCTTTCCCCTCAGTCTGGTGCTTCAATTCAGCCGAACTCAGCAGGCATTCATTTACTGAGCACCTCCTGGGTGCCAGACACTCCGCTGGGAGACGGGGACACAAAGGCAGGAAAGAAACAGTTCCTGCCTTAAAGAAGCTTCCATTCTCTTGGAGGAAAATGCCACGTGCACAAAGAAATACATGCGATTCTTTTCTTTTTTTTCAGCCAGGTCTCCAATTTTATCGGCGCAGGAAACTCCCAGTATGGAAATTTCCTCGGCAGGTGCAGATCGGCTCAGGTTGGAGAGGCGCAATACGTGAATACAGGCCGGGTCAGAGATTCCACTGGCGTAAAGACCTCTTCCTCAATAGAGATCAAAGCCTGCTCTGACACGTGGAGATTCTTGGAGGTCAGTCACTCGCCCAGGGCCACCTATGGCCAGCCTATGTCGAGGGCATGATGTGACCCCAGGTTCAAGGCCAGCTTTCTGCCAGCTGTGCCAAAGCTGCTTCTCATACAAATACAATGCAATTCAGAGCTGGGGGGGGAGGGAAACGAGAGCACCAATCACGCCCCCTTTCTCTTTCAGGACCGTGTTCTGTCAATCATTCTTTTTTCTTTTTCCTCCATTTCTACTGACTCTCCCTCTGCCTGTAAACACGCTTAGGCTGACTCCTTCCTGTCCCCAAATATCGTTCCTCAGCCTTGTTAGCAGCGAGGCAGCAGTGAAGGGATGTGATGGATAGTGCTGGTCCTGAGCCGGGAAGACTTGACTTCAGATTGGGTCAAAGACTCTTCCTACCTGTATGACTGTGGGCGGGTCATTTCGCCACTGTCTGCTTCAGTTTCTTCATCTGTAAAATGGGGATGATGATTCTAGCACCCACTTGTCAGGGTTGTTGCGAGGGGAACATAACACAATTGTAAAGCGTAATATAAATGCCAGCTCATTATTTCTGTTATTGCTGCTGCTTCTTAGCTGATGACCTTTTGTGTTTCTTCTCTTCATCCATGAACTTCTAGAATAAGAAACCTTAAGAGTCCAGTTATTGGAAGATAATCACATTTTTCTTTTAAATACTATTTTATTTTTTCCAATTACATGTAAAGACAATTTTAACATTCTTTTTTTAAATAAAATTTTGAGTTTCCAACTTTCTCTCTTCCATTCTCCCTAAGATGGTAAGCAATTTGACATAGATTATATATGTGCAATCATATAAAAATATTTCCATAAATAATCACATTTCAGAAAGCAGCAAGATACAGTTCAGAGGGCACCCAAGTTTGCATTGCCGACATAGAGATGTACTTTGATCTAGAAAAGACTTTAGAAATCATAGAATCACTGAAGCATAGACTTTAGAGCTGGAAGCAACCTTGCAATCCATCTTGTCCAAATTCTTCCCTCCCCTTATTTTACAGAGGAGAAAAATGTCAGAAGCAAGATTTGAACCCAGGATATTTGACTCTAAATCCAGCAGCCAGAGAATTAAAAAACCTGGGTTATATTAATATACATAAAATATTTTAAGTTTAAAAAATAACCCTATTGGTCAAAGAACTGAGAGATTTTAGCCTAGAGAAGAAATGATTCAAGAGAGACATGGAGGCTGACATTAAGTATCTGAAGGCTGTCATATGAGGGAAGGGTTAGACCTGTTCCATTTGGCCCCCCAAGGTCAGGAGCAGGGGCAATGAATGATGGGAATTGTAGAGGAAAATTAAGGTTTGATGTTGAGGGAAAAACTACCTAACCATGAGACCTGTCCAACAGTAAAATGGGCTCCCTGTGAGGTGGTGAGTTCTCTCTTCTTGGAGGGCTCTAAACCGGACTGGATGACCACTCATCAGGTATGTTATAGTGGAATTTCCTTTTGGGTATGAGTTGGACTAGAAGGCAACTAAGATCACTTCTCGTTCTCAATTCTGTGATTCTGTGATTGAGGACAGGCTGAGCCATCTTGGGAAAGTCACACCCCAGGGCTTCAGATTCTTCATTTATAAAATTATAGACTTGGACAAAACTTATTATAAAGTCTTCATTATAAAGACTAGATACTAGAAAGGAAGGAGCCCAAAACAAGTCAGAAGACAGAGAGTCCCTCCATGTCTCCCCTTACCCATGTGACCTTTAACCTTTCTAAACTGGAGTGACAGATGGAAGGACTAGAAACTGAGCTTGAGTGGGGTTGGAGTAGTGGGAAGCACTGGACAGCGCCAAACTCCAAACTCATGAAATGGACAAAGAACGGTCAATTAATCCAAGGAAAAAGCCACATGATGGCGCCACAGCCTGAAAAAACAGAGTCCTTCAAGGCTTCCTATGGAACTTCCAAGAGAAATTGTGGAGGGCTATTGGTTGACATGGTCCTTGTGTCTTTGGAGCTCTGGAGTTCATTCTGGAAGTAAGCACAGACCCAGATCTCTTTCTTCTGGGCTTTTTGAAGGTCACAAAGACCATGAGCTAGGCAGGTATTCTTTTCCATAGTGTTGGAGGAAAGGGACCTTAGAGGTCCTATACTCCAATACTCTCATTTTACAGAGAAGGAAACAGGCTAGAAAAAAGGGAAAGTGCCTTGCCTAAGGTCTTGTGACCATAAGAGTCTAGATTTTGAGTTGAAAGAGACCTCAAAGACCCTTTAGTCTGAGACTCTAATATTACAAATGAGAAAAGTGAGGCCCAGGGTTGGGAAGGGTCTTGCTCATTTGTAGTCAGGGGCCAAGATGAGCCAGGAACCCAGGCTCAAGTCAAGTTTAGTGTTCTTCTCATTATGCTATATTGCCTTTCACCCTCATCCTCCTTGGTGCACCCACTCCCAAGTTCTGTTTCTCTTGGGAAACATCACGGGAGCCACAATTATCCCAGCTCTGCACTAACAACAAACATGATCTCACTTGATTCTCACAGTGACCCCGGGAGGGAAGGGCTATTTTATGCCCATTTTACAGATGAGGAAACTGAGACTGAGAGATTTTCCCAGCGGCTGGTGTCTTCCCTCTCCAAACTACCTTGAATTTGTTCTGATCATATCATATCATACTATATCATACCATATCACATCACATCATGTCATGTCATGTCATATCACGTCATATCATATCTCATATCATATCCTGTCATGTCATGTCATATAGTATCATATCATGTTGTATCATATATGTTGATTGGAGAACTCTGCTTCTAGAGATCAAATAGACAGCAAGACCAGTAGCTGCCATATTTGAATCTATTGTTGATGACAAGGGCCATCATGAGTAACAATGACCTGTTTCCCAGGTGAACTTAAACAGACCAGAAACCAGCTGCAGGGTTTGTAAAGGGGAGGACCCACTTGAGGTCCGTTCCAACTCTGACAGTATGGATAGTCCTTTGGGAGAAGGTGGAAACTCCAAAGAGATTTCACCAGATGAAGATGGGGCACAAGTACAAGCTGGGCAAAGACCCAGGCATAGACACAAAAAAAACCAAACCAGGATGGGCTTGAGGGACAATGAGTGTTCCAGATTGGTTGACCAAATGTGGTACTAGAGCATTCCAAGTAAAAGGTCAGGAATGAGTACAAGAGCTTGGCTGATCAAACTGCCCCCAGTTCACCCTCCCATGTTCACCTTTCATGCCTTTGTATATCCTTGGTCTTTGGCCTAGAATGTATTCATGCCCCAGGAAGGGAAAGTGTGAGCATGCAGGGGTATGATGTATGACCTGAAGGATAGGTTGAACTAAGGGAAGGGGTGGGAGCTGGAGTCACTCTCCCAGAAATTAATGCCACGAGAGGGGATGAAATGATTGAAGGAGACTTCAGAGAGAAAAGAGAATGGGGCCAGGCATGGAAACTTGGGGTCAATGCCTGCAGTTAGAAAGAAGAAAAGAAACCTGGAAAATGAGAGGAAGGACTGGGCAGAGAGGCAGAAGAGACACGGTGGTACCAGATCATGGAAGCTGAGGAAGGAAAGAGTATCCAGAAAGTGGGGGCAGGACGCAACATCAAGTGCTTCAGGGAAGCATTCAGAGAGAATGAAAGCACTGGGATGGGCCTGGGACCTTGGGTTCTGCTGCACGTAGGAAGTATAGAAAATACGGGCAATAGATGAGCAGTGTTCAGTGATGAGAAGCATCTATTCTCAATTCATCAGTATACATTTATTAAAGGTCTACTATATGCCAAGCATTGTGCTAAGCGCTGAGGATACAAAAAGAGGCAAAAAATTGTCCTGGCCCTCAAGGAGCTTACAATCTAATTGTGGAAATTTTCAAGGAAGCTTAATCTTAAAGGCCCCAGAAAAGGGAATAGGAGGGACATCATTTAGATAAGAAATTTTCTGATGGCCTGGAAATGATTATCTTAGCAAAGGAAATTGGCTATAAGACTATAAAGTGAACTGGGTCTGGTGACGAGAGACATAGGATTATAGATTTAGAGCTGGAAAGTCCTTATCTTACAGATGAGGAAATTGAGGCCCATGGTGGGTAAATAACTTACCCAAGGTCACAAAGTAGTAAATATCAGAGATGGGATTTGAAACTATGTCTTCTTCTTCTATAGCCATTATTATTTCTGCCATCCAGTGTTCTTGGGGGCCATTCTTTGGTGTCAGCCAGTGCTTGGTAAATATGTAATTAGCCATATATTCCATAAAGCATGTTACTGGATAGGTGATGTACCTTATCATTGACCTTCCCTTCCCTTTAGGGAAAGTAAACAGGTACCATAGGGACCTTGGCACACTCTTCACCCACCTGCAAGCTTATTCCTTCCCTCAATGAACAACTTCGAATCAATTCAAGAGATTTGCTAAGCACTCTGCTGACTAGATGCTGAGGGAAAGACAAATACGGTGATGCCTGATGAAATCTGTGAACTGCAGGAGATATAGAAAGTTAACGGAAGCCTGAGAAAAGCCCTTTTTGTATGACAATAAGGAGATCATTGGTGATTTGGGGGAGAATAATGTCAGTCATGTGGTAGGGCTAGGGGTTAGGCTTCAGGAAGCTGAAGAGTGAGGGGTGGTGCAGGCCACCAGAACATCACATCCCTTCCACATGGGATTACTGTGAATTAAGAGTGATGAATGTGAACAATTATTCTCTTTCACAGGCTAAACATAACTAGATCTTTGAATCATTTCTCCTATGAAAGAAAGAAAGAGGAGGAGTGCTAAACATAGACTCCAACCAGTTTTTTGAAGGATGTCTCCATATCCAGGATACCTAAAGTCCCAGGCTTATCAACACAGGTATTAACATGCCACTGTTCAACCTAGACCAATTGAAGCTACAGGGACTTAAACCCACAGCTTTAGAGCAGAGGTGACTATAAAGGGGTCCTGAAACCAGCAGAGTTCCTGGACTATACCACTTGGACCAAGTGGAGGTGTCCCTGGGTCAAGCAGGGGACTTCATGGACCATATCAAGGCTTTGTACCAAATGGAGCAATTCCTGAACCAAGAAGAAGCCGGAACTGGGGAGCTGCAACAGTCACAGTGAAGAGAAGCATATCCAGTTCTTGGGTTCGTTGAGTATGTGGATTGTAAAGGTGTCCCATTTGGCAAACCTGAGCATTTTCCATTTCTGAGGAGTTTTACTAGAAGCCTGGAGGACTTTGGAGGTCCTGCGGCTGGAGGACTCACCAAAGATGGAAGGTGAGCTATCATGATGGTTTATAGGCTAGGGTGCAATTCATTCTTCATACAAATTACAAATGATTTCCAGTCATTGGCTTCTCTCCCTTTTCCACCCATTACTTTTGGTCTTGTCCTCTAGGACCAAATAAACCAAGTCTGATCCCTCTTTCATTTGACAGTCCTTCACATACTTGAAGAGGGCTGTTATTTCTCCTCTTCTGCCTTGATTACAAATGTCTCAGAGTGCCTCAGTTAACCTTATGGGATTGCCCAGGGCACAAGGTCTCTGACTCCCAAGCACAGAGATATCAGAAAGGAGAAATGTCTCCTCCCAAGGACTGCTTGCCTGCTTCTGGGAGGCAGCTCGTGCAGGCTGCTTTAATGACATTTTCCTCTTAAAGAGCCAGTTATACTTAGAGATTGATAGTTTTGCTCTTGGCAAGTCATTCTCTTCTCTTGAAAAATGAGATGGTTTGGACTGATTCAGTTCCAGATCCCTTCCAGCTCTGAAATCCTCTGATTCCAAGAGTAGTGTGTGGGTGAGGTAGAAAATAGTACACGTTAACTTATCCCCAAACTTGGGATGCATGGCTTGTCCATCAGGATTCACAAGCAAGTGGGAAGAAGTGCCGATCATCTCTAGGACCCGGAAGGAGGTGGCAGCTCCATCAGGTCTACTGAAGCCACCTCCAGTGAGTGGAAGAATAGAGCCCTGCAAATGCTCCCACTGATGTGTGTATCACAGGAACTGAGGGGGTAGAGGAGGAAGATTGCTTTGGTTCTGTTGTTTTTGTCTCTCTAATAACCCCTGCTGCAGGTACCACTAGATCCATTCATAGTTTGAGAGGGAAAGGAAGGGTGCCATTCACTCTCATTTTTCTGTCAGATCCCTCTTTACCACCCAGATGGCAATGACCCACGTCTGAGCCCAGGAGTCATGACTTCCTTTCTGAGGCTTTGATTATTGCTACAGAGGCTACCCTTGTGGTGCTGTTATTAGTCCTACCAGTAGAAAAAGGAATGAAAATGTGTGTGCTTGCATGTGTGTGTGTGTGTGCGTGTGTGTGTGTGTGTGTGTGTAATGTATAATTTTATACAGAAATTTTATTTCCAGCAGAGAAGCAGCCATATGGAAAGCTGGGCATTATCACTTACTCAGTTTTATGATTTTTCTCATTCAAATCCTTCCTTTTAGTCTTTGTTCAAGCTATGACCCCCAGACTCCCCTCTTCTACCCCAAATTTTTCTTTCTCAGATAAGTTTCTCTGGAGCTGGAAGAGAATAGAGGCCATCTAGTCTACCCCCTCATTTTCTAGATGAGGGAAATTCAGGGTCAGAAAAGAAAAGGGACTTTCCCCAAGGCTGCATAGCTTTGAAGGGTCCAAGGAGGGATCTGAAACCAGGTATTCCTGGCTCCAAGACCAGTCCTCCATAAAATGGACACAGATAGTCCGGTTGTTGGAAAGAAGAGAATTTCTCCTGCTTGATCTTCCTTAAAGCATCATTCATCTAAAACGTCACTAAACTATTTTTCATCCTTAGTCACTTGGAAAGATCAAAACGTATGGTGAGTGACATCCAAGTCTGAAGTATAGAGTTAGGGCTAGTGAAAGCATCTGTGCTTGCAGGCTAGGGAAGGCTTGGTTTAGAATCAGTAGTCGGATTTTCCTGGTATGTGCATGAGATGGCATGAAAGAAATGGAATTTAATTCCAGCTACTTCTTTGCCTTCCCATTGGGCTGGTACAATTCTAGTCATCTCCCATTTCCATAATCCAATTCATTCTGCCATCACTCCACCCCTGTTCTGTTCTGGGTCAAAGTGCCCCTCTTTGGTCACTGCTCCCCTTTGTGCATTGCCTCCTATTAAAATAGCAGCTACTTGAGGTCAAGGACTATCTTTGCTTCTCTTTGTATCCCCAAGGCTTAGCCCAGTGTTTGGCACATAGCAAACTCCTCAGCATTGCTGCATAATCATTGCAGGGTGTAGCATAGTAGAGATTTCTTTTAAGCATGGGCTAGAGTGGATGGCCACTGAGGTCCCTTCCAACTCTCAAAATCTGGGATTTTGTGATTTAACTTCTTGGAGGCCCAATTTATTTGTCTCTAAGATGGGATAACAATACCTATAGTGCCTACCTCAGTGGGCTTTTGTTTTTTTTAAAGGGGGGGTGCTTTTTAAACTATCTACTTGTCAATTGCTATCATTAATGACAACCATTCTTACAAATAAGATG
Organism: Pseudocheirus occidentalis; assembly: GCA_028646575.1. Lineage (NCBI taxonomy): Eukaryota > Metazoa > Chordata > Mammalia > Diprotodontia > Pseudocheiridae > Pseudocheirus > Pseudocheirus occidentalis. Next base: position 378,423,078 of record CM053593.1, read on the forward strand.
CCGTTAAGTTTGGTTTTCATGACAGAGGGGAATTCTCTGGGCCCTGCCAGCCTTACTTCTATAAAAGTAGGCTGAAGGCCCTAATTGATGGTAGAAATAGGAGATCTAAAGGGGTTTGAGTGAGGATGTTGTTCAAGCCCTAAATGCCAAGAAAGCTTTTGGAGAAATTGGTAAGTTATTTTCTTCTAGGGATGGTCACTAGTCTAAATTCTTTTTTCTAACTTTGAAAATTATCCACCTATTGCCCACTCTCTTTTTGCTTGTCATAAATGCTCTGGGCTTAGTCTCCATGCCCCAGCTCACACTTGAAGGTTGGTTTCTGAGTGAGCTGATTACTCCTCCCTCAGGACTCTAGGGACAACCCAATAGGGGTTGTGGTTTCTAACACCATTGTTTATGACTTGTTTTCACTAATATCAATCAACCAGCTGTCATCAGCTTTATAAAAGAAATCTCTCCAGAAAGTGGAGAAGTGATGAATAAAACATCCCCTGAACCAGGAAGGCAATCTGCCCTCTGCATACGCTCAGTCTCATGGGACTAAGGGGTACCTTTTGAGTTGAGCTCAACTTCTAAAGCTTCTATTTGCCCAATATATAAGACAGCTGAGCATGACAAGGCCTTTGCCTCCCAGCTTATCCACAAAGGGCTAAGGAAGGGGCAACGGGCGCTAGTTTTATAGAAGCAGATTTAGCCTTGACATAAGAAAAAAATTTACCTAACAATTATAGGTGCTCAGAAGTCGTTCTCCTCCCCCCCCCCCCATTCCTGGAAAACTTGGGATTTCAGGTTTCCAAGATGAAAATCAATGACCACTTGTAAGGGATAGTGTGGAGGGCATAGATTAGTTGAATTGCCTCTGAGAGCCTGTTTAACTTTAAGATCTTTTATGAAGAAGGAAATAATCTAAACATCTTGCTTTCTTTCTCTACAAAGCATTTCCACTATCAGATACAGGCTGGGAGAAAGAATGGAGCAGAACAGGTCAGCAATGTTGACCTCTAGGCTTCTGTCTTGAACTATTTCCACAATGAAGAAAAGCTTAAAAACAAACTCTAGCAATGGTGAACAGACTCTGTCAAAGAGATTTCCTTAGCAGGGAAAGCTACTCATTCCCAGAGGCTTTTCAATTATTATTTATTTGTTAGTTTGCTTTAGTTCCATCTTCAAAGCACCTGATTTATCAAGTGGCCCCATAAGTGGGACCATATTTTTCTGTCCAGTTGTGCATAGAAAGTCCCTAGAGAAGATTTATATGAACTGATGCAGAGCAGAATAAGTAGAAACAGAGGAACCATATTCATGATGACAACAATAATATAAATGGAAGGAACTAAACCAAAGAAAGCTTAATGTTATGTGATTATAGTGACTAAGCCTGGCCCCAGAGAAGAACTGACAAAATATGCTTTCTTTTCTTCTTTGCAATGTGGGAGGTGGGGACTATGGGTGTGGAGCACTATGTATACTTTCAGGCTTGATTCAGATATTGGTTAGTTTTGCTTTTTCCCTTTCTTTTTCAATTTTTGTGATAAGGGTTGGCTGGTTTAGGGGAGGGGGGAAATCACATGATGGATCATAGATTGAGACTTCAGAGGTCATCCTTTCCTACCTTCTCCATTCCCAGAGGATGAAACTGAAGCCAGATAAGTTGGGTGACTTTCTGAAGGGCCCACTGGCAATTAGTGGCAGTGATGAGATTCAAACTCTGAGCTTCTCAAAAGTTATCTGTGTGTATATCTGTCAGTCTGTTTATCTACCTGCCTCTGTCAGCTGTTATCTCTATATTATTTATCTATCTTCACCATCTCTATCATCCATCTATAGAATCTTTTATTACTTCACTTCCCCCCCTCTCTGTCTCTGTCTCTGTCTCTATCTCTGTCTCTGTCTCTGTCTCAGTCTCTCAGTCTCTCTGTCTCTGTCTCTGTCTCTGTCTCTCTCTCTGTCTCTGTCTCTGTCTCTGTCTCCCTCTTTTTCAAGAGAGTTTCCAGGCTTAATTACATAGATAAGTCCTACTTAAAATTTTTCTGTTGAAGGAGAAATTTGAAGAAGCAATTGGAGTAGGTGTCTTTGTGGGGGAGAAGTATAGATTCTTGACCAATTAATAATCAATCAACGTGCATCTATTAAGTGCCTACTATGTGTCAGCCACTATGTTAGGGTCTATAGGTAGTAAGACAAAAATGCCCTGGTTAATATGAGTCAGGACTGCCGGAGTTTGGAGGGGCTTATGGTATCATAAAAATACTCCATTATACAGATAAGGAAACTGAGGCACAGAAAAAGGAAGTATCTTGAATAAAACCAGCCCATAGTAGGACTGGGACTCATAAGTCCCAGTCCAAAGTGCTTTCTACCACTATTCTCCTCTAGTGGAGGGCTAGGAAGCTGATCTACTGTAAAAGTGTAGGGTCTTCAGCCTAGTTCCCATGGGAGAATTTCAGTCTTTCTTTTGTAGACTCTCCCCTCAGGCTTACTTCTCAGACCCGCCAGCAGAGGCGTGCCTCCTGTCCCCATCAGCAGGGTCCCCAAGCTCTATAAAAAGGACCATGTGTCTATTTGTTCTCTCTCCTGTTATCTTTGGCATGGCCCCTACATGCCACGTCTTTAACCCTTCCCAGGACTCTCAGAAGTTGCCTCCACAGTGAATCAAAGCATAATGCTCAGGAAGCATCCTGGGGGTGGGGGTGGGGAGAAAAAAATAAAAAGAGCAAGACAGAATGTTCAGGGAAATGAGAGATAGATGAGAAAAAGGAAAAGAAAGGAAAAAAGAATTAAGGAGTAAAAAAGAAAAAGGGAATGGTGAGATTCCAAGGCCCTGGATTCTTCATAGGCTGTATGTCACTTTTAACAGGTTCTCCTTATTTGTCCAAGAAGAGTATTTCATATTGTTCAAGACAGCCTCAAGCAGTTGTCAAGGCAACGGTGTGAAAGTCATCACTGCCATGGAAACCCTCTCTGTGGTAGCATATAAATATTTTCCTTGAAGAAAGAGACAGGGAGTTGAGTGGGTGACATGCTATTTTCTAAGTCTCTCTGGAACACGTGGGAGGGCCTGCTGGGGTTGGGGGTGGGGATGGTGGGGGAGCTGGGGAAGCTGAATTAGCTGACAATATGTACAAGCTCAAGAATGGCTTACTTTGCTTTGCAGGGTTTTGAAATAAAAGCCAAGGTTTATTCTCTTGCTCACAAATTCCAAGGAATAATAGACATTGGTTCTAAAATAGTGAGAGGTAAGAATTTCTCTCCCCCCCTTTCCCCCCCTTCCTCTCTCTCTCTCTGTAAGATTTCAAAGTTTCCCAATGTTCCATAACACTTAAAGTCTAAACCTTAAAAAGTAAGCTTTGAATGTCCTTGTAATAATTCTTAGGGCCTTCTCCTGTCTTCACGTTCTCTACAGGAAGGTATTTACATTTATATGCAGTATATTAACCAGAGAGAGTAAAGGGCAATGGATAGACCCTTATCCTTGAGGTCAATAAGATGCCACTTATACTTTCTAGCTATGTGACCTCTTTGTCACAGGTCACTCATCCCTATTAAGATGGGTCTTAAAATCTAGGAGGGAACTTGGTGTCTTTCTAGTCCAGCATCCTGACTACAGATGAAGAAAATGAGACATGAGAGGTTAAGTGACATTTAATTCACTCAAGTAGCAAGAGATAAAGCTTTGGGCTGGACCTGAGTCCTCTGACTCTGGCTGCTACATTGATGGGGTGAGATTTGTATTGATGGAGGGAGTCCCACACTGGGAGTGCCAAAATCACAACCATTTTCCATATTCCCTGGATTTGAACAAAGAGCCTCCTTGATTACAAACTCATGACTTTCCACTGTCCCACATTTGTAATACAGGACCAGGGTATACTGGCAGATGTTTGACAATGGCTTAACCCCCCCCAAATGTATATGTGACTTGCTTTTAAGTTTTATCTTCACTAATTAATATTTTCTTCATTACTTTCTTAATCTATAAACCAATCAATAAAGCCTTGATTTGTAGTGTCTTCTGATTTCTAACACACTAATGCTAGTTCTAAAAATTTAACAATCCCAAGAGCTGGTGTAAGCTGGTTCAGGCTGCACAGGGCCCTGTTGCTGTCAGATGGTTGCTAATCAGGTAAAAAGATTGAGGGGTGGATGAGGCCACCTGGTGCAAGCTCCTCCTTTTACAGCTGAGGAAACCCCAGAAAGCCAAGGGGCTGCCCAAGGTCACACACAAAGTATCAAGACTTCAGTCCTCTGAGTCCAGAGCTCCATGGCCTCCATTCCTTCCTATGTTCTTGAGGCCTAGACATCCAGCTTCACCCCTTGGCATGAAGCTGATACAGAAGAGTTCCCTGGCTCCTGAGGGTGGAGCTTCCCACTCGTGAGGTTCTAGGGTTCCAAAGGCCATTCCTGAGCAGCTGGGGTGTGGGGATAAGAATGGAGGATACTGTTTGTATTCTACGCCTCCCTGGGCTTCAATTTCTTCTTCTGTAAAATGAAGAATTTGTCTAGCTGAATGCTAAAGTCCTCTCCAGCTCTGAATCCACAGCCCTGTGGAGGCAGTTTGGCAGAATGGTCAGACTGCTCTTCTTGAAACCAGCAAGCCCTACATTAAAATCTGAGGAATTTCAGAAAGCACTTGCCAGACCTCAGTTTCCCCATCTGTAAAATTGGGGCTTTGGGTTAGATGATCTCTGTGAGTCCTTCCAGCTCTGATCCCATAATCCCATGTAGAGTCCCCAGGGCCTTGACCAGTTACTATCTAACAAACCAATAGATCTCTCCTCCTCTTCCTCCCATCCTTTGGATTATTTTCTGTCTTTAGAACATTGCTAGTAGGAAGCTTGTATAGGCTGAGAATGATACAGCCACACCAGCTGGACATGTCTGGGCCCTGGGAAACATGGCCGGGTCATTGCTTTTGGGGTAGAGGCTCAATTCTTTTTTTCATGAAGGATCCCACTGAGAAGGAAGACAGTCTTGGCCTTCTGCCTAATGGTGCAGCCCCCAGTAGGAGAAATGGGGGGATGGAAGAGGATGATTGCTGGGGAGCTGGAGGTGGAGGAGAATGGCAGTGGCTGGAATCATGCAAGTGCAAGGGGCTGGAAGGAACCTCAGAGGCATGGAACCAATTCTCTTTTAAACTGCCTCTTACAGATGAGGTGACTATGACCCCCAGAGGATTAGTGAATTAGAATTATAGGATCCTAGAGCTAGAAGCAGACATCTAGTAGGAGATAATGTGTGTAAAGTGCCTGTTAAACCTTAAAGCACTGTATAAATGCCCCCTTTTATTATTAAAGATGGCAGCCACTGCTAAGCGCTATCCCCAGACAAGTCTGTCTGGACCCTTATCAGAAGAATGAAGCTTTGAAAACTACTCCTAACAGCAAAGGAGAATTATAATACCATCATGGGATTGTGCAATGATCTATCTCTTACTTCAATTTTCCCTTTAGGTGAAATCTGGGAAGGCTGGTGACAGGGATGATGGTGGTGATACTACAAGGGGAGTCAGTTCTGTGAAAGCCTGACCTTAAATAAGGAGGGATCAGACTTTTTCTCATCTTGCTCTGGTGCTTTTTTCTACCCTAGAATTCCAGGAAAAGTCTTTGAAATAAAGCCCAAGTACAGCTCAGCACTGGTTGATGATGGCCTGTTGAGAGCACCATGGAAGTGTTCATCCTGTCTCTCTAGGATCATGTCCTTATCACTAATCAATGTGGTTCCATCAGCACTGAGTAGGTGAGATGCACCATAGGTCTTTAGTAGATAGCCTTCAGGGCACCATAAAAGCACTTTGGACTATTACTATCAGGGTAAAACTGAATTTCATCTGCTTTCTTACTGAGCCAAGAATCCCATATCTCTCTAAGCTTTGCTTGTACTTTAATTTGTACTTGTTGTATGCCTTCAAACCTGGACAGTCTACCAGCGCCATGCCAGGAAACTGAATCACTTCCATTTGAACTGTCTTAGGAAGATTCTGAAGATCGCCTGGCAGGATAAGGTACCAGACACTGAGGTCCTTACTCGAACTAAACTGCCAAGCATTCAAACTCTGCTTCAGAGAGTGCAACTCTGATGGGTTGACTATGTTGTTTGAATGCAAAACTTATATTTGCCAAAAAGACTGCATTATGGAGAACTCACATAGGGCAAGCATTCACCTGGTGGTCAGAAGAAGGGATACAAGGATACTCCTAAGGTCTCTCTCAAGAACTTTGGCACTGATTGTGTGACATGGGAGAAACTGGCACAGGACTGCTCAGCATGGCATGCCCACATCAGAGAAGGTGCTGTGCTCTTTGAGCAAAGTAGAATTGAAGCAGCTTAAAGGAAATGCAGGGTGTGCAGATTAGGAGAATCCATCCCAACTGTTCCCACAGTCTATTTGTGCCCAACCTGTGGTAGAGTTTTCTGAGCTCACATACATCTGATCAGCCACAACTGGAGACATTGAAATTTGACTCTAGCATAATGATGTCATCTGGTCCTCTTCCAGAATGAAGGACAGCAACCAACCAAGTACAGCTCATGTCTAGGGGCTCCCCTAAAAGATGTAAACATGGGCCCTGTAATGGTAATCAATATTTAGGGCTAAGTATGGAAGGTGTGAGCTCTGTCTGGAAGGTGTGAGCTCTGTATGGAAGGTATGAGCCTTGTCTGGAAGGTGTGAGCCTTGTCTGGAAGGTGTGAATTCCCCTGTTGACGTGGAAGAATGCTATTGGCTGAGACACTCCCTTGTTGACTTGGGAGAAGGCCAGTGTTTATAAGCAGGAGAATTTTATAGAGACAGATTTTGGATTTGGCTCCTCAGTGGCTGACTGAAGACATGAATAGGATGGGATTTTGTTTGTTGGTGGCCTGGCTGATCCTTGAGTTCCAGGCAAGAGAAGTCCTGAAGGGTTTGAGGTGTGCTGAATCTGGTGAACTTCAATGTGTGCCGGGGATTGC
>CM053593.1:378430525-378481539 GCA_028646575.1 Pseudocheirus occidentalis
TAATTTGATTGATTGAATCTTAAAATGTGAAGCTGGTTTCTCCCTTAGGGAAACCAGCTGATTCTTCTCTTGTTCCTTGTTCCTTTCTGTAATAAGATATAATATTGAGACTTTCCTTGTTCTGAAGATTGTATATAATATTGTGAACTGTTGAAACTGTGAACATTGTACTGAATAAAGATTTGTAATGGGATAAACATAGTGTTCACTAATACTGTGTAATTCGAATCTTAAAAGCTCTTCACAGTAGTATTCTCTCAGGAATCTACTGCTGATTGGCTTTACAGGCCCTTCAAGAAAAGGTACTCAGTGAATAATGGAGATTCCAGGTAGAGGACAACCATTTACTTTTTTCCACTCCTAACACCATCTCCCTCCCTAACTACTTTGCATTTATTTTCTTTACATTTTTCTGCATTTACTTCCACATGCACACATAGATATATAGATATGTACATACATATAGTAGGAATGTAATCAGTAGTTGGTAATTAATTGATCACACTTAAAACACCAACTCTGCCCTCTAGCTTCCCAGGCTTCCTTCAACCTTAGGTAAAGCCTCACTGACAAGAAGCTTTTCCCAGTCCTCCTTAATCTTAGTACCTTCCCTTAGGACCTTCCCTTAATATACCCTCCATATAACTTACTTTTACATAGTCATCTGCTTGTCATCTCCTAAATTATACTATGAGATTGTTAAGAGCAGTGTCTGGTCTTTTGCCTTTCTTTGTAACTCAAGCATTTGACATAGTGCCTAGCATGTTGTAGACGTGTAATAAATGCTAGTTGACTGCAAATAGACTCATAAGCTCACATTGACAAATCAATTAATCAGTTATTAAGCATTTAGTAAACACTTAGTGTGTACCAGGATCATACAGCTAATAAGCGTCTGAGGCAAGATTTAACTTTAGGTCTTCTTACTAAGAATGGAGCATTCTAGCTACTACAGTACTTAGTTGCCCAAGGGGCTTCTGACAACCATTCCTTTTTCACATTGATTTAGTAATATTAACTAGCATTTATATCTTGCTTTAAGTTTTGCAAGACACTTGAGCATTTTATATATGTAATGCTTTGCTCAAAGGGCCAATTTCATGGGACTTTTGCTTCATTGGTAGGGATGAATTACCCAATGACAAGCTTGAAAAAAGAGAGATCCAGGTTCTTTATGTTTCCAGCTTTAGAAGAAAAAATGCATTATTCCAACTTTTCTTCATGTCCTTGAATGGAGAGAAAAATTCTTGAAAGAAACTGGCATGTAGAAAAGTTGGTCATATCTATCATGTCTGTATTTCCAGCTTGCTACACAAGAGATTTGGAGGAATTCCCCTTTAGGTGAAATCTGGGAAAGTCTCTCTCTCTCTCTCTCTTTCTCTCTCTCAGTTCCGCTATTATTTCATTCCCAACGAGAGAGCTCATTCATTCTGTATTGTCTGATATATATTCTCAAATACATACATACATATATACACAATGCAATACATGTATACACGTATGTTTTCTTATACTCATATATCATATATACATATACCTACACATATATGTATATGTACATATATATATAATATATGTATGCAAATGTATTTTCTCTGATTTTTGCTTCCTACTTGTATTTGTTTTGTGACCTTGGGTAATTCACTTAACTCCTCAGTACTCCGGACAGCTCCCTAAAACCATCAGCTGTAGAGCAGGTAGCAATCTGCGTTCATAGAGGGACTTTCCTCACTGGTTGTTCCCTACAAGGATAAATCCCGCATCTATGGGAGAGGTGGCTTGGCATAGTGGCCCTGTTTTTGAATAAGGAAGATTTACGTTCAAGTCTTGTCTCTGATGCACAGTGACTGTCTGACCCCAGGGAAGTCACTTAGTTCCTCTGTGACACAGAAGCTCTCTAAGACTATAATTGTGGGAAAGTGGTTCATCTGCTTTCATAGAAGAAGTTCCTTTGCTAGAGTGTCTATTATCAGTGAAATCTGTTGGGTAAAACAAAGACAGAAACAGATATTTTGTAATTATTGGAACACTTGGTGAAAAAGGATAACTAGGGAATTTTGCTATGTATGAAAAGGAAGACCAGCTATATATTCCTTATGGACTTGACATTTATAAGTGTAAAGGGCTTTACAGTCATTTAATTAATGGACTCCAACAAAGAGGTGATTTACTAGAGGACTTAGCAAAAGCATTTGTGGAAATCTTTCAAAGGCCTTGCTGCATGAAATAATTTTGATAGCATGGCAGCATCCCATCTCTGTCCAGCTCCATCCCTAATCCAGGTTACCCTAAGGTTATCCAAAATGCTTCTGGCCCTACTCTTGAGGATCTCACAGAGGAGATAATGCAAACAACTTTGAGCAAACAATTATGTACAAACAAACAAGCGCTGTATGTGATAAAGTGGAAATAACCAATAAGGGGAAGGCAGACCATGATTGAAGATAGACCCTGCTAACAAGTAATACGTGTTCTTCTGGAAAGCCATCTATAAGAAGATCTAAGCTCTCCTGATTTACACCTGCCATTAGCCCATACTAGATGTCCTCATCACGTCAGGTCAGTGTGGACCCCTTTATCCCAGAATCCTACAGGAGGACAGTCTCTCAGTCCAGGGGCAAGAAGAAAACAAGAGGTAGCCTTAGGAACCTGACTTTTCTGAAGACAAAGGATGGATATATTTATGCTATTAAATGCTCAACAAGAAGTTTGGGAGGATCCTCAAATGAAACCTCAGCTTTATGAGAAGTGTATGCACATGCGGTGCTTGGACAGCATCCCCATAGTGTCCATTACTATTCTGCAAGGGCAGAGGATGACATATGATCATTCAGAATGAGTACTGCCATGGTGGGAGCTTACAGGTTCCTGTGTTTGAAAATGGTAAACTTGACCATTTCTTCCAAGAATGAGAGCTCAAGAATATGCTCTTGCAAATCTCTGTGAGGCTGAAGTAACCCATCACTCAGGCCTGGTGTACCTGGACATAAAATCCAGTAACATCTTCATCTGAATAAAGCAAGAGGGTGATGTCTCACATATCTCAGAAAAAGGGGAGAATGAAGATGACTCGGTTCCCTTCTGCTACTGTGATTTGTCAAATCGCTCACTCAGGCCTTGTGACTTCAATCCATAACCCCCAGAGAGGAGGGAGATAGTCACTTCTTGGCCAATGAGATTTTACAAGAGGAGTAGGGATACCTGTCCAGAACAGACAAATTTGCCTTTGGATTACTAATCTCTATGACTGCAGGGGTCAAAATCATCACCAGGCAATGATGAGCCTTGGCATCATCCCTGTTGAGGCAACCTTCTAGCTCAACCACAGAAGCTCTCAGAAGACTTTTATAATTTGGTTGAATTTACACTCCATCCTAAACCAGAGGGGGGATCAACTGTGGCAGCTTTAACTAAGAACACAGTCTTTGGACCCTCTTTGAATATAACCACAAAGCTTCAGAAGGAGCTCAACAGAGAAAAGGGCAAGATGGCTGAGCTGGAAAGGGAACTGAAAGAAGTTCATCTTTCCCAGAGCCACCAAGAAGATACCAGTCAACACTCTCCTGGATCCCTTGGGTTCATTGTTGAAAGTGGATCAAGTAGCTCCAGTAGATTGGTGGGAGGAAAAATTGAAGGGTCCAGGTTTCACTTTTGGGAAATCTAAGTAAGCATTGTCCTGTTTTCAGGACACACAACCCCCAGAAGAGTTCCATTTCATGCTAACCAGCCCCACTTTGAAGGTTTAGCTCTGGAAACATTCAGTGGCTCCTCCAAGCTGGACCTCAACATCAACTCCTGATGCTATAAAATGGAAAAAGGGCCAATAGGAATGACTGCAACTCCCCACTGCAAATTCTCTTTCTGGGCTTGGTCTCCTAGGTCTAGCTGTCCCCTAAAGGTATATTGGCTTTTCAACTGGATATATACTTGAAAAAAAATCCTAGTTGGTAGGCATTTCTCTGTCTGCCCTCACACCCCTAGATGCCACCATTCAGTGCATTTGAGCACAAGATACAAAAGAGTTTTTAGATTCTAAGAAATTGTTGCAATGGTAAGATATTCAAGCAACTTTTCAGGCTGAGGGATTTGTTGTATCATTCCAAAATGATGCTCAGAAATGATCATTTTGCCTAGAAAGAGATGGGGTCTTTGCCTCAACTTCAGAAATAAGACTAATTGACTTCAATAGTGCCTTCTCCCAAAAGAGATCCTAATGAGTGTGAAACTAGCGAATCTTCAAATATATTTTCTGGAGGGCGAGAACATTCTCTTTTCTTCCTATAATCACATGAATATCTAATCATTAATATAAACGGGAAGTCATATTTGCAAATAGGAACACTTAGGAGCTTGCCAACAAGCTTCAGCAAGACATTGGAAGAGTGTCCGATTTTGCTGGCTTCTCCCTGTCCTACCCTTTTCCTTCTGGTGGCTGTTTGTCTGGCCTTAGGAATCACTGGTTTCTTTTTATTTTAAACCTTGAATTTGGCTTTGTTTCTATTGAGTTTTAAAGATATCAATTTTATTTCAGTGTTTTCCCTTTCTATCTTTTTTTAAATGAACAGAACATATGTAAATAAAAGTTTTATTTTTCCCATATCAAATTTAAAAAAAGAATCACCTCTGCTCAGGGAACAGATTTAGCAACTAAAAGAACAGTAAGGTCTCTGGATCTGTCCTCGAAGAGCAGATGGGCAGCCCCAGAAAGGGAGGAGGGTGAGAAAAACAGAGGCTTAAGACCCTGAAAGGGAACAGGTACTATTAGTTCTCCTCTAGAACTTTGGATTGGGTTTCAGAGGGCCTGGGGGGGGGGGCAAATCCCAGTCCTTCAGTTTACAATCAGTATGACCTTGGCCAAGTCCTTTACCTATTCTGAGCTTTGGTTTTCTTATCTGTAAAATGTGTGGCTGAACCAGAAGCCCCCTGAGGACTTTGCCAGCTCTAAATCTCTGATCATTGAATCAAGGGCCCAGTATCATAGTTTAGTTCATTTGTAGCAACTCATAGCCAAATACTAGCTTATGGTTCACAAAGTACTTTCTTCACAACCCTCCCTGTGTGCCCGTAAGTGTCAATGCTTTCTCACAAAAGAAACTGAGACTTGAAAGGATCAAGGGTCCCACTCAGGGGCACACAGCTAGTAACAGCAAAAACAGCTAGCATTTATCTAGAACTTGAACATGTGCAAAGAGTTGCAACTCCATCTCATTTGATAGCATGAGTTCTAGAATTTGAACTAGGTCTCTTGACTTCAAGGTCAGCACATGAAGAAATTGTCAAATCTTGTTTACTGAGTCCACTAAAAAAATCCTGATGTTTAAATGGAGTGCTTGCTACTACACAGCATTTAAAAAAATATATAGAATTTCTTGCCTTCTCAATGAGTGGGGGAGGGAGTGGAGAGAAGAGAATTTGGAACTGAAAATAAAAATTTTAAATAAAAAAATTATACAGCCTTTTCCTTTTTAAAAAATTTAAGGTATTTAAAATTTTATTTATTAATGGCACAAAAACACTTTTTACAATGTAACCAAATATACTTCATTATTTTTTAAAAATCCCTGTGGATGTTCCAGGGGAAAAGGTCAACTTACAAATAATTATTTGTTAGTAAATGATTGTTGCCAACTAATTTAACTTAATCAGTTCAACTAGCCAAGCAATTGAATTCCCCTTTTTTATGGAAATATACAAAACCTTCAAATAATAGGTAATAACATACAATGACCATAACAGTTGTTCTGCAGGAGTCATGTTTCTCAATCAATGAATATTTATTTTTTTAAAAACTCAACCCACTCTGTGCCTAGCATGAGCTAAACACTGAGGATGCAAAAATTAGATTATAAGCTCCTTGAGGGCAGAGTCTATCCTTTGCCTCTTTTTGTATTCCTAGCACTTAACACAGTGCCTGGTATATATTAGAAGTTAATAAATGTTTTTGATTTTTAAAAAATTTTTATTTTATTTACTGACAAAAGGGAAATAGTACCTGTTTTCAAGGAGTTTACATTCTAACAGTGTCCACAACATGTACACATCCAAAAATATTTGTGTAGCACCTTCTCTTGGGTATTCTTCCCTTTACTTTATGATCATAGCAAAGGTCCCCCTAGGGTCTTACCCATGGTTCAAGGTTTTCTGTAGGTCTGAACTCCTAAAACTCTATAGGTCATGAGCTCCCACCAATGAATTTACCTTTAATAGGTAAAAAAACACACTAAGCCTAATGCAAAGGTATTTACTGACATGATATTATAAGAATAATAGCTATACAACATTCTCCCCCTGCCGTAAAACTGGAGTACACTCTCCCCCAAAATATACGGAATATCAAGAGAAAGTATATGCACATATAGAATGTACTAGGAAGGAGACACAGTCTTTGATAAGCTGGAACATTTCTAGAAGAAAACAAACAGGTAAATGAAAGGTCTTGAGGCCATTATGGAGGAGAATCAGGTGAAGGACTTTGACACCTTTAGCCTGGAGGAAAGTAGACTCAGAGGAACCATGACAGCGGTCTTCAGGTATGGGAAGAGGTGTCTTGTGGCAGAAGGGAAACAAACCTTCCCAACAAAGTACAATGGGCTGCCTGGGAGGTGGCCTTCAAGGAGAGGCCAGAGAGACTCTTGCTAGGTGTGGTATACTGGAGACTCCAGTGTCAGAGCAGGTGGACTAAAGGATATCTTGTGATTCTGTGACCTTAGGAAACACGTGGAAGTGACTCACACACCTCCAGTGTTGCAGGGCATGGATGGCCTTTCTCTTCTCATGGTGTAACAAAGCTGCTTCCCCTGGGTGCAACATCTCTGCTGGGTACGTTGTTCTGCAGGGCTCCCTGTGGGGTAGATAGGAGGTCTTCTACTGGTCAAGATGCCTTTGCTAATGAGAATGGATTTCACCTTCCTGAGAGCAAGCTCCTCCTCCAGCTGATCCCCTAGAGAATGTCTTGCTCTCTTTTTAAAGAGAAATTATTAATACTTTAGTTTCTTACATCACCAAAATTTCCCCCCAGTATTCTCCTCCTCCTCCCCCTCCCAGAGAGCAAATAACATTTTTAAAGGAAAAAAAGAGAAAGAAGAGAAAAGTCAGAAAAACAAACCACTTCATTCATCAAAATAGAATGAAAACATGTAATACAGTTGTGGATCTCTAATTTTGGCAAAGCAGTGGCAAAGAGGTCTCTCTTTAGAGGCATGCTTGTTTTGTTTTGTTTTTTATAATGCTGCAACATTTGCCTTTGTGGTTTTGTGGTTAGAAAACCACTTACATTGTTGTAGTTACCACATAAATTGTTTGTTTTCCTGCCTCTGTTTACTTCCCCTAGCAAAGTGTTTGGTAGACAGTAGGTGCTTAATAAATACCAGTTGGTTTCTTTTATAGGGTTATCATCCATCCCCATTTCCTAAGTGTCACCATCTCCCAAGACTCAACCTCCCTTCTCTTCTCTTTTGTTGGCCTCTCCCTTTGGGATCTCATGCCTTTCCACGCTCACTGAATCTAAGATGACTCCAAATCAAGGTCTCCAATTTCCTATTTCCAACCCACTATTGGTCGTCTCCATTTGAATAGCTTCCTGAACCTAGCAAAAACAAAACTCCCTCAAAAACCTTTACATCTCCCAATGCCTCTACTTCATTAATGACAATATAATCTTCCTATCTATTCGGACTCAGAACCTCATCAGCATCTTTCACTCTTCTGTCTCCCTAGCTCCTTATATCAATCAATGAGTTAATCAACAAATAGTTATTAAACCCATACTTTGTGCCAAGCCCTGTGCCAAATGTTGAGGATATAAAACAAATGAAACAGTCCTGGCCCTCCAGAACCTTACATTCTACCTTATATCCAATCGTCTGCCTGGGGGAAGCCATAGAAGTTGAAATCAGGACTCAGATAAAGATCTAGATAATGTACTCTAATTAGGACTTTTTGGTGAGGCACCTAGCAACTTTGCATAAGGCCAGCTCCCTAAAGACCTCCTAGGGTTACACTTAAAAGGACTTTTGTTTGAAACCCTGACATCAAGCAAGGCTTTTGCCCCCAAAACTTCAGACACCTAAGAAGACAAGTCCCTTATTAGATTATCCATCCCGTGTTGGTTCCAAGGTACAACATACTTAAGACAATGATTGCACCTAGACAAACCTAAGATACTTTGAAGCCTTATCTCTTTGTTAACACCTTTAAGAATGTTAATTGACCTGTTGGTGCCCAGGAACCTGACTCTATCTAAGCTATTTCCAGGAACTAACAGGCTTAAGACAATGATAGTAAAACATGAATCTTTTCATCTTCCTGTATAAAAATCTTGTTCAAAGAATCATTAAATGTAGTTCTTCCCTATGAACTATCCACACCGCCTGGTCATTTCTCTCTCACATCTCTGATCATGCTTAGTGCTGGACCCTGAGCAGCTCCTGACATCTGCCAACTCCTACTAGGCTGCTTTCTTTGGATCTTTCATTTCTGTCCCCTTCTGAGACACCCATTGCCACCACGGCTTTCACCAGAGTCATAGCCTATAGCTGCTATAAATTTCTTCTGACATTACAATGGAATCTTTCCTTTGGATATCTTACATTTTGAGTAGAGAGAAGGGGGAAAGATAGAAAGATAGATAGATAGATAGATAGATAGATAGATAGATAGATAGATAGATAGATAGATGATAGATAGGTAGATAGATGATAGATAGACAGACAGATGAGAGATAGATAGATGATAGATAGACAAACGGACAGATAGATAATAGATAGATAGATAGATAATAGATAGATAGGTAGATAGATAGATGATAGATAGATAGATGATAGATAAATAGATAGATGATAAAGAGATAAAGAGAGAGGGAGAAAGGAACAGAGAAGGAGAAAGAGAAGAAGAGAGACACACAGAGAACCAATTCTTCCTGGTTCCCCTTCTGTTCATTAGTTTGATTTTTGCAACATTTCTACTCTTTTTAAAAAATGTATTCATCCTTCATGATGAATATGCCTGGGCACAGAAGGCCCAGGAATTTATTGTGAGAAGGGATGGGAGTTGAGGGGAAAGACCCACTACTCTGAAATGAGGTCAGATCTGCCCTGTGTGACACTAATTAGTAAACACATTCCAAAAATCTTCTTTCAGCAATTTTAATAGATCTTAGTATCACAGATTTGAGCTGGAAGGGATCTCAGAGGACATCTAGTCTCAACCCCTCATTTGATGGATGAGGGACCTCTAGAGAAAAAGGTGACAGGCTCACAGTTTAGATTTAGAGCCAGGAGGGTCCTTTAGATTTAGAACCAGGGAGGTCAAGTGATTGGTCTAAAGTCACCACATAGTAACACCCTATCAATCAATATTTATTAAGCACCTACTGTGTGCCAGGCACTGTACTAAGTGTTGGGGATACAGAAAGAAGCAAAAGACAGTCCCTGCCCTCAACGAGCTTACATTCTAATGGGAGACAGAACAGGTAAGCAAATATATACAAAGCAAGTTATATGAAGGATAAATAAGAAATAAGCTACAGAGGGAAGGCCCTGAAATTAAAAGGGGGAGGATTTTAGCATTATTGATAACCACAGTGGTGTGGTTACTGATCCAGAGCCAGACATTGTAGAGAATGAAGTCAAGTGGAGCTTAAGAAATATTGCTAACAGTGAGGCTAATGGAGGTGATAGAGGGCTGTGCTCAATATACCAGCACATTTGGAAAACTTAACAGTGGCCACTGGATTGAAAAAGATTAACTTTTTTTTTAAAAAGAGTATTTATTTGTTTCTAGCTTTCAACATTCACTTTTATAAGGTTTTGAGTTCTAATTTTTTCCCCTTCCTCCCCTCCCCTCTTCCCAAGATGGCATGTAATCTGATATAGGCTATACATGTATGTTTGTATTAAACATACTTCCACATTAGTCATGTTGTAAAAGAAGAATCAGAACAAAAAGGAAGAACCACGAGAAAGAAAAAAACAAGAAAAAAAGAGAAAATAGAATGCTTTATCAAGGCATACTATTCAGACTCCACAGTTCTTTTGCTGGCTGCAGATAGCATTTCCTATGATGAGTCTTTTGGAATTGTCTTGGATCATTGCATTGCTGAGAAGAGTTAAAGTCTATCAAAGTTGATCATTGCACAATGTTGCTGTTAGAAAAAGATTAGTTCATGTCTCAATCTTAAAGAAGGGCAATGCCAAGGAATGTTCAAATTACTAAATGATTGCATTCATTTCACACACCAGCAAGGTTATGTTTAAGATTCTACAAGCTAGGCCTCAGCAATATGTGAACTGAGAATTACCAGAAGAGTAGTCTGGTTTTCAGTGAGGCAGAGGAACTAGAGACCAAATTGCCAACATCTGCTGGATTACAAAGAAATCAAAGGAATTCCAGACAAAAAAAACATCTACTTCTGCTTCACAGACTACACTAAAGCCTTTGACTGTGTGGATCACAACAAAATGTGGCAAGTCCTCACAGAGATGGGAATACCAGATCATCTTACTTGTCTCCTAAAGAAGCTGTATGTGTGTCAAGAAGCAACAGCAAGAACCCATGGAACACCTGGTTTAAGACTGGAAAAGGCTGTTGGACAGGACTGAAAAATGAACCATAACAATGCAGAAAGCTTTCTGTAGGAAGATGGGATTTTACAGGAGACCAAGAAATCTTGTGCGATCTCAACATAATTAGAGGAGACAGCTTGTTGGGGAAGAGTTTGTCTTCAATGAGTCTAATGCTAGTTTTTTTTTCTTTAAATCTTGTTAATTGTAGTTCTTCAGAGAGAGTCTGATTCCCTGAATCAGGAAGTACAGAATGACATCAGGGTCACACTCTAACACTATACATTCATCAGATGCCAGGCTCTTAGGGACATCTGTCAGGGGAAACTGGCCACTACCATTCACACACTCCCACAAACCAAAAGTAGAATGCCAAAACTTCTGGGCTTGGATTCAGGAAGGTCTGAGTTCAAATCCCATCTCTCCGATGTCCTAGTGGTATGACTATGGGCAAATCGCATAACTTCTATGTTCCTTAAGCCTTTCTCTATGACTTACCTACTAAGTCATGGATAGATTGCAATCTAGTAGCTAGAGGAACTTTTGATACCAGGAGTCCCCCCACTCTGACAAAGTCACAGATCCTTAGTCTAGTGATGCAAGGATAAAATGCTGGACCTGGAATCAGGAAGAAGCGAGTTTAGACACTTATTAGCTATGTGACCCTGAGCAAGTCACTTACCTTCTGTCTGCCTAAGTTTCCTCAGTTGTGAAATGGGGACAACAGCAACACCTACTTGAAAATTGGAAGAAACATATACTATGTAAAGCTTCAGTTTCCTTATCCGTACAATGGGAGCAATAACAATAGCACCTACCTCCTCAGACTGTTAGGAGAATCCCAAAAGATATCTGTGAATACTTAGCACAATGCCTAGCACACAGTAGGTGCTTCATGCCCAATCATTCCCTTTGCAGACCCTTTCCTAGACACTTACAAACTTTGGAAACCTAATTTGGGTTCAGCCTACTCAAATCAATGCTTATGCATCCCTACTCCCACAAAATACCTTCCTTAACTCAGTTTAATCCAACTAGTATTTATTAAATGCCTCCTATGCACAAGGGACTATTCCAGATGCTGAAGATGCAAAGATGAATTCGTTCTTGCCCTCAGGAAGCCTGCATTCTTCTGACCTAAGTCAGTTTACTCTCAGTTACATAAAATCATGTGGCAGTGATTAAAATGGAGGAAATTGAAAACAAAGACCAGAACTACAGTGGCACATCCTTTTACCACCTACTTCTTCCTCCCTCCTCAGCTCCTACCCCTTGCCACAGTGTCTGAGATGCAAATGGGGCAGGACGAGGATGGGTAGTTCAGGTCCATGAGCCCTGGCTTCCTCAAATTTATCTCACTTCTCTGGATCTTTGGATCTTTCATGATGGGTCGAAGCCTACACGTCTTCCCAGATCAGCCACATCAAGATCCCAAAAGATCGGCCCTGGCAGAACCAGAGAAAGCCCTGGTTAATAGCAGCAGGAGTGGGAGGTGGCTCTCTTACAGGACCTTGGGAAATGATGCAGTTCATCAGCCTATCCCCCAATGCATGCACAAGGCATGCTAAGATGTGTGGGGAAATGGGCACAGTGCTGCAAGCATCCATTCATGGTTACAGTGATTGGGCGTGTTGGCCTACAATCAACAACAATAAACCCATAAACAGTGATAGAATGCCAAGAATCCTGGCTCTGGAGCCAAAGGACTTGGGTTCAAATCCTACCTTGGACTCTTACAACCTTTGTGACCACGAACAAGTCAATCAACCTCCTTGGTCCTCAGTTTTCTTATTTACAAGTGAATGGTTACAAATGAAGGGTTAGAATGGATGGCCTCAGAGGTCCCTTCCATCTGTGACCCTGTGATGTTCTCTTAACCTCTCTGGGCCTCAGTTTACTATTCTATGAAATAAGGAGACTGGACCACATGGCCCCTCAGGTCCTTCCCAACTCTTGACATCTTGTTGTTCTCCCCACAGAGAAGGCAGCTCACTCCTGTTGAACCTTTTCATCCTTGGCTGCCTGGGGTTGGTTCGTGGGAGCTCAGCTGCCAAGACCACAGGTGAAGCCAGTCTAGGGAGAAGCTGCCTGGGCTTCCCCACTTCCAGCTCTCCCTTCCTTCCATGGCTCAGTGTCATCTGCCTGACATGCTGAGGCACAGGAAGGAAGTTTGCATCCACATTCTGTTCTGGAAATAGTTTACTTTCATGTAGACTTTGCGCAGGAGGTTTAAGAAAAGATCTTTTAAACGTCTTTTTAAAAAACCATGCCACGCGTCAGAAGGGTTGGTAACAGATTCTCCCTGCTTTCAGCTCATTCTTTAATGTGCAATCACAGGAGACTGGAGTGTGAATGAGGATACACTCTGGGAATCCCTTCCTGGCAACCACTGTTGTTTCAAATCGCAAATCAAGAGTCAGAAGGGACTTTAGAGGCCTTGAGTCCAATCCCCCTCAGGAAACTGAGGCACAGAGTGTTGGGAGCTTCCCATGGATCACACAGATATTAAGTTTCTGAGGTGGGATTTGAAGTCCAATCTTCCTGAATCCAAGTCTAATGCTTTAGAAACTCTGCTGGTCTGCCTTTTGAGCCGGAAGGGGTCTCGGTGCTGAAGTCCATTTGGTATTGGTTGGTTATTCTACAAGTGCCCCAACTCATCTTAGCCAAAATGGAGGCCATAGTCTTCCCCCTCCCCCAAACTCGCCCTTCTTCCAAATTCCCTTTTGTTTTCCTGTAGAAGGGATCGCTTTCTTTCCTGTCACCCAAGGTCACAACCTCTTCCTCACTCCCCATGTCCAATCAGTTGCCAGGTTGTAGAGATTCTGCCTCTAGAGAATCTCTCATATCCTCCCCCCTCTCTCTGCACTTAGAGCCTGATTCAGGCCCTCACTGCCTTGAGCCTGAATTATTGCACTATTACAAGGGTAATCAGTCTGCCAGAGGCCTGTCTCCTTTCTCCAAGCCATCTGCTCCACAGATGCTGAAATAATTTCCCAAGCCTGACTAGGTCACTCCTCTGCCCGGGAAGGTCCAGCATTGACCTCAGCTCTCCTCTCATAATCCATAGCTTAAGGCCCAGCTCATCCATGTACCATCTTTTAGAGGAAGCTTTTTTTGACCCTCAACAGTGTTCAGTGATCATCCTTATATCCCCATGCACATAACCAATCGATCAATATTATCAAGCACCTACTATGTGCCAGGCAACTGTGCTAAGCCCTGAGGATACAAAAACAGAAAAAAAAATAGTCCTTGCCCTCGGGGAGCTTACAGTCTAATAATTAACTATATATGTGCTGCATTGCACATTGCAGGGCAGTTAGGTGGCACAATGGATAGCCCCCAAATGCCGTCATGAAGAATCAGACACAATTGGAGGAAAAAATAAACAACGGTGCTGCATTACAGCCATGTGCTCTCCCTCCAATAGAATTCAAGCTTTGGGGGAACAGGGATTATTTCTGGGTTTTGCCTTTGTATCTCCAGTCCCTAGCACTGTACAAGGCACCAGCAGTGATTAATAAGTACTTGTTCGATTGGATTGGAAAAGGAATCTTCTTCTAAAACAGACCTGGCAATAGACCCCAATGAGCTTTTGCTGAAAGACCTTTGTGGGGGGAATGTCAATGCCTCAAGTCTCTCTCCCACTCCAGTCCATCATTCTCGCAGCTACTGAAGGGATCTTGCTGAAGTTCAGGGCTGACCATGTTAGGCTTGCTCCCAAGCCCATCCATCCCCTTCAACCGAGAACCAGTGGCTTCCCAAAACTACAAACTACAGCCAGTCCTGTGGCTTTTAAAGTATCTCACAAACAGACCCTTCCTGCCTTTCCAATCTTTTCACTTATTTCTTTCCATAGACTCTTGTCGCAGCAACACTGGCCTTCTAGCCGGTCTTTGGAACATGACCCTCCAACTCCCATTATGGTCTCCACCTTTGCACTGGATGCTTTTCCCAGTCCCCTCTGACCCTTGCTTCCCAATGGGAAGACTGACACCTGAGAACCCAGCAAACAACAAGACAAGGCTTGCTTCATTGTTCTGTTTTGTGATGGAGAAAATGTTCATGCAGATCTCACTTAAAAGTGCGGTTTAGGGGCAGTGAGGTGGCGTATTGGCCCTGGAATCAGGAGGACCTGAGTTCAAATTCAGCCTCAGACACTTAACACTTACTAGTTGTGCAACCTTGGGCAAGTCACTTAACCCCAATTGCCCTGCCTCCCCTTCTCAAAAAACAAACAAACAACACAACACAACAACAACAAAAAACCGTGGTTTTCCCATCATTTCACATAGATACCAGTTGTCTAACATGCACCAGCACATTACTCCTCCTGACCCTGTGTACTTCTAGGGGCTTCCCCTTGAGAATACCTCTCATCTGCTCTGTTGAAGGCTTCTCCCCATTAGAATGGAAGAGCTTGAAGGGCAGAGGCTGTTTGCCTTTTTTTCTATCCCTCTCTCTCACCTTGGGCTTAGTGCAGTGTCTGGCTCATAGGAAATATTGAATAAAATGTGTGAGGGATATTTATAGTAAAGTGTCCCCATTCTGAAAAATCAAATCTAGAATGGCTTCAGTATTCACTAGGCCTAGGGTTAGGTCTCCTGACCTAGCAACCTGGGGCTAAGAGCAATGGAGACCCTCCCCCAGAGCCACCTCAGCACAAGATATGCCAAATAAGGTTAAGACTGCTTTCACTGGACACCCACATGCGTCTGGGTCCTTTGTCTCAGAGAGATTCCTGGGCTTAGGTTGTGCGTCAGCTCCACTACCAATAAAAGTGAAGGCCAGTTGGGGGTGGGGGGGGTGGGGTTTCTGCATTAGAAGATTATATAAACATGGGCTGGCTTCTACCTGTTGCTCTCTCCCTGCCGCCATGTGGGCGACAGGGGCAGTGTCCTTTCTCATGAGAAAGAATAAAGACCTTTTCTGACCTTAGATTCAAACTCTGAACTCTTTCACCTCACACAAATGCTTGCTGACTGGTTCTAATTTGGGCCAGCTTTAATTGCCATAATGTGGTTATCCCCCCCACCTTTTTATTAAAGCTAAAGCTGACTTCTCTCCTACTAGCAATCTACCCATAGCTCCCAATTCTGGGGCTTAAAGGACCACAGTCCTTCAGATACTGGAAGAGAGCTATCATGTCTTCCCACCCACCTCCACCCCCAACCTGGTCTTCTCTTCTCCAGGCAAAACAATCCCAGTTCTTCACCCATCCTCAGGAGACTTCTCTGGCCTCCTCTGCAACCAATCAATAACCTTCCAAAGTCAAGGAGTCCAAATGGGACCTAATCCACCAGGTGTGGTTTGACTCACAGTAGTTCTCAACCTTCCTAATGCCATGATCCTTTAATACTCATATGTGGGGTATCTTCATGTGGGCGGACCCACCTGGAGACTGATAGAGGAGCGGTGTCTCAGTTCCTAAGACCATCGGAAATATGTGTTTTCTGATGGTCTTAGGTGACCCATGTGACCCCTGTGAAAGGGTCATTCAGCCCCAAAGGGGTCAAGCACCGCTGCTCTAGCAGAACATAGTTTGGGTGCTTTAGTATCCTCTCCCCTCCCCCATCCCTTCCACAGGGCCCCTCAGCTTGCCTGGCTTCCAGCCTCAGCTTTTGTCTTTCTTTCAGGGATCTGTTGGCTGTTTATCTGCCTTCTGTTCAACCCTTCTCTCTCTCCCCCATTCCTTTCTGGTCTCTCCTGGTTCAGGCCCATTTCCTTGTCTGGCCTCTGTTTTTGCTTCTGGCCCTTGCCTCAGTGCCCTTCCACCTGTCTTCCTGTGCTGCTGCCTCTGAAATCCACCCCTGCCTCTAATTCCATCTCCACTCATTCTTCTTCTCCACTTTACTAATAACAAGACCGGGAACCTCATGTACTGGGGAATAGATGACAGCAAATTCATTTTAAAATTTATGACGTGCTCAACCAAATTCTGTGAGCGCAGCAGGGCACATTTTTCAGCCTCAGCGCGTATTGGACCTAGCCATAACTCAGTACCCGCACAGGCCTCTGATGCTTCCAGACTCAAACTGCTCTCAGACAGCCAACCGGCATTCTTCTGAGATGGAGGCCAGGAAAACAGGAGCCCAGGAGCCAAGGGAACTCTTGTCTTCCTTTCCTATCCTCAACAATGGCCCTTTGGAAGTTCACTTTCCTTTGCATATAATTACCACACTTTACACAATAGATTTACTTGAATCCTGTGTTAAATGCTTTAAAGGTACCCCTCTAAATCACTTTGCAAACTCCCATTCTCTAATTTTGCCTGCTTTGTAAATACAGTCTATTTTGGTGGGCTTACACCAGAATGGATTGATTGTGTCTTCTGTTAGTGGACTGACTATTTCTAATTTGGGGAGAATTAAAGCTAAAAAATTCCTTTTGTGGGAGAAGATTTTGGTCATTTCAATTTAATTTAAAATAGTATCAGGGTGGGTATTGTGTCCTTTTAAAAGGAGGGTTCTGAGCCCAGCTGGTTACCAATGATCTTAATTTCAAGCTCCAATAGTCTTTTCTCCTTCCCCTTTCTATTTCCAACTCCTTATCTTTTGGTGTCCCCCAAGGATCTGACCTGGATCCTCATCTATTTTTGCTCTATACTCTCAGTGATCTAATTATCACATCTATACAGATGACTTTCAAATCTCTCTATCCATGTATAAGGCAGAACTCATTATCTTCTTCTGCACCATTTTCTCTCCCCTCTTCCCAAATCTGGCTTTCTTCCAAATTTCCCAGTTTCTGCTGAGAACACCAATATCTTTCCAATCACCCTCAATTCTTCCTTCTTCTTCTCCCTCCTTTGTTCAGTTATTGCATTTGTGTCCAACTCTTCCTGATCCCATTTGGAGTTTTCTTGGCAGAGATACTGAGGTGGTCTGCCATTCCTTCTCCAGCTCATTTTACAGATGAGGAAACTGAGCCAAACAGGGTGAAGTGACTTTGCCCAGGGTCATCCAGCTAGGAAGTATCTGAGTCTGGATTTGACCTCAGGGAGATGAGTCTTCCTGACTCCAGGCTTGGCATTCTGTGTACTATCATGCCACCTAGCTGGCCCCTCTCCCCCAACATTCACATAATTACCAAGTCTAATCCTTCTACCTCCATATTTCTCAAACCTGCCCTTTTAGTCCTGCCCCCAAGGCCACCTTTGCAGTTTAGGCTGGTAGAACCTCTCTCCTGTTCTACTAAGATAGACTCCTCTTTGCACCCTGTCTTCTGGTGTAATGGTAATCTAATTTGAATTTGAAGATCCCTTTGTATTGGTAAAGGTGACAGGTACTTAGCACTTAGTAATTAATCAAGCCTCTGTTAAAGAAACAGAAGGTATGAACCCTTGCTGCTGACATAACAGGAAGGGGTTGGCCAAAACAGGAAGGAGCTAATTCTATGTGTGTATGTAAGGAGAAGCCCCTGCTGGGTCAGACAGATCTTCTTGGAGCAGGCTTCTGGAAGGCAGAAGCTGCTGCTGCCAGGGAGGCTGAAGATGAAAGGCCCCCAAGGCTGGAGAGAATGATTTTGATTTTGGGAATCTGGGCGGAGTGATTTTGATTCTGAGAACGAGCTGGAGCTTCTGCTGAGTCCAAGGGCAAGCCAGAGCTTCTGGGAGCTGCCGAAGATGTCTAAAGGCCAGCTGGAGCTGTTGAAGACTGAGGAAACATGATAGTAATTCTGGTACTTTGTATGCACCTGTTTGTGGCTTTGCTAAACCTTGACTTCCCAGGAACAGAGACTATGAAGGATTTAAGGTGGACTGGACACTGTGAGCTTCAGAGTGGAACAGGAACAGCATGGAGAGCTAGACAAGGAACTGTGAGCTGTCTAACCTTTGAACCCAGGTGACAGTTTGGTGAATCCAGGTAGAATCTGAGACCATGGAAGGGAATCCAGGGAATCTGAGAGACCACCCTGAATGAAGCTGAAAGACTTTACTTGGATACTGTGTACTGACTGAGAAATTATAATTTACTAGTGACCCAGGAGTGGAAGGCTTGTGTATTTTCTGATGATTGAATAGTGAATGATGACTGAATAGCAATCAATTTGTAACTTGGTGTGTCCCATGAGTGGAGAACTTTGACTATTGTACTTTGTATCCCTTAAGGAAGCAAGGCTCCTTAAGGATAATTGAATGATTGAGTAAGGAGGCAAGCTTCCTTAGGGATGATTGAATGGTTGTGTTATTAAATGATTGACTAAATGAATGTACTTTGTTCAAAACTTTGTGACCACTGTGGTGAAAACTATGTACCGTCTTAGTGATAAGTTGTTGTGAATGCTGTATTTTGATTATCTGTGATAAGTTGTAACATTGTGAATGCTGTATCTTGATTTACTGTGAATGTTTTGCTCTGATTTGTTATTGAATAGAATGTTCAATATACTATGTAATCAGAACCTTAAAAGCTGTTCACAGTAGCATTCTTCTGGAAAGCTTCTCCTACTTCGCTTCACATCCAGGCTCTCCTCCTCCAGTCTCTCCTCCAATGAGCTGTCAAAATCATCTTCCTAAAGCATTCATCCCATCCTAACCTTAACCCTCTACTCCAGAAGTTCCAATAGCTTCCTTTTGCTCAAGAATAACATCCAAGTACCTCGAGTTGGTATCCGAGTCTGATTCTAACTTATGTTTCTGGCTTATAGCTTGTTATTCCTCTCCCTGCATTCTGTGCTCCAGACAAAGTAGCCAGTTGGCTGTTACCCATACAACTCATTCCACCTCCTGGTCTTCTGAAGCCTTCCTTCCTATCATACAGTCAATGGGCCAGCTACCCTGGCCCCTTTGCTATTCTTCATATATGGCCCTTCCCCTCAAGCCAAGCATCACCTCTGGGAAAGACAGGTCAAGTGGGGTCACTGCTGAATTTGGGGTCAGGTAGAAGTCACAAGAGCATGCAAACATACATTTAGAGCTAGGCAGGGGTGGGAAACCTGAGGCCTCAAGGCCACATGTGGCCTTCTAGGTCCTTGGGTGTGGCCTTTGGACTGAGTCCAAGTTTTACAGAACAAATCCTTTTATTAAGGGGATTTGTTCTGTGAAGTTTGGATTCAGTCAAAGGTCTGCCCTTGAGGACCTAGAGGGTCACATGTGGCCTTGAGGCTGCAGGTT
Source organism: Pseudocheirus occidentalis (assembly GCA_028646575.1). Classification (NCBI taxonomy): domain Eukaryota; kingdom Metazoa; phylum Chordata; class Mammalia; order Diprotodontia; family Pseudocheiridae; genus Pseudocheirus; species Pseudocheirus occidentalis. The sequence goes on from CM053593.1 coordinate 378,450,200, forward strand.
CCCCAGTCCAGTCTAGGCCATCTAATTCACCCCCTCATTTTGCAGAGGATGATAGTGAGACCCAAGGACATCAAAGGACTTGCCTACAGATAGTGGGCCTCCAAGGCCAATTTTAAGCCCAAATCCTCTGACTCCAGAGTCCAGTCTTTTTCCAGCTCCTCTGACTTTCAAGGCAGGAGTCATTATACCATGCTTTGATTCCAGGTGTTTTTTTTATCTAACAAGAAATAAAGAATTGTGGCTCCTCTTCCTTCTGCCCTCTTGGATGTATTTTAACCCAAATGGCATATCTCTTAAAGCTAAAATCAACAGATTTTCCAAATGGAAAAATCTTCCCACTCTGACAGAGTTTTCCAAGATACTATGATTAAATCAGTTCAAATAGGAGAGCCAAAGTGAAACATCTGTTTCACACCCCTAACTCCTGTTTAGACAGACCGAGCACTTGGGGAAAGTGGCTGGATTGTGATGGAGGAATAAGAGAAAGGCCACCTTTTTGGTGGCCATCTTCCTCATTCTTAAGGTGGGGATGGGGCCAGGCTAGGGTCTGCCCTCTGAGTCAGCCTGAGCAGTATCCTCAGAAAGTCCTCTAGCCCCATTAGCCAATGGAAAGGGAAGCATTATCAGCCTAGACTTGGAGGTTTACGTCCTCCCTGGTCCACATAGCCCAACATTTTAATCTCTTTTTGTTGTGTTCCATCATTTCAGTCATGTTCAACTCTTTGCAGCCCCATTTGGGGTTTTCTTGGCAAACATATTGACTGGGGTGGTTTACCTTTTCTTTCTCCAGTTCATTTTACTGATGAAGAAACTAAGGCAAGCAGGGTAAAGTGACTTGTCCAGGGTCATACAGCTAGTAAGTGTCTGAGGCTGGATTTGAAATCAGGAAGAAGAGTTTTCCTGACTCCAGACCCATCACCCTACCCATTGTGTCACCTAGCTGCCCCATTTTGATCATCATATTTTAGCATAATTGGTCTCCCTTGTAATCCTATGTATTTTGTTTGAAAACATTTTCCTGAGAAGTGGTCTTCAGGCTTCAGCAGATCCCCCAAGGAGCCCAGGACATTTCACTCATGTAGAGGCTGGGCCAGGAGCACAACAGAACCATATTTCAGCTAATCCAGAGAGGTGGTGTAATTAACATTGAGAAAATACACAACCATCTCCATGTAGTCAGCCTGACTCTGACACTTATTATCTATACAACCTTGGATACTTCCCCCTTGTTTCTCTCAGCCTCAGTTTTCTCATCTGAAGAATGGGAGGGATGGCTTTTGAGCCTCCTTTCCTCTCTAGATCTATGACATGACATATTTCCATTGAACTGAACCCAATCACCATATTTAATATATAATACAACTTTGAACAGCGCAATTTTGAAGACTGTGGCTACGCCACAGGTTTCATTCCTTTTGACTACTGCACTAATTGGGACCTGGTTGCACACCAAAAAATTAATAGGAAATATATATGAAGTAATTTCAGGGAAGAGGGAACAGAAATTACAGGGGGAGGATCAGGAAAAGCGAGATGCTTCGTTTAAACTGAGTCTTTAAGAAAGATTAAAAGTCTCCAAGGCAGACGTGAGGGAGAAAAGGCATGGGACATGGGACACAGCCAATGCAAAGGCATGTACACAGGATGTGAAGCAGCAAACAAGCCAGATTGGCAGGACCATGGAGTGTGTGAAGATGAGAAAGGTCAGACAGAATATCCAGGAACAATTTGAAGTGTGAGGAAAGCTGTTTGGATTCCATAAAGTCCCCACCATTTTCTACCAGATCCACAATTTGGTATTTCAAGAACTGATGGGCTAAGAGTTGGAGGGAGTAGTGAATGGCCTAAGTAAGTAAATTAAGTTAAATTTACTGGCCTAGAGGACAGAGAGCTGTCCACAGAACTGGTATGGCCTAGGTTCCACTGCTGATTCATACTGGCTGTGAGACCCTGGGAAAGTCATTTGACTTCTTAGTGATCTAGGCATCAAAGATTATAAATTCCAAAGAAGGTACAGACCTGCATTTCATAAAGGAATTTCCTCATCTGGGAGTTCCCAATTAAATCACAGGTCAGCTAATCAATCAAACATTCATTAAACACCTACTACATGTCAAGCATCAAGCTAAGTGCTGAAGATACAAAGAGGTAAAAGACAGCCCCTGCCTTCAAGGAGCTCACAGTCTAATAGAGGAGATAACATGCGAAGAAATATATACAACACATAAGCAAGAAAAATAGGAGGTAATTAAAGAGAGAAGGTTTTGGAAAGGGAGGTTAGGGAAAGCTTCTTGAAGGTGGAGCTCAAAGGAAGCCAGGAAGGTCAGTAGTCAGAGCAGAGGAGAGGGGACATTCCAGGCATAGAGGAGGGAGAACCAGAGAGAATGTCCAAAGCTTAGTGATTGGTAGGTCTAGCCTCTGTGCCTACCCCTACTCAAACATGAGGCTGAACTACCCACTTACTCGATAAGAAAAGTGTCCATTGAGTAAGAGGAGAGGACACATGGGATTCCTAGGAGTTGGGGCAGGCTGGAGAAGGTCAATGAGGGGTTCCAAAATTGGAGTCCCAAGATTTGTTACAATTCCCTTGGATTTGCAGGTTATGGTCCCGGCCAGTTCATCTCCTAGGTTTTAGCACCAACCAAAGCCTTTATGCACTTCTTAATATGCCCCTAGAGAGCCTTAAAGAAGGATTATAGAATCTTAGAGATGGAAGGGACCAGACCAAAACAAGAATCCCCTCCTCCACATTCTGACCAGTAGCCATCTGGCCTTTACTTGAAGCCCTCCAGCCCTCCAGAGGAGAGACAAGGTCAATCACCTCCCTGGGCAGCCTCTTCCCAGCTCTGCGTTCTGAGTGAGAATGCTTTAGAGAAACCCAAATAGCAACTCACCTCAGCCTCCATAATAACATACCATCTATGCAAAAGACCTGTGCCATGGATAGAGCCAAAGCCATCCCAGCACAAAGCAAGACCCTTCCCAGTGCATTCACAACTTGATTTTTCCTTTTTAAAAACGTGTGTTTTTAAAATCATGAACTTGCCAGACATGGGCATTTCTATTTGCAAAAAAAGGAAGAAAAAGAGAGTGATGTGAATCCACGGCTATCTATTACATGTATAACTTGTTTTAAAAAGAGCACATATTGAATAATTAAATAGCTAGCATTTAGATAAGGCTTTAAGGTTGGCAAAGCACTTTAAAATAATAACTCTTTTTATCCTCAATCTTATTTTCTCCAACATTATCATTTTGTCCTCAGATCGTCTCATTTTATCCAGCAAACTTGGGAGGCAGTTGCTGCTATTCTATAGATTCTATAGAGAAGAAAAGTAAAATACAGAGGTTAAGTGACTTACCTAAGGTCACACATCTAGCAAGTGTCTGAGGTTGAATTTGAACTTAGATATTCCTGATTTCAAGTCCCACCTCAATCCACTGTACCATATCCAAATTAATTTCAGAAAATAAGGGATGAAAATGGGGGGTCGGGATTGGGAGGAAGATCAAGAAACATCTTGTATGGAAGATGACATTTAAACTGAGGCTTAAAGACACCAAGGATTCCTTGGGGCAGAAGTGAGGGGGGGCATTCTAGGGATGGGTGGACCATCAAAGTGCAAAGGTGTGGAGATGGGATATGGAAGCATAACCTTGCACCTGGTAGTAAGAGCATTGCCCTGCCCTGTGCCCTTTTGTGAACTTCCTACTACTCTCTTCTGTGTTTTTCTAAATGTTTTATTAATACTATTTTCTTTCTTTGCTTCTTTTTTGTCATTGTAATTGTCTTCCCTTAACTTCCTCTTTCTCTTCTCTACCACACTCTTGTTGGGTGTTAAGCATCCCAGCTTTGTGATTTTTTTAAACTAGATTTTATTGATATTTTCTGGTTTTTTACATTGCCATGCTATCCCATGTGTTCCTTCTTCTCCTCCCCCCTCCCAGAGAGTCATCCCATAAAAAGTATTTTTCCTTGGAGAGGGAAAAAATCAGCATGACTGATAAATATACTGAAAAAGTCCACAAATCTGTGCCATGTGTAACACCTGTGGACTTCCTCCCTCCACCACAGGGTAAGTTGGGGTGTCTTCTCATATTTCTTCATTCAGGTCCCATCATTTAAAAAAAACTGGGACAATTAATTATCATTTTTAAAAAACTGGGGAAATTAACTCTTTTGCCCCATGTAGTTAAAGTTATGATTTCTTGAAACAGAACTCTGAAAAACTAGGCTTTGATAAAGCCCACTGGATTTCAAATGGAGATACTTAACCATGCCTTAAACCCAAATTATTCTAGCTCTCACTGATTGGCCAATAATAGGTCTCAGCCCAAGCCTTAGTTGGTCATTGTTTGGGTTCTGCTGGCTCAGATTAAGAGTAAATAGCAATAGTTTCTGTTCTGGCCAGAAACCCTGAAGATCTTCCCCACCCGGTTTGATTTTTTTTTTAATATACAAGCTAGGCCCTGACCTCTGTCTTGCCACTGAACTCCAGTGGCCCTAGAGGAAAAAGTGAGGCTGGTGACTTTACACAGCCCTGTCTCACTTAAATCTAATTCACTTACAAATCAAGACATCACTTTTCTAATGTCACTGGTTCTCTTTGAGAAAGAAGGATAAGCAACAACAATTTGGGTGCCACTTAATTTTTATAACTTTGTTAATTCATTTTTTTTGGTGTGTCATTTTTTGCATTTAGGACATAGTAGTTACTGTGCATGTTGTTTTCTTGCTTCTACTGACTTTACTCTGCATCTGTTCATATAGTTCTTTCCATGTTTCTCTGTATCCATCACACACATAATTTCTCCTAGCACAGGAATGTTCCATGACATTCATGGACCATAAATTTTTAACCATTCACCAGTTGATGCCAGTTCTTGTGATTAAGAGAATGGGCAAAACAGAAAGTGAGATGCGTCTCATTACAGACTCACTTAGATCCTCTGCAGTTTTGCTAACTGGAGCTCCTGGGAATAGGATAATCATCCAGAATTTAAGGGGGTTTTCTGATCCCTCTCAAGATAAGGTTTTAACTGAGAGAGTAGGAACAGCAACAAAGAAATCTTCATAAGGACAGGGATGTGCCTCATCAGAGCCTGGCAAGCTAAATTCATCATGGGTCATTGAGTGCCTCTTACTATTCCCTTGCTTCTCTTGGGTATTTATTATAGGTCAATCATTTTTGAGCTGGATAGAGGCTCAGAGATCATCCAGTCTGGTCTTATTTTATACAAGAAGAATTGAAGACCCAGCTGGTTGAGGAGCTAAGGACCTCATCCAAAGATGCAAAGTTAGTGGTAGAACCAGCTCTGTTGACCCCAAATCTACAGCTACCTCTCAACTCCTTATTTATACTATTTTTCCATTATTATTTCTCTTATCCTTTTCCCCTGTCAACAGAAGAAAGAGAAGTAAATAAGAACGAGGCTACTTTACCTTTACTCCATTGCCCATTATCATCAGTTCTGTTCCCCTGCCACCCATCCACTCCCCACACACCCACACCCACACCCACATACATACACATCCCACCCCACACACACATCCCCCCCACACCACACATACACACACACACACACACACATACACACACACACCATGTATAGCTACCCTCAGCAGCAGCAACTGAGCTTTAAAATATTAAATAGCACAGGGCTGAGGAGGTCTACCTGTGACCCACCACTCCCCATTCTTCGTTCTCCTTCCCCAAGTTAACCTTAAGTCATTAATGACCACTTTTTGAGTATGTTCATTTAGTCATATCCTTCTTCAGCCAATGGTACCTTCAAGACCATACCTCACCATCTTTGCCACAGGATGATATGAGAAACTTCTTCAAATGTTACCCTTCAATGCAGGTAATCAATGTCCTTGGCATTCACCCTAATAAAAGTATAGTAACTGTCAAAAAGAGAAAAAGAATGCTGAGAATAACCTGTTATGCCAGTTTGGGAACGGTCAATATTTCTCTTTCTAAACACTCACACTCCACCTCTTTTTAAAAAAACGTTTATTCAAAAACTTTGGTAGTAATCAAGGTCAAGCTCATACCCAACAGCCAAAAGACTCTGTCCTCTTCAATTAAAAATGTTTCTAATTTTAGGGCCTTGTGATTTATGACTATATCACATATATTTTCTGCCTCCATGGATCATCAAGGGATTCTTGGTGACCAAATAGTTATTCTATTTTGGAGATGGTTTTGTTTGTACTTGAAAAGAAAATGCTTTTCCATTCCTTTTGCTCCATATATTGGTTATTTCCAGTTTATTCAATACACAGTTCACACATGTGTTATGAATATCTTTGTCATCCATATTTTTAGCGTATCTGTCACATTCTGATAATGAGGTGTTGGGAACCTGAACTCTCACTTCATCTTTCTCAATTTCTTCTTATGAAGCTAATGGCCTGTTGTTTCTTTTGCTGCATATGTATTAGGCACAGACAGTGATTCATGATTTACCGTCCTATGCTCAATTATCAAACTGTTCTTCCTAATCCTCAGGTCTAATACATCATACTGCCTGTTAAATCAATGTCTGCAGCTACCTATGACCTCCAAAATCCTGGTTGACTTTTAAAATTCTTCACAACTCAGACCCGTCCTGACTTTCTAGTCTTCTTGTACTTTACCCTCCACCCCCACCATATCCTCTATGACTTGGTGACATTGCTTTTCTTGCTGTACAACACTCCAACTCGAGACTGTATTTTCACTGGCTCTTTCCCATGCCTGGAATTCTCTTCCTCTACCCTCATCCCTCCTGGATTCCCTGGCTTCCTTCAAAACTTAGCTAAAAGCTTTCTTTCTGCAATAAACTGTTCCTGGTCTTCCTTAGTCTTAGAGCCTTTCCTCTGAGCTTATCTCAAAGTTATCTTGTATTGGTATGGAGTTATTTGCATGTTGTCTTCCCCATTAGAATGGGGGTCCTTAAGAGTATGGACTGGGTTTTGTGTGGTTGTTTGTCCTTTCCTTGTGTCCTGTGCTTAGCACAATGCCTGGAACATAGTAGCCAATAAGTGCTTGTTGACATGCTTTGACTAGTGCCCAGTAAGAAAATCCAGTAAGACACACAGGAAAGGACGTTGGTAAACTTTACTGTAATGTCTAAGTGTTGGCTGTTAGTAAGCTTTAGGAAGGAAAGTTGGAAATCGAGCCATTTTGTGGGCACCATCACTTTATATAATTAGGTCCCATAGATCATAAAGAACATTGTGCATGGGTGCCATTCATTGGAGATGTCTCCAAAGCCATCCTCCCACAGAAACTTGCATTGAAGCCAGTGGGAATTGTCGAGCCTTTGGCTCTCAATCATCCCCAAGACAGTTACAGACATGGGAAAGAGTGATGTTAATAAACACTTCTGTTTGTTACAGTTTCTCTCTCCATCACACTCCCCCCCAAACCTCTCCATTTCCCTATTTCCCATTTGGGGGAAAAACTGTCAGAAAACACAGCTTTACACTTTTTATAAACAAGTTTGATAAACACATACAAACACCTCCGCTAGGCATTTCACACCTAATGAATGGAGAGCACATCAGGAGACACCAGATTTCTGAATAGCTTTTTCTCTCCCTTAGCCTGCTGCATAATATAATCTCCCTCTCTTTTCTCTGACCCAGAATGGAACAGGAGAAAGAGGGCTGGACTCTTGGGGAAACAGATGCTTTCTTCTACCGACCCCAAGATGCTACCTAAAAGAAAAATTCCTCTTTTTCAATATGAATAATCTTCCAGAGGATTTTGCAAACCATGAGATATCTTGACTAAAGAATCCTTTACAGAATTAAATAATTGGGGCGGCTAGGTGGCGCAGTGAATAGAGGACCGGCCCTGGAGTCAGGAGTACCTGAGTTCAAATCCGGCCTCAGACACTTAACACACACACAAAAAAAACCTAGCCGTGTGACCTTGGGCAAGTCACTTAACCCCAACTGCCCTCCAAAAAAGCAAAAAATAAAATAAAAATAAAAAAATTAAAAAAAAGAATTACATAATTTAATTCAATGAATTAAAGTCACAAAGGGCAGCAGAGAGATGCATGACGTACATGAATTGGCTTTGCCAATTCCACAGTACAGACAGCTGAAGAGGGATATAGTCTTTGCTGTGGACTCTAGGCAGAGGCTAGATGCCCACCTGTCAAGTATGTTAGAGTGGGGATGCCTTTGGAGTGTGTGTTGGACTAGAAGGCTGCAGAAATCACTTCCAATTCTAAAATTCTATGATTTTGTGATTCCATGATTCTGTGACATCATCCAAGAGAAATATGTCTGAAATAGGGCATGGGTCAGCCATGGAGAAGAGCACAGGATTATAAATGGACAGTGCATTCATTCTATCGGTAACCAGGAAACATCAAGAGAACTGAAGGAAGTTCCTCAGACTGTTGGTCTTTGGATCTTAGATACTTTGGAGAGGAGTTAGGGGAGCACATGAAGAAGAAGGGCATAGAATGACAAGACAGAAATGAGTGGTAGCTTGCTCTGTTGGGAGTTAGCATCCACTTTGCTGAGGTCACAGATCCATTGATACTTTTGAGCAGTATGGCAGAATGGATAGGCTGCTGGACTTGAATCAGGAAGTTCTGAGTGCAAATCCTTCCTTGGACACTTACCAGTTGTATGATTCTGGACAATATACTTAATCAACCAACAGTCATGGTCCTTCATCCCTAGCTAGATAACATTGCGCACAGGGCAAGAAGATGTTGAATTAGAAGGTTGTGAGAAATTTGCATTTTCTTTAACTAAAGAACTGAGGTGGGTCAGTGTAGCCCAGACTAAGCCTCTTATGAACACTCCAGTACAAATAATGTGCTTTGGAAACTTTAAAGTGCTAGAGAAATGTCCATTATTATTCAAAATCTGTGGAAGACATTGCATTAGGTGTCAATATAGAAACAAAATTTAGTTTAGTTTCTGTTCTCAAGGAGTTTATATTCCAATTAAGGGGAAAATAGCAGAGAATCAGAATTTTAGAGTTAGGAGGGACCTTGAAAGCCATCTAGTCTAGTGTTAGTCATTTTTCAGTCAGGTCCTACTTTCTGTGACTCCATTTGGAGTTTTCTTGCCAAAGATAATGGAAGGTTTGCCATTTCCTTCTCTAGCTCATTTTACATATAAGAAAACTGAGGCCAACAGGGTTAAGTGACTTGCCCAGTGTCACACAGGTAGAAAGTGTCTGAGGTTGGATTTGAACTCAAAAAGAGGAATATTCCTGACTTTGCGCTGGACACTCTACTCACTGCACTGTTACCTAGCAGCCCATACCCAGAAGAACTCCCCACTACAATATACCTGATAAGTAAGTAATCATTAAAACTCTTGAGAACCTTCAAGGAGGGAGAACCTACCCTCTCTATGATTAGTCCATTTCTCCTCTGGGGCAGCTCTAGCTGTTAGAAAATTTTTCCTGATGTCAAACTAAAATTTGTCCTTTGCTGTTTTCATCCATCGCTCCTATGTCTGCCCTCTCTACCAAACAGACCAAATCAAATCCCTCTTCCAACATACAATAGCCCTTCAAATGCTTGAACACATATAACATCTCCCTCTCAAATCTTTTTCTTCTCCATAAAAATGTTTACAGTTTCTTCAACTGATTTTCATATGATGGGGACTCCATTCACTTTTCCAGGTGCTGTTTCCTGGATGCTCTTGTACATTTTAATATTCCTACATTGTTGGGTCCAGTGTAGGGCTGCTCCAGTATAGTGTGCTCAAGATGTCACCTGACTATGGCAGAGTAGAAAGTTAGTCAATAAATATTTATTAGTTTTGTCTACTATGTGCCTGTCACTGTGCTAAGTGTTGTGGATCCAAAAAGAAGCAAAAGATGATTCTTGCCCTCACAGAGCTTACAATTTATTGGCAGAGATAACAAGCAAGCAAATGTGTACAAACAGCTATATGGTCAATAATTACAAGAGAGAAGTCATTAGAATTAAGAAGGATTGGGAAAGGTTTCTTACAGAAGGTGGGATTTTAGTTGGGGACTATCACCTTATTCCTGGAAGCTGCAACTTTTATTAACATCAGAAGAACAAGGCATATCAATTGACTCCGAATTAGCTTGGTTCTTGGAGATATTTTTACATTTTATCCCTTCTAGTGCAGCCCAAGACTATATTAGTTTTGTTTTGTTTTGCTTTAAACACAGAATCTTGAACATATCATCCATCGGACTGAGAAGGAAAATGGAGAAAGAAAATTTACCTATGCATATCCAAACTCATGACTCCAAAGCACAAAGAACTGTTGAAGGAATTAGGGATATTTGGCCTGGAGAAGAGAAGCCAGCTCCAAGTGTTTGAAGGGGCACCATGGAAAAGAGGGATCAGGCTTGCTCTGCTTGGTGTGGGAGGACAAAAGCAATGAGTGCAAATTCCGGGTAAATTCCAGAAGATGATGGACTAAGACTGGGAGAAGAGACTGCAGAGATCATGTAATTCATTACCACCACCACCACCACCCCCCCACACACACACTGGATATTTCACAAAGGCACCGAGAAATTAAGTGACTTGTCCATGGTCACATGGTCACACGGTGTCAGAAACAGGACTGGCGAATAGATCTTCCTGACTCCAAATCTAGCACTTTCTCCAGGACTTCACATTGATTCTTCCCAATAGAAGCTTGATATCAGGAAAAACCTTCCTAACAATGGGAGTTGTTCCAAAGTGTTACCTTGGAAGGTAGCAGTTTCCCCATCACTGGAGGTCTCTGAGAAAATGTTGGATAGCTCCTTGTTGGAGTGTTGTAGATGGATTGGATTTCACTGACACTGAGATATCTTGCCACTCTGAAATTCAGTGATGTTGGAAGAGGCACATCAGATGTTGGACAAGGGAACTAGAAGAAGACAGCATTCAGTGATTTTCAATTGTAGAAAATCCACAGTAGCATAATAGATCCCTTTAAGAAGGTCCTGCCATACTAAGAAGGGACTGTCTTACTTTTGTTTGTATTTGTAACCCTGGCATATACCAGGCACAAAGCAAATGACTAGATTGTGCTACCTTGCCCAAAGTCACACATCATAGTATCTTGAGCTGGGAGGAGCCTCAGAAGCCATCTGGTTTACCAATGAGAAAACAGAGGCCAAGAGAGGTCAAAAGACTAGTCCAAGGTCACAAAGGTCATAGAATCATAGGTCTAGTGCTGGAAGGACCTCAGCAGTCATTTTGGTCTAATACTCTTTTTGAGAAAATAGGGACTCAGAGAATATAATTGACTGGCAAAGGTCACACTGATAGAAAGTGAAGGAAGCAGAATTTGAACCCAGACCACTCCATCCCTACTCCAAATCTAACATTTTATATTGCTCCATCAGGTCCTAGCTAGTCATTTCACAGGTGATGACTCCAAGGCCCAAAGGTGTCCCAGAGACTCCTTCAGAAGCCCCCTCCTCTAGACACAGCTAGACAAATAAGTCTGAGCAGATGCTTTCTTTATCTCCCCCTAAAGGCCTCTGCAGCAAGCAGAGGCCTCCAAAATCCTCCCACTGAGGCCCCATCGTTGGGATTTTTCCTTTTAAAAATAGCCTCCCGAAGTGAGAACAAGAAGCCTTCCATTCGGTTCATTTTCTCTCCTTTGCCTTCTAGTCCGAGCCCCTCCTGTCCCTGTTCCCCAACCCATGACAGCCTTGAAAGTAAAAAGATCCCCCAGAAGCCCCTGTGGAAGGTAAGTAGGAAATGAGAGATGCACAATTCTGCCTCTGTGTTTGGTGATGGTGGAGGGCGGCTGGACGCTGGAAGCATTCACGGAATCACAGGGTATCTTTTTTCTTCACCCTCTGCTCCCCTCTTCCCACTGCCTCCTTGGGTCATCTTCAAGGGTCAGGAGTAGAAAGAATGCCAGATTTATAGTCAGAGGTCCGGAGTTAAAATCCCAGCTCTGCCACCTACCACCTGTGTGACCTTGGGTAAGTCCCTTCTGCAAGTTTTATCCTCCCTATCTCTAAAACCTCAGTGAGGTGCCTGACAAGCTCCCTTCTAGCCCTAAATTTGTGATACTGTAATCAATGGCATGGGTCTCTAGATTTCTGTGTCAGGGCATTTTCCTGGTCATCTAGAATACCACTGTTCCTCCTCCTCTCTACTACTGCTGCTGGCTGCTACTGCTAATACTGCTGCTACTACTACTACTCCTATTACTACTGTTCTTACTACTACTACTACTGCTACTGCTACTACTACTACTACTACTACTACTACTACTACTACTACTACTACTTTACTACTATTACTGCTGCTACTACCTGCACTGTCCTCCACCACTGCTGCGGGCTGCTACAACTACTCCACTACCAATACTTTACTATTACTCTACTACTGTAACTAGTGCTACTATTGCTGCTGCTACTAATAATAAATAGTAATAATTTAGAGGTAGAAACTCTTCAGCAAGTGGGAAAAGTCGGTGCAAATTGAAATATTTGGGTTTATTAGATAATACAGAATGAGTGTAAGAGCAGGGAGGTGAGAAGCAGGGTGTACTTGGGGCAGTTTAGACATTCCTCTGCCCCCTACTTCCTTGGCTGCCCTGGTTTTTTCAGAGGATCTTCATTAGAATCCAGCCATCTCCTCTGAAGCTAAACCAGCGCCCTTGGCTGGATAAAAGGCACGTGCTTTGAGGGTCGGTGCATTACAAGAGAAAATGGTAGATCTGCAGTCAAAGGACTGGGGTTCCAAACCTGGCTCTGTCACCTGTTACCTTTCCGACCCTCAGCCAAGTCCCTAAGCCATTCTTGGCCTCAGATATTGAATCCACAAAGTGAAAAAGGGAAAAGAAGACAGGATTTGGCTTCAGGAACCTGGTTCTGAGCCTCAGTTTCCTCTTCTGGAAAATGGGAATAGTAATTCTTGCATGAGCTACTTCAAAAGGTTATTGTTATGAGGTATGCAAAAGAGATAATAATGTCTGTAAAACATGGAAACCAGAAAGCTTGGTGAAAACAGAAGTGAGCATTATTATTTTACTCTGTTCCATATCTGTAGCCCTGCCTTTAGGCAAAATGCCTCCCTCGTTTGTGAAATCAAGCACAATGGCTCCAAAGAGTCCTGGCACTTGATTCCTTGGCGTTCAATGCCAGGCACATGTGGATTAAAGAAATTCCTCAAGTCAAATTATATCAAGTTATTCTATTTTGTACCCATGGATGCATTCCTGAGGCTTCCAGATGGCAAAAAGAGCCCCAGCCAAGAAAAGATGAAAGCTTCATTGTCCCGAGAAAGGGATATCACATTATGGGAAAGTCCCTGGAATTACCCTTTGGAGACATGGGTTCAAGTTCGAGCTCAAGCTCAAGCACTCTACTGGCCCTGTGGCCTTGGGCCAATCATCTTGCAGTTCTGAGCCTTGGTTTTTATCACCTGCAAAATGAGGGTGTTGATCATTACACTACAATGTACAGTCTTACAGAGTTGCCTAGAAGAATGGAAATTTATGTAGTAGTGTGATTAGTAGGCGTCAGAGGCAGGATTTCAATCTAAAGAGCAAATGACTTGCCCAGGGTCACTCAACCAGTAGCTATCAGAAGTAGTGAGACATGGACTCTGAGGATAAGTGATTTGATCAGGGTCTCAGAGGAAAGACCTTGAGCTGGGTCTGTCTTGACCAAGTCCAAGTGCACTAGACCACAGCTAGATGCCTCTCTCTATACAATTCTTCTGCATCAGGTACAACATCCTCTGGGGCTGATTCTGGGCTTTCCCTTATAAATCCCTCGGTTTAACCACATTCCCTTCTGACTCCAGTAAGAAGAGGTCCAAACATGCCACAAGCGCATACAGTAGGAGTTTAGGGCCTTAACCATCTAAAAATAAATTGGTGGCTTGAATAGATTTGTTTTCTTTCCATTTTTAATCCCCTTGCATAGTTATACAGGACTCTCGATCCCTAGGGCTTGAGCTGGCAGGGTCCTGGGGTCCTTGAGAGGTTGGCATTCTCCATCAGCCCTGGGCCTTGCTCTTTCTGTTTGGAGTTAGAGGGAATCCAAGGCAAATACCCTTCCCCAAACACTAGAGGAGCTGGGTTTGGACCTCAGATGCCATGGCCTCCCATCTGGGGCACTGTCCACCATGTCAGTCACATCTCCTAGACCCAGCTCAGAGGCCAGCTTCTGCAGGAGGTCTTTCCCAGCTTCCCCAGCTGCCAATGCTTCCCTGCTAAGGTTATCTTGTACCTACAATGTGTGCATATCTTAATTACCTATTTCTGTGCATGTTCTCTCCTTTGTTAAAAATGTAAAGTTTTTGAGATCAAGGACCATTGCCACTTTCTCTCTGTATCCCTAGAACTTATCACAATGTCTGGCACATACTAAGCAACTGAAGGTTCTCCCAGCCTCCCAGATGCTACTAGCACTTCCTCTCCACATCACCTCCAATTTACCTCCTAGTATCTCACATGCGCCTAGTTGTTGGCAGGCTGCAGCCCTCCCCCCTTGGGCTTTGGGCTCCTGGAGCACACTTTTGTCTTTCTTTGTATCCCTAGATCTTTGCGCAGGGCCTGGCATGCAGGAGGTGTCTCATAAATGCTCACTTACTCATTGATGATGTAATACTATACCCCTAGCTGTTCCATGAACATGACACCCCACTCGTGGCTCTGGGAATTTTCTCTGGAGGCGCCCCATGCCTGGAATGCCCTCCCTCCTCATCCCCACGTTCTGGTTTCCCTGGCTAAGTCCCAGATGAGATCTCTTCTTCTCCATGAAGCCTTTCCCAGCCTCTCAATTCTGGTGACTTTGCTCTAATTATTTATTCATCATTTCCTAATTATTTCCAATTTATCTCGGATAGTATTTGTTTGTGCGTTATCTCCCCCATGGAACTATGAGCTCCCAGAGAACAGGGGCTCTTTTGCCATTTTGTATCCCCAAGACTTAGCACGCTGCTTGGCTCAGAGCAGGTGGCCAATAAATGTTGATTGAGTGAGTGAGTGATTGAGCCGTCGGTTAGTTGGATCCAACTTGCCACCTAGACCCAATAACTGGGCATGATGCTTTCAGGAGGTATCCCTAAAGGGGCAATAGAAGAAAACTGATATCTTAGTGAAGACGTTCATCAAACAAGGAGCAAACACCTGAGAATCATGGGTGTATTAGAAAGAGAGTCAGATTAGGAGTCATAGGTCTTGGCTTTACCTATTACCTGTGTGACCGCGGGAATTTCACTTATCAGAATTTGTTTTCTCATGGGGAAAAGGGGCATGAGTTAGTGCACTTCCTGCTCTAGAATTACCACCCTTCAATTCCCTAGGCTTTATTTTGGCATTCTCAAAGCATGGTCCAACACAGGAGTTTTTAACCTTTTTATGTCACGGGTCCCTCCCTCCCCCATCCCCTTGGGCAGATAGGTCACTTCTCAGAATCATGTTTTTAAATAATTGAAGGAAATGCTCGTTTTCATTTAGAGGTTAGTAGAATCGAGATGCAGATTTTTCTAAAACAATTCATGGACTTCCTGAAGTCTATTGGCCTATAGGTCTGTGGATCCCCAGTTCAGAACTCCAGTGTAATAGAAGGAGCCCTGACCTGGGAGGACTTGGGTTCAAGTCTTATCTCTTCTGTTCATTGCATATACTTCAGCTAGTCAGTTCACCTCTATTCACTATGGATTATTGATTCAGTTCAGAAACACAATGGACTAAGTCCACATTTTCAGAAAGGGAAGAAAGAAGACTGGATGGCATTTAGGGGACTACTCTGCCTTTTGAAAAATCCTAAGTTTGTTGTGATCCCAAAGCCTTAGTTCTGTTATTCTTCCCACTGACACCATTTGAGTATGAATCATAGAATGCCAACAATGTCTGAGGAATCAAAAAAGTAGCTAACACAAACATGGAGAGAGACAGATTGAATGTAAATAGATGGTGACACATTGCTAATGGCTTGTAAATATAAAAGATATCACTCGAGAAATACACAGTCAGAAATGCTGGTGGAATTGCAAAAAAGATATAATTTTGGTGTGGTGTACGTGCTTCCCAGAGAACATAAAGATACCTAGAGGAAGGGAGCATGTTGGGTTGATCCTTGGCAGAAGATCCATAGGAGAACAAACAAGAGATGGGTTCCTGTAGTTGGCAAGATTCCCCAAATGGTCCTCTTGATAGGTCTCATTGTATCACTTCCATTGATTTTTAGAACGTTACAAGGAGTCCGCTGTAAAATCCACAGCAATGCAAAAGATACTGTTTAACTATGCACACTTGGAAAACAGAATGGATGAAGATGTGTACTACCAATATTAAGGTCTGCAATTGTGCAGCCGGCAATCTGGTCAGTCTATCAAGATATACCCTGGGCAAGCATTGCAGATGAATGATCAGAACTGATTAGAAGGAAGAAATTTGGTAATATCTCCTTTGAGAAATAATGCAGCATTTTGAATGATCCAAATCCATTCCAGCACAAAATTCAAACCCTTTAACCTCAATATTTTCCTAGTGATGTCATATAACTATGAATCTAAAAAACATCACAGTTTCCAAAGAATCAAAATGGCAAGTCACTGAAAAGGAAAAGGAAAACTGCATTTGTGGCATAAGGAAGTTACAGAATGTGACCACAGATGACTTGTGCTTGAAAAGTATCATAAAAGACATCCCTGAGTCATGTGGGATTGGAAAAGGATGTGGGCTGGTTACAGTGAGAATGAGACAACAGATGGTCTGAGGACTGCATAGTATCTTTTTGATATTAAAAAATCCAATGAGAATACCTCTAAAGTATAGAATGGATTATCTATGTAGGAAATACATTGGAAGAGGAGAATTGCATAAAATGAAGAGGAAGACAGCAATCTGGCTTGGTAAAGTTACAGGAATCTTGGTACTCCTTTCAGGGCAGCGAGGTGGCACAGTGGACAGAGCACTGGGCCTGGAGTCAGGAAGACTTATCTTCCTGAGTTCAAATCTGGCCTCAGACACTTACTAGCTGTGTGACCTTGGGCAAGTCACTTAACTTTGTTTGCCTCAGTTTCCTCTTCTGTAAAGTGGGCTGGTGAAGGAAATGGCAAACCACTCCATTATCTTTACCAAGAAAACCCTAAATGAGATCACAGAGAGTCAGATATGACTGAGAAAAGACTGAACAACAACGTTCATTTCTCCTCATTTCAACTTCTAGAATCTCCCTTTATAACCACTATTCAGCAACCTCTCCTTTTTTGAGATTCAGTCTATCCAAATACCACCTAATGTGTATCTGTGGTCATTTTCTACTGACCCCGCACCCCCTAAGATTTTCTCCCTTCTTTTTTTTTTTTGGAGGGAGAAGGCAAGGCAATTGGGGTTAAGTGACTTGCCCAAGGTCACACAGCTAGTGTGTCAAGTATCTGAGACTGGATTTGATCACTGATACTGTTGCTCTAATTCACTGCACCACCTGGCTGCTCTGTTCTCCCTCCTTTCTTAGTGAAGTCAATGTCACAATTTCCTTCTCTAGTCCAATTCCTGGGACTTCAACATACATTTTCCCTCACCTATCCTAGCCCTCTACCCCCACTCTCTTAGCTGAGGAAGCTAACTGAAGCTTCACTAGAAATGAGCTCTTCTTTTCAGTTTTTCCTCATCTCACATCCACCTGACTTTATCTTCACTCCCTTCCTTCACTCCAGCCTCTGATGAAGGGGATCTTCTGCTTGCCAAGGCCAACCCCTCTACTTGTACCCTAGATCCCACGCCATCTACCCTGCTCCAGTATATTGCCCAAACTAAGACCCTCTCTCTAGTTCATTCTAATCTTCCATCCACTAGTTCTTTTCTTGCTGTGTACAAACACAAAACTCCCACTTAAAAAACTCATTAGGGCCTTCTGGCTACTCAGCTCATGTCTCCCTTCCACTTTGAGTTAAATTTCTTGAAAAAGCTGTCTGAATT
Source organism: Pseudocheirus occidentalis (assembly GCA_028646575.1). Taxonomy (NCBI): domain Eukaryota; kingdom Metazoa; phylum Chordata; class Mammalia; order Diprotodontia; family Pseudocheiridae; genus Pseudocheirus; species Pseudocheirus occidentalis. The sequence continues at coordinate 378,468,105 of CM053593.1, forward strand.
CAGTTTCCAGTTCCTCTTTTTTCATCCTCTTTAAAACTCTCTTTAATCTATTAAATTTAATCTATTTAGTCTCATCTGAAATTGCCCTCTCCAAACGACATCTCAATTTTCCGGGTGGCCTACCCACTGGCCAACGAGTAAGCCCAGCTAAGTACCAGTCCAACAGAGACACTGTCGTGTGCAAAGAAGATTAGTTCAGAGCAGCCTTTGTAAAGACCCTCTGGGAAGAAAAGCAACACTGAGACCCTGCCCCCTATACAAGTGCCCCACCACCATTGTACTTTGGGCCTCTTCCAACTCTTCTGATTTGGGTGAAAATTATTTGTAGTTGCTGTTCTTGCTATGTCATTTGAGTAAATGTCCTTTATATAATGAAATAATCTGATTATTTTAGGGTTCTTTTTAATCACTCCTATCTACAGTTAATTGGTTTTGTTCTATAAGTGACTAAGTCAGGGATGGGGCCACATGTGGCATTCTAGGTCCTCAAGTGCAGTCTTGACTGAGTCCAAGTTTTACAGAACTAATCCTTTTATGAAGGGAATTTGTTCTGTGAAGTTTGGATTCGATCAGAGGGCCACACTTGAGGACCTAGAGGGTCATATGTGGCCTTGAGGCAGCATGTTCCCCAGCCCTGGCCTAAGTCATAATTCTTTGTCTTTGAACCTAGGTCAGAAATTCAACTGTCCTGTAATGAGTTCACTGTGAAAATCCAGTTCTCTTGTTAATCACCATTCTCTTCTCATGTGAGGAGCTCTGATATCCTTGAAGAATGTCTGGTTTGTTTCTAAACAAGTCTGGTTCACTATCTTTGACCTTGTAGGTGGACTCAAACAACATCTCTAAGTCACAGGAGGGAAGGAGCGGGCATTGCTAGCCCCTCATTCCCAGTGTCTAGCCAATTATAACTTGTTCCCCACCAATGCAATCCTACCCTTTGTTCAGTACTTCCCTACAAACTATAAAAATAATTACTATTCCCCACCTCAGGGTCTTAACTTTGCTCAGGAGGCAGAGATTCTATTTATTGGTAAAATTGTGCTTTACTAATAAATTGATTGTGTGCAGAACTCTGTGCCTCAGTCTACCTTAATTTTTTACTTGTTAAACTAAAGATATCAGTTTATTGGCAGATTGTTAAGAGGAAGCACACAAGCAGGGATCCATCATCTAGTATTTTGGGGTGATAACTACCTGCGGCATTATCTTAAAATCCTGAGAGTAGTAACAGATGCCTTGCTGAGAAACCAACTGGCTAGTCATGGTAGAATTGGGTGAGCAGGACACAAGCAGGCATTATCCCACCATCTTCCATCTTTCCTAGAGTTTTCTTCACGTTTAAGGCTCTGAAACAGCCACATTACATGGGGGTATATTTCACTTCTTTTTATTTACTCTATCATATTAATTCTTCACATACTTATATGTTATTGATATCTGCCCCATTAGAATGTAAACTTCTTGTATATAAATCATTTCAAGTATTGTTAATATCACTAATATTAACAATAATAATTGTATGCGTGTTCCCCAGCACTAAGTTCCTGCTCAGTTCCTGACCTATAACAGGCACTCAATAAATGCTTGCCGATAAATAGATTGAAATATGGCGTAAGATGAAGGTCCAAATTCTTTTCTTGCCTAACTGCCAAACAGTGTTTTCTAAACACTTTTCTTTTATGTATGTCTGGTTTGATATCTGTGTTTTCCTTCTATTCCGTTGATTTACTTCTCCATTTTCCCCCCAGCACCAGACAATTTTGTCAATAAACTTTGTGGTCTCTTTGTGTTGCATGCTCTTAAGTCTAGGAGTTTAAGGCCCCCTTCACCTCCTTCTCTTCTCTGAAAATCCCTTAACGTTCTTGTCTGCTTTTTTCCCATAAAAATGTCATTATTGTCTTGTCGAGTTCCATAAATAAGACTCTTGGAATTTGATTATTACATTAAGGAGTAGGGAGGGACTGGACATATGATCCATTAGTCTGGCAAACTGTGAGGTCAGGAAACTCCCTCTATAACTCACATCAACTGCACTGCATCTTCTAGTCGAAGTCAGTTGCCTGGGACCCTGACAGGGTAAGTGACTAAGGTCACACAGTCAGCCTGAGATGGAGGCTCCTGTCTTTCTGGCTTCAAGACTATCTCTCTAGAGATCCACCATGTTGTGCTTTTTCTCACAACACCAAATAGATAAGTTAAATCCTGAGTTTATATATATTTTCATCCAGGATGTTTTATGACCCTAAAGTAGTCCTGGGCTGTGACAAAACATCCCTTGAAAACCAGTAGCAATAAATTTATGTTAATAGCCTTTGGTATGAAATATTGTAAGGGCCTTTTTGAAAGCATAAATATGCTATGCTCATTGGTTTACAGATAGATATATAGATACAGATAGCTAGCTATAGATATATACATATGTATTCATAGAAAACATACACATCCATATATACATGTTCATATGTGTACATATATGCATACATACATACACTCTTTCCCCTCCCTCCAAAAGAACAATAACACATTAGTTAAGCATGGCTTCTTTTAAATAGAATCTGTTATTTTTCCTCTAGGAGATTATATTTTTAATTAAATACCTAATTAAACACTCAATACCAAGTGTCAATATAAACAAGCAAGCCAATTTGGTGATTATTTACATTTAAATTAATCTATTTCAATGCATAAAATGTAGTCACACATTTGTGGTCCCTCCAAGTCCCCCTCAGGAAAGAAGTAGATTTCTATTTTCTTAGAGAAAAGACATGAGTAAGAGAGTCCCAGCTTCCCAGCTTATTTGCTTTGAGGCCCCACTTCTCCATCTGGACCTCAGTTTCCTTTTTTGTAAAATGATGGTATTGCTGGGTGACTGGGAAGTTAAACTGAGATCGTATTTGTAAACTACTCTGTCCTGTGGTACCATGGGAAGAGGGTTTGATTTGAACTCAGAGAACTTGGTTTCAAATCCCACCTTGGTCACTTACTACCTGTGTGACTTGGACAAGTGGCCATTTCTCTGGACTTCAGTAAGATGAGGAGGTTGGATTGCACTATTGAAGTCCTCCCAATCCCAAATCTGTGGTTCCATCATCTCTCTCTACCCCATCCTAAGAACAGGAATCACAATGCACATTGGTCTGTCCTTCATCACAAAAGCAACCTATGAAGGAAACCACAGGTTTCTGAACCTTCTGCTTGATGGGCTTTCTTATTCTTCGATCAGAGTTGTTTGGAATTATCACTGTTGCTTTTGTAACTATCTCAAAGGAGTCTGGAATTAGCTGTGTCTTAGGAGAGGTTGATATAATCCTATTTTCACTAAATCCTTAGCAAGAGAGAAGATAAAGTAGACTAAGTATTGTCACATACTCCACCTCACAAAAATCCTTTTTATTCTTCAATGAAATCTATTAATGCGTTAGGCCAAGGGAAATTCCTACTCTTTTCAGTGGTCCCTGTTGCTTCTCAGTCAATACACCAAGACTGATGATGTCCAAGATTTTGTCATTGAAGACAATGATGATGATGCCACCATTTGTTCAGAAAGCAAAGAGCTTCATATACAGTTTCTCATTTAATTCTGATGCCACCCCTGGGTGTTAAAGATTATTGTGGTCTCCCTTTTACAAGGGAGAAAACCGAGTGACCAAGAGACGGAGAGACTGGCTCAGGACCACAGAGTTAGTAGTGATTGAACACAGATCTTCATGACTCCAAATCCAACATTCCACCCACTCTGGTAAGCTGCCTAAGCAATGACTAGATTTAATTGAATAATAGACTGGGTTATCTTCGTATTTCATTTTCCCGGAAGACTTAAAAGTACTTGGGAACTCCATGGAGAAGCTTCCAGTCATTGGGTGCTCAGAGATCTAGTCTAGCCTCAGCTCACCCTGTAGGGGCACCTTCATTCAATTGTCCCCCTACCCAAATGGTGCTTCATTGCATACTTGACCTAGAGCTGGAAGGGGCCTCAAAGGGTATCTAATCCAACCTCATTCATTTTATAGACAAGGACAGAGAGGCCCAAGGCCATAAGGATATTTGTCCAACATTATACAGATTATAACCATCAGAGGTGAAACTTGAACCCAGATCCCTTGAGTCTCATGCCAAGGCTCTTTCCATTTAACCACACCCCTCACCAAAGCAAAGGCTACTGCTTATCCAGGTTTGACTTACACACACACACACACACACACACACACACACACTCACACACACACTCACACACACAGACACACACAGACACACACACTTTGGCCTCCAGAACTATAACTGTTACAGCCTCACCCAGGTCACACTAGGCTTCTAGGCAGTTACCAACCCAATTATCCAGGATCTCCCACTCATGTTTTTGGTCATGATATTTCCACCCTAGTTATCCCTTGAGAGCTGGGAAACTGACTTATGCATTTTGATGGTTTCCAAAATCAAAGGGGTGAGAATTTACACTTTTGTCGAAAATACCACAATAATATTATGCACGGTAAAATTGGTCTGAGTGTCCAGGAAAAGAGACAGAGGGAAAGAGTCCAACTCATCTTGAGCAACATTGCCTGTCCTGGTCTAAATCTGTCCTGAAGTTTAGATGCTGCGTTTCATGTCGTGGGTGACGGATTGCCTGGCAGGCAAGTAGTTATCATGGATAATTTTTCTCCATTTTCAGGATGTGAAAAGTGAATTTCAAAGAAGTTCATAGGATCATAAATTCTGAACCGAAAAGAAATTCTAGTGCAATGATCTCTTTTTACAATTGAGGAAACTGAGTCCCAAAGAGGTTAAGTGAATTACTTGAGGTCATGCAGGTTTCAAACAGATTTCTTCTGACTCAAACGTCAGGATTATTTCTCTAGTGTTATATTGTTCTTATGGGGTGCCTAAGGCTCAGAAGATTTGTGAGGTGGGAAAAGTTCTGCTTTTGCTTAGAGAAGTGGATTTGCAGAGCACTTCAAATCAGGCAATGCACACTTAAAAAATTTTGGTTTGCTCTCTATTTGAGAAGTAGTCAGGTAATAAAGGAACTCCTGATGACCTCATTAGAAGAACATACTCAACACTTGATTATCCAGGCCAGAGGTAACCAAGCAGAGGAGAACAGAATTAACTTAAATTCATAGACATTCCACAGATAATCTCATTTTTCTTGACAATTTTAATCTTTTCCCCATCCATTGTAAGGCTGTTAATTAGAATTTCTAAAAGCCAGAGTGTGGACTAATTTCTCAATTATGTCATGTGGACATAATTCTCATCTCCCCAGTCTACCCTCTGGGAAAGTCACTTACAAGAGATGAAATTACCAGAAAGAGAGAAATGCAAGGAAGACAGAGAAGAAGCAATGGTCATGTTGGCATAGCAAAGACTTTGCCCTATTGCCTGTATCAGATGAAAATCCATCTCACTTGAATTATTCCATCCAAGTTTAAAAGAGATGTGAACAAAGCCTAGATACTTCAGTTGACTCAACTAAAGGCATTCTAACAAGGTACAACTGGAAGGCTGAATTGGTAGAGGGATTTAGTCACGTGTTTCGAATCTTGGGCAACTATGGACAGCTAGATGATACAGTAGGTAGAGTGCCAGGACTGGATTCAGGAAGATCTGAGTTCAAATCTGGCCTTAGACTCTTACTAGCTATGTGACCCTGGGCAAATCACTTAATCCAGCTTACCTCAGTTTCCTCATCTGTAAAAGGAGCTGGAGAAGAAAATGGCAAACCACTCCAGGATCTTTGCCAAGAAAACTTCAAACTGGGGTCACACAGAGTCAGACACAACTGAAAACAACTGGGCAACAGCTATGGGTCTTATATAAAATTGACATGATGAAGGATTTATCAGAATAAACAAGAATGCCAAACTAGCCTCTGAAAAGGAATGACTTGGAGAAGGAGGAGAGGAGCCTTAGTCTTGTCCCTGCCTCTGTCCCCTCCCCTGTCAAACCAGAGAAAGATCATGTCAACTTTGAAGGTCAAAGAAATTTTGGACTTCCCCTTGGGTCCTTGTCCTAACAGAACCCCAGAACAGTTAATGTGATGTCTGCATTTAGAGCCAAGGACAAATTAGTTAGATTGAGAAATGGTTGCTTCAAAACCCTTCAAGGGACCCAGCAAGATAGCTCTGCCATGCGTAGGCTGAAACACTAAAGAAAAAAAATGGGGTTAGGGTTAGAGTTAGGATTAGGGTACTTCCTGAGTACATTACAAAACTGAGAAAATCAGGCATCCAGTACTTGGGAGTTACCATGAATTAACTTTCCTCTGGATTCTATGTTGGTGGTAGAATGCTCCACAGAATTGTGTGCCAACTGTTCATACTATCCCACCTTTGTAAATGCTCTTTTCTAAAAGGCAGCTAAGGGTCCAGAGGACAGAATTTTGGAGCTGGAGTCAGGAAGACCTCAGTTCAAATAAGGTTTCAGTTTCTTCATCTGTAAAAATAGGAATAATAATAGCATCTACCTCCTAGAGTTGTGAGAATGAAATAACATGTACAAAGCATTTTGAAAATGTTTTATACTTTATTATATATGTTCTATATAAATGTTAGCTATCTAATATATTCAATATATAAATAATTATATAAGTAAATTAATTACATATTTAAATATATAATTAAATATATTATATATACTACATAAAAGTTATCTAAAAACTAATTAAGTATGAGTAACTGATATCAAATTATATTCATTGGACAGAAGCACACCGGTAGGGGCTCATGAGCTGTAAGATTAGACAAGATTTCCAACTACTCATATCTAACCCTCCAACCCTGATGGAAGATGTAACGGCTGCCGTCTGCCTTCTGAGGAATCAACTTGTCAGTGTCAGGGAATGGTGGGAGAGTAGCCCCAGAATCTGCTCTATAAAGGCAATAAATGCTGCTAAGAGGAGCCACTTTCTCATGCTGGGGCTGCCTTTAGAGCCTGGAGAAGGAAGGCTCTCACTGATAGTATTAACCCTTAAATCTCTCCTCTCCTCTCCCATCTTTTTACTTGTCATCAGGCAGCAAAGGCTTATAGTTAATCTTTTTTTGGGGGGACCCCTTGTTAGAATAATTTTTAAATGTATAAAATTACAAAGGAAGCCATTGAAATGGTTCTCAATTTTAAAAAAAAGTAATTTCACAGAAGAACCCCTGACCTAGAGCTAGAAGTGATTTCAGAATTCATCTACTCTAATTTATAATACATTAATATATCAATATAATAATATATTAACATATTAATTATCATATTATAATGATAATATTAATACAATTATATGTTAATATAATTAATATATTTTATGTAATAATACTCACTTCATACATAACGAAACTGAGGACCATAGTGGTTAAGTAACAGGATCATAGACTCGTAAAGACAGAGCTAGAAAAGACCTCCAACGCCATCTTGTCCAACCCCCTCATTTTATAGATGAGGAATCTGAGGCCTGGGTGGTTAAGGGATTTGCCCAAGGTCACATAGGTAAGGTCGCTGGTGGGATTTGAACCCAAGATCTCTGACTCCAGAGACAATTATCTTCTACTGTGCCATGGAGCACAAGGTAAGAGACAGAAGAAGCATGATAGGACCACCTGTGCAACAGCATCTTTATATTCACAATGTTCTGGATTTGCAGATGCCTTCCTCTCTATGTGTTTGTACAACCACATATGTGCCCCTCTCCAGGACCACCAAACAGCAGTATATATTGTATGTCACCAACCACGCCACCTGGCGCAGAACTCAGTTGCTTCACTTTGGTTTTTTTGCTTCCTTTTCTATGCTGGTTCTTTGCTCTCTTCTTCCTTATCATCTGAAAAGAAGTTGGAAAGACAGCAGGCAGAAAGATGGAAGAGGTGAGCTTCTGCTCTGAGGAAATGATAAGGCCACCCCCCTCACTCCTTGCTCCAAGTTTCCAGCTCCACCAAAGCCCCTTGTGGAGAAGTGAGCTAAAAATAACCTGAGATTCGTGAATGAATCAGCAGTTAATTTTCCTGGAGGAGACTTTCTGTACCATGCTTTGTAACTAGGGAAGATAGACTCAGGATCTATTTATTATTGTTGGCTGGTATCATGGGGGGGAAAAGGCTGGACTTGGTAGTCATGATGTGCTAACTGTATAAGCCAATCTCTTAACTTCTCTGTGTTGTAGTCCCTTTGTATTCAAATAGCATTACAGGATCATGAATTTAGAGCTGAAAGACTCATCAAAGGCATTGAGTCCAGCCCCTCCTGTATAAAGGAAGAACCTAAGGTACAGAGCACCTTGCCAAGAATCACTCAGAGAGTGAGTGTCAGGGATCATATTTGAAATCCTATTTTCCTGACTCCACTTCCAGGGCTCTCTACGGTTAATCACACTTTTCCCTGGAGGTAATTTCTTTTGTTATTTTGCCTTCTTTGGTTGTTGTATTTGTTTGTCCAGGTCTGGTTTTCTTGGTAGGAATGCTTCAAATACCTCTTTTTGTTTAACATCCATTTTTCTTCATTGGTGGTTAGGCTCAGGTTTGCAGGGAATGTCACTTTGGGTTACATCTTGCACTCTTTTGCTCTTCTGAATGCATTATGCCTTTCCCTCCTGTAGTTTTTGGTGGGTGTAGAATAGTCTTGTGTTATTTCAATTCCCTTCCCCATATACTTGAAGGTCTTTCCCCTGTTTGCTTAAAGAATTTGTTGTTTGTCAAAGGAATGGTTCAAAATCAACCACTATATATCTTCCACAAGCAGCTCTGCCATGCTGACATCCAAAGAAAGTTTCTGCTTTTTGGTTTTCCATGGTGCAGGGAACAGAGGAACAGAGTACAGTTCTCTTGAAATCTCAGAGGTCAGCTCATTCGACCCTGTCCAAATATGGTATCTGGTGAGGGAGAAAGTTGGAAAGATTGTTAGAGGTTAGGAATTAGCCTTCTTTGTCACTGTTTTATTGGATTTTTACCTTATTTGGGTTCTTGGAGTCTTAGACCAGAAGTGTCAAACACACAGATCACCACACTCCCAAGTCTGGCCCAAACCAGATTAAAGTGCAATTAGGAAATATTTTACACAATAAATAAAAATATAATGGAACATAATTAATGTGGGTATGTGATTTTCTAAGGCCATATTGGGCCTGCAGGGATTCTTATATATGGTTTAGTGATTCCCATTCTATTTGAGTTTAACACCACTGTCTTAGACGACAGAGACAACTAAAATTACTTCATATTTTATAAATAATTCCTATGTTGGAGAAGTTTGAAAGATCATGAGGATTAAGAACACTTCTAGACCTCCATCTTCTTAGTCATGGCCATGCTGATTCTCAATACTAATAAGAATGTCCGTATCATCTACCTTACAAAGAAGTAGCCCCTGAGCCTTCACCAGCGTGCTGCATGTTTATATAAAACAGCCACAATGACGCTATTAATTCTTACATGTGAAACATTTGCTAAAAGAGAAGACAAAAGCAAGAGTAATCGTAAGTAACACATGCTAAATAAAATGGAAAAGCAAGAATAATCTAAAAAAAGGAAATAACTGGGGCAACTAGGCGGTGCAGTGAACAGAGCACCGGCCCTGGAGTCAGGAGGACTTGAGTTCAAATCCACCCTAAGACACTTAACACATTTACTAGCTGTGTGACTTTGGCCAAGTCACTTAACCCCAATTGCCCTCCAAAAAGCAGAAAGAAAGAAAGAAAGAAAGAAAGAAAGAAAGAAAGAAAGAAAGAAAGAAAGAAAGAAAGAAAGAAAGAAAGAAAGAAAGAAAGAAAGAAAGAAAGAAAGGAAGGAAGGAAGGAAGGAAGAAACAAAAAAAGAAAGAAAGAAAGAAAGAAAGAAAGAAAGAAAGAAAATAATTATTTATTAAATACCTGTTGTGCTCCAGAAAGTATACTCAGTTCTTTACAAATATAATTTTATTTGACCCTCACAAAAACTCTGGGAGATAGATGGTATTATTATTATTCCCCCATTTTACACCTGAGGACAATGAGGTAGGTGAATGTTAAATGATTTACTCATGGTAAGTATCTGAGGCCAGATTTGGATTCAGGTGTTCCTGATGCCAAGACCAGAGCTCTATCCACTGGGCCACCGAACTGCCTCTAATCAAAATATATCAGTTGATCCACAAACCCACATCACATTTTCCCACCAACACACACAACTCTAGACTATAGGCCTAAATATCTGTGTTGTCTTTAAGGAATAATTTGCACAGTATGTGACATGATTGGCAGGACCACTCCTTTTCTGAGCCTCTCTATTCTCCTGATAAACAAAACTGCTTCTCTGATACTTTTAGACCCCTGGAACAGGGTTAAGATCTTTCTGTTAACAGTTGCCTTAAGCCTGGGATCACTGGAACTTTGCAGTTCTACTCCCTGGTCTGGGTGCTGAGGCCATGTGAATTTGTCCAGTAAAAAGCAGTTCTTGTTAAGCCTGGGATTTGCAAAGCTATTCAGGTCAGCTCTTTATGGGCTTTGAGGGATTTCTCCCTCTCTGTCTATAAATGTCAGGAAAAGGCAATGCAGAAAAGCTTTTGAAGGGTTTCCCTCTCTCGTGCTGTAGTTGGCACTAGGCAGCAAAGCAACCTTTCTCTAACTAATTCTTTCAACAGCATAGGATTCTGCTTTATCCAATCAGCTCCCAGCATCAAAGCTTTCCATTAGTCTGATCAGCTCCCCACATCAACTACAGGATCTATCACTAGCCAGCTGGTCTGAATTGTGTTCAGTTCTTCTGAGCTTCCAGAGTCTAGTGACTTTTGATGCCTCTCTCAGCTCCATCAACTTCTGCTTCTGTCTTCTGATGGCTTGGCTTCTGGAAGCAGCATTTCTGGATTTTCTTAGCTGGCTTCCCAACTCCCTTCTGAGCTGGATGTTAGTGTTTCAAATCAGAACCTCCTCTACTTTTATTTTTTTGTGGAGACATCCAAATGGACATTTCTGTCAGATATAATACAAACAGTTAATATGCACAATAACCCCATAATTATAGACAGTTAATATAATAATAACAACCCCATAGTCCCATAGTTGTAGACCATAAACATACATGATAATCCCTCAGTCCTATCATTGTTGACAGTTATTATAATTTTTGTTGTTCAGTTGTGTTTGACTCTTCATGACCCCATTTTGGATTTTCTTGGCAAAGATACTGGAGCAATTTACCATTTCCTTCTCCAGCTCATTTTACAAAGAAGGAAACTAAGGCAAGCAGAGTTAAGTGACTTACCCAGGGTCACCCACCTAGTAAATGTCTGAGGTTGGATTTGAACTCAGGAAGATGCCTGACTCCAGGCCTACCTCACTGTCCCCAGTTAATAAGACCAATAACCCCATAATCCCATAGTTGTAGACAGTTTATATATATTTGTAAACTATATATATTATATATATAATACCAATTTCTTCGAGCAGTAATTTGATTTAGAATTTCTCAAAAATAGCTTCCAAAACAGTGATATGTAAACTAGCTACTGAGAACCAATGCAGCCACTGCATCCCTCCCTTCACGCTTTTACCCCTAAAGACTGTTTTCTCTTTGTTCCTTTCAGAACTTTAAAGGCTTCTCCTCAAAGACTTTTTTTTGCTTATTGTTGTGGTTTGACTGGAAGGAGCTGTTTTCTCTTAGATTCCCCCTGTGCTGTTTATGTTTCTCCAAGTTTTTTCTCTGTTTCCACAAAATGTCTAGCCTTATCCACAAATAAAAGGTCCACATAAGAGAAGGGTAGTACTCAAGAGCTAAAATGAGGGGGTTGGACTCCATGTCCTCTGAGGGCCTTTCCAGGTAGCAACTTAAAATCTGTCACTCACAGGGGATCAGCGCTCAGCCTTCTGTTGATCTAAGCATTCAGGTACATTATGGGTTAAGTGGGCTTTCATGGCCTCGCCTGGGAAACTAACTCCCTAGTATTCCCAAGTGTTTCTTTGAGAAAATGTGTTTTGAGTTCCAAACAGTAGATTCAGAAATTAACTTCTGGAACTGAGGCAGTGTTTGCAAGTTGGAGCCTACTTAAACACTGGCCTTTGGGTTGTTTTATAGCCCCAGCTGGCCAGGAATCCTCTCTAAGAACAGCAGTGGCTGAAAACTCCCTCCATCATTGCTCGGATGCTTGGCCATCCCAGTACCCAGTCCCTTTGAACCACAAGGTATGAAGGTAGCTATCGAAGAAGAGTAACTCTGATTTCAGTGAATTGGGATGGAGAGCTGGGCACCAGTCAGAGAAAGGGGAAGCAAGGAAGACCCAGTTCACAAACTAAATTAAAAACACAGAGGCAAAGACATTAGATCTAGAAAAAACAGATCAACACATTAGCCGTGTCTGAAAAGCAATTCACAGTGAGACCAGCCATTTCTGGCTCATTTTTGACCAATGTATTTGGGTCTTTCTATGCATTTATTACAAGGGAGAGCTTTAAGGGCTCCAGGGGATAGCTTAATAGGCAGCCTCCCACACATACATATACGTAAACACACAGAGAGGAGGGAAAGAGCATCAACGAAATATTTCAAAATTACACAAATGAAAACAAAAAACAAACAAAAAAAGCCAAAGGGGTAAAGGAAGAGAGACAAACAGTGAAATTTCTGCATTGTTTTATTCATTTTAATATATACTCTAAGAATAAACAGAAGTTCAGTTTTATATACAATATTCTTTTCTGATCTTTGTGTATTGAAATATGTTCATTGATCATTCTCAAGTTCATTATAAAAATGTGGGTTTTTTTTTAAAGAACATACTGTTAGATTTGTAAATGGGAGGTTTGTGTTTGAGTCTCCATTGTTGACGCTTACTAACAATGTGACTGAGCCCTATGACACTTCAGGGACTCCGAAAGGGACTTATGGGACACTGAGTCCAATCTCCTCATTCTACAAAAGAGGAAAAGGAAACCCAGAGGAAGTTAAGTGACTTGTTCAGGGTCACACAGCTGGTAAGAATCTTAGGGCAGGATTCATCAAGCCTTCTTGATTCATCCTGGTTCTTCCTCCACTGGGGCTCCTAGCTGCTTCTGAGATACAGGCAGGACGGTGGTTTTACTTCCTGCAACAGAGTTGTTATATGAGAAATGCTTCAATTATTATTATCAGAAACAGGAGAGTTTTGATTGCTGACTGTAACCAATAGTTTCTCCTCCTCCCTACAGTTCCAGGTTCACAAATTAACCTCATCCTTGGAGCAAAAATCCAGTTTGAAACTGAAAGGGACCTTAGGAAGCATCCCCATTCCTGGATCTCTGTTTCTCCTCTCTTTACTCCCCATAATCCCCCCATAACCCCACCCCCATCCAGACCGCTTTTTTGTCATATCTAGCTTAGAACCAAGCACTTCCTGAAGCTTCTGCCACACCCCACGTGGTCACTTGTCCTCTTCTTCCCCCTTTCTAGTAACCCCCCTTATCCTTTGTCTGTTATCTTCTCCCATTAACATGGACTCTCCTCAGATAAGA